>VBSK01000187.1:0-600000 GCA_006112555.1 Tuber indicum | reverse complement strand
TATTGTTAAGGTCTCTTCTCCGTTGCTTGATGATGTCTAAAGCTCAGGAGGCACTTCAATATTTACATTCTGCATCTGAGTACTCACGGACTATATCTAACTAATATACAAATTATGTACCTCTTTAAATATTACTTGCAACATTGGATATTCCTTAAAGATGGGAACACTGAGAGACCCTGAAAGCTATTACATCCTCTTCAGTTATTACTATTTTTAGTACTCATTATAGGGCGGGGCGGGATGGATTTTGCTCTGGGAGACCCCACTGTTACTGAGTCTCGGGCCCGTAGTTTTTTCTCCTCCCTGCCCCATCCAGCCTCTGAGGCCCAACCCTACCGCCATGCTAGTATACCACCAAAAATTGGTGGAGGCCTGCCTAGGGCATAAGCGGGAGTGGGGATGGTGGTCAAAAATGAGAAAAAACTCTGCCCCGCTCAGGGCTGAGGAGCAGGCCACGGTAGGGCTTTTGGCTAGGAACCTGAATTTTTCGAGCCCCTGGAGGCCCTGTAACGAACACTGACTATTTTCTTTCTGGAGTACTTTATTACCTTCAGTAGAAATTACCTGATCTACAGAGTCTATAGACATGTAGTCAAGTTTTCAAGTTGAACTATATTGGTACCAATAGTCCTTCCTATTAACAAGAGGATCAGTCTCATTACAGAGTTGTATCTACAATTACGCCGGAGTCAAAGACTTCTAGTTGTGATAACTCATCAACTAAGCAATATAATTTTTTTAAATAACTTTCTCCTAATAGAGAAGAAGGTCTTCTATTGAACCAACTCCTAATTCCTCAGTTGGCAACTCTTTGTGAGAAGTACCCAATTCTGATAGCTTAGGAATATGCTAGGTAGGATAACTTTACCTGAGTTCAGAATTCTTAGTCTCTAACATCCCCCTCCAGCACCCTTATGGAGCCCGCATGTCATCATACACATCAACCTTAGTTGCGTCCTGTAACTATATGGTCACCAAATTGAAGGTATAAGATTAACATTGTATACAATGTTGCCATATGTTCGACCAGAAGCTATTTGCAGGATATATAAGAGGGGACCTCAGGCAAAACCAGGGATGTGGAACAAAGTCATTCCGTCAACTGACTGGGAAGTTATATGGCTTCAAAGATGTGATATCTTTGGTATTGGCCGTATGTAATTGGATGTTTTCGAACAAGGTTATGATGCTGAATGTCAGGAGGTTCAGGACAAAGAACTGACACATTTGCATCCACCCATGGATAATCTGAAGAGTTTAAAACTCCTAGAGAGCATTGCTGATAGAGCCAATAGGCTCTAGGAAGTGATACAACTATCTTAAGGGCAGTGTTGTGGTTGCATGAATTATCACCAATACTAGTCAACAACTAACCCCCATCATATAGGATAACTAGGAGTTACCGACCATGAGATTATAGGTATATTCGATAGAATAGCTTCTCTTCTATGAGGAGGAAGTTATCTAAATAAATCTCATTAGTTAGTTGTTGAGTTATCACAACTAGAAGTCTTCAACTCCGGTACATATGTATATGCAACTCCATATTGAGACTGATCCTCTTGAAAACGGAATGGACTATTGAAGCCAATATAGTTTGACCTGAGAACTCGACTGCAGGTCTAAAGACCCTGAGAATTAAACAATTACTACTGGAGACAAATAAGTTCTTCAGAAAAGAAATAGTAATTTTCGAAGATGGTATGATGATTTTCAGAATCCCCCAATATTCGTACCTTCATAGAGTATTTGATATTATGAGTCATATTTGAGGAGGTACATATTTTGTATGTTAGATAGATATAGTCTGTAGTGTTCGTTACAGGGCCTATGGGGGCCCAAAAAACTCAGCTCCTTAGCCAAAACCCTCACCCCAGCCTACTCTCCAGCCCTTGCCAGGGCAGAGTTTTTTCTCTTTTTTAACTCACATTCCCGCTCCCACTCATGCCCTAGGCAGGCCCTGACTAATTTACAGCGGCATGAGATTGTAGGGTTGGGCACTGGAGGCCGGGCAGGGCAGGAAGGAGAAAAAAATATTGGCCCTGGGCCCAGCAACAGCAGGGCCTCCAAGGGCAAAACCCACCCCCCCTCCTATCCTGTAACAAACACTAATAGTCTGTGAACACTCAGATACAGAATATAAATATCAAAACACCTCCTGAGCTTTAGATATTATCAACCAACGGCTCGGGAGAAGAGACCTTAACAATATAATGTTGTTCTTACAATTCTACTCTACTTTCCTGTGCTCTTAGTAGTCATAAATGAAATTAGTTACTTTCAAGCCTTTCTAGACAAATCTCTGTCTCTATAAACGAATCTCAATTAGCCTTGACAACTCTAAGTCTATACTAGTTATCCCTACCTAACACTCCTGGTTATCCTATGTGAGGGGGGTGAAATATTGTGTAGTATTAGTAATAATTCCCACAACCATAGCATAACCCTTAACATAGTAGCAACACTCTGCAGAGCTCATGAACTTCTTTGGTAGTGCCTTCTTGGAGCTCTAGACCCTCTTAATAGCTGAAAGATAGATGTGAATGAATTGATCTATTACCTTAGAACCTCTAACATTCAACATCAAAGCATTGTACTATAACATCTCATTACTTTTGGCTCTTGCCAAAGATGTCACATCTTTGAAGTCTAGTAACTTCCTGGCTAGTTGGCAGATTAACTTTATTCCACTTCCAAGGTGTTGTCAGAGGTCCCCTCTTATATATCCTGCAAACAGCAGCGACATATATGGCATTATTCTGACACCTTCAATTCTGTGGTAATATAGTCACAGGATGCAACTGAGGTTGATATGTTTGACGATGCGCAGGTCCTGTAATGGAGCCAGAGGAAGGTGTTGGAGGCCTGGAAATCCAATCTCGAGTAAAGTTACCCTACCTAGGGTATTCCCAGGCTACCAAATTTTGGTACTCTTAACAATTCCTACCCACTAGTAGCTTTCCTATGTTTCTATCCAGCTCACTCCTACTATTCCATACTTGTTTTTATTAGTAAATTTTCCTCTCATATACTGTTAGGCGGAGACAACCAGTATAGACTTATGGTTGTCTAGGCCAATCAGGATTCTTTCGTGTAGACGGAGATTTGTCTAGGAAGGCTCGGAAGCAACTCGTTTCGTTTATGACTACTAAGAGTGCCAGAAAGTAGGATAGAATTGTAAGAACAATATTATATTGTTAAGGTCTCTTCTCCGTTGCTTGATGATGTCTAAAGCTTTGGGAGGCACTTCGATATTTATATTCCGCGTCTGAGTGTTCGCAGGCTACATCTATCTAACATACAAAATATATACCTCTTCGAATAATGCGCAACCTCGAGTTCCCCCTGAAGGTGCGAACACCCGAAGACCCTGAAAATCATCACACCCTCTTTGGTAATTACTATTTTCTGTCTGGAAGAGATACTTGTCACCAGTAGTAATTATCTGATTTCTCAGAGTCTGTAGACCTGTAGCTGAGTTCTCAAGTCGAACTTTGTTGGCTCCAATAGTTCTTTTCATTACCAAGAGGATCAGTCTTGATACGAGACTGCATCTGTAGATATGCCAGAGTCGATGACTTCTAGTTGTGATAACTCAACAACTAACCGATAGAATTCATTCTGATGACTCTCTTCTCGTAGAGGAGAGGCCATTCTATTGAATAGTCTCATAATTCCTTGGTCGGCAACTCCTGATTGTTCTATGTAGAGGGGGTGGACCTTCGTGTTGTGTTGGTTGTAAATCCCGCAACCGCGGTACACCTCTTATCATAGTTGCAACACTCCTCGAAGCTCGTTGGCTTCTTTGGTAGTGTTTCCAGGAGCTCTAGACTCTTTCTAATCGTCGAAGGGTGGATGTGATTGCATTGGTTCGTTATCCCGAATCTCCTAACATTCATATTTTGACCTTGTGCGAAAACGTCCCGTTACTTACGGCCCATGTCAAAGATGTCTCATCTTTGAAGCCTAGTAACTCCCTGAGTAGTTGACGGATTGACTTCGTTCCACTTCTCAGGTCTTGCCAGAGGTCCCCTCTTATATATCCTACGAACAGCTTTCGGTCGGACGGACGGCAGCGACGTATACAGTGTTATTCTGACACCTTTAATTCTGTGACCATATAGTCACAGGACGCAACTAAGGTTGATGTGTATGATGACGCGCGGGCCCCGTAAGGGGGCCGGAGGGGGGTGTTGGAGACTAAGATTCTCGGATTCGGGTAAAGTTACCCTACCTAAGGTACTCCTAGGCTATCGGAATCGGGTACTCCTAACAGCTACCAATGTCTATACATCCCCAAGGGCCACATGTTCAATGGCATGACAATCAGGGAATACGTCATTTCCGAAATCTACAACAAGGGACACCACAGTGCAGATCGAAACCTCCGCTATGCCTGCGAGTATGTTTTTTGGCCAGAAATGCGACAGGACTTCTGAGATTTCGTTAAGCAATGTGAACTCTGCCAGGCCAATAAGGAACGTACTCAGTTGCCTGAAGGAAGAGCTCAAACCCTCCAACTACCCTCTGATGTTTTCGAATCCTTTGCCATTGACTTTACAGGACCATTCAACAAATCCCCCAGATATGATACTATTCTGGTAGCTGTTGACTGATTCTCTGAGTATACATAGCTATAACCTATGAAAACTACCGACACCTCCAAGGATACATGGAACATCCTCCAGCGAAACCTCTTTACACCCCATGGATACCCTCTATCTATTGTCAGCGATGCCGACTCCCGCTTTACCTCTCGATTCTGGAAACGGACCCTCACCTCTCTTGGAATCAACCATATCATGGCCGCTCCTGGACACCATGAAACCAATGGCCAAGCTGAACGCAAGATCAGGGAAGTAAAGACTGGAATCCGGAACCTTATCAATGAACGACAGACCAATTGAGAACCCACCCTTGTCGAGCTTGCAGCGTACCTCAATGCCGGATATTCCGATACCCTTGGTATGTCACCATACAAAGCAGTCTTTGGCCGACAATACCCCCTCCTACCTACCACTCTTTTCAAGAACTCCTCAATTCCCGACTCAGATGATCACCTCAACCGGCACCAGGCAATACGCAATGACGCTTTCCAAGCTATCAAAGCTGCGCGATTCCGAAGCACTACTACTGCCCAGAAGCAAAGACGCAAACATGTGCCTATTCCTGTTGGAGATATGCTTATGGTTAATGGGAACATGTTCATTACCACCTCTGGACGAAGCAAGAAGCTTCAGCCACGCTGGAGAGGACCCTTTAAGGTCTTAGTCTTCGATGAGCACACCGAAAACTATACTGTCCAGATGGATGGACGCATGTACTGCCGCCCTACTGCCACCTTCCATGCCTCCTCTGTTAAACGATTCTACCCTAATAACGACTCTAAGTTCCCTGGACGAATTTACTTTCGTCCTGCTCCCATCACTATTGACAAGAAAGAGGAATGGGAAGTTGAAAAGGTCTGAGACCACCGCCTTTGGCATGGAAATGATCAGTTCCTCGTCAAATGGAAAGGATACCCTACAAGTGAGAACAACTGGGAGCTGCTCAAAGGACTAGAGCACACTATGGAAATAGTGAATGAATGGTGGGAAGCCAACATGCCCGACAACTCTCTACCGCCAACTATCAACTATATTACCATATGCTGGTCACCAACGGTACCAGAAACTGAGTGATGGCACAAAGAACTCGAAGCCAGAGATGGTTTCTGGGCCACACATTTTGAATCCGAATTTGAAAGCAGCGATGAAGAGAACCAAACAATGGAGTAGGCTCTCAATGATTTCATCTGAATCGCCACCATCCAAATACCTTAACGATGTCAAACTATGAGGAGATCAATGTGAGGCAGCGACAACAGCTTGTTGGACTGTTGTTGAACCGCGATGTTATCCAGCAGAAAGACTATTTCGCTATCCTTTGGGTGAACTACTGTCCTGACTGCAATGAAGCATAGGTAGAAGCTGACCACGAATCTGGTATTTGTGACTATTGTGATTTATCTTTCTTTGAGTCCCGTTGTTATGTTAAAATTTCTACTTGTGTATGGTGTTTGAATGCCGATAATTGGATGTTAGCAGAAAGCGAGTTTTTCGAGCCTTCTGAGGACTCTAATTTTCAGGATTATTAGGTTTGATTTTGTTTAAACAGTTGTTTTGTTTTGGGGAATGTAACCGGTACAGGTACTCGGTTAAGGATTTTGTTTTATGTTTTGTTTTAAGTATCGCTTTAATACTTAGTTTGTTTTAAGTATCGTTTTGATACTCAGTTTGTTTTATGTTTTGTTTTAAGTATCGTTTTGATACTTGGCTTGTTTTAAGTATCGTTTGATACTTAGTTTGTTTTTAGTATCGTTCCGATACTTAGTTTGTTTTATGTTTTGTTTTAAGTATCGCTTTGATACTTATGTTGTTTTACCAAAGTGTATCGCTTGATACCTTTGTTTGATTTCGTTCATGCTAGACATGAACTGATTTGTGTATTTAAAGACCGTCCTATTCCACGATGGAAAGGACAGACTTCGACAGACAGTATTTCAATATACTTGGTTGAACAATTACTCTTTAGTTTCTCCAGTACACCTCCCAAGCCTCCTTTAGTTCATACAGCTCTTGCCTCCTCTCTGGAAGAGCAGGCCACCTGTCAACTATCGTACACTTCTCGGAACTTGATTAGCACTTAGCGAACACGTAACATCTTGTACATGATTTAGTTTCTTTATAATCTACCAAAATATTACTGTTTACCTTAATTTCAGACAGAATTTCTTGTATTAATTAAGTCTTATAAGTGATACCATCATTCTATAATATATACTAGAGTCAGAACTCTCATATAGAGAGTTAATAAGGTTCCCTGTATTTGGAAGGACATGGTGAACTAAATACTAGGTGGTAATATCAAATTTCAGGTCATAATTATGATCAACCAAAGCAGTTATTGCAATGAAGTAAAGAATACAGGTAGATTTATTGCAGAATAGATATATATTTATTCTCAATAGTAAATAAATATTATACAAGCTTTCTTAAACATGATTTGTAGTCTAGAAATAGATTGTAACTTTATGATTAATAGTTAAACTAGATATAGAGTTTGATAATAGAAAACTCATAAATCCTTCTAGCTGTTCAGAAAAATCAATAAATACTATTTGTATTTAAAGCTTATAAGTAGATCAATTTCGGATTAACTTCATATTTTGTTTTTCAGCTTTTCATATAATGTTTATGTCACTTCAAAGTACTAGTAGTATTTGAAAGATATTTTACTTAAATTCTCACTTATCTTACCTACTTTGCTGTTTACTGTCTTCAACTACTACCTTTTCATTATCCCCCAAACTATTCTATATACCCTATAGCTACTTCTAACTCCTTTTAGTATCATCAACTATCATCCTACTCTTTCATACTTTCTCTTCTTGTTTCTCTTAATTACAGAACTAATTTCCACTTTGTTTCTTGTCTCTTCCAATACTTTTCCACATTATTTCTTTCTCTTATACTTGGGCTATTCCTCTTACCCTCTCTCAATCTCTTCCATTTTATTTGATTCATTTTGGGTTGGAATTGAGTGAGTTGTTCCATTTTTTTACTACTCGGTTGCAGTGTCTCGCTTCTACCTGATGTCTCGCTTCTACCTTGTATACGTTACTCTAAGTATGATATCTACAGGGAATGTTTAGTGCCCTTGGCAGCATGCCTGGACCCCCTACAATGACCCCTGTGTTCAGGTTCTTCATGCCTGGAACTTGTAAGTCTCAGCTATTACTAGGTTGGATAGCACCATACTTGATAGTAGAAGTGAACCATAAAATCTGCTCTGTGAAAACTCTAAGCGCAATAGAGCATACTATAGAGATCGCCACGCTGCGGGCGGGCGTAAAGGCGAATAGAAAAACTGCACTAGTCGTCACCTGATAGTCATTGCGGGTGTCGTACATCCCCCCACCTTGAAACTCTAGGATTTCTAACTGCCATTTTATAGCACATAATATGCTTAAATCCCAAATCCGGCAGCGAAAACAAGATACTATGCAAAACAGACACCTCTTAGATTAGTGATTCCGCACATCAATATGCTATCCAGGGACTACTTACCACCCACAGTGCTTAGAGATCCATCCGTGATATGGAACAAATGTTTAAGTGTCTCAGGCGCTAGAGCTTGCAGTGGCACTCTTACCTAAGTTAATATAGGGGTACTCTGTTCGTTGGCGTTGGGTGAGGCGGGAGCTGAAGGGGAGGGAAGGGCACCATCGTCCATCACTGCTCTTGCTGGCCCATCCGAGACCGGAGGGGCAGCACCCTGAGACACATTAATAATATTCCCTCCGTCGCTAAATTAGGCGAGATCCCCAGAACAAAATCGAGAAGTTCGAGAGGTTGGAATATAGTTAAGGAGGCGGGAGCAAGGACCTAACCAGAAGACAGGAGAAATCATGGAGGAAATACAGCTCTCATAATGGGCGAACACACCACGGATAGCGTCGTGATCCCGGGCACGCCAGGTACGCGTTTATACCGTTCGTATACCCTGTAATCCAGGAACACGATGGGGTGTATGATACGAGCACAGTTATCATACTAGCAGCACAGAGCACTCAAGACAAGACCCTCCACTACTCAACCACCGTGCAAACAGACGAAGTATCAAAACGGGAAGCAGAAGGGGAAAAATAATTCCATCTTTCGAATTATGGTGAGACAGCCAATGATATTGTTCCTAGGTCATGCGCGATGACGACATCCCCATTAACTACAACTAACCGAAAAAGCCTAACTTTAAACCTTAAGGTAACCAAGCCTCGGTCATCACAACTCGTTCGTTTTGCATTAATCAAAAAAGGAAGGAATGATAGACCATGATACATTGCCCACACTTCAACATCTCAACTACTCTATTCTGCCTTGAGTAGGCAACGGGGCTCTACGTGGCCACGGTGCCACAATAATTTTCTGGAAATTAGTCTAATGTGCCCACATACGGTATTAGCACCGTACTCGTAGCGGAGATTCATACTGGGCCTGACATCATGATGGATTACCGCGCCCCGAACCATATCCACACTGAGCATATCTTATCATTCAAAATCTCGGTGAACGTCTCACACGAGATACGATATCGTAGTATATTTAACAAACTATTAGGCTGGACCGGATCGTGTTTGACATACTTGGCTAGGAGCGGTAGGAGGCAGCATTGTGCTCTCAATACTAACCTGAGCAAGTAAGACATAGTTAATGTGCAGGTAGTTAGCGTAGGTGAGAGCTGACTCCCTATAGATTAGGAATACAGTACAAGGTGAACGTCCCCGCGCTTTCCAAAGGTAGTTCAATGAAGGCATTCCTATCCATAGATACCCGGTTAAAGGAAGCTTTGATAAAACGTTAGTATCATACATCAAGGGGCGAGAGCAAGCAGTACATCTGACTCAACCTCACACACACAATTCATCTCAAAACCGAGGCGTTTCAAATGGAAAAAAGAAAGTATATTATATACTGGAACGATTAACTTTCCGTGTGTGAGATCTGATACGATTCGATAGAAAAACATCCCCCCGACGAGTGGAGCACCATGACTTCAGACCCCTTCCCATCACCTCAGGACAGCGCATAGCTCTAATACCGGTGCTCACCCCCTCCTCCCCCGCTTCAGGGAAGCCTACCGCCTCCGCCATCCATAGTCAGCAATGCTTAAACCCCCAACCTCCCTTCTGCTAAAAAGAGCGGATCAGCTATACTTGTACGCGGAGGAGTTACACACAAAAAAAGTCCTTCAACTCGAAGGACTTTCACCATATGTTCTCCGGCCTTGTGGCTGAATGCATAGCTTGCTACTGCTCTAACTCATGGCAAATCATCCCGAGTGACACCCTGTGATCGGATATACCTGGGAACTGAATCATATGATATGATACCAAACTCAAACCATCTATCCATCTGCCAAAATGCGATACCCCACAGCCTCCCGCATTAAGGGAAAGGAAAGGAAAGGAAAAATCAATATTCTAAGTTATTCACCTAACCTCACATCGCACCAAAGCACCCAGAGCATGGAAAGTGAACTAACCAACTAACAAGGAAATCGGGAAGAGGAGAGAAGAAAGGGCAGAAAGGAGCAAAAGGATAATATAAGAGAGGGCGCATGCAGGTAGATTACTAGTTATCGTGGGAGAGGGAAGAAAGCACGAGCTAGACTAAAAAGGTAGTTTTTTTTTTTTTTTTTCGTTTTAGAGAAAAGGGAAGACGTATCATAGCCAGGAGACGAACGAGGAAACGGTTGACAAGATTTAAATGATAAATGCTTTCTCGATGACAATGATACCATCCCAACGTTCGTGTAACCAAACATTCTTTCGGGATCTCTAGATATTCCACCTCCCGCGTGATGGAGGGTTTTTTTTTTTCATTTTTTCATTTTTTCATATTTATATTGTAATTACCACCCCAATTCACCGAGACAAAGTTAAGCAAAAGCAAGCAAGCACATGATTCTAACAATAGCACATCCTCCTCCGGTGGGAACTCTTTTTGAAGGCAAGGAAAGGGAAAGTAAGGAGAAAGATTGAAATGACATGTAAGCGGCAGGTGGCAAAGTAAGGCAAGGGACTGAAGGGTGAAGTCGAGAGAGTACTCGAGTAGGTAGGTACGGTAAGAGAGATTGAGACACCCTGGGACTATTCAAACACATGAACTCGGCTCCGGTCCGTATGGAATGGATGGGTGGATGGACGGATGGAGGATAGGAATCGGGTTGGTACCATAAGTCTCTGGGCAAAGATGAGAACGCGGGAACGAGTCAAGGAGACGGAGAAGTTGAGGATGAAGAGGAGAGTGGGGATGGGAAAAAGAAATCATACGAGAATGGTATAGAAATAAACCGGTGAGAATTCCGCCCCCCGGCAGCCCCTTTTCCGTTAACCCGACCAACTCCACTACCATGCCCTCCCCCCGCCCTCCCTCTATATATCTCCCTCGACAAGAGAAAGTAGTAGTAGTGAAAGTATGTACTACTCATACTCAAGATAAACAGTATGAGGTATACAAAGGGTAAAAACAACTATAAGGAAGAGATAGAAAAAGAAAGTTTTCCCACGCAAGGAGAAGGGCTAATGGGGAAAGAGATGAAACAAGGGGGGTAAAGGATAAATGGGAAAAATAAAAATAATAGCTGCACATGGCTGAATTTGAAGAGTTTAAATATCCCATCATACGATCTCTAATCCTCAAAGAGCGTGATAGCAAGTCTTATGGTTTGTGGAATTGGCGACTCCATGTCATATCTTTGACGAAGCGATGGTATAATGATCTCATGAGAAAAGCTCATCGTGTAGATTTCTCACGTGGTCGTAAAGTTCTTTCGCGTGTGCAGCCGATTTAAGCTACTCATAGAGTGAATCAGAGGACATCAGCGACTGGTCAAGAGATTGGGAGTACCTTTAATGTCATAGAGTCCAAGCCTCCGCTTGAATTTGGGATCAAGAGAAGGAACTGGTTGCCTGTAGGTTTGTTCCCAGCATGGTCCCCAAATATCATTCCTTTGAAGATGGGCACATTAAGAATCAAGGTGTAAGTTCCGTCGGTTCTCATAAGTATCCTTGCACTCTTCTTCTCCTCAGGCACAGAGGCGGACGGGGTATCATCTAATCCAAATGCGCTCGCTGAAATGGAAGACTTTGAACCTTTGGTGTTGAGTTTGAAGGTACCCTTCCCCCGTTCCTTCCAGACTTTGTTTTCCTTATCAAACGAAAAGATTTTTCCCGGACATTTGAAAACTGTGATTTCACCCTCCTCTCCAGTAGCAACTATTCCCGAGTTAGTATTGAACAGAAACCCGTAGCCATGGACAAAGGTAACAAAGTAACGAACGGGGCGACAATGTGATATGAGGGCGTTGAATAATGAACCTACTTTCTTGTTGGGTGAAGGTCTCCTTTCCGGAAGAGGCCTCCTTATGCGCCTCCAAATCTACACCACCTCCCTCCCCATTTTCATCGTCCGTCTTCTCATCATCATCGTCTGGAGCTCCAAATGGTTTTGCTGCTGTCCCACCGATAGGTCCCGAGAGCTTAGGAGCCGAGGAAATAACATCCCCAGCTTTGCCACCCAGAGATCCGAACCCGGAGGGACCATAGGAGCTTCCAAAGCCAGATGAAAATGCCGGAGGTTTTGCAGTAGTACTGCCTAAGGCGCCAAATGGACTCGGGGGGTGGGATGAAGACCCAAGGGTAGCGAAGGGGGATGCTGCTGAGCCGGACATTGCCCCGAAAGCCGACTTTTTGAACGTATCAGATGGCCCCGAGCCCCCGAACAATGGTTTAGAGCTTACGGAAGCTGTTGCGAAGGGTGATTGGGCGGACGTGTTACCGAACCCACTGCTTGCTAAAGTCTTTGGGGATACATCAGTATAAGTTGGGACAGAATGGTAGAAGCAACATTGTGATATATAAATACCTTGGATTCGGATTTTGTATCAGTTTCAGTGGAACTCATTCTGGCAACCTCTGGCTTGCCGAAGGCTTTGCCGTTAGTCAACTCATTTGATGGTGTGGCAATATCTGCACCCATTCCGGAATCCGTCTCCTCCTTTCGTTCTGCCACCATCTTTTTCCTGCGGTCGGCGTCTTTGTCCTTATCATCCTCATCGAACCTGTTTCTGCTCCTCTTTCGCTCCAGTTTCCGTGGGCTAGTCATGGCTGAGCTTGCAGAATGTAAACCATCGTTATGGCCCATAATCTCGTCTTCTTCCGGATGAGTTGGTGGTGTTTTCACCCTATTGAGAGCTCTGGCAGCCTTTGCCATGTCATCATCGGAAATTTCTCTGCTCCTCTTTCTCTCATGAACCCTATGCCTTGAATCCGTCTCTTTCCCATTCCCTTCATTCCCCATATTAACATCCTCGCCAGGATCCGTTTCCTCAATGCTTCGCTTCCTTGGCCGTCGAGGTTTTTCTTCCCCCATATCTTGGTCAGTTTCGGAGACAGCAGCACTATCAGTAGCCTTCGATTCTCCATCCTCCTTTTGACTCTCACTAGCTGCTGCGGACTCGGGCCGCACATTCGCAATATAAGTTTTCTTAAGCTTTTCCCGAACTTGCTCGTTGTCACTAGACCCTGAGAGGGACCCGGAATCTTCATCATCCGCAACTTCCGACTCCTTGTGTGTGGGCTCAAGAGAGTCCATATCGTGACCATGGATAACGCTGTTATCGTCCTTGTCGTTTCCCCGGGCAATCGACTGAAGGGGCGTTTTCGAGGGGGACTTGGCTCCCGGATCGTCCGTCGCGACTCCGCTATTCGTCATTGATGCAATATTCTAGAGGACCAGAGGGTAGGTTGTTTGTTCAAATGTGGTATAGGTAATAGCTAGTTTGTGCGTAAAAAGTGATCTATGGTGATAGCCCGCAATTGAAGTTTTGTAGTAACACTTGCCTGAATTCAGGGAAATAAATCGAGACGGATGAGGAGTGGTGCTCGTGTAGGGCCAGCAGGAGGATAAGTGTCTAAAGGGAAGGGCCAGAGAAATCTCGGGTCGCGCCTATGTCAGGTGAGAATGTGTTGCGCGTGGGTAGATGAAAGCACGAAAGAGGGGTGGATAGGAGAGGAGAGGTGGTGGTCAGTTGGTCTTGTGAAAGATAAGTAGCCGGGTGTGAGGCGGCTGAGAGGGGAGAAATGGTTGCAGTGCGTGCGGCGTTAGAGGGTAGACCAGCTTAATTAAGAAACAGTGACGGGCACAAGGCTCCTTAAAGGCAAATTGAGTAGAGTATACTCGTAGTATAGAAAGTTTTGAGGGTTCTATAAGAAAATCTGTGAGCTTTTAGATATTTAGACCTATTCTTTCGATAACAATCAATGTTCTCTCGAGAATTGGCGGACACATACTCTAGGGTACGATAGTGAGATTCTTGACTTCTCCTTTTCCTCTTTCCAATTTTCCTTCGTCTTTCCTTTTCTACCGTCCGGGATTTCCCTGACAGCTCCAGGGTGAGCAACCTGAAGGACTTGTGGGGCGAAATGAGTTGCCGGACGCAATTGTGGGGGAAGTCGGGCACGTACAACGTAGGCTACGGCAGCAGAGCAGGCGTTGGCAAGCGGACAGAGGGATAATGAAAAGGATAGACTACTCGAGTAGAAACAGAGGGGTCGGATGAGCTTACAGTACTTGGTTGGCACTCTTGGAGCAACTCAAATTTCTGAATCTTGATTTGGGGTCGAGGAAGCCTGGCTGACCGACTGGGGGGGGGGGGGGAAAGTGGGAATGAGGGAAATGGAATGACGAACGAGACCAGGCAAGTGGATACAGACAGGCACCAAGAGACAGACAGAGGACACCGAGACTGCGGAAGGTAAATAGACGAAGGGGTGGGTTGGTTAGAGAAGTCTGGCGGCGGTCGACCGCGTGCAAGCGACAACCCGAGACCATAATTTACAATTCTGAGCGGTACTGTGCTGTACGGAACTGAACCAAAGATTGAGCGACTTGAAATAGGATGCCTGTCATGTCTTCGGTTACCTTGTTGACCATTCAATACCAGCCGATAGAGCCGCGGGTCACCATACGGTGCTGGTGTCTCTGGGTCAATTGATTTATCCTGAATATCACTCATTTTGGCTGCTCTCTTGCTCGAGCACAGCACTCGTGCTGTGCTTGAGCGGACAACCGCACTGTACTCGTACAGTACCTCAGCTCCTTGCAAGGCTTTCGGTCAACTGGTTGAGCTCTCTGGTGGTGTGAGTTGGCGCTCTGGAAGCGGGTATAAATAATCCCTGGCGGGATGGCTTTTTTTGTCGAGCAGTCGGCCATACTCTCGTCCTGTGGGTATAATGGGCCAACTCACTTGTACTGTATTTAACCTCTTGTGTGCGGCGCCCTTAAACAATTGAAGAAGAAGGGAAAGGATTTAATCTCTCACTATTCCAGTTACCACTACAACGCCATAAACCCTATCATACAAGGACGGACGAATAGCCGGGTTTAATGGGCAACGTGGTATTGTAAGGGAACAGCAAAAGTTACTGTAGGCATCATGAGGGGTGTGCACAAAACGTGGTGGTGGTGGTGGTGGTGGTGGTGGCGCTTTGAGAATCGATGAAAACCCAGTCCCTAGGGGTTCAGTTCACAGGAACCTACGAGTATCATACCGGTACCGTACGGTACGTTAAAGTATCATAATTGGTTATTACGGGGACGGGAGATTCGTTCAACAAATTTGTCAATATTGAATGAAACATGATTTACATGATTTTGCTCATTCTCGCTCTCCTCCAATCGCCTTGTCCTTGTTTCCTCTTTTGTCCTTTGGGGACCCAGCAAGCACCTGTAACCTGAGGGGCATTGCACATGGGATTTGCACTATAAATTGCCGCACAGTCCAGTACTCGTCCAGTACATCACTTTCACCAAGGACTCGTTGGGCATCCACAATCACGCCCCTGCAAGATCCGTTGCTCGATGGCCCATACACACCGCCTCGACTGCCACACTGCTCGGAAGCCCCACAACCGTAATACGTGTATAATGGCTACGGCACCAGTACTTGAATGGCTTTATGAGCGCCTCATAGTAGTGCTTTGCAGAGAGACCATGACATTATGTTACTACAAAGCTACCGGTATCTAAAAGCTCATAAAAAGCTGAAGCCGCCCCACCACACACGCTTGGGGGGTTACTCCTGTGTGTGAGCCTAATTTCCAATTGTTCAGATGGATGTTGCACAACACCACTTGGCTTACGGTAGTTCACTTGCGGTGCTTGAATGATGGATGATAAGACAACAGCAAAACATTTTGTTTTGTTCATTTATCGTTCTCCGGTTTGGTTCATTCGGCTTTTCCGCGAGACAGGAACCACTTCAGACTCCCCTTCACATCCACATCTCTTAATCCTCTCCCAATCAGAACCAGCTTTCCTTCGGCTTTTGTTGTTGGGTTCTGATCCGGTGCGTCAAATATCTCAAAGGTTTCTCGTACGCCCTGTATTAGTAGGACATTTCCCGTTTTCGTGATAGCCCTCCCTTTCAATCTGTGGATATCGAGAATCGGTTGTTCGTTCGAGTGTCCTGAGACCTGATCGCCCGCTTTTTTCGACGGACTCGGAACTTCCGCTTCCCATAATAAAGACCTAATCCAAGCATCCAAGGAATCCAACATCTCTTCATCTAGTTCGGGGAGCTCAAGAGAAACAGTTGAAATTGTCTTGAAGTTTTTTATTACAAGTTAGCGGGGCTTCCAAATGAGGCTAATAAAGCAGGTAATGATCGACACACCTCATCTAACCGAGTTTTAATTGGTATTTTCAACTCCCCAACATTTTCGTACGCCTTCAAATCCAAAAGCCATTCACCAAGATTATCTACCTTACCCCTCTCCGTGACAATAATTCTTGCTAATCCGTTCATGCCCGCTATCCTCTGCTCAACGATCTCCATCTCTTCCCGAGTAACTAGGTCTGCCTTGTTTATCACCACCACATCCGCGTGAGAGATCTGTAAGTGTGCAGTAGTCATCCCAACACCCGCTTCATCATCTTTCGAGAATTCCTGCTGGTCTTCGAGGGTACGAATAATATTTGCTGCATCGACAAGGGTAATAATTCCATCTAAAAATATCGTTGATTTAAGGCCTTCGTCTAGCCAAAACATAGGCGCTATATTTCCAGGGTCTGCGAGCCCAGTCGTTTCTAGAAGGATGTAATCAAACTTGCCCCGGCGTTCCATAAGTTTTTCGATGGCCGCTACCCCTATGTCCCTACGACCTAAAGTTGGCAAAACAGAGACCATTGAGGAGGAAGGGGTAAAGCCTACTTTACTGAGCAGCAAATACCTGTATTATGCCTCAGATGCCATGTTCAGAGGATGGATAAGGGGAAATTTTCGGTGTGCTTACAGCCATTTGCTAGCTCCAGCCATTCTTCAACTTGCTGACCATCTCTCTGGATGGTTAACGATTTTTCGATATCGCTTGCTATTCAAAACCGCCCAGTCAAATTGTCTTCATCATTAACAAAATATTCCGAGCTTGACCCGCAAAGGAAGGGTTTCTGTCGGGCATTAGGGGATGAGCTCACAGTTTCCAAATTCTAAACAAGTAATATTAGCAAACACACTAAATAAGGTAGGGCAGCGCAGTGGAGTAACTAAATCAGCGAATGAGAAACTACCCACCGTTTAAAATGACTGCGATCTTCTTTGAATGTTGCTCGGTAAGGATATAGTTTAAGAGGGTAGTTTCTGTCACAATTAGCATGAGCGGACAAAGTCTCAGGATATAGGGGAGAGGTTTCACACGCACTCCCAGCTCCCAAGTATCCCGTGACTATTGTTATCGGTGCCTTTGATAGCTGAAGGTCTTCGAGGCTGAGGGGAGTTTCAGTCGAAACTAGAGCTGGGGGCTCCTCATCGTCAAGGTCAAGGTGATCGGAGCTCATTTCTGTGATATGTTGGAGCGAGATGGTGCTGTGTCGAGGATGGTCTCAGGGATTAAGTTAGGAGTAAATACGGTACGGTATTGTTGCAATTGCCGGTTGGGGCTGCAGTTAGGCAATCGGAGTGCATGGTGGGGTATGATATCTCGCGCTTACCGTAAACGAATTGAATTTGTGGGGGATAGATAGGGAGAAGAGGGAGCTGACCCCTCCATGCAGTACGGTCTTGGCAAATGGCTGGCGAATGAGGGGCAACATGAAAAACATCACAAACTCTCTCGTTGATGCAGAGGTGTCCCAGGAGTACTCGTACTCGTACTTTAGACTACTAGTATGGTACTCAAGTACCGGTATGATCATCGAGCACTCTCTGCCCCTCCGGGTCTATCAAGAACTCGAGGGTAAAATACTGCAACCATGGTAAATATGGTATCATACCATAATCTGTAACTCACGTAACCTGTCTAGGTTAGGCCTATTTTTTATTTTTATTTTCTTGCAGAGGAGGGGATTAGAGTCATAACTTGAACCCTCTTGACCATAACCTGCGGCCCCACTTGCCATCTCCGAGTTTGTGGAATTATATCGCTCACAACTTCCCCTCCTTCTCCCGCTCTCTCCTCTGCTCTCCTCTTCTCTCATCTGATACCCCCCTGCCCCCTCCCCCTCATCATTTATATCCCTTGTGTACATCCCTCATCTGGTGGCTGCAGCAAACTCCTTCGATCCCTACGACACATTTCGCCCTCACCATCATGCCTTCTGTTCAGGAGAAGGGACCCACAACACTTTACGACAAGATATACGCCCATCATCTTGTCGATGGTCAGACAATTTATATTGATAGGTATTGATCTGCATTTCCGGCGAACAAGGAGATAAACTAATATTCTTTGCGCTTGAAGACACCTCGTTCACGAAGTCACATCACCTGTTAGTTCTCAATATCCATCTTTACGTTTTTTCTTTTTTCCTTCCTTGAATTGCGCATAGCTAACGATTACTGCAATGTGTAGCAAGCCTTCGAAGGGTTGAGAAATGCGGGAAGGATTGTTAGGAGACCTGATTGCACTTTGGCTACTGTCGACCATGTACGTTGATGCCAATCATGTCTGTTATGCCTCTCAGTCTTGGTTCACTGACCTTGGTAAAGAACATTCCGACATCAAGCCGCGCAAACTATAAAAACGCAAAGACCTTTATTGAGGAAGAGGACTCCCGCATACAATGTTTAACACTCGAGGATAACGTTAAAGCATTCGGCTTGACCTATTTTGGCCTCGGTGATAGTCGCCAAGGTATCGTCCATATTGTTGGTCCGGAACAGGGCTTCACTCTTCCGGGCTCTACGGTTGTGTGTGGTGATTCTCACACTTCAACACACGGTGCTTTCGGTGCTCTCGCTTTCGGTATTGGGACTTCTGAGGTCGAACATGTTCTTGCTACTCAAACTCTTATCAACAAAAAGTCGAGGAATATGAAAATTGAAGTCAATGGTGCGCTTCCACCTGGTGTCACTAGCAAGGATATCATTCTGCACATCATTGGGAAGATTGGTACTGCGGGTGGAACTGGCGCAGTGATTGAGTTCACCGGGTCTACGATTAGGTCGCTGAGTATGGAAGCGAGAATGTCCATGTGCAATATGTCGATCGAGGGTGGTGCTAGGGCAGGATTGATTGCGCCGGACGAAACGACTTTCGAATACCTTAAAGGAAAGCCTCTTGCTCCTAAATACGAATCGCCGGAATGGAATAGCGCGTTGAAGTACTGGAGAACCCTCAAGTCTGATCCCGACGCTGTGTGGGATATTGAAGTATATGTTGATGCTAGGGATGTTGTGCCAACCGTCTCGTGGGGCACATCTCCTCAAGACGTTGTTCCCATCACTGGCAAGGTTCCGGACCCTTCCGAATTCGGTGATTCTGTCGCTAGACAGCGTGTTGTCCGTGCATTGGAATACATGGGTTTGGCGCCTAATACTCCTATGCAAGAGATTACCGTAGACAAGGTATTCGTTGGTTCTTGTACCAATTCTCGCATTGAGGATCTTCGTGCAGCAGCGAAAGTTGTGAAGGGAAGGAGGATCGCGCCCAATATTATGAGAGCAATGGTCGTTCCCGGTTCTGGACTTATCAAGAAACAGGCGGAGAGGGAAGGATTGGACAAGGTTTTCCTTGATGCTGGTTTCGAGTGGAGAGAAGCTGGGTGTAGCATGTGTTTGGGCATGAACCCGGATATTCTGTCTCCGCAGGAACGCTGCGCTAGCACAAGCAACCGTAACTTCGAGGGTAGACAGGGCGCGGGCGGTCGTACTCATTTGATGTCTCCAGCAATGGCGGCTTCGGCAGCAATTTCAGGAAAATTGGCAGATGTGAGGGAGTTTACTTTTGGAGCTGCCGAACCCGAGGGGGAAGGGGGCGTGCCTAAGACCATAATTGAGGCAGAGCATCCGGACCCAGTTACCGATGAGGACATGGATAGAATCGATGATATTCCAATTGACGAGGAAGCTACCAACGCCGATGCTGCAGCTCGCGAGGATACTTCGAGTGGTTCCGCCGTGGGAGTTGGCATCCCAAAGTTTCTCACCTTGAAGGGTATTGCGGCTCCTCTCCCAATGGCGAACATCGACACCGACGCTATTATCCCTAAACAGTTTCTTAAAACTATCAAGCGAACCGGTCTGGGATCTGCTCTATTCTTCGCTCTCCGATTCAACCCCGACGGAACCGAAAATCCAAACTTCGTTCTCAACAAGGAGCCATACCGTAACGCTAAGATTCTTGTCGTCACCGGCCCAAACTTCGGATGCGGTAGCAGCAGAGAGCATGCTCCATGGGCTCTCCTTGATTTCGGTATTAAATGTATTATCGCCCCATCATTTGCCGACATCTTTTTCAATAATACGTTTAAGAATGGAATGCTTCCCATCGCCATCGATGACTCGGCAGCCCTGGATAAGATTTCTCGGGTGGCCGAGATGGGAAAAGAAGTTGAGGTCGATTTGCCCAATCAAGTTATCAAGGACGGCGATGGAAATGAGTTGGCCAAGTTTGATGTGGAGGAATTCCCTAAGCATTGCTTGGTTAATGGGCTTGATGATATCGGATTGACTCTGTTGATCGATGATAAGATCAAGGAATTTGAGAAGAAGCGAACTCTCGAGTACCCTTGGCTGGATGGAAGTGGGTATTTGGCTAGGCGTAAGAGGGGCGATGGGCCAGTTAAAATTCCAGCGGCTAAAGTTCCGACTACCAATCGGGGGTTCGAGAAGGAGATCACTGAGTGGTGAATACTATACTGATGATGTGGCGAGATTTCATCAGCAATTTTTTTTTGTGTTTCAATCCAGGGGGTCCCAGTTTGTAAACCGGAGGTTTTGCAAAGTGATTCGTGAAACAATAATACTCGTGATATGATATGATAGTGATATTCTGTGACTATGTTACCGTTCCTATCTCGATCTAATTTATTATCCTGGTATGATACCACTGAGCTGGTATACGACCAGCCATGATACCGGTACAATGCTCAGCAATCTGAATGCCAGGTGATAGGCCTAGGCAGTGCGCAAGTGACTTGTATCGTGTGTATCATACTATCATATCATACCCGTATCGTAGCTTACCGCTAAGTTAAGTTACTTGTGTCGCTGGGAGAGGCGGGAGTTACCGGGATCGTGGTGGCAGGGGTGACATTCCAATATCTGCATTCCTGATAATCGATAGCCACGCTTTTGTCCTTAAAGTGACATTTCCAGACCTTGCCATGTGGTTTTCCAATTTTGTTACATTCTACACAACCTCCCTCCACGCTGGGTTTCTAGATTTAAGGATAACCAGGTTGTTTTGGGCTGTGAGGATTCAACCTCAAGCGGAGGATACGTCAAAGAGTACTGTACTCGTACTGTACTCGTACTGGCATTACCAGCACATCACTGCCCAAGTGAGTTAAGGGGTGCCTAGTTCTCTTTTTATTCTTATTTAGGGACTAGTTTACTTCATCCCGGGGCATCAAGTTTATCATTATCGCCCATCACCACAGTTTTGCCTTTTTTACGATTAGGTGTAGGCTGGGAGATGTGTATCACGGCGCAAGTTCGCAGACGGATTAATAGTGCCATAGGGTTGAATTATCCCTCACGGTGTATAGGATTGCAGTATTCCTAAAGGTGTATATCCTGGACTTAGCTTACTGGTAGGCTTAGGAAGCTAACAGACAAATCCGGGTTTTGATTTATACTTGTACCGCACAGCAGGAAAAAGGGCGACGCAACCTAGGAGCTCTCCACGCGTATAATATATCAAAGATACAAACCTCCCAGCCTTTCTCCTGCTTCAATCATTTGACAGCTCCCCTATTCCTCAACTTTCTTATCCGCCACCTTTACATTCCAGTTTTATCGGCGTCCTATGGTAGTCCTATCGTATTCCTATTCAGTATCCAACCTGCCGTTATTCTTATACCCAGCCATCCCTTGCTAGGGACCTCACGATGGAACCCCCTCCACATTCCAACTCTCCATTCTTGTCCCAGCTGGGTTTTAGAAAACCCCTACCACCGCCTCTCCCGCCTATCCCTATTCCTGGCTACGATGGGATCATGAGTGATGACCCCATGGCAATCGTATTTAACCTTGATCCCCGCCTTCAGGGAAACCATTCGACAAACCCTCTCTCGATGCCACCACGCAAGAATATGATGAACCGATTTCAAGAGACAAAGTTTTTCAATAGCATTCGGGCTAGACTCAACAAGCTCGATGAAGACACCAGGGCTCTGGGCTCTTTCAGACCTCAAAAAAAACAGCAGAAGGAGGGAGAGGGGACTCCGTTAGTCGTTAGAAGGAGATCTGGGTCTTTGGTTCCGGGAATTGGCTCCATCCCCAATTCTGATATTTCGACACCTTTACCTCCGCCATTGCCTGTTAAGAACGAGGACAAATTGCCCAAACATTCGAACGTGTTTACTGGGGTACCCACCCCGACTGAGACCGCGGTCAACTCTCGAAACCACTCTTCGGCCAACAGTGTCGACGCTGGTAGCGGGTCCAAATCGCCAAATACGACTGGGAAGGTCCGGAGATTGCCCAGTTTAGAGGCTTCGTTGAAGGAATATTGCTATATCGAGGAGCCTAAGGAGAAGAACGAGCTGGCAAGAATGCCTTCGGCCAAGGAGCCACAGCCTTTCACGAATCCCGGAAAGACTGCCGGGGAAGTCGAAGCTCTGGAGAATGATTCTACTCCCCCGAAGGCAAAGGGAAAAAGGTCTTTTTTAGGGGTGGGCGGCCCGGAAGTTGGAGGTCCTGGAAGCTGTCAAAGTCAGCCGTGGAAAAACTATGTCTCCCAGAGAAACCCCCAACAGCAGCGTCAGCGCCTGCCGGGCCAAAGTCCTCTCAGGGCTCTAAAAGGGTTCAGCCAGAACCGTCAAACTCGAACCCAAGGTCTTATCGAAGAGCTTCCAGGGCAGGGTCAGATATTTATACCATCAGTATCCCAACGGCTACACTCATGGAAACCAGAAGGAGAAGTGAGGACTATGCGAGAGCGGCTACGCACCTCCACCTCCACCTCCACATCCCCTCTTCTCAAATACATGCGCCCTCCCATCGGCGGAGCACTTGCTCCCAACCCCGAATTCACACTTCCATTCCTTCGGAGCGCGACCATTTCGTCGGACGAGCTCCCGAGGTTCAGCAAAGAGTCACCGGGGCCGCTTCACCCCCATCAAGATTCAGAACTCTTTCTGCAACCCACGAAAGTCCCAAGCACACCAGGGGGCTCCACGCCAGGTTCCCCGCCCATGAGCATTGAGGGTGTCAGAATCTCAGAACTTCAGGCAGTATCGGGTGCGGGGATTTCTGCTGGCTGGGATACCAACCTACATGATCCTTCCATATACGCCCGTCCTAAAATCCCGAGAAGAAATGCACTAATCCTGTCGAGTGACCCAGGGTCTCTCACAGGAGTTTTTATCGATCATAAAGGATCAACAGGATTTGAAAGTGGTTATGCCGCGCAAATCCCGCCGACGCCGCCCAGAAGTTCATATTCTCCAAGTGTCGGGAGATCAGTTGACAGTGACCGCCACGACCAGGGCAGAGAAAGCGTTTCAGGAGGCGAACACGCAAAGGCCATTCTCGGAAGAGCTGGTAGCAATCCCCAAGTACATCCCATCAGCAAGGGTGTGAGTGGGTTTGTGCCCTTTTTGCATCAAGTCCGCGAGGTTATGATTTCGAGGGATGAGTCTCTCTCTCTGATGAATATTTGGCATATTTTGCTCATGGCATGGGTAATGTGGGCGCTCGCAAAGCTCCTGGGAATCGGCATCGAGTTGATGCAAGTTGTGATCATAGAGCCAAGTAGGATACTTTGTCATGGTCTTAAAAGTTGGCTAGGTGGATAGGTGGCGACAGTTGCTCTCGGAATTCTCCCATTCTCCGCTCCAGAGGGTTCATGTATGCTGGGCGATTATATTGTAGTTTAGAGAACGGGGGGTTTGGACTGGAGCTTGTCTAGTGATTAAGAATACGAATTTTCGATTGAAAAGATCTCGCCGTCTTTAAGTGGTGCTTGGATTATAATAATTCTGTCCATTTGAGAATAGCAATAGGGATAGAAAACGTAAGCAGCACAAAACCAAAAAGAAAAACTAGGGGCTTTTCGAGCCAGAATCACCCAGCAATCCTAAGCCAAGACCTTGCAGGAAAGGGCGAAAATGTCTATTCACGCGCCTCTGAGAGGTCCCTGATAGAAAGAGAGGGCTCTTTCACTTGATCCCTTGTACTCGAGTACGATAGTGTAGCAAGGCACCGGAGGTGACCAATTTCCAGGCATCTCACGATGAAACAAAGCTCGATTGCCCCCCCCCGCACGAGCACCAAGCCAACAATTACCGAGTGACGTCTCATGACACAGCGTGTGTGGAACCCGCCAATCCACGCTACGAATCCGATCCCATCCCACTCTTCCACGCTACAACACTCGCACGGGTGAGCACGTCTTGCCATTGTTACCAGCTCCACACACAGATATCCATTCACCGCCACCCGCGCCCACTTGGTCTTACAGCCAGGCACGACATTTCGGCACAATCCGCGAACGATCGATTTGTCCTGGAGACTTTAAATTAATACCTTGAAGAATATACATATAAATCGATGCGCAGTACTCTAATCACGAGCGGGTATCGTACAGTACTGTTTGATACTGTATTATAATGACGAATGCTCGGTCGGGGGGGAAAATAGTGCTCGGGACCCTTCACGACGAGGTGAAGGTATAGTACAACTCACTGGATCTTTCGTTGGCTTCAGCCCCCCCCCCTTTTTTTTTCCTTTCCATTATCCGGGTTGCAGAGCCCGTGATAGTCGCAACCCGGTATTCCGGGAAGCGGTGGTTAGTATAAATAGTGGGTGAGATTGTTAATATGTATGGTAACTGGGGGTGTTGTGACTCTATAGATAGATATGGTGTATGTATCGTACAGTTCGAGCAGATGAGGGTAAGGATAATGAACGAATAGCGTATTTGTAACTGCTCTATACTTTCGCAAACGAAACCATAGCACTCTAACCGTTCATGCCATCATCACCCGCCCGCTGTATCTACCTCATTCCTGAACACCTTCATCAATCAAATTCATAATCTCATAGTCTCGTAAAGACATCGTCATTTCCAATATATACACCCCCCCCCCTCCACCACTTATATAGCTCCACCCTTCTCCTTCTCCAAAGACACCGCCCCTCCCATCTCCATCTGGCCCTTCTCCCCGCCGTCGCCGAGAAATCCCCCGTCGCTACTGTCACCGCTCCTCTCCGGAACACCAAATAGTCTATCCATGTCTTCGAGCGTGAGGCCTTTCGTCTCCGGGACGAAGAGGAAGGCCCATATGCCCATTAGTATCATCAGCGATCCGAAGAAAAAGTACGTGCCGTAGCCGAGGGAGGTGATCATGTAGGGTGTCGTGCGCGAAACGATGAAGGACCAGAACCATTGGTCGGCGGTAGTAATTGCTACGCTTATGGGGCGTTAGTGATCGCTAGGGGTAATGGATAGGGGGGGGGGGGGTACCAGATCATGCGGATTCCGATTGGGAAAATTTCGGAACTAGGGAAGAGGTTAGTCCATACTAGAACGGATCCTCTTGAGGGAGTCGGGGAGCGTACCAGTAGACCCAGGTAATTCCTTGCCAGGACATGCAGTAAATCTATTCACATGATCGTCAGCACGAGCCCATACCCCCAATCTGTGCTCGGGGAGATCAGTACAAATCCGTAAAGATACACGCAAACCATCGCCAAATATCCCCACCCATTCCTAGAATACTGCCCGGCCGCCGCAGCCTTTGCCGGGTCCGCCCTCATGACATAGCCACCGATATACCACCTTTATATATCCTCATCAGAATCGGCATCACAGTAAATCACTCGGGTGGGAAAACATACATGGGTAAACTGCCGATGAAAGCGCCGTAGATAAGACCCTTGCGACGACCAAGGCGCTCAGCGAGCCAGACGGAGAATACAATCATCCCGAGGGTCTTTGCGATGCCGTAGAAGCCGGTTGCGAAAAGCTTTGTCGAAGTACCAGTTATACCGAGGGTTTCGAAGATGCGGGGGGAGTAGTATGTTATGATCTATCATGTGGTCGTTAGTGAGAGGCTAAGGAGGGATATGTGGGGGGTGGGGAAGCAGACGTTGACGCCAGTAAGATTCTGGCAAGCCATAAGAATGAGGCCGATTCCAATCCTGTTTCTATTCCCCTTGGAGCACATTTCCTTGACCCTGTAACGCATCAGCAACCTTCTGCCCTCGTTCCGACTGGGAAAGATGGGACAAATACTCACTTCCCCTTAAACGTCTCCGCCCCGCCCTTCGAAGCTTCAAACTCGATCTGCTCCTTGATGCCCGCCAACTCCTCCTTTATGAACTCGTGGTCCCTCGGCAGTGTGCGGAGGAGGGTCAGATTGATACTCGCCTGGTCCCAATCGTCCTGCTGGCAAAGCCAGCGAGGGGATTCGGGGGCTATGAGGGACGCGGCAAAGAGGAGGGCGCCGGGGACTAGTTGCAGGGAGGTTGGGATAAGCCATTGGGTCGGGCCGATGGGGTCGACGGTCCGGTCTGCTATGTAGTTTATCCAGAAGCCCTATGAAAGACTTAGAAAGGGGGGGGGCAAATGCGGAGGGATCTCGGGAGAACAAACAAGCATGCCACCACCCTGACTCAAGATTTCGAATATACCGACTAGACGGCCGCGAATACTCGGTGGGGAGGTTTCAGCGATATACACAGCTTTTTTCATGCATCAGTTACTTCGCGTAATCGAATCATTAAACTGGACGGTGAGCACTCACGAACAATAAGAGAGGCGCATCCAATCCCCAACCCGGTGATCGCCCTCCCGGCATAAATCATAGATAATCTTCCGTCAGATGTAGTCTAGCACTCCGACAGGTGAGCTCCCATGCTCCATCCTCTCTTCCCTCTTATATATCACCACCGGGCCACCGGCAAAAGAGCGGACAAACCATTATCACAGCGCCAATACAGAACACGATCGAAGATAATACCATACCCTTCTTACGCCCGTACCTTTCCGCAACGGGGAAGGTCAGAAGGGAGCCGAAGAAGGTTCCGGCTTGGAATGTTGACACGATGTTTCCTGTGTTGGATTAGTTTTTTTTCTTCTCCTCTTTCTTTTCCCCCCCACATATTCGGAGGGGGGGCCTCACCGGCAAGAGTATCACGAACATGTTGGCTTTCAACATTGAGGCCAAAGTCGCGCTTGAAGGGAGGAGATGTGGATATGAGCGTAGTTCGACAAGTCATTCACAGAGCAGGCAGCACAGCGCAGGATAATGTGCGACATAGGTATGATATCATACCTTGAAGGACGCCAAAGCTTGTGTTCCACCGATGAAGCTCGAATCATACCCGACTGCGCACCCAAGCATCAGTTTCCGCAACTGCCGTAGCAAGAAGGAGAACAAGGAGGACATACTAGCCATAGCACTCATCGAGACCGCGACAGCTACATATCATACCAGCAATCATCAGCACAGCCCTCCTTACCTCCCGGCGCACATAACGCGAGCGAACAAACCCAAAAGATGAATTCTCCAATTCCGAACCTCCTTCGGATCGTTCGTCCCACTAGCATGTAGCCCCATCTTTCTCCCTCTCCTCTCTCTCCTTATTATTCTTCCCCGTAGTCGTATATTATCGCACCGTCTTTCGCAAAAAAAACAACTATGATACTTAATCAAAGCACCGAAGGGGGGGGGGGAGAAGGATAGAGAGATATCAAGACAAAGATAATAAAAATAATAATAATAAAGGTGCACGCCCATCCCCACTCTTATGTTCCTGCGAACACTGTACCAATTTCCTAAATTTTCCCTCTACCCGACGGTTGTCTGCCGATGGGGGAAGATAGGCAGGCAGGTAGGCAAGCGTTACCGATGCTACACATGACGAATACGGAGAGATCGACCCGAATCACCCCCCCCCTGTAGAGTAACTAAGTTAGAATTAATTTTCCCCGATACTACTCGAGTACAAGTACTTGTACTCGAGTAGAGAAGATTTGAAGAAAAGCTCTTGGCCAAACCAATTACCAAGAAAGCGAGTAATCCCCCCGACACCCAAAAAACAAGAGATAATACAGTATAATTATGATCCACAACGGTCCCAATTCCGCCCCCACCGCATCGCATCCCAAATCGTCCATATCAAGCAGGTGAGCAAGTCAACCCCCCCGAGTCCGGTAACTTCCTACGAGTACTGTACCACCGGTTGTACAGAACTCTCGCATAAAGCTATCGCATCCAGCAGATAGATTGGATGGAGGAAGGTGAAAGCCTCGACGCAGCCTCCGCCTTTGCTCCATCGTGGCGTGGATGAAAATCGGCAGGCGGGTAACCAAGACAAGGGGGTGGGGGGGAGAGAGAGAGAGAGATGGGAACGGTGAGGGGTCCGTTGATTCCACCCCACTCTTTTAACAAGTACTCTGCAAGGACCAGTATGGATGCGATAGAGTGGGATTATGGGGTACTCGTATTATACCGGTAACAGCATTTTAGCCGCGATCGTGAAAGTGATTGTATAAATAGGGATAGCCTACCAGAACAGTAACAGTATATAGTATTCGAGTACGGCACCGGTAGTCAGGCAGGCGTTCTAGTCCGGGCAATTGTAGGTTGTTGGAGCGCCTGGGCATGTAATGTGTACGAGAGTAGTTGCGCCTTCAACACATGGCCCAACCCGAAGATAGCCAACGATCTCACGCTAGGAGCACAGGGGGATAAGGTGAGCGCATGGAAGTCTGAAGTGGGGGAAAATTCACGGTGCGATTCCAGGTGCAGTACCGTAGCCTACGCATGTTAGACTCGCAAAGTGAGAAGAAAGAGAAGAGAAGGAGAAAAGAAATACTGTACTGTACATTGCACAGTCCGAGCTATGACAATAATACCGTATATCATAATATTATTATTATCAATATCATGGAAAAATTCCCCCAATGGAGAACAGGATTCTGTCGAGAACGGGGAAGGAGACTTCGATAGAGTACCAGTACTATATTGTGATAGCTAGGGGGCAAAACGGTTGGATGGGTGGATGGATGGATAGATGGATAGACACGAATGTGCCGAGGTTCGACGGACTAATGCTCGCACCCCAAGTAAATTATGGTGCTGCTTCATATCCGGGTATTACAGCACACCACGTGGGTAGACTACCATACGACACTCCAACCAATGCAAGCCAGCAGGCAGGCAGGCGAGTAGCCAAAGGCTTACGAGTATAGTACAAACCCCGATCTAAACCCCCCAAGCAAACCTTCCCGTCAGTAAGCACCCCACCTCTACCCAGCACAGTACAGTACAATATAGGAGTTCTTCCAAACCCTCAATTATTCCTCTTCTCATTGAAATATCCATACTTAGTATATAACATGCAAATATCATCACTCCCCTTCCCTTCCCGATAGCCGCAGAAGGAAGAAAATGCCGGTTAGTGGTAGAAAAGCAGGACGCCGTACGATAGACTGCAAATCCACCACCGCCGTACTGTACTCTGCTGCACCTGTACCAAGCTCCCGGAGGGGGGAGGGAAGCGAGTAGAGGCCTTCTCACCGGCGGGGATTTGCGCTTATGAATGATTATGAAAGAATGTGGGATCCTTACCCTTCCAACTGACTAACCAACCAACCAAATAATCATCACAAAGAATCACTCGCGCGTTTCGTTGTGCTGTACTGTACCTGTCACAGACCCTTGAACTTTGAGGATAGGTAGATGGTTTCTAAGTGTGGCCTGCGTGTGCGTGTCTCTAGGCCCCGAAAGTAAGTGGAGGAAGGGGAAAGGGTTAAATTATGGAGATGACCATCTTGAGAGTTAATTCTAAAGACAGGAGGGGAGAGATGAGATGAGTGGGAGGGGACCCTCCGTATGACGCAGGATCGTTTCAAGAAAGGGAAAAAGGAAAAAAAAAAAAAAAAAGGAAAATCCGTAGATAATTTAAAGAGAAGCAAGGAAAAATAACTACGATGGACTGTGCTCTACTGCGCTATACTATATGATACGCCCGCATCTCAATGCAAATGGATAAATAGATATCATCGTGACGCCCCCAAAGTTCCAAGAATCCCTTTCCTTTCCCCGCAACATCCACCCCTCCCCCTCCCCCGGAAAAGGTGGCGAAGGGAGGAAAGAGAGAAATGCATCAAGCCACCAGTGAGTCCGGAAACCAAGCATAGGGACTGACCAGCTGACGGGCGAAAACTATAGTGGAAGAGAGAAGAGCAAGTCCCCCCGATGACGGCGAAGGAAAAAACGAAGGAAAGAGAAACAACCGAGATTACCCAGCATAGCAATATGGAACTCCATCCAAGTGCCTCCATCCGATTCCCTAACAACATATACCGCCCTTCTTCTTCTCCCCACCACGTTCGCCCGCAGCATCCACTCCACCCCTTCTGCCCCCGAATTCACCGGCATACCCGGGTCCGTATATCCTCTCATGATCAATCTCAGCACGGCGCTCAACGAGCTTGCGCGCAATTACCTGAAACACCTCATCGATTCCTGCGGCCACCAGACAGACGTCTATTACCAGTCCGTGCGAAGAAAAGAGGTACAATTGAGCGCAACACGGACAGAAACAAGAACTCACCTTGATCATCCCTCGCAGAGATCTCATGGCATGTATCCATTCCCAGCCACGATGCATCCTCACTATCACCCAGATGCTCGGCGGCGTAGGCTACGCACCTATCGAATGAAACCTCACGCTTCGAAGGGTCCGCATTGACAAGGTCCGCTTTAGTCCCAACGATATGGATGATTATGTTTTGGTTGTTTACATTCTTCTTGAGTTCGACAAGCCTTTAGAAGTAGCATTGATGGGGTATTGGTTTTTAAGTTGGCATGGGAAAAAAAAAAAAAAAAATAATGAAGAAACCGAAGTATGTGTGTGGAAGGTGATGATATCAAGGGAGAAAACATGGGAAGTTGAGTGCAATTGCAAGGGGGAAAGAGGTTTTTTTTACCATGAATGCATCGCCAGGAACGAAGCTTCCGAAGTGATGTCGTAGCAGAGAATCCCACAATTCGCGGAACGATAGTAGAGCTTCGAAATGGAGCGGTAGCGCTCCTGACCGGCGGTGTCCTGCGAAACGTAATACGATATCCGTCAGAACTGTAATCCCACAACCATGCCCAGAACATGACGAGTGTGCGCGGGGGGAAATCACCCAAATCTGCAGGGATGACCATATCAGCAACGGATAGCCACGGATAAGCGAATCACCATTAAAAACCATACCTGAAGCCTTACAAGGCAATCATCAACAACAACCTTCTTCGCTAAGAACGAAGCACCAATCGTCGATTCCGAAGCCGGATCGAAAGTATTCTTGACATATCTAACCACCAAAGAAGTCTTCCCGACACCTAGCCAAGAAAGAAAAAAACCCCGCCGGAATCAGCTAATTCCATCCAGGGACCACAAAGATGAACCAAACCAACCTTGAGTTCCCAAAACAACAACCTTCGCTTCAAGGCTCATGACACCGACTAACTTGTCCGAATCCCTATCGTCTGTCCGTTCGTAAAGCTATTCTTCTTCTTCCCTTCCCTTCTCTCTTCCACTCTTAGGGGCGCAGTTACGGACCGAGGGAGGGGGAAGAGGAAAGAAAGAAAGAGAACAAATAAAAGTAAAAATACTACCCTCACAGAGGATACCAGAAGGCTACCAAACGACGAAGAATGAGGCGGGGGTAATGAGGAACGAAAACGAGGTAAGGAGGCGGTAGTATTCGTGATGGATGGTGGTGGTGGTGAACTCGCGTGTATGTCAAGAAGGCAAGGTGAAAAAGAAAAAAAAAGAATGGTCAGCAGGTTTAAAATAAGAGGAGACCACCCACCGAAGGAAGGAAGGAAGGGTCGACGATTTGCCGGCGAGAAAGAGGGAGAGGAAGAGAGAGAGAGAGAGAGAAAGAGAGAGAGCGAGGGTGGTTTGGTCTTGGCGCTTAAATTGAACCCTTACTTGAAAGTGCCCCTCCAGGTCACGCCCGCCATATTGGAGTCTGAGACGTTGAAAGGATTGGGATGTGTGGATGGATGATGTGCCGTTTTGGCTTCGGTGGCAGGTGGGTTGGCCAGGGTGCAGGATTGGATAATTGTGCTAAATTGCTATTGGCGATTACAACCACATCCAGTATGAAAGGTTGCCGTAGATATTATATAAGTCAACCGCAGTACATATAAACCCTGATTTGTATGATATGCGTTCCAGGGAAAGGGGAACCAATAGACCAAAGTTATTGGTGAACCAGAGCACTGTACTCGAGTAAACCAAGTTACCACGCCCAGCACGCGAGAATAATAGCCTATCTCTCGAGCATGCAGCAGCAAGTACTCTACCGGTACTCGTACTGTGTCGTATAGTACCCCGGGGTGCATGAAAGTGATTACTCGTAACATCTTGTGGCGTATGCGGTGCTAAATTGTGGTGCATGCCAAAGTACTGATACTGGTACCCTAACAATGGTCATTTACTAGAGTAGTAAGTATCATACCGGTAGGATACCGCGTAGACAACACTCCCCCACCCAACACCATAACATAAGTCAAGATAGAACATTCAGTACCCGAGCATCCAGTCAATATGAACCAAGCCAGACAAGCCACACCAAGCCACTACCCGTAGTGAGTGAGTTGCACCTCCAACTACTCGTACTGCCATTACAGCTCACACATAGACTAAGTCCCCCCGGACAGATCCAATCCGGTCCACGCCTTCCGGAGAGATCCCGATCCTCCCATACAAGAACTCCCCACCCAAGCAAAGCAGGTCTCTATACCCCCCTACGAACAAACATTGCACAGGGTCAAGATCCGACGACTGTAGGTATGATATTCACCTCCTCGGTCTTTATAGACTAGTACCCAGTACTCCTGGAAAAGTAAAACCCACCGGAGGAAACGAGTCCCAACTGTAAACCTGTCTTTGCAGGTCCAACTCGACCTTCTCCTCTTATTCCCCACTCACTTACCTTACTACCGTATGAGAATACCCAGGATGTGATTGGAGTGGCGTCGGAGGCCGACTTATTCCATTCATAATCCTATTATACCAGTATGGCGAGTGAGTGACATGTATGATAACCTTCTTGACATCTTCATTCAGAACGGGGAGATATCTGGTAATTATACTGTATAATATGATATGCTTGTGGTAGGGGTATGCACTAGTACCAGAGCGCAAATCGACGTCTAGCACTTATAATAATAATAATCTCCACCCCTTTAACGATTTCTTTCTTTCTTTCTTTCTTTCTTACTTTCTTTCTTCCCATGGCGTTGAAGCGCCTTTAGCTTTCGCAGTTGAGCATGCCAAGATACTTACGGTACTCGCCCGGAGAGATTTCCTCTCCGTAAATCCCATGACGGCAATTTCCGGTACCCACAGTACGATACTTACTCTTGTACTCGTACTGTACAGTACGAGTACAATGGCATATGGGCCTAAACGTTCATCGCAGATCTCGCTAAGCGATCTACCATTGTCGTACCCGTATCGTACAAAAACACATTTCGCCACACAAGAGCACGAATACCGGTATGTACTGTACAGTACTATCCGCACAAACAAAACCAGCAAAAACCAGTCTTCGCGTGCGCCATCGTTCAAGCCAAAGAACACAGAGACCTTTACCAAACCATCCATAGACTACGATACCTGATGCGCCAGATGCGCTTCCTCAGGCAAAAAATAAAATAAAAACCCCGCAAAAAAAAAAAAAAAAAAAAAAAAAAGGTTGCCCAGGAACCCCACCCCCACCCACAACACAAATCCACAGGGAACAAGGGGGGGGCCTGCCTGCAGGCCGGCCGGTCTGAACTGAATGGGGGAAAAAAAAAAATGACATCATATTGCAAGGGTTAGTGATCATCAAAAAAAAAAAAAAAAAAAAAAAAAAAATTTTTTTTACAGCGTTTATCAAGGGAAAAAACGATCGTGGGGTGATTCGGGGTGTTTGGCGATGGGAGGAACGCCTGCGAGTTCTGTATGATACGAGTGCGGTGGAGTGCTCGTACTCGCGCACACACAGGCGCGAAATTGGAAACACGATATCTGTTGGCCCGCCTGCTTGCTGTCATCTGCGCCTGCGCCTGTCGCTACCTATCGCCATCTGCCGGACAGGGCGGATAGCCACAGGTTTCTATTGTATGTGATAACGCTATCATTGGAGGAAAGTTGACTTCCTGCCGGTAGACTGCTGTACTACCAACCATCTATCGCGATCGCTACACTTTCAACCTCGGTCGCATTCTGCACAACACGTACCGGTATAGTAAAAGTCCAGCCGCCAAAGGCGTATGCATTCAATTCAAACATTCAAAATTCGCCTAGTCCTTGGGGCACGCCTGCAAGAGCTTCCTCCTTTCACGCCTCTACCGGTAGGTTGCTCCCCCGAGTCCGGTATGTATTCGGGTACCGGTATGTGTTCAATCAATCAAAATACTTCATCCACTCCACTCCGCCCGCCTACGCCTACATACGCCTTTTGCAAAAGCCCTTCGATATATGAGCATTCCGAGAAAGGTATTTATATAAATACCATAACTTCTCATCTTCCTCCCAATCCACCACCAGCAACTCATACCCCCCGCCCCGCCCAGTTCAACAATCCCGCTACACTCTCATCGTTACTTCGCCAACTCGAATCCTTCTCCGCCTACCGCCTCCCTCCTCTTATGATATGACATTCCGCACTCCGCTCAGCCAACTATAGCATATAATACTCCGCCGCCGCCGCCGCCGCCGCCGCCGCCCAATCCAAGCCCTCCAACACCATCATCAGACACAGGACCTCCACTACGGACAGCTCAGCGCGCGACCAGTTATGGTATGGTATCATAGCAAAAATCAAACCCCCGAACATTAACCCGCCTCCTCCAACAGCTTACCTCAAACCTGACCAAGCCCACCCCTACGAATCCACCACCACATTCAAAACCAACTCACGAAACCCGCGCTACACCAGCCGACCATACTACCCAAAACCCAGACCGCGCCCAGCAAGCCGGATTACAGAATCATATCATACCATCACCGCACACCTTCCTCTTCTGACCGAATTCAAGCTTCAGCAATATAATAATGAACACAGCGCACATTGTCCCAACTTGCCGCCTTCTACGTAAACAAAAGTATGATGCGCAGACACGTGCCACAGCTCTCACAACCCCTGAACACAGAAACCGAGCACTTACAGTATAGGAACAGACTACGCTACCGGCATCTCTCAACTCACTCCACAGCCAGACACTCATAACGAATGCAAGAGCTAAACCTTGATCAAATTTTGTTGCGCAGGGGGCAGCAAGGATGGAACGCAAGGCACAACAACCAGACTGACTAACTGGCTATCAGGGCATGAAACCCACACTTGCGCGCCCACCCGGCGGCCTCCAATTACCATATAAATCCAGTATAATACGATCTCCAACGGTGGTAGTAATAGTTTTGGCGGGCCGAAGGGGCGTTACAGAGCAACTCTTTCTCCGCGGCGCGATGCCGGCCGCGGAATCCGACATCAAGTACTGTGTGCTCATAAGTTTCACTCCATCCACCCCGTACCCACACGTCCTCCTACCGATAGTCTAACAACCTCATGCTGAAGGCAGGATCAACCGCCGAGTGATGCCCAATGACTACTGCAACACACCCATTACCGGAATTGTAATGTTCCCGCGATACCGAGTACTCCCCTCTCCCCCCGACAAGCACCAAGCCCCCACACCCCGCCGCTGCCGAAAACGACTACTGAAACAAACGGAAGTATGCCAATTACTCAGAATATAAATCAGGGAAGCGAGACAACGTGAAAACCGGGCCAGAAACAGAACTCTCGGGAAGTAAGTAAAGCCCCATCACATCAGCCCACCAACACAGCATCATCACGTTCGTCCGCAAGTGGACTCAACTAAAAAAAAAGGCAACGCTATCGAAAAAGAGGAAACAAGGAAAAAAGGGTGATAGTGAATCAAGCTCCAAATCAACCATCCAAATAATGATGATAATAAAAACGACAAGAAGAGAAAGCATTAACCACAGTTCCGCCTGCACACCTTTATCCGTGAGAACGATCCATCTATGAACCTCCATACGCCCTGTTAACCTCCGATTGATACCTCTGAAGAATCCCCTTTCTGTTCAGCTTCTGAGCACTAGTCACCAAGCTCTGTTCGGTAACCATTAGCCATCGCTCTTGCAGATACGACCATTGGGGTAAACTCACATTCTGGGGGGTCCATTCTTCGTCGGTCAAGACACAGCCTTCAATCAACTCAATGCCGGCAAGCCCACCCCTTTTCCCAGCGGCGATAAGCTCCTTCATAACTATCTGGTTTAACTTGGCGTCGTGGACAAGCTGCTCAAATTCTCCCTCGACGCTATTCTCGGCGGCAAGCTTCTTCAATGCCGCCTCGACAGGGAAAATAATAGCGATAGGCTTGGTCTTTTGCTCATCGGCATAAACGCAGATGTTTCCAACAATGCTTGACGCACGGTAAACCGATTCAAGCTTCTCGAGAGCAATGTATTCTCCGTTCAGAGTCTTGATCAAGTTCTTCTTGCGGTCAATGAGTTTCAAGTGGCCATTCGAATCCCATTCACCGATATCCCCGGTCTTGAACCATTCACCCTCATAGGCTGCCGCAGTCTCCGCCTCATTCATAAAGTACGACGAAGCGACCGAATCGCCACGAATCCAAACTTCACCCTGCTCGGGATTATTATGAGTGAAGTAGCCAGCCTCCGGATAGTCTACGAGCTTGATCTCAGCACAAGCAGGGATTGTCCCAAGACTATTGGTGCTCCATTCACTTGGGTCCATAAGGCAACCGATGCTATGAAACCGTCAGTCAGTCCCTGATCGCAAAAATATTCCAAACAATAGACACTTACGCAGAAGTTTCAGTCAACCCATAGCCGATAACCATTGGACAAATGGTCATACTAATAAAATGCTGGGTTTCTTTGGCGATAGGTCCCCCTCCGCTCATGCAAACCTTTAACCTTCCACCAGTCGCAGCTCTGACCTTTTTAAAGATAAGATCCACGATGCCAGATCCAGGAAGGCCCGAGCGAAGGAGAATGCCCTTGAGCGACATGGCGCCCCAAAAGAGCTTCTGAGTCAATGGAGGAAGATTGGAAACCTTATCCATGACACCCTTTTTCACGGTTTCCCAAACCGCAGGGACGCCGACAAGGATAGTCGGCCTGAATTCGGCGATGTCACCCTTGCAGTTGCGCATGGATTTCTCCGACAAAGTCTTGGGGTTTCCGTAACCCATGGTTCCACCCCAGAATAGACATGCGTTTTCAAACACGTACTCGAGAATGTGTGCCAGGGGCAAAAAGGTAAGCAGGAAATCCCCAGGCCCAACATAGGGGCCGATAATGACGCTGACGCCAGACACTACAAATCGCGCATCGTTAGCCACGTTTCAAAGCCAACTACAAAACTAGCTAAAGCTTACCCGCCGCAACCACATTCTTGTGGAGAAGGGGGACACCCTTAGGGGTGCCGGTTGACCCAGAAGTATACATGATACCACAAAGGTCTTCGGGACCAGCAGGATCAGGATCACAAGGGTTCTCCTGCCCAAGCTTGATAAGCTCTTCAATGCTTAGAATGCGCAATCGCTCATGCGCAGCCTTCAAGGTATCGATATCCTCCTGCTTGACCGGGGTATCAGTGTTATAGATGACATATCTAACATTAACTGCTTCCTTCAAAGGACTAATAAGTTGTGGGAGAAGGTGGGGGTCGAGGAAAATGGCGGCTGCCTCGGTCTGCACAAGCGAATGGGTGAGGCCGGATTGGCCGAGAGTGTCATAAGCAGTGACAATTGGCAGCGATTGTGATGCACAGGCTATCAGTTGTCAGTAGTTGATTCCAGTCGGGGATGCAGGGCAATCAAACACACCATGCGACATCAAAAGCCAGTTTGCACTAATCCGCGATCAAGTCAACAATATGTTCACCCAGACAAGGCGAAAAAATAAATTCAGTCGAAAAGCTAATCAGACCTAGTGGCAGCGAAAATTTGCAGTTTCTCGCCCTTCTTCAATCCCAACGCCTTCAACGCAGCTCCGGCCGTGTTGACACGAGCAAGGTATTCATTGAACGACATGTACGTGTATCCGCTCATTTCATAGTATGCCCATTTCTTCGGAACCTCCTGCTCAACACCATCGGCCATCCTCTTGATCATCTTTGTCTCCTCGTGAACCTGAATAAGGCTGCGGGATCCAAGAGCCTGGGCATCACCGAATTTTGCTGCACCACGCTTGACAATGTCGTAGGTAGTCGCAACGTCGGGTTCCAGGCGCGATACCAGTTCGGCAACGGCACTAGGGTGACGACGGGGGATTCCCTCGCCTTCCTTCTTCTCGACACCGGGGACCTGAACATTAAAGGGTCCCCTTTTGTGAATGGCGGGAGTTGGGATAGGCTTCTTTTGAACAACCATGATGAAGGGCTACTAGACGGAGGGAGGGTGACGAATGAATAAATGAACGGATGGATGAAGAGGTCGATGGAAGGTGTGTGAAAGAGAACAGCAACAAAACCCGGGGAAACTTTAAAAGCCTGGGGGGTGATGTGCCGGGGTGTGGGGGAGGCAAGGTCTAAGAGCTCTAGCTGCTACCGGTAGTGATAATAGTACGGTACGGTAACGGGAGGAAAATATTACGGGAGGGAAAGTGAAAAGAAGAGTAAGCAAACTTCTCTCGTTACACTTGCTCGTAGGGATGGGAAGGGGGAAGGAGAAGGAAGGGAGGAAGTAGATGGGAAAGGGGATGGGAACGAAGAGGAGGGAGACACGCGGCAATATAGCTACGAGGTGGAGAGAGGGAGAGGCTCAGAGCGGGTTGGTTGACTGGCTGACTGTTACCTTGAGGTGGGCAAAACGGCGCGTTGAAGAAAGGTCAACCGTCAACAGCACCTTGCTGTAACTTAGTCTACCCTTTTATTTTATTTTTTTATTTTTCCTCCAACTGACGCAGCTAGGCAACAGATGCTATTGGTTGTCACAGCGAGCCTCGCCAAGCCGCCATCACGTCCCAAGACTCCAACCCGGTTCGGGATAATATGCGCATGGAAAGAGTGGGAAGGAAAGGCTCCAATCGACCCAAGAACCAAAGCTGTTTTATCCACATAAGTTACCTATCACCGAATACCAGTATCATACTCGTACCAGTACCGGCATTACCACCAGTACAGTTCTTGTGGGTTAGGGTAACTCCCCCCCCCCCCAACACGACGCATTCACATTTTTTACACAAATGATAACTTATGGTAACTTATTCACACAAACAACAGTCAAGCCAAACCCTTGGAGCCTTGTGCCCCTTGGTCCGTCCGAAACATACATGCCATAGAAACACGAAACATAAATAATAATATAATTATTTCAAAAATACAATACTCGTACTAGTATGATATAGTAGACCACCTCTTCAAGATCCTCACTGCCGCACTCTATCATACTGTACCCACAAACCCCGCCCGCTAGCCCGATAACAAACCACAAAGAATGTAACCCCTGATCACACCGGAATTTCCCGGCCCAAGGCATTTTAATAATAAAATTAATAAAAAACAATATTAAAAAATGACTTGGCATGTGCAAGCCAAGCCAAACCAAGCCAAAAATCACAATCACAATCGCAGCCACCGCCCCCCCCCCTCAATAACTCCCAAGCGATTGACGGTCCTATTGACAAAGGGGAGTCGCATAATCTAACGCTCAAACTGCCATGGATAAAGTAGTGCCAATGTTCACTTTCACTTGGCCGTGACACACAGCATACTGGTAAGGAATGGACGGTACTCGTATCGTGTCGTAGATAGATAGGCATCTGACCGGGAGAAAATTACGGAATCGAACCCGGGTTCCAAGAATACGGTACGCACCGGTACAGTACTATGCTATCGTTGTGCTCAAAAATCGGGAAGGCGGAAAATGGCAGTGATTGCGCTCGTACAGCGCCAGCGGTAAAGGTTCCCGGCATCACACAACCGATACTGTGCCTTACCTGCCCATTCCAAAAGCATGCCGAGATCTTGGCACGGCTTAGGCACAGCAAATGCCAAGATCCCGGGACAATTTTGGAATAGGCAAGTACGAGTAGGGTAGATGATACAGGGTGTGCTCCCGTACTTTCTTCACAAAAAGAGGGGTCTTTGGGGCCCGTTTTCTCGAGCCGGCACGGTACCAGTACGGTACTCGCTCTAACCCGGGAGGTATATCCTGGCTGGGTAACCTGAGAATCGATATCGTAGTTGGAGAACACAGCGGTGCGTTGTTAGCATATCGAGAAGCTTGGAAACTCCCCACCGGGTGCGGTGTCGGCATGGCATGACACCGGCACCCCGTACGGAGGTTGCTCGAGCACACGGATGTCTCAGTGAGAAGGAAAAATCGGGGATCCATTTCCGCCGATCCCACACAAATCCCTCATCCGGGGGGCACGTTTTTTGAATCCTTTATGGAAGGCACCCAAGCGTGGTGGTGTACCGTACGAATACTTGCATATATATGAACGAGTGCTGGTGCTTACTCGAGTGAGGTTCAAAAAGAAAATTCTTGAGATCCACCATCATACGAGTATCATACTTGTATACTCGTACTCGGCCGAAATGAGTTCGTTCCCGCCCAATTGGTTTGGTTTAACGGGTGAACGGAATTGCGGATACGGTACCGGTTAACGAGATCCAACACATCCAGCGGGCTGGTTCTTATACCATGTCGGTAAAACGCTGACCTTCCTCAGGAGCTTCCGTCTCTAAATCCGGAGATTACAGTACAGGGCTAGTGGGGATGGGTTTCGAGAGCTTTTATGGCAAAAATGCGAGTACGAGTACAAGTACGGGTACCGTATCCGGGGCGATGCTTTCGTGCGGGACAGGGAGGGGTGGTGGTTACAAGTATCGAGTATCGCTTTGTCCTGTGCGAAAACACCCCCCCTGGTATGTATGATACTGTGCTTGTGCCCGCTAGAATGTTGACGGTTAATTTAGGTTAACCCGAAAAATGGTCCCTGTCCTGTGCGGAAACATCTCCCCACCTATTGCTCCACACGTTATTTGACTGTTCTAGGGCCGCTTCTAGTTAAACCCGGTACGAGTATTACTAGCCCTATCTTGGGATTGCCCCATGTTACCATACTTGTCCTTAGTGTGTGGACGCTTGCGGACGGGAGGGCCGCAGGCGGGCATATCTTAGTTTATTGCAACACCTGTCCAGGGGTAACAATATTATTATCATTGTAAAAAAAGGAAACACTATAATAATATTATTATCATCACAACTTACCTCCTTCCCGTTTACCTATCACACCGGTATCTATTTTGCCTGCTTCACAGACCTTCTACACAAAAACACACTGCCCTACCGCACCGTAAAAGTCAAAAGGGAGGGTAAAAAAAAAAGGTACTATCATACGCTTGCTGCGCTGTGCAAGTTATCATATTAATATTATCATACCAACTTATCACAAGCACCCCCCCGTCCTTGGAGACTACCGTACTGGTACTGTACTTGTACCTCCCGATAACGGCCAAAGTACGATACCTTACCGTTGGAAGATGCCACTCAGCACTTTCCTCCCTCTCCTCCATGAAATTCACGACACGTACGAAGGTTCGCTTACCCCCACCCCTATAAGAGCGGTGAACAAAAAAGTGAACAAACTAACCAACAAAACCCCTCCCCGCCCGGCGGCCCATCCCCACCCCCACCCTTGCAGAATCCATAACCCTCTTCGCCACCAAACCTCCATCCAAAGACCTCGGCTTCCTAGATCCCAAGTCCCCCTCCGTTAACATCACCATCGGTGCACGGGACCTGACAATCCAGCAGTCACCCAGCGTGCTCTCATCTCCCCGTGGTGGTGAGACAACCGGTGCCGGTACAGTACCACCTACCCGAACAACCCCCCCCCCCCCACACACACACAACACATTAACTTATTGCAATCTACTTGCTGACTGGCAACAAGTCCTTTGGAAAGTAACCCCCATCTTTGCAGACTACCTTTCGTACCCTGGGAACGCATTCTTTAGTCATGGAGTTTTGAGCTCGAGGTCTACGGTCTTGGAACTTGGCTGCGGTGTTGCAGGCGTGCTTGGGTTGACGCTTGGGAGTAGTGGCAGGGTTCGGGGCTATTTTCTCAGCGACCAGGAGTATGTGCTGAAGCTGTTAAGAAGGAATTTGGAGGAGAATACCCCGCCTGCTGTTGCTCAGCGCAAGGGAGGTGCGAGGGTGAAGGGGAGCGCGATGGTTAGGACTCTCGCGATAGACTGGGAAAAGGATCGGATTACTCGGGAGCACCCGGTGCTTAAGGAAGGGGTGCCGTTTGATGCGGTGATTGCTTGCGATTGTATATATAATGAGGCATTGGTGGAGGGGTTTGTTGAGGCCCTGGAGGAGGCTTGTCGGGAACTTTCGGCCGCCTCATCCCTCTCCGCGAGGGCAGCTGGGGGAAGAGACAGTGGCAGCACACTTTCCGAAGGAGCGGGAGGAGAGGGAGAAGCGAAGCCAACGTTGGCAGTAATTGCGCAGGAGCTCCGATCCCCAGAAGTATTCGAGGCTTGGCTCGAGAGATTTCGTAAATCCTTCCACACATATCGCATTCCCGACTCGCTGCTCACGCCCGAAATAAACTCCTCCTCTGGCTATTGTATACACGTCGGAATCCTCCGAGACTAAGGAAAGACCTTTTTGTACATAAAAAAGAATCAAGGAAAGAAATTAAACTACCATCACTGCTACACCAATACTGATACTAAGTTACTACGATGGCAACGATTACATCCTCCTCCACCTCTCACTTTTTAGCTTCAACGGTGATGATATGTGGTCGTTGCCATCTTCACTTTCGTCCTCCGAGTATCCGGCCGAGGGTGTACCTTCTACCCCAGACATCAAAGAGAGGCCCGGTAGTCGCTCTGGCGTCCCGGCAGATGGAGTGAACGTCGGCGACAGTGCAACTTTAGGCCGTGATTTGAATACTGAATTGTAATCCTCCGACATCAGCAGGTCCTCTTTTGGTGTCGTGGCCGAGGGGCTCTGCATTGGCGTGGACAGGTTGCGATTATCTGGCGGGCTAAGGGACGGGGGCCTGTTGGGGAAACGGTTGCTCCCTGGCGACTGGGCAATATCTAGCATTTCGCTCTCATCTACATCAAATGATTCATCTAATGAAGAGGTCGGCGAGCCCATCCGAGGTAGTTCGTAAGAATTGTGATGTTGGTCACGCTTAACTGGTGACGGCTTTTCTGGAGAATAGGTAGCTCCTGCCACTGTTGATACAATCTATAATTCATTGAGTTAGTTTTAGAATCGATTCCTAGCGCCGGCCGATAATGCGGAGTAAACAAACCTGCTCAGCCAGAAGTTCATCGTCCCCAGACCCAAGGGAAAATCGGCCAATCGATTTTTTAGGCATGCTTGGCTTCGGCGATACAGACATAGCGTTGCGTTGGCGGGGCGCACGTGGGGTTAGTGTTATTACTGAGGCTTCTAAACTGCTGAGGTGCTCATCTTCATCCGAGGCATCAGTAGAGTTTGTTTGGTGCGGCTCGTATTCATGAATCCGTTGGGAAACTTTCATTGGTGGTTTTCGGCGTGGATTGTATTCTTGTAGAGGCGGCGAGGTGTCCTTGTATTCGTACCCTGGGTGGGCAGAGTAGATCGACAAATCTTCGGACCTATAATTTTCCGGTTCCGGCAGCTGTTCTTCTCTCTTCGCCTGGTCGGATAGCCCTGTTTGCTCTTCCCCTTGGGCTTCGTCCATACCAAGACCCTCTTCCGGTTCGCTAGCTGTCCTAAAACGGTATTCCGGTGCTTTCTCAGTTTCACGACGCACTCTAGGAGCGCTAGCCGCAGCAAGGTCATCGCGTAATGATGCCAACAGTTCGGTGTCTGAGAAGTAATTTAGCGCATCAGTGGAACAACAACGAAGGGCAAACATACACTCGTTTCTCTCACCTGTGAGGCAATCTCTTGTAATCTCCAACTGACCACTATGTAGGAGCTACGATTCCATTAGCGATGGACGCTTTGTTATTGGGTGTATCTTACTTGGTGCCGACTGAACGCAACCTTCAATTGTTTCTTAGTCTCTGTACCCTCAGCCGAAACAGCTTTTGGGGTCGGTTGTGGGTTAGCATGAGGGATGGTCTCTATGTGGTCCTGCCGTAGCTGCCGAAGCTCCCCGAACTTCCTTTTTTGATCTTGAATCTGTTGTTCCAGCGCCCTTAAGCTGATCTCTCCACTCCTCGCACTCACAGGTCCGCCCTTGAAGTGCTCATGCTTCGTCAGTGCCTTCTCAAATGGTAGCTCGAAAAACTGTTCCCGAGTGAACTCAGGGTCCCCCTGGAGTAATATATCAAGCCACCGTTGATCCCCGAGCCAATTGTTTCTCCACTTTCTGAGTACATCCTCCTCATACCCCCGGGGAAGTGACTTCTGTGTGTCTTCTGCACTCGATCGTATAAGGGACTGAGAGAGCGCCGAAATCTCTGTTTCCTTGGTATCTAGGAACGCAGAAAAGGATGCCCATTGAGCTTTGGAAAGGCGACGGGCGTGAAGTAGTTGGCTCAATGACGCTTGATGAGCAAGTGTTAAGACTTTCAGGTCCCGTGGTGCAGGGGAGGAGGTCTGGTTATATGCTATAACGCGCCATCATATGTTAGAAATTTGAGATTTTTGGGGACATCAATCCCGACACGCACCATATGTCCCCTGAGCGACATCTTTGAAAAATCCGTTTTCGATGCGATCCTTCAACACCGTTGTAGACAATGCCAACAACAACTCTTCATAGCGTTCTCCGGAGCAATCATCCAGTAAAGTCTTCCTGACTAGGATATTCCCTAACTGGCCAGCCCTTTTGAGGTCAGTGAGCCATTTAAACACTACATTCCGAAATTCCCTCGATTGCGCGGGTTCGTAAATCGGCCAGCAACCCTCAAGTCTCTAATTTAGCCTCCTGAATTAGTCTCTCATTACCAAACCTTCTTAAAGCTACTTTCCGTCATCCAGTTTGCCGTGGGGGGAGGAATGCTGATAAGCAACGTACAATTGCACATTCCTCAGGGTCAAAGGAAGAAAAGAGGTGGTAAACAATGTGCTCAAAAGCTTTCCCTTTGTTCTTCAACGAAGTAAAAACGTCGGGGGTGACAGGAAATGAGTCTTCAGCTTCTCCATCATAGTCTAGCAGCCGTAGGTTCGTGAGCAGTAGGGAGACGGTGGGTGAGGACTTCATGGGTTGTTAGGAGAACACCCGGGTCTTTTTTCTTGTATGTGTTTATGTGACGGGAGTGCACGTTTGCTGAGGTCAGGCGGGGGTGCGTGGGGGGGGGGGGGGTGAGGGATAATGGTTGCGGCTGCTGCTGCTGCTTTGATAACGGCCACGGGAATCGCTGTAAGGTGTGAAGACAAAGGGGTATCTGAGTCGTGCCTGGTGTTTGAGTTTGTTGGTTTGTTGGCTGAAGCGATACACAAACTCCGGGGTTCCCTAGAGGAAACACTAAGGTGGTTGCTGCCGAGCCATTTTTCCTCCCAAGGGCCGGCCCTTGACCAAAGCGTCCAAGATGCCCGCCGTTGAGCCTCCTCCAAAGAATCGTGAACTGTCAACCGGAAGCCAGTTCCCTTCTCGCAGTCCTTCTGCTCGAGTGTCCTACAACTGTCACTTTATTCTTCGGAAAAAAGAAAAACACCTTGTAACATATACCCCCCCTTAAATTTGCCTACTCCCTTTTGATTTCCCCAGAATCCCCTTCAAATTCTCCACTCGTGGCTTCATTCTTTACTCGCCGTATCGGCACCCTCATCAGACAAGCAACAATGTCTAAAACCCCGCGTGAGTACCCCACGTATCTTTATTCCATTGCTAAATGCTAACATTCTCTTTTAGCTCAAGTCGTTGGCTCGAATACCAATAACTTCATTCAAAACTGGTCACTAGATGCAGGTAATGCCCTTCAAGCACTCTTTCTTGGGGATGGCATTAGCTGATGCTGCCACTCATTGCGGTCCTGAAATCAATCCCTGCCACCACCGTCGCTTCACCCAGCTCACCTTTAGCATTTCTTCATATCATCGAAAGATTGAAGACTACACCTAGAGAAGGGTGGCGTAAGCATGGAATTCTTCAAGGAGGTACTTGGAAAAGACTCTGTTCTCACACTGCCCCTGCCTCAATAATAGTCCTTGCGGTTACCCCACTATTTCTGATGGATGATCTAAATTTCTGACGTATCTTTTGGTGGTGTAGAGTCGATAAGTGATCATATGTACCGAATGAGTGTTATCACCATGCTTTGTCCTCCGGAGCACAAAGTTGACAAAGACCGCTGCGTGAAGTTGGCTATCGTTCACGATATGGCTGAGGCTTTGGTCGGAGATATTACGCCACCAGATAAGATCGAGAAAGGCAGGAGGCACCTTCCTGGCATCACTAGGGTATTTAAAAACTGATGCTATATCCAGCCGAGAAACACCGACGAGAGCTCGAATCCATGCAGTACATAGTTAATAAACTCCTGAAGCCAATCTCGGAGGTGATAGCAAAAGATATCATGGATTTGTGGATGGAATATGAGACCGGAAAGACACCGGAAGCCGTTTTTGTCAAGGATGGTAAACTTCTTCGCCACAGTTTATCGAGGCGGCCGCTGATATCACTTCGCGACTACTAGTGGACCGATTTGAGCTTATCTGCCAGACTATCGAATATGAAAAGAAGTACGAAGCTCAGAAAGATCTCAAAGAATTCTTGCATGTCAGGGAAAGCATCAAAAATGATTTTGTTAAGAAATGGGCTGAAGACGCCATGAAGGAGAGAGAGGCTTTCTGGAAGAATGCCGGCATCGAAAGTATTGTCCCGTGAGGACTCGGGGAGATGAGGTACTATGGGGGTTAAAACTTCTCGTATCTTTTCACAAAGAGGAGTCTTTACTCACTTTTTACTCTTTCTACTTTCTGGGCTCTGAGGAACCGTGATGCCTATTTTTGTTTTTCCCTTGTCTTCTGTTCCATTTGGGTTTGTATTTCTTCACAAGTGTGGCATTGAGAGGGTTCTCCCATGTTCTCCTTTGATGTTTCTTTGCGAATACCTCATTTCGATAGACGTGTTTCTTTTCAACGAGCTTCAAACTCTCCATTTTCTTCGGATCGTTTAATCAGGTTCCTAGAATTTGTTATTTTAAACTACTGTTCTGGTCAAATATGTTTGCGGCCTTAGACGTGTAACGAGCCTGTGACTATGTAACAGCAGTGTTTCCTATCGGCAGGTCACCAGTGAAAAGATGGGTTAGCCATGATATTCTGTGTTTTAAAATAACTATCAGTAAGCATAAGGTAATCTATGGGCCAGATCATTGAGTATCACTCGAGAAGGTCTCTTTTAGTCCTAAATTGAGGATACAGTCATCCAGCTCCACTAGTGGGTCGTTTTCAAAGTCCTCAAGTAAAAGATAAGTAATACAAATGTCAGTCAATATAAAGTTCAGCCTCACTCACACCTACTCGTAGCTTGTATTCCGAGAGAGACAGTAGAGTAGACTATATATGCAGGTACCGAAAACTTTGGCAGCCATAAATTTCGTTCAAAAGGGTGTTCGAAGAAGCTCTCCCAGGATATTCTCGTGGCATGGCAAGTCTAGACCAAATTAGGAAATCTAGGGGTGGGGACCAAGGTTCCTTATCGATAAGAAACCGTCTAGCCAATCATCCGGAATCGGTTGACAAGCAATTATCCTCGCCCCCCGATCACTGTGCAATTTCTCGACAAAGTCGACAAAGTCGACAAACTCGCATCCATCAAGCCCCCAATTGTGAGATTCTACCAGGCAGCTTCATTCGTTGGTTCTATACCTCAATGCCAAATTCTGCTGCGCAATCATATACTACCTTCTCAACTGGCCATGACGATTTGGTTCATGATGTAGCATACGGTTTGTTTAGAGTTGTTTTTTCACCTTGGTTTTCCCGGAAAAATTGGTGCTAATATCAAGGTAGATTACTATGGAAGACGAATGGCTACAGTTTCTTCGGATCAGAGATTGAAGGTTTTTGATCTAAGCGATGACGGGGAATGGGTTCTCAGCGAATCCATCCGAGCCCACGAGGCTAGTATTACGAGGGTGGGTCACCCTCTAACCTCGGAAACGACTGTAGTAGTGCTTATAGCAGTGTAACAGGTCATCTGGGGACCTCCCGAGCACGGTCAAATAATTGCAACATGTTCTTACGACCGGATGGTGAGAATATGGGAGGAGCAGGAAATGGGTGAATTTTACTTACCGCACCCCCGTCTTTCACGGTACTGACTTGGGCAGAGCCCAAAGGATCCACACTCCGCTGGAAACGCCAATTCCAAATGACATCCGAGAAGCGCACAGCGATCTACGACATATCCTTTCCGCCGGCCACGGCGAGCACCGCGTCCGGCACCTCGACGGGTCTGAAAATAGCATTCATATCAACCGACGGGATAATCCACATCTACGAATGTCGAGAACCCCAAGACTTAACGCACTGGATACCAATGGAGGCCATAGACACACTCCCTGAACCACCGATGAAAGAGACCGAAGTTTCCTTCTGTATTGACTTCTGCCCCTCTCGCTGGAGCGGTGAGCAGCTTGTCGTCGGCGCAATGGACAAAGTCCAAGTATATCGGGTGGGCCACGACCCCGTCAGACTCCGACCAGTTGAAGAACTGAAGGGACATAGAGGCCTGGTTAGGGATGTAAGCTGGGCCGCAGGAATGGGCAGGAGCTATCACCTCATAGCAACAGGCTGCAAAGACGGCCACGTCCGTATTTTCAAACTTACCGCCTCATCTGGCCACCTCAGTCCTCCGAGAAGCAAGCACTCCACCAATTCACCCAATCCCCGTCGCCAACAGCGCATGGGTGCCCTCGGTGCTGGCCTAACGGGCGTGGACGAAACCCCCCCACCAAAGGGCGACGACGAGACCAACAATACCGACAGCGGTGTAGGCGAGGGCTGGTCGGTAGAGCTGATCGCAGACTTTGACGACCACCACAGCGACGTTTGGAGAGTCTCTTGGAATGCTACGGGAACGGTCCTTTCCAGCGCTGGTGACGACGGCACCATTCGCCTCTGGAAGGCGGCGTTCTCGGGGGAGTTTCAATGTCTTTCTGTTATTGCATCGCAGAGATCTGGGTATGCGCTTGCTGAAGTCTTTTGAGTTCCTTCTTGTTTTTCCCCTTGCTTCAGATTCTTTTCTCCTTTTTCTAGCTTTTGCTTTTGTGGTTTTCAGTTATCTGCTTATTTATATGAGCGAGGCTGGAGGTATAGTTTGACTAACGGGTTTATTTGTCTTTTTTTTATGCTTATTAGGCGTAGGTATCATGATGCGACTGATGAAGATTGAGGGGGGGGAGAAGGGGAGGGGTGTTTATCCGAATGTGGTTTACAATTTTTTTAATTTTTTAATAGGAAATCCTGTTTTGGGGGCCTTTGTTATGGTATATTTTTGTTTTGTTTGCGAGATTGCTCTGCCTAGCGTACCTAGGGAGGTTTGGATATGTTACTCGTATGATTGTTTACAGCAGGTGTCCCCTTGTTACTGGTGGTGGGCCTTCTGGACATGGCGGGTCACTCGAGGTGTAGGGCAATCTCGAGTTAGATATCCCAATCCAACCCACAGCCCCCCCTCCCCTGCAAGCCGGATATGCACACCGCTTCCACCAACACCTTTCCTCTTTCCATAAGTACTGGCAACTGTATGCTCGGGTACCATGCAATACCTTATAGAGGTGTCACTGCGAAGCTATGGTGGTATGCCTCTGCATACTTTGAGTGGCAGGGTTTATAGTGCCATGTAAAAGGGAATTATAGTGAGCCATAGACTCTCTCTGCCTGGGATACGGTGCTATACTCCAGTGATAGGGCACTTGCTCGCCTGCTATTGGTTGCATCTGCGGCTGGGTGATGTTTCATGAAGGTAGTGCTATCATAAGTTTTGTCCGGTGAATATGGAGACCTGCAGTAAAGTATAGCATATCTTTTATGAAATGTCAAAGCGTGGTTTGCTACAATTCCAAAAGCTTTCTGGGCATCATATCACATTTTACTACTTGAATCGTGATACCGTAATTCCCACACGGAGGAATTGACTCAACAATTTTCATTTTTAAGTCGTACAAGAAATCTTGAGGTCAGCCACTAGAGGAAAGAGTGAAACGGAAAATAGAAAGAGAGGTATAACATAATCAATCATGCAGCCCAGCCAGTCACTCAGTGTGGCATAATCTTGTTACAACTTCGCTCCACCCTCACCCTCACCCTCTACAAGTTGGGCCGCAGCCGCAGCAATAGCCAGCTTCCCAGTCTCAACAACACCAGTCTGGAAAATGACCTTATTGCCCTCCTTCCACATTTCCGTCCTGAGCGTCTGCCCTGGAAGAACAACGCCCGCAAAGCGGACCTTGATGTTCTTGAAGGCGCCGAAAGTCTGGTAAATGTGCTTTCCGGCAATGCCCATGAAGCAGAGTCCATGAAGGATGGGGGTCTTGAAGCCGCCAACTTTGGAGAATTCGGGGTCAACATGGAGGGGGTTTCGATCTCCGCTAAGTCGGTAGAGGACGGCTTGGTCTTCGGTGGTCTTCTCCTCGACTACTGCGTCGGGCTTCCGTACTGGGGGCTTGTTGGGGGCGGTGGCAGCCCCACGGTCTGCGACCTTGGCTGGGCCACCGAAGTTTCCGGAACCACGGACGAAGATGGTGGACTCGTTGACGAATACAAGGTCGCCGGTGGAGTCTCGAGTCTCAGTTCTAGTTACGACAACAGCTGCTGCTCCCTTGTCAACAACCTCAAGGAGGGTTGGGTAGGAAGTGAAAGAGCAGGAAGTTGGGATTGGGTATTTCTTGATTTCAAGGAATTGCTCGCCATGGAGGAGCATCATGGGATTGAACTTGGGAAGAATCTCGTCATAGGAGAACGGAGTCCCAGCACCAAAGCCTGGGATGACCCCTGATTAACCAGTTAGCATGGCTAAGATCTTGAGGGAAATTGTGGAGAGGCATACCGAATGTTGGTAGAGCTTCAAAGTTCTCATCGCCTTCAAATACCCATTTCAAATCCGTCTTCTTTGCTCCGATTCCAAGGTTGTAAAGGATAACCTCTTTATCATCGCACTCGAAGAGAGCTCCTTCAACTTTGGCCTTCTTGGCTTTCTCGATGTTGTTGAGAACCTCTTGGTTGACAATGCGCTTCTTTGGTCCGGCCTTGCGGTTTTGCATATTTTGCATGACCTTCTTGATGCCATCTTGGGTGCTCTCAGGGTGATCGGAACGACTATCGTCAAAGTTGATGATAACCTCCCAGGATGCGCGAACTGCCTCGGGCGTAAGAGGGGTGTCTACAGGGAACCTTTAGGGATAGGGGTTAGCGGGAGTTTTGAAGGACACACAAGGTTGTCAAATACACACCCATATCCACCGGAACGTTGCCAGCGGGTCTTCCCAAACCAACCGGAACCTGTCTCATAAAGTCCGCCAGTGGCTGGCTCGGGGACCTTGTCAGAAGACAACAGCACGACCAACGGTGCTATGTAACTAGGCTTGAATGCTTGAACCATATCCTGCGCAAATTATTAGAATGCGTCGAGAGTTCTTTCGGGCTTTTCTGCGAATGCACATGCCTTGGGGAAAACGGTAGCAGTCATAGCAGTACCGGCATTTGGTGCGATTGTGTTGACCAAAATGTTGTGCTTCGCACCTTCTCTTGCCAATGCCCTGGAGAAACCAAGAATGGCGAGTTTGGCAGCGGAATAATTTGCCTGGCCGAAATTACCGTAGATTCCGCTGGTAGAGGTAGTGTTGACGATACGTCCGTACCTCTGTTTAAGGAATATTGGCCATGCGGCTTTGGTGACTTTGTAGGTTCCGTTAAGGTGGACAGCCATCACTTGATCCCACTGCTCGTCGGTCATGGAGGCGAATGATTTGTCGCGAAGGATACCGGCATTGTTGATGACAACATGGACAGTGCCAAAGGCCTTAACGGCAGTTTCGATGACAGCTCCCCCATCCTCAACCGAGTGCTTTGAGCCCACAGCCTTTCCACCGGCCTTTCGGATCTCGTTGACAGTAGGATCGGGATTCATCACATCGTTAACAACAACAGATGCTCCCAACTGAGCAAACAGTAGAGCGTATGCCCGGCCAAGACTGATTTGGAGGTTAGAGGATGGACTTGGATCAAAAAGAGGCTTGCATGGCATGGCTTACCCAGCACCAGCACCTGTGACGACGACTACCTTATCCTTGAAGCTAACTTCTTCGCCCTGCTTATTGGTTCCGAGCTCACGAGCCAGTTCCAATAACTCCATGAAATTAGCTGGGCCGTTAGGGTGCTCACAGGTTGAGAAATCATTGATGTCGTCCCATTTCTTCAAGAGCGCGCTGGGAGTCAAAGAGCTATCGGTCTTCAACAAAGCACCCTTTGATCTCTCCCACCGTAACTTGGCAATGTGGCCACCGCCGACTTCAAAAATACCCCCGTTCTCTTCTTCATTCGACTCATGAACTAGGACAGCGACCAAGGGAACAACCCATTCGGGCTTCAATGTCTCAAGTACTTCTGGAGGCATAACTGTCTCCGTCATTCTTGAGGCGGCAATCGGAGCAATGACATTGCACAAAATGTTATATTTTGCACCCTCCCGCGCAAGGGTTTCTGAGAAACCAACCATGGCAAGTTTGGCAGCTATTGGGGAGTGGAGTGGAGTTAGTGTATCGACCCTAAGAATTCGGCGAAAAGTATTAGAGCAGCGACTCTTACCAGCATAGTTTGTTTGACCAAAGCTTCCGAACAGGCCGGCAGCCGAAGCGGTATTAATTATTCTCCCGTACTTTTGTTTTCTGAAAATGGGCCAGGCTGCTCTCGCGCACTAGACGGGAAATAATAAGCACGGCGACTAGCAAAGCGCACCACGTGCGGCGAACGGGATTGAAATACCTTGTATGATCCCTTCACATGCACCTTCATGATGAGATTCCAATCATCATCCTTCATGTTTCGGAAAGCGATATCTCTGAGAATTCCGGCATTATTGATTAGGATATGGATAGTTCCGAATGTCTTAACGGCGGTGTCAATAATCTTCTCTCCGAATTCTACAGAATCGTAGTTGGCAACGGCCTTCCCACCAGCCTTCCTTATTTCATCGACAACAACATCTGCCGCCTAGGAGTGGGGAAGGAAGCCGCGCAGTTAGCATCTCGGTGCCCAAGTAAAAGGGTAGAGCCCCGAGTAGTGGTTTTAATACCTTTGTCGAGTTACCCTCCCCCTTGAATGATCCACCCAAGTCATTTACAACGACATTTGCGCCTCGAGAGCCAAAGAAGAGGGCGTACGCCCTCCCAAGCCCTCCTCCGGCACCAGTTACGACGACGACCATTCCGTCAAAGCGTAGGCCCTTTGCTGATGCGTTGCCGTTCATGTTGTGTGTGTCACTGTGTAATGTTTGAAAGGATTGAGAAGGTGTAAGATGGTAAATTTGGGGGGGAAGGGGGCAAGGATGAAAGCAAGACAGCAGAACAAGAGAAGCAAACAAGTATACAAAAAGGAGGAGAGGAGGAGGAGGAGGAGGAGGAGGAGGAGGAAGATCTCTGAGGATGACGACCTAGGTTGGTAAAGAAGGGTTTGGGTTTACATGTGAAAGGAGGAAGTTGGTAGGATTAGGGTTCGGCTTAAGCTCGGATGTTGGGAAGAGTCTGGGGAAGGCAGATCACGAGTCAGGTCGGACTTTTTCGCGGCGTCTAGGCCACGGGCCACGGGATAACAACCTTCACCGTTCCTGACAGCTGGGGGAAAGCCGAGGCTGTTGTCCCCCCGTCTGCCACAAGCAACGCTCTCCAAACCTCCAAACCTGTCAGGGGCAGGCAAGTTGTAGGTAGGGGAAGAGTGGAGGTCCAGGGAAGAGAGAGAGAGAGAGGGAGCACTTGGGTGCACGGGTAAAGATAGGCTTGTAAGTTTAGAGGCCAGAGGATAGACTACTTGTAGAGATTTGAACCTTGCCCGTCATTTTCCTTATGTAAAATTGACTTCAACTGTAGGATAAATGGTCTCGGTAACAGAGTGGAAAAGCCTCAGATGGAGGAGCCAAAAATAATAATACTCTAGACAACAGAGATGAGCTGCAAGAAGAGTGGCACCGTTACTGAAGCGACGTACTGTGCGGTACTGTATCGTACATTACAAGTAGGGTAGATATCTATAATAGTCTAACTCATGTCGCCGGATTAAAGTTGCTCCCTTTTTAGCAGGGAGGCACCAAAAGAAGGCGACTTCAATCCAGGGACATGAGCATCGCACGAATTCAGCCTCCATCTCTCCGGTCGAGTGGGGTCGCGGGCGGCGGGTGGCCCCTCATTGGAAGGGTGCTTCTATGATAACCATAATTATGGCGCATGGCGTCACGCTGAAAAAAGGAAGGAAACGAGCCCCTCGCTTCTCCCCCAAAGCAAGTGTTTATTGAAAGCTCCAAAACACCTATTATCATCTAACACTCGAGTACCGTATAATACTCGAGTACAATCCTCAAACAGAGTCTCATCAATTTTTTCCCCTCCATCTATGTCTTCCACCATTGTCATCAAGGATAAAACCCCCGTATTGACCACTTTCCTCCTCCCGCTCCTCAATGCTCATACTTCTGCCAATCCAGCCGCCCCTTCCCCGCCCTTCTTCCTCGGTATTTCCGGCCCACAGGGGTCCGGAAAATCTACCCTCGTGTCTACTCTTGCCATTACTCTTCGGACTTACCCACATTCGTTGAACGTAGTTGTATTCTCCGCCGACGACTTGTATCTTACACATGCCGACCAAGTTGCGCTGCGCGAGCTGTATCCGGACAATAAGCTGGTTCGGCATCGGGGTGAGCCCGGGACTCATGACATAGAATTGGCCAAAAAAGTTTTCCAATCCCTTCACCATCAACAGGAAACCAAGATTCCCTCCTATGATAAGTCTGCGTACGAGGGTCAAGGTGATAGGGCCGATGAGGCTTCCTGGGAAACGGTCGGTGGCCCTTACGACTTGGTGATATTTGAAGGTTGGTGTGTAGGCTTCAGGCCTCTCCCAGATGATGTTGTGGTGGAAGCATGGAATGAGGGCAGGACTTCCGGAAAAGGCACGCTGGGAAAACATTCACTTGAACACCTTTTGTTTGTCAACACCAAGTTGAAGGATTATGACACGATAACTGAGTAAAGCTCTCCAATTCATGGGGTTTTGAGAGGCCCCTTATAGGGAATATACTGATGGGGGGTTAGCTCGCTAAATGCTCTGATTCATATGTGAGTTCTCTCTTTCTATTGTGGACTTGAGGCCCTCGTGGGGTGTTAATTCAGGGTAAGCAAAAGTGACGCCGAAGATATATCTTGCGTTTACGACTGGCGCATCGAACAAGAACATGACCTGATTTCCTCTCGCGGCCGCGGAATGACAGACGATCAGGTAATTGAGTTTGTGGACGGCTGTATGGTGCCCCCCTCCTAGCCCATCCTACTGTGTTAACACTTGGTACTAGACATGCCTGCATACGAGCTTTACATTGATAACTTGCGACAAGGCTCTTTTGAAGAAAAGGGCAAGCAATTGAGAGTGGTAATTGGGAAAGACAGAAATGTCGTTAGAGTCATGAATATTTAGGGGCCCGTTTCTTTAGTTCTTATCCACACAACTTTTGACTTTTGACTAGCAAAGTTCCTTCAAATAATCTATCTCTCTCTTCACCGATATTGCCACTTTATCAATAGTGGCTCATTTTTTATTTTTATAGCGAATTAAATGTTTGGTGATGTGAAATAGTTTCCTTCATCGACTACTCGTGAGGAAAAGAAAAAAAAGGTAAAAATCTACCTACTAGCAGGATAAGTATTTGATCCTATGGCAATATTTTGTGAAATACCTAGCTGGCAAAGCGGTTAATATGTCGAGAGCCAATTAACCCCCCAGTGCACTTAGCGTGAACCCACGAGTTCAATACCTGCTCAGAAATGAGTACCGTATCATGAATACCGAATGATCTATCATATGAAGCAAGAGGATTGAAAACTCTTGCCCTACGGGAATTGGAAGATTGAGGTGGTTGAATCCGACCCTGGTCTAGTCGTGTCAAGGTTCCCGCTACTCGTACTTCGAAAGATGCGCATTGGGCTTATTTCGTTATATAGTTCTACAAAAGTCATCATCGGCGGGTCCAGGTACGGTACTGTACGATACCGCCAAAACACGCCAAAATGGTCCAAATTCAGGATATGGAAGGAAAATCGCAAATTGCATCCTCATCTCTCGATCGATTAAAACAAAAAAAAAACAAATATCATACCAATAGATAAGTTAGCTGACAGCCTAGAGACTCTGAAATTCATATTTCAGTGACAGGGTCATTTGTTCCGTGGGCTGTTCTCGGTACTGTATCATACTTGGCGTGACCTATTCTAAAATCTAACCTAGCCGGCAGGGATTTGTATGGGCATCATGCAAAAAGGTATGATACTTGCTCCCAAAATTACCGATTCCACATGATGGTATTAAAAATAAATAAATAAGAGGCATGGATAACAGGATACGCTTCGAAAGACCGAGAAGCAGAAACGCTTGATCTTGTATGGTACGGGGGTGGACCAAGAACTAGGTCTAATGGCTATGGCGCCTGTCGGTTCATTTGTTTTTGTTTATTGTATAATACCATTGGCCAGCACAGGTGTCGTATCGTGGGATGGAAATGTACAGGTACAAATAGTGGAAGAACCCTACCTCCTAACCAACAGAAAATGTATGAAATGAAAAATATAGAAAGTGAGGAGACATCATAAACCAGCTCGTTTGCAAATTTCTCGTCACGGATCGTATAGCTACGGGACAAAAAACCTCTAGTTGAACGCAATTTTACACCAAAGGCAAGCACTCTTTACCAACCATTTAATTATTCTCAATGAATCTGGGGATTCCACTTTAGACCAAATCGAACTGGAAAACAGGCAGAGAGTAGATTTCAAGAAAGGAAAAAAATAGATAGAAGGTTTACAGAATTGAGAAACCAGAGGTAGGCTGTAGCAAGGGTGGTTGTAACTTAATGCACCTTTTGTATGACACCCCGATACAGAGTCTCAAGTCACGCTCTGATCTTCCCACCTGATTGCACGGAAAGTCATGAGTTATTAATTTACAGGATCGACATTTTCACCATGGAAAGAAATAGTAGCTTTCATTGCTCTTGAAGCTTCTTGAAATGTTTTGCTGGGGTAGTGTTGAGCTATGAGTTTCTGAAAACGACTGTTTTTGGTGTAAGGTAGCCAATGGCCCGAGTTTTTTGTCACCCGACTGTACGAGTACTCGTACTGAGCTTGTTTCCAAACCCAGAGCTGCTATCCACAAGGGAATTTCTAGTTCCGGGCTGGATCCGTAACATCCAGGGGGGGGGCGTATTAGCGACATGGGGGAACTTGGAGTGGTAATATATTCCATGCGTTGGAAGACCCGATTTGGAGGTGATTATTATTTTCCCACGGATTGAAAGCTATAAGCTTAAGAGAGCGGTGGTTTCTTCCAACTCTGAAGCTATCCAAATGTTGCTGAGGGTTGATAGTATCATATTATTAGAGCTAAGCCAAAAGCTGCATGACCTATAATACGTCTCACTTTATTCTGTCACTCAATTCGTACATACTAGTACTAATACTACGAGTAGTTCTTGCAGCGCTATCGACAGTAGTGGGGGGAATTGAAAACGGTCCGGTATGAAAAGCCACAGATTGCCTTTTCAAGGACTTTTTGATGTAATTGCTATGGAAAATCAGAATTCCCGTTGCTTGTCATTTTGGCTTTTCTATCAGATTTACGGGACCAAATATATTGATCGATTTTTTTATTTTATTTTAACCCACCTCCCGGCCCTGGGTAAAATGCTGGTTCTTCAATGAAGAAAAAAGCTATCCCAAATGCTGACAAACCGGACACCACCCCCTTCTTTTCTTTTTTCTTTCTTTTTTCAATTTTATTTTAATCCGCCTCCCAACTCATGGCAAAATGCCAGTTCTTCTATAAAAAAAAAAACATCCCAAATGCCGCCAAACTTAAAAAAAAAACCCCTTATCTGGATATCTATCCTGACATTTTGTTTTTGTTTTGGGCCGCGAGGGCCAGGCCTTACTTGCCTGCCAGGGTCGTAGCGGGCGGGGCCGGAACAGGAGCCCCAGTGGTTGGGTGAAGGGGCAGGGCAGCTAGTGCTAGTACAAGCTTCCGGTCATATTAGCAAGATACTATCAAGATTTTGAGGAGTCCTTCTCACATTCTTAATCACCTAAACTCTCGTTAAATCCACCATCGTGAATCTCACCAACCTGAGACAGAACACGCCATAGTTATTTCCAGACGTGATGTAGACTGGGCGAGCTGACCTTGCTAGATCTAGTCAACTGGTATTCGCAATTCTATTAACCTGCTACTCGTAGGCTAAGCCCGTCGTGACTTGGCCCGACAAGTCATGTTGCGCATACCACCTGACAGGGGCGCCAAGCTCCCGATCCCCGATTGTGGATTTAATGAGAGTTTACTGTATACAGTATTAGGTTATGATGGTACCAGTGAAACTCAGCCAAGACTTACACCGTCACTATGTACTGGAACATCCTATCTCAAAAATTCGATCTTATCATCTACGGATCTTATCTATTCTACAGATCTTATCTCAAACATCACACAATATAATCATGCACACAATCTTGACTTCTTAACACCCTAATACCTAACCAGAGTAATGCACCTTGGTTGCTTGGCCAACCCCCCCCGCCCGGCAACAGCCAAGCATCCCTGGAAGACCGGGCGGTATGCAAGCAAGCAAGAAAGAAAATAAAAAAAGCAGCGAAGCCGCAACTGACTATAGCACTTTCACACACTATACAAGCAGTGTCCTGGGGCCTGAGGGAGAGGACTAATACTGTTTCCTCTTATTTAACACTTTACCCTTAACCCTTTTCTTTTCAACATCTCTAAGAGCTGTGATAAATACAAGGCAATAGCACAACCATCTGACAATGATGATTGCTTCCAACAACCAAACAACAACTCTATCTCAACTAATATCTTCAATTAATTAATTCTGAAAAAACCAATAAAACTCCACCAAGAAGCAGTCGGTCCATGATATACTCTGCTGGAGAGATTTTTTATAGTAGAAATAGCGGAACGGATAGTATTATAGTTTTGGTAAGATTTGATTAGGGCTCCAGTAAATTAAAAGTATGAATAAGCCTAGCCCTAATGGTATCTAGATAGGAAAATTCTTGGCATATCCGCAAATTTAAATATATAGAGGCAGGCCCCCACTCCTCAATTAGCACACATTCTTTACCATCATCAGTATTGATTGCATCTGCATTCCTTACACTTTCTTCATGGCTAGCATCATATCTAATAATACCATGTACAATTATGAATCCAGTGATTCTACTTCAGCTCTCATCACTTCACCTCTAAAAGACTCATACAAAGATGTCTTAACCTTTTAATACCAAACTCAAAACAACCTTGAAGAGACTATAGCAGAATTTACTGACAATTCCAAGCGCACCTATACAGGTAAGTGTTATATAAACTAATATATTAAGTAGAATACTAAACAGTTTGATTTTAGATATGAATGAGCTGTCAGCTCAACAAAAGAAAAAAATAGGAAAGCATATCCAGCAGGAAACTCTGAAGGGTAAGCAGAAGTATTACACGAAAGCTAGCTCTTGCATTGAGGACTCGATTGATCGGTCTCCTGTTGACCATGACTCTCAAGTACTTGGAGTTGATAAAATTATACCAGAAAGTGAAAAGGTAAGAGGTTATATACTATATATAGTTTAGAAGTAAATATTAATTAATTATAGAGTAGAGCAATACAGGAGGATACTAAGACTGATACTACAAAATTAGTGGTAATGGGAAAGAAGACTAAAGAGTTGATAAGAAACCATAATATTTAAGTTGCTGCAACTGGGGAGTTTGGTATTATTGTACTTGCTTATAAGTGTCTTAAAAAAGGAGATATAGAAGATTGAGTTGATGCTACTGTTGCAGCTCTGGCAGATTCTAGAAGATTTGCTGAAAATGTCCTCTATGTTGCAGAACCTCCTGCAACGTGGAAGGTTTCTAATAAGACAAAATGGCTATGCACTCTTAAGATGCATTTTGCTACGGAGAAAAAACTATAAGAGGCATTAGGGCCAATTACCGTTATGGGATATGAATGTGTTGTGGATAGGTACTGTAGAGGAAAAGGATATGTATTTAAAATATGTGTGTGAACTTGTGGTTGGCAGGAAGAGAAACTACTACGAGTCTTTGAAACTCAAGGGATGGTGGAGGTAAAGGCATTGGGATGGTGCCAATTCTGTGGAGTTAATACTAATGTGATTATTCAAACTATTACTCCTCTTGGAAGGTTAATTAGTACAATTGAGTTTGACGGATGGAGACTTAAATGCTTGTGGGAGGAAAAGATCTGCTGTTGTTGTCATCAATCTCATAGCTGTTTTGATATGAATTTTGTTTGTGACAACTTTCTGTATGCAAAGGGTATTTGATATTTTTACTTCAAGTGATATAGTAATAAAAATATGTAGTTAATCATCAATAATATACATGATTACCAGATCAAATGTGAAGTGTTATTAATCAGTATTAATAAGTATATTGTTTGATGACAATTATCTCATTAGAATAATCATCAGCTAACACCTACAATTATATATTCATCTCCACCACTTAACTGCTACTATTTTAGACCACTTGAGGTGAAAGGTTATAAAACTACACAAATACATAAATTGACTTGCAGGAACAGAGCATTACTTCCTTAATCACATTAGACAAGCCTCGAGGATCGAGGGGGGCCTCTAGTAGATAGTACTGTACTCGTACCCGTACCGTAATGGCGGCGGCTGTCAATGCTGAAAGCTCCCACTCGACCAGTTGCATTCCGGCCTTTAGGGTTGCAAAGTTTGTTCTGAGTCCGACCTCACGTTCGTAGACGTCCTATCGCCAGAGTCAGCAAACTGTATACTAGATTGAGAAAAAAAAAAAAAAAACCTTGAGAAGACCACCAAAGCGAGCCTCAACCTCTGAGAGCCATTCACACTATTCAGGGGTTAAGAAAACAAAAAGAAAAACGAAACCCCATGGCCCCCTGGGGGGTAAAAAAAAAAAAAAAAGGGGAGGGTGGAAAAAGTCAACGTACTCGTACAAGTCGAGCCTTAGTCCCTTTGGTAGGCTCCTTTATCGGTTGGGTAGTTGGCTGAGTCGGTTGCTTGGCTTCCTGGTTTGCGAATCTCAGGCTGCCCAGAGGTCTCGAGCCACCCAGAAGTCTCAAGCCGCCCGAGGTCTCGAGTCCATGAGCCTCATGGCAAGCCTTGTACTTGTACGGAGGTATCCTCTAAATATTGTATAATTTACTTGCAAGGGGTGTTCGGCTAGCGCGGGCGAAGCAAGGAATTGGGTATGACCACTGCCTAATCAAGTATGACGACTACCCTGTTCATTCCCTAACACTTGCTAGCGGAACACCAGTCCTTAGTACTGTTAGGCTCAAAATCTGGTTTGCAGATTTTTGAAGTCCTCTGAGTTGTTTTACTTTGAGTTAGAGAGAGATGTTGTTTCTTTGAGGTTTTCGATTTGCTGGGAGTGAAGTGATAGGGCATGTGTGGAGGAAGGGAAAATTTTCTTTCTGTATGTAGGGAGAGTTCTCCACCTGTCTTTGAAGTGGCTAGCAATCATGAAACAACGAACTTGAACTCCAAGAAACTAGAACCGAATTGAACTAGTCTTAGTGTACAAGTGAAGTACACCTAGTGAGAAGACTATTCCTTTGAGAGTGCAAGGACCGACCGATACAAATTCTGTGAATTGTTTTTCCTTCATTTTCTCTTCGTTTATTGTTTTTTTTTTTTTACTTTCAAACCTACGGAATACGTCCTTTTCACCTTTACCTTCAGAACCGAATCTTCCTTTTTTCAGTACTTGTACAAGTAAGAGATAGAAGCCACAGGCTAGATGTTTTTGTACACCTAATGCCAAGTCTTTAGTGGTGTATGGTGCACAAATTAAAAAATGCTGAACGGAAACACAATACTACTATTTTCTCAGAATGGATATCATGACCAGAGAGTGTTAACAAAAAAAAGGAAAAAAAAAAAAAGGTACAACAAACAGAAATTCGGAAAGATACCATTCTATTTAGAGATATTGTGACTAGAATACCTAAAGAAAATGTGAAAAAAGTATTTGAATTGAAACAGAATACCACACGATGATGATAAAAAAAAAAGAGGGGAGGGTATTGAAGATAAAAAGGCTTGAAAATGCTGTGATGAAAAACCCACATAGGAGTAAGAAGCTGTTAGGCATATAGAAAATGCACAGACCTCTCGGTAGGGTAACTGCGCACAGACCCTCATTTATCGGAGCCTAACACCCCCTTCCGCCCCCGTTCTGGGGCCCGCACGTCCTTAGCGAGATTTTGGAGAGATGCGTCCCATGACTATAATGCCCTCTCAAAGAAGACCACTTCATAACACCATATACGTCACTGCCGTCCGTCCGACCGGAAGCTGTTCGCAGGATATATAAGAGGGGACCTCTGGGTACCTCTGAGAAGTGGAACGGAGGAGATCCGTTGGAGGCGCATTGAGTTACTAGGCTTCAAAGTTAGGCATCCTAACTATGGGCCGAAGGTAACGGGACGTTTTCGTTTCGAAATCCCGCAACTATTCCTATAGTGCCCCAGAGGCCATAGGGGTTACATATGACACCAATACCTATCTGAAGGCCGCTGTATGTTGGTTGGTCCTGGAAACAGGATCCCTCGAGAGGTGATTCTCTTTGAGGCGAGGCGGACCGAGGGGAAGCTGCTCAGACTCAGAAGACCTAATAGGCGGTAGACTTACGAGTGTTGGCGCACCGTCTATGTAGCCTGCATTATGCATAGGTACCCGACACATACGCTGGCCACTATGTGAAATCGGAAGAGACTACTGGAACGATAGTCAAGACGACTGTAGTTTTAGATAGGAGTCTACTTGTCTCTATAAATTGAAGACCGGTCATTCGAGGATAATAGCGCATCCTACGATAAGACGGAAAAGATTTTATGAGTACGAAGATGGTGTGAAAGAATTCAGGGTCAAACGGTGTTCGCACTTTTTAAGACTATGAGACGTTAGCGTACAATCTGGGGAAAGGTACTTAGTTATAGGAGGATTAGAAGTAGTCCGCGAACACTCAGACGCGGGATATAAATATCGAAGTGCCTCCCAAGCTTTTAGACATCATCAAGCAAGGGAGAAGAGACCTTAACAATATAACATTGTTTTAACTACGAATCTTTATAAAATATTCTTCCCATCAAATTACGCGAGTTCTTAGTAGTCATAAACGAAAAGAACGAGATTGAGCCTTCCTAGACAATCTCTGTCTATTACGAAAAGATTCAGGCCTAAGCCTTCTCGAGACATAGTTAGAGTCAGCTTCCGCCTAACAGAAGCTGCAGATTTTCTTCATAATATCTCCAATAATAGCTTCAACTCCCCAGCCTCTTATTCTCATCAAGAACTGCAGTTAGCTTCTGCATTTTAATATACCAAGACTCCCCTTCCTCTTGTTGTATTAGTTTCTATTACTGCTTTATTGAGAGCTAAGATTTGTGGATTATGTACTCATGCTGACTGCTCTTTTCATCATATATCTCAAGCAGTCGGGGTAGCTATTAGTACAGCTTTTTCAATCTGTCAGGTACTACCTATACTAAAGAAGGTCAATCCTGGTTATCTAAAAGCACTTAGTATACCTCTTCGTAAAAGGCTTGTTGAAATTGCTACTTCAATCTAAAAGAACTTGCATCTCTTATTTTCTGAGGTAGCAGTACTTGCAGCAATTACTGCTAGTCCACATCAGTTATGTACAGCTTTTGCAGCAAGAGGTTACCATTATTGTATCGCTCACTCTCATCTCTACCTCCTCCAAAAAACTAAGGGTAAGTGTTTTGGTTGAGCTTGTCACTATACTAATTGGGCTTGTGCTGATTGGCATAAGGTCAAATGGAGTAATGAGGTTGTATTAAATGTTGGAGGACTCTCATCTAGTAGTAGAGTATGAGTTACATGGATGTTAGGTCAGGAGGATCATGGAGAGTGTCTAGTGTCTGTTTTCCTGAAGCTTTAGATGGCTATTGTGTGGATATATTTTAAAGGTGGCAATAAGGAGTAATTGGTAATCTGGGACAAGGAGAATTGGGTAAAATTGATAAAATCAACCTCCTTTGTACAGCATATTGTCCCTAGACTGCATGAATTTTGGGAATAATAGTCTCAACTTTAACTCGATTATGTTTATTTTATGTAAGATAATACCTTGCCACATACAGCTAGTCATACGCAGACTCACCTAAGGGAGTTAGCAATATAGGGATATTTTATTGATTGGATACCTGCTTCTTTGGCCTGCAATCTAATTGAAAATGTTTGACTACTTATGAAGTAATGTATCAGGCAGTGTACCTCTTTTCCTACTACTAATGAAGCTCTACACATAGCGATCTATGAGGAATAAAATGCTATTACGTTCGAAGAACTTAGTTTCTTAATTGATTCACTTTTGACCAATGTCTGAACTTAAAACAAAATTGGGATAAGGGGGGGCAGGTTAGTAATCAAACCTCCAAGTTACAACTTCTTCAGAGCTCAATTGTGTATACGGGAAGAACTCCATAATCTGAGATTCGGGCAGCCTTTAGAGTTTTACTGTAATGTGTTCACTAGGTGCTAATCACGTTTCGATAGGAGTATGATAGTTGATAGGCAGCCTGCTCTTCCGGAGAGGAGGTAAGAGCTGCATGAATTAAAGGAGGCTTCAGAGATGTACTGGGGAAACTAAAGAGTAACTGTTCAACCAAGTATATTGAAATACTGTTTGTCGAAGTCTGTCCTTTCCATGGTGGAATAGGACGGTCTTTAAATACACAAATTTGTTCATATCTAGCATGAACGAAACTAAACAATTTGAAAGGTATTTACCGATACACTTTAGTAAAATATTATTAGGCTTCGTTACGGGGCCGGGACCCCTCAAAATACGGGCTCCCAGCAAAATTCCCCGCTCTGGCCCACACGATAGCCCGGGGCAGGGCCTATTTTTTGGCAATTTTCTGCCAAGCCCACCCGCCCCACCCATACCCCAGGTGGGGCCCCATCAAATTTTGGTGCAATGGGGGGGTACAATCAGGCCCCAGACAGGAGTAGAGCAGGGCTGGGAGGGAAAATTATCACCCTACTCCCACGTAACAGCGGGGCCTTGGAGCCCAAAACCCACCCCACCGCGCCCTATAATGAACACTAAACATTATAAGTATTGTACGTTGACAAAATTAACCGCGATTCAACAGAGAAAAACTTCGGCGATGACAACCACCCTCCCCCACTAACCTACTATCATCAAAATTAAAAAAAAAAAAAAAAAAAAAGTAAATACATAATAGAAATTAATATTTAGTTTACCATCCATCAGCCTTAATAATTGCCTCTACTCTATCCACCATTGATCCAGTCAAAGTATCAAAAACCTTTGGGTCAAGAAGTTCCCAACAATGAGTAATGGCCTCCACTATTGCCTTCTTAACCACATTGACATCGCCCTTCATAAGATACAGTTCAGGGTAGTGCTTGTGAAGCTTACCTTTCACCAGAGACCAAACATTTTCAATTGGATTGAGATCTGGTGAATAGGCAGGAATTTCCAGTAGTGTAATTCCCTGCCCTCTGAGCCATCTCCTGAAGGGCAAGTGAGTCTTAGCATTGTCAATGATAAAAAATACCTCTTCCTCCCCAACCTTTTCTCTGATATCCTCCCATATCCCTAGAAAGTCATAATGATCATAAACATTAATAATTGACTTTCCGGTCACTCCACCCCTAGCAGAAGAAGGATCAGGAAAAACAGGCAAAAAAAGACCATGAGTTTGACCATAAAAAAACCAGTCATCATCTGGCTAATCCCTTTCTCTCCTCTCCTAGCAGTAGGTTCAACACAATCTTTATTCCACTTCTCATTTGGGTATCTGAATATCCATTTTCTCCTCTTCCCTCCTCCTCTCTCCACTGCCACCTCATCTCCCCACATTGCCTTCCTTCTCCACATCTCCTTTGTCCAATACCTATGGGCTAATGCCCATTCCAATCTCTCTTGAGCTAGATCCTCATCCAAATGGACCCTCTCTTGTGCCATCCACTTTTTAAGATGCTTTTTTTCAAGTCTTCTCCTCACTGTCCTGCCAGAAACATTGGGAGCAACTTGCTCAGCAATCTCAGAATAGGTAGTATGGCGATTTTTTAGAGCTTCCTCCACCATAGCATCATCCTGTGACTTAGTAGTCTTAGGATGTCTTCCTCTACCCTCATTCTCCTTGCCCTCTTGATATCCCTTTGCAATTGTGTTTCTGACAGTGGTATGAGGGATATTAAGGTAGTGAGAAATTTGCTGATATCTCATTTGAGGCTCGTGTAACCCAAGAATTCTTCCCCTGGTAAACTCAGAGAGGTGTGTGGAAGGAATAGGCTTTTTGGCATGACTGCAAAGAATAGGAGGCATAGTTTATTGAAAAAAAGAATTAAGTAGAATGGTTTCTTTTTGGTTGACTTGGGGTAGGTTTTTTGGGTGGTGTTGAAAATGAGGGGTGATGAAGAGCAGTGCGTTGCCGCCGATGGTTGAATCGCGGTAAATTTTGTCAACGTACAATATCTAAAGCTTGTGAGGCACTTCGATATTTATATTCTGCGTCTGAGTGGTCACGGACTACATCTATCTAACATACAAAATATGTACCCTTTCAAATACAATGCGCAACGTCGAGTTCTCCGTAAAGGTGCGAATACCAGGAGACCCTGAAAACCAGCATACCATCTTGGGTAATTACTATTTCCTGCCTGGGAGACATACTTGTCACCAGTGGTAATTATTCGATCTTCAGAGTCTATAGACCTCTAGCCGAGTTCTCAAGTCGAACTGTGTTGGCTCCAATAGTCCTTTTCGTTATCAAGATGATCAGTCTTGAGAGGTAGTTGCCTCTGCATGCATACCGGAGTCGATGACTTCTAGTTGTGATAACTCAACAACTAACCCATAGAATTCGTTCCGATGACTCTCCTCTCATAGAGGAGAGGTCATTCTCTTGAATAGTGTCATAATTCCTCGGTCGGCAACTCCTGGTCGTTCTATGTAGAGGTGGTGGACCTTCGTGTTGTGTTGGTCGTAAATCCCGCAACTGTGGTACACCCCATATCATGGTAGTGTCACTCCTTAGAGCTCGTTGGCTTCTTTGGTACTGTCTACAGGAGCTCTAGACTCTTTCTGATTATCGGAGGATGGATGTGAATTCCTTGGTTCATTACCCCAAACCTCCTAACATTCATATCTCGACCTTGTGCGAAAACCTCCCGTTACTTATGGCCTATGCCAAAGATATCATATCTTTGAAGCCTAGTAACTCCTTGGGTAGTTGACCGATTGACTTCGTTCCACTTCCCAGGTCTTGCCAGAGGTCCCCTCCTTTATAACCTGCGAACGGCCTTCGGTCGGACGGACGGCAGCGATGTATATGGTGTTATTCTTACACCTTCAATTCTGTGACCAAATGGTCACAGGACGCAACTAAGGTTGGTGTGTATGATGACGCGCGGGCCCTGTTAGGGGGCCGGAGAGGGTTGTTGGAGACTGAGATTCTCGAACTCAGGTAAAGTTACCCTACCTAGGGTACTCCTAGGTTATCGGAATCGGGTACTCCTAGGTTATCGGAATCGGGTACTCCTAACAACTGAAGAATATTTATTTAATCTTAAAGTTTAACTTAGTATTACGATATTGTTACTCAGTTTTGTATTATGCCGCAAAATACATACAATATTGACAAGATTGGTTTTCTGATGGGTCTTGGAGCTTCAGAAAGGGTGATTGAAGTTATTCGTCATCCTCATGAAAAGGGCTCCCTGATTTACACAAATCAAGGTATGTATATATATTTTTTCAAACTGATAAGAAGATTATATTCAATAAACATAAAATATATCTAGTTATTTGTTATAAAGTTTATATTTATATACTAATTTTAATATTTCAATATTTCACAATATAAACTTTCTATTAGTACAAAGAAAGAACTAACTAATATACAATTTAGAAGGATCGCGAGAATTTGCAACAGTTATCAAAGGGGTCTGCGGAGATGGAACAGTACTAGAAGCACCTTGCATTATATTTAAAGCAAAAGAGTTTCGATCAGAATGGTTCAAGAACTTACAAGCCGTACCCCCACGTAACTTATTTGGTATATCAACAAATGGCTGGACTGATGAGAAGATGGTTGCTCGGTTTCTGAAGTGAAATTTCGGACCTAAAGGCCTGTCAGCGGTTAAAGCTAAGGAGGAATATGGGCTACTTATCTTTTATGGCCATAATTCCCATGTCAATACACAGTTTGTAACTTATTGTCTTGATAATAAGGTTATTCCACTGTGCTTACCGCCACACACGACACACCGATTGCAACCTCTAGATGTTGCAATTTTTAGCTCCCATAAATACCATTACCGTAAGGAGCTAAGAAAGAGGTGGGCTCAACGTGAGTGGGGGATAGGGAAGGAAAATTTCTATGAAATTGTTAGCCTTGCCCGAGAAAGATCCTTCACTCCCAAAAATATACATTCAGCCTTTTTGAATACAGGACACATACCTATCAATAAGAATATTGTTTTGAGCAATATCCCTGATCCAAAAAGTCCATCACAGACTCCTGAACCGATTGAGGAAATACCTTCCCCAGGATGCCTTAATCAACTAACCACCGAAGAAATCGTCAAGTTTCGTACACCAACTAGTATTCGTCAGTTACAGTATCAACAAAAGCTAATTGAGGGAGAATTGGGTTATGGCTCAAACTCACCTCAGAGCTTGAAACGACGACGGCTATTCCAAAACATTGTATATGCTGCTCATCATAGCATATTACAAGCTGAGTAGCGTAAGAATGAAATTTCAGATATATTAGCTGCTGAGAAGCGGGAGAGAGAGGGAAAACAAAAAAATCAACAGCAGATACCTGCTATGGGATGAACCTGGTCAGATAAGGATAATGTTAATGAGTTTTTCATTAAGCATAAGAAATAGGAAAGAAAAATAGAAGCAAAAAAGGAAATAATTGAAAAGGCAATAGGAATTCAACATACTTTATTGAAAGAGATGCAGCGAAAGTGAGATCAGGCATTAGAGCGCGAAAAGCTGCATACCCTTCCAAAAACCTGGAAAACATCTAATCAGCATGAAGATCAGCGGAGTAAAATTTCTGGAAAGCTACATCTTTTGCTTGATGAGCAAAAGACTCTATACACCTCTATTCACGAATTCAGTCCGAGTCCGAGTCGCTCCCGGCACACCACCCCTGAGCAGCATAGTATCTATACTAGTAAGCGGAGTTTTCATGAGATAGCATTAGGAGATCAGGGAGAGGAGGAAGATGTACCAGAAGATAGTGGGACCGAAGAATCTCAAGCTGCAACTCCGGAACCATTATTTTTGTAGATAGAGACGTTTCGAAAAGATGCTGGGTACCGATCAAATGAGGTCCCATGCTAACTGGATTGCTCGGAGTTGGCTCTGTATGCAAAATTGCAAAGTTGTTAATATTTTCTTAGCTTGAAGTATTCTCCCCAAAAATCCAAATGCAGTAGTGTTGCCTACAATTGGTACATTGCAGCCACAGCTATTTCCGGGAACCGAATCGGTGTTCGTTGTCCCCCCGTGTTCGTTGCCTCTCAGGCATTTTATACCCAGCATTGGGACTTTCTGGGGTTCTGTCTGCTAGACTATGTTCGCCTAGTACTGGAGGATATCTGACTGTCGGACATTCATGATAGTCTACCTTTGTATAGGTATCCAGTACCTTATGGCATATATATAATCAAACATGTTAGGAACCCATCGGGGGATCAAAAAGGGTAAAGCCCGTTACCAGGGACGCTAAACAACCAGCAGCAGCAAAGCTAGCATCTTTCACACCACAACTGATCTAGCACCTCCAGAGCTACAGAAGCCTTCACGGATCACGAAGCCCAGCAATATCGCTTACAGCCTCTGACCCGGCGAGGGATTGTCTGGCCCCCATCATCCCTGTCCCATGCATATGCAGGGGCTCCCCGACGCATTGTCGTTTGGCAGGAGGGCCTACACCAAATTCCCGAGGTCCACGTTTTAGATGATTCCCCGTTCCGAAGGGGCTGTGTAAACCTTGCCTGTGCACTAACTCTTGAACCGTGAATGGGGACCCACCAATTGGCCATGACCCCCCACACTGCCCATGTAGGTCAATTGTGACCTCAGCCCTGAGATCAACAACCTTAAACCTGATGGCGCTCCCATTGTTGCTACTTAGTAGTTTGCCACCGCGGGCAAACCAGGCCTGTTGCCCTACCAGTGCGTCGTGTAATAGCTTTCGAGACCTTATACCGAGCCGACACTGAATACGTCCTTTACAGACATAAGCCCCCTGCTCACAGACCGGAAGCCTTTCTAGCTCAAAGAAGAACAGGCTGGCTATTATTGCCCATGCTGTCGCATTTAATGCATCAATGGGTGGGCTAGTCATGCATAGCCTGGGCATCTCAGCTGTGTCATCAATAGCTGGCTCTCGCCCCAGGATTTGTATATTCAACCGATAGAACCTGTTCCTCCGCTTTACAGGTAATCCCGCAACCAGCCGCTGCCGTGCTGGCTCGCCATCCAGGAGGTACATGTAGGAGCGGTATGCCCGTACCAGAAAGCGGTTTCCACAGGTCAGGCAGCTACCAATGGAGGGAGAAGGCAATGCAGGGGGAGATCCCTCGGTTAAATACGGGGTGTACAGTGCCGATCCAGTGCCGATCGAGACAACGTTATCTGGTTCCGGGGCTCCGGGCCAGATGTATTCGGACTCCGATAAGGCAGAACAAGTGGGATTATTCTGGCATAGGCCTCCATCCTGGAAGGTTCCGAGGTCAGCCAATCTCTTGGGGCTGAAATACCTGGATATTACCTCAATATCAGTGGCCGAACATTGGACAGTATTGCGTACCATGGTGCCGCTGATGTGCATCGTGACCTATTAGCCTGTCAGAACATGATGTTCATGTGAGAGAGGCTTAACCTACGCTTCCCAGACCCTTGTCCTAGCATTGTATGGCTGTATAGGTGTATAGCCTTCCATGTCAACTATGTCCTGAGATTCGGGTGGAGGTCGTTGGTACCTACCACAGTCCGTTGGCCGCACCCTACCACTGTTGTAACTTGTAAATATGCATGGAAGGGATTTCGTTGTGGTGGCTGTTACAGCAACCTTTGTCCTATTATTATCTGCCGTAAACATATTCTGCTCTGTACCGAATGCTTCCTTAAGTGCCCCCTCGACATGATCTGCACTGTACCTGCTATCAACCACAAATGAGAGTATGTAGTCTATAGCACGATGTAAAATTGGTAAGAATGGAAGACGAGGTCTCCTTGTGAATGCCCTACTCGCAAGGCGGATGAACTCTCGCAGACACTCATCAACCGACCACCCGCAGGAAAATAGCCCAAGTACTATTAGGCCTCCTGTTATAACCGGATTAGAATCTCCAGCTCACATACTTGCATATCCTGTCATACCTGAGCTTGTACCGATCGCAAGATCGAAACATTCCCGTATTGGAAGCTCCACACCGACTATCCGGAAAATCGCAGCCTCAAGCCGAATAAGCGAGCTAAGAGCCACGACCCCACGTATCCCACCACCATCTACAGTTAGTATCCTAGCACCTGCCGTCGGTGGTTTTATATGGACCCTAACCCCATTAAACCTAGCAAAGCAAATCATGCACTCACCAATAGAGATCGTATAGGGCTGCACTTTGCAACACTCGCCAAAGACCTCAAGGCATATCTCACAGAACGAGTGCCCACAAGGCAACTTCCTTTCCGGGAAGCGAGCAAGGCACACGAAACATACCATATCGGTGATCGGTTTGTTAATTGGCCCCCATTCCCTTTTCAGTCCCATGAGGTGGTACTCTGCGGACCCCCCCCCATAGCTATGCACAGAACATATCTCATCCTGAACAAGGCATCTAATATTCTCGAGAAACGTAATTGGCGAGGGCATCTGTGATTTCCGAATAGCTATCTCACATTTGCCACGATACAATGTGTCAAAGATAAGGTCGGGTGGAAAGGCTATCAGGTTATTATTCTGTATGTATATGTTATCTCGGACTACATACCATGCATGCCTGGGGGCATTGCATTGAAGGCAATGCTGGCCGCAATCATCTGGGATGCGCGATTGAAATGCTGATGCCCGAGGATATGCAGAAATGCCTCGAGGCACACCGAAAGAGTTTGGGGTACTGGGTTCTGGTACCGTGAAGCGATTACCGGGTTAAAGGATATATCCATCGTAGTGGAGGCATGATCGCAGGCCCCACGGAATAATGCGATCATGTGGGAAAGGGAATAGAGGGTTTGACTCTCACGTCTTCTCCTCCTAGCTCTAGGACAGTGGGTCAATATGTGCACCAGGATATCTGCATCTGATAACTCCACCACCTGAATACCCCATGCCATTGGATACAGGATCCCCTTTGTGCACAACATATCATAAAGCAGTTGGGGAGCTACGGCATCCACAACCGGGCTCGGAGATGGATACGGTGGCTGTTCCCAGATCACCACAACCTCCGGGAACCACAGGCCCACCTCTAGCAGGTCGCTCCAATACAATAGGACCCTAACCACACCCCATAGCCCACCAACATCTGAGGCAAAGATGCAGATAATATCGGTAAAGGGCCCCAGTAGACGCCCACAGAGCATATGGCGAGCCTGGTCTGAAGCACCATGTCCATCGGCCTCCCCCCTAAGCCAGAGGAGCGGTCGTCGTGCACTTGGCATGGACCGGCTATTGCCCCTGTCTGGGCTGGCCATCTGTGAGTTAAGCCCAAGGTTCAGAAGCCCGCAATCAGCAAAGAGTAATGGCTCTGCCATCCCAGCATGAGAGTGATAATGTAGGTGGACACCAGGCTGCACTTGGTGTCCGGTTAGAATAGTACCGAGGGCCCTAGACTTGGTATCGTCTCCAATTAATGCAATGAGTACTGGTTGTGTATTCGTCAATAAACCTACTGCCAGTGTCTGAAACCAGTCGTATTCTAGATGGTAAATCTACTCTGCGTGGTGTCAAATCACCAACCATAGGCTGTCATTAGGATGCGCCATTGTGTTAGCCATAATGTACTTTCACTATGGACGAGGCTAGCAGTAGCGGCCATTTAAGGATTTCGCAGATATCCCCAGCCAGGATGTAGCCCGTTTGGGGAGTATCCAGATTCTGGCCTATCCAAGATAGATGATGCCTCATTTAGGATTTGCGCGAGGGGTGTAGGTTCGAGCTGGGCACTTCCACCACCTTAGGGAATCACCCACCCGAAAATCCAGGATCACCCGATTCAAGATGCAGCAGCACCGCGACATGTTCCAATCGTGGATGTACCAACGCCGGGAGACCACCCCCAACTATAAATACAGTACCGTTCCAGGCTACCATTGATTCGCCGCTGTTCTGGTGTTCAAACATCGACTCTACTGTCCATTACTACAAGGTCGACCACTGGTGTATCCGGTGTGGGGGAATAGCTGTCCTTGCTATCGTGCCAGATGCGCCCCCCAGCTATATGCCTCTTTCGGCTATTATACCTTTCGCTCATACTATCACTAGTCCAATCCCAGCTAGAGCTGGGTGATGGGTAAGAGAGGGTCTAGGCACCCCCCCGCACTCGCAGCTAACCTGCACATTCAGGAACTGGACCGCTCCCACATATCGTGTGAATACAAAGAGGGCGAGTACAGAGCAGGATCTCCCTGACATCACAGCAGGCTGTGAGGTTATTGAGTGGTCTGTCCTCACTGTGACGGCATCCGGCTTGCTGGGTAAGGTCCCTGAGCCCACCTCCATCTCAGCCGCATGGCCTACAAGTACCAATTCCTCTACCGCCTGGAGGTCCGGCAAGCCTGCAACGGAAACGGAATTTGCGAGTATGGGCAAATGCCGGTGCAATCCACGTTCTTTTAGATTTCTTGGTTGGGCTATAATTGTGGCAGCCGGGTTAGTATTCGATATGGTGGGTTAGATATATCTTCATAGCCGCCGGCAGGTCGTGGATGGCGGTGGGACCGCAGGCATAGCTTTGTGTGGTGGTCACTATGCCCGTAGGTAGGATTCAGCATTTAGCAAATGGTAACGGAAATAGATTTTCATAAACCCCAATGATTAGGTGAAGCATAGCACCTAGGCATGTGATAGACATGCCTCAGCATGGTCACCGTAGAACTAGATGAATGGCAGACATAGCGCATACACCTACGCCCCGCTATCCCCGACGTCCAAAGCCTAGGGGTCCGTCCGGTACCGCGAGCGATCCAGGTTAGTGGGGGTGCGAGCGTACTCAGATCCCAATATTAGGATGTGCCTAGATCTGGAGCCCTTGGGTAAGCGCTTACAGGTGTTAAGGCGGTTGGTATCATACATGGATACTACCGGTTTCAATACAACAGTACACATCTGTGACTATGACCACCATGTAGGTTCCCCCCCACTGTACTCTCGAGATTACCTGCAATAGCTCCCATACAGATCCCCTGCCATAGATGCCATACGGGCCCCCTCCACTGTGATATTTCCCCTATGGACCCCCCCAACAATGTAGCCCCCCACGGACCCACACCACCATAGCTTCCATACAGACACATCCCCCATGGGCCCCTTCACGCGGTTCCCCTACGGATCCCTCCAGCTATTGTTTCCATACGGGCGCCCGCTACCATAGTCCACTATGGGATCACCTGTAACAGCTCCCCTACGGATACCCCCAATGTAATCCCCCGTGGGCCCTTTCCTACTATGCCTTCCATATGGATCCCTCCCACCATAGCCTCCATAGGAATTCCCTCCACCCTAGGTCCCCACGCACCCCTTTACGCAGTTCCCCTACTGACCCCTCCCACTATAGCTGCCATATGGATCCCTCCCACTATTGTTTCCATTGTGTTCCACTACGGGACCTCCTGAAATAGATCCCTGCAGACTCTGTCCCCTTTCTGCCATCGTTTCCCTAGTAGAAGTGAGAGCTCTCTAGAGCGGTAAATCAACGATAACCGCTACTAGAAAGTATGCGAACGCGATCACAGACCATCACCCGACCGAAACAAAGCGCCAAGGCTTACGGGTGGCAGCCAAAAGAGGGGTAGTACAGTACATCCAATAGGCTCTGCACTAAATACAAGGAAGCAGGGATAGGAAAGATATACTCTCTCCGTCTCTCTCTATACACAGTCCTAATTATCGATACTTAGTGCATATTCAGGCCCCACCGCCATCGCTAAGATTAGCGCTTATCCGATGATAAGATCGGAATGATCTGTCAATGGCTTAAGCATGGACCTATGATAGGATCGCTACGCCCGTAGGCACCAGCCTTGGCTGTCCTGGGGCAGCCTCCGGGGCTTTGCAATAATCCCTGCCCCCAATTGCTCGTAAGGGACCCCCTGAGCATACGAACTCAGTGTGGGTAGGGGGTATGCGCAGGTGAAACCGACATACTCGGGGTAGGGGTACCGTATTGGGACAGGCGGGGGGGCTCTATATCCGTGCGAACCGTTTGCCTTGAGCAATACTGTACTTGTACCTGTATCTAGTTAACACTATTCCCTTTTGGAGTGTTTTGTCTAGGTCTATTACAGCTTTCTAGTAGTATGTCAACTTCACCTGCGCATACCCCCTACAAGCCACGTAACGAGTCTTACGGTATCCATCTAAGGGAACTTCAACACCCAACACACGAGCTTGCCGACCTCACGGAGATCGCGAAACCGAAGGGGAAATAGACTAGGTACCCTAAGGATCGAATACGGTCCATACACGAGCACCGTACGCGTATGGCACCTTTCATATTCCTTTGCTTGACTCGTCTGACCATGATATCATCCTAGGACATCTCTCCGTGGATATACCACAACACCGTCGTTCTCCTCATTGTTCTGTAGAGCATTCGACATTCCTCTCCTGCCCAATGGGTACCATGACCATCACAGCACTCAAAGCCCTTCCTCCACCTCCACCACCTACGGCCAGCATTTCATGTGCTCAAGTATGGTCAGCCTGGTTATGGGCAACATTAGTGTGCTTGGGCATATATCACTCCCGTTCTTGCGTAGTCGATTGGAGGGGCCCTCTCAGACGCTGGATGCAGGCAACCGTATGGTGGATTCTTGTGACGCTGTGGTTCCTGCGGCCGTCCTTTATCGATCCGGCCTTCCGCACCACTGGCGGAGAATGGTGGGATTGCGCAGGACCTTCTATTCCTACTTCCAAGTCACGATTCCAGTTTTCCGATAGGCAATATGTTGGTGAGCATGATATGAGTGGACACGTTTTCATCCTCACCCACGCAAGCATCTTAATCTATAGCATGGATAGGGGCTGCCGGCCCGTTGGCTGGGGCCATGTAGCGGCCATGGGGCCCATTGGCCTTTGGTGGTGTATTTTGCTAAAGGGTTTATACTTACATCCTCACTTGGAAGAGGTTAACAAGGACCAACAACAACCTATTATTAGGGTATCACTGACGCCATTTAGGTAATGGCCTGGGGTCTTGCAGTATCAGTGTGGATTGCACGTGGACCACCGAATATTGGCAGATATTATAATACTCGCACAGAGGAGGTTCGTAAAGGCTGCCCCGCGTCTAGAGTGTGCTAATTGAATCTAGGTGGCACTCTGGATTGCTGCAGTATCTGTGTGGATTGCATTCGTCTGAGACGGTGGGCACAGTGATATATCATAGCGGCTAATCGGCCATGTACATTGAATTCTAGCACGATACAAATAAAGAGGGCATCCACTCCATATACCAAATACTGTTCCTAGCAGACAGCCCGAGTGGCCTGTAACTCAGTCAGTGAATGGTCTCTCTCATATCTGGAGGTTAATGAATGGACGCCCTTACACCAGTACCCAGTAGTCTGTATTGTTGGAGATATGTACCAGTGTCATCCGGATGTACTAGTATTATTGTTATGCCATCCACCAACCGGTCCTGGATGCGGTCCAGCCGTAGCACCTTGTCATCCTCCCAGACTAAATAACCTAAATTCAGAATGTCCCCTAGTCGTGACTGCGGTACGGGCGACCCGGCCCATCGATAGATATTAAGTACCGGCGATGGTTCCGGCTGCTCTACTAACTGTTCATCTACGCCCTCTCGATCCTCCTCTGACCTCTCCGTGGTGGGCGCTACCCGTGTGGGGACAGGCTGTGAACACCCCATCTTGCCCATGTCTGGTATCTGCCGTTGGGCGGGGGCAGGCCGTGAATCCACAGGGCTTCCTGGTATGTGGACATGACCTCTCTTAGTACCTGCGTGTTGTAATGTCCTCCGGCCAAAGAAGGCAAAGAACACCTCCCTTCGTGAGTATAGCGATGTGATGTCCTCGCCCTCTGGCTCATCACAGTATAGCAGATCAATGTACAGGTAGTGCCTGTCATATTCGTAGGACTGTTGGAATGGCCGGCCACACCGCCTTGATAGCGCCTCACCGGGACACCCTACCGTGACCAGCTCTGGGTCCTTCGCCAGCCTCTGGCTCCGTGTCAACATGTCCTTAAGGATCCCCTTAATCTGGCGTATGCTGTTCTGTAATTTATGTGGCTCAATGGAGTATTGTTCAAGGGGCCGCGTGCTAAGAATAAAGTCGCGAGCTGCCTTCTCATCTGGGTCGGTTTCAACAAGTGCGTGGATCTGCTCAGAGGCAAATCCCAGATGTTGTGCCAATCTAGCAAACCCATACCATGTTCTGGAATCAGGTTCCTTAACCTCAGGCTTTGCCCTCCCTTGTTCCTTACGTGCTGTCGCTACCACCATCTCCGGGAAGTGTCTCATGGCGTACAGCCATAATTGCTGATAGCCGAGCTCCCGGCCATCTGTAAATCCCGTGGCACACTCCCTAAATGTCCCATCCGGTAGCTCTACCGGCAGGTAGGCTAGCCCATCCCTCGAATATAACTGAGACATGCACTCATATATTGTACCCTGCTGAGACCCAATTAGGGAGCGCAGTGCCTTTGAACAACACTCGAGATACTTCAAATCTTCAAAGAATGTATACAAGGACGGAATTCGCCACATTTGGCCGATGCTCTCCCTAATCAACTGGCGGTCCCGAATATCGGTAATGGTGGGATACAGAAGCCGCGATTCCAACTCTAGTTCAATATAGCTCCGGTCGGTATTTGACTAGCATGGTGCCCGTAGCTGCAACATCTCAACCGTTCTGCAGTCTGTGCTGGCCATTAAATCAGCTCGGTCCATACAAATACGTGTCCAGATATTTCGAATGTGTCGTAGATATCGTACTACCTCCTACGACTATATCAGTATATTCCAACACAGAGAGGGCAGACCGCACATGCCTCATCGCACCTCATTGTTAGGAGCCTATGCAATGTTCGAAGCCTTATGGGAGGCCAGAGGCCCGGCCATTGCAAGAGATTATCGAAGGCCTTACGGAGAGGTTTGGTTGCAAGGAGCTGCCGTAGATCCCTGCGCTTGCTGACGGAGAGATAGCACCACATGTTTCTTTCCAGATCCCGCTGGCCAGACTGGTTGTATAGGCGAATTCTCCGGAAGATCTCCCCGTCGCTTATGCGTTTTGAGTTCGCATATCCATCTTGAAAGTATTGTTGAAGTTCCGTACTTCACCAAATCAGTAGATCCCACGTTAAAAGAATCACAGACATTGCAACGGACCTTGTGATGCTTAAGAACAGAATGGCGGAAGACAGCATCTCGGACTACATCCTCAAACGAAGATTCTACGATTGTATGCACCCTATACTCAGACATGAGGTGGAGCTACTCAAGGATGAAGAGGACGATATAGCTACAATCATCCCTAAAGCTGAGCGGAAGGATGCTATCCTCCATGAGACCAAGGCCTATAGGAACCATTCCATCTCTAGCAGCAACAGACAGCCCACGCAAAGCGCCACTAGCAACTCAGAAGAAGTAGAAACCCCACAATCCCACAAGAAGAAAGGCAAATCCACCAAAGAATCAAGAAGGCAGAAGGGCGAATGCTTTGAATGTGCAAAAATCAGACACATGGCGAGAAATTGTCCTACCAAGAAGGGCAAAGGAAAGGCAGCCAAAGTCAAGCAAGAAGCCTCAGCAAACCGCATTGAAAGCAATAATGATGGTGAACAATCTAGTGAGTATGAGGAAATTCACATTGGCTATATTGAAATAGAATGCAATAGCACCCGCCTACCATCAACAGCAAAGCCCCACCCAGCCTTAGAAGGGACCATCTTAATCAATGGGAAAAAGGCACGAGTCCTGTTCGATACTGGCGCTATTGGATGAGACATAATTAGCAATACATTCACCTCCGCCTATGTGTTACCTACCGAAAACCTTAAGAAACCATTAGCTGTCAATATGGCACTTAAAAGATCCTGCTCCACCAGCCATAAGACATGCAAAGCTATCATCCAGCTAGGATCAGTTTCGCTACCCCGTCAAACGATGCTTATTAGAAACTTAGCCAAATACGATGTCCTTATTGGGATGCCTTTCCTCAAATGCCATAATGCAACCATGAGATGTGGAGACTCAATTATCGAGTTCCCAGAACACAAGATTAGAGTAATCTGCAAACCAACAAGTGCAGAACTCCGAGCCGCTGTCTGTGAGACTACCGCACTAAGCCTATTAGATGAGTATTCCGACGTCTTCCCTAAATGAATCCCAGAAGAACTTCCTCCAATGAGGAAAATAAACCACCATATCCACCTGCGAGATCCCACTAATCTCAGGAACCAACCAACATACACCATTCTGGAAGTATACAAAGATCAACTCAATACCTGGGTGAATGAGAATCTCAGGCGAGGAGTCATCTACCGATCAGAAGCACCAGGTGCCACACCTATGTTTGTCCAACTTAAAGCAGATGGCAAGCGAATCCGCCCCCTTGTCGATCTCAAACTACGAAATGACAATACAGTTATAAACTGTTCTGCGATCCCCAATCAAACACAGATCCAGTTTGCAGTTGAATGGGCTAAATTCCAAAGCAAGATAGATCTAAGCAACCCCTACTTCCAAACACGGTTAGATCCGGAAAGCGAGCAAATTAATAGTTTCAAGACACCCTTCAGAAGTTTCGTTAGCCGAGTCATGCTACAGGGTAACATGAATGCGCCCGCCACCTTTATGCGAATTATGGAAAACATGCTAAGCGAGTACCTCCATTACTTTGTGTGGATCTACATCGATGATATCCTCATCTTCTCCTACACTGAAGAAGAACACAAGCACCATATCAGCCTAGTTTGCGATAAACTAAGAGAAAACAAGTTCTATGCCAGCAGAAACAAATCTACCGTGTTTGCCGATAGTCTAGAAATACTCAGCCATGTAATTGATAATCAAGGGATACATGCATCTCCTGGAAAGATATCCTGCTTGACGGAATGGACTATACCTCAAAATCAAAAGGAACTCATGCGGTTCCTTGGACTTGTCAATTACATCTCCCAGTTCCTCCTACATCACGCCACTGTCACTGCACCACTCACGGACCTCACCAGCAATGCTGAATTCGTTTGGACCCGGTAACCGGTACTGGTACTCGGTTAGGGATTTTGTTTTAAGTATCGCTTTGATACTCGGTTTGTTTGAAGTAACGTTTTGATACTTAGTTTGTTTTATGTTTTGTTTTAAGTATCACTTTGATACTCGGTTTGTTTGAAGTATCGTTTTGATACTTAGTTTGTTTTATGTTTTGTTTTAAGTATCGCTTTGATACTCGGTTTGTTTGAAGTATCGTTTTGATACTTGATTTGATACTTATGTTATTTTACCAAAGTGTATCGCTTGATACCTTTGATTAATTTCGTTCATGCTAGACATGAACTGATTTGTGTATTTAAAGACCGTCCTATTCCATGATGGAAAGGACAGACTTCGACAGACAGTATTTCAATATACTTGGTTGAACGGTTACTCTTTAGTTTCTCCAGTACACCTCCGAAGCCTCCTTTAGTTCATACAGCTCTCGCCTCCTCTCTGGTAGAGCAGGCCACCTGTCAGCTATCGTACACCACTCGAAACGTGATTAGCACCTAGCGAACACGTTACAGACCCCCACCCATGATCGAGCCTTTAATAACATTAAGGAGTTAATCAAGGACGCAAATGTTATACGGCCTATTGACCTGTCCAAAGAAGAACCCATTTGGTTAATAACCGACACCTCGGATGTTAGCGTTGGAGCCTGGGTTGGACAAGGACCCACCCATGAACAAGCGAGACCGGCAGCATTACACAGCAGGAAGTTCACTAATTCGCAAATGAACTATAGAACCACAGTCAAGGAAGCACTTGCAGTAATCGATACCCTTGCCGCTTTCAACCACCTCCTGCTGGGAACTACCTTCATCATTGTTACCGACCATCAACCCCTTACCAATCTGAAGACCGAGAAAGTTCCTGGACGAAGAAGGACCCGATGGATAGGAGAAATCAGCAAATACGATGCTAAGATAGTATACACTCCTGGAAGAACTAACTATTTAGCTGACGCCCTCTCCCGCATCTATGAGAACCAATCACTCCCTAATCCTCCCCTTGTCCATGACCACACTAGACAAAGTGACGACAGTTCCGATAGCACTACCTACGAGGAAGAACCAGTCATGGCTTCCATCAACACAACCTTTCCGTCCCCTCCTTTCTCCTATATTGTATGTTGACAAAATTAACCGCGATTCAACTATCGGCGGCAACGCACCCCTCTTCATCACCCCTCATTTTCAACACCACCCAAAAAACCTACTCCAAGTCAACCAAAAAGAAACCATTCTACTTAATTCTTTTTTTTCAATAAACTATGCCTCCTATTCTTCGCAGTCATGCCAAAAAGCCTATTCCCTCCACACACCTCTCTGAGTTCACCAGGCGGAGAATCCTTGAGTTACACGAGCCTCAAATGAGATATCAGCAAATTTCCCACTACCTTAATATCCCCTATACTACTGTCAGAAACACAATTGCAAAGAGATATCAAGAGGGCAAGGAGAATCAGGGTAGAGGAAGACATCCTAAGACTACCAAGTCTCAGGATGATGCTATGGTGGAGGAAGCTCTAAAAAATCGCCATACTACCTATTCTGAGATTGCTGAACAAGTTGCTCCCAATGTTTCTGGCAAGACAGTAAGGAGAAGACTTGAAAAAAAGCATCTTAGAAAGTGGATGGCACAAGAGAGGGTCCATTTGGATGAGGATCTAGCTCAAGAGAGATTGAAATGGGCATTAGCCCATAGGTATTGGACAAAGGAGATGTGGAGAAGGAAGGCAATGTGGGGGGATGAGGTGGCAGTGGAGAGAGGAGGAGAGAAGAGGAGAAAATGGGTATTTAGATACCCAAATGAGAAGTGGAATAAAGATTGTGTTGAACCTGTTGCTAGGAGAGGAGAGAAAGGGATTAGCCAGATGATGACTGGTTTTTTTTATGGTCAAACTCATGGTCTTTTTTTGCCTGTTTTTCCTGATCCTGCTTCTGCTAGGGGTGGAGTGACCGGAAAGTCAATTATTGATGTTTATGATCATTATGACTTTCTAGGGATATGGGAGGATATCAGAGAAAAGGTTGGAGAGAAAGAGGTATTTTTTATCATTGACAATGCTAAGACTCACTTGCCCTTCAGGAGATGGCTCAGAGGGCAGGGAATTGCACTACTGGAAATTCCTGCCTATTCACCAGATCTCAATCCAATTGAAAATGTTTGGTCTCTGGTGAAAGGTAAGCTTCACAAGCACTACCCTGAGCTGTATCTTATGAAGGGTGATGTCAATGTGGTTAAGAAGGCAATAGTGGAGGCCATTACTCATTGTTGGGAACTTCTTGACCCAAAGGTTTTTGATACTTTGGCTGGATCAATGGTGGATAGAGTAGAGGCAATTATTAAGGCTGATGGATGGTATACTAAATATTAATTTCTATTATGTATTTACTTTTTTTTTTTTTTTTTTTTAATTTTGATGATAGTAGGTTAGTGGGGGAGGGTGGTTGTGATCGCCGAAGTTTTTCTCTGTTAAATCACGGTTAATTTTATCAACGTACAATAATATGTACGCTACCGCAGGAACTGAGTGAGGAGGAGATCTTGAAGACAAATGGAAAGATGATTGCACCCTCTGCAGTACCCCACCTCAGGACCTTGACCAAAGAACACCCCACTATTCCCACTGTTACGAAGATACATGTCCTTTTCACCAAACTGAGATTAAGTTTAACAACTAATCTACAGCACCATGGAAAACCTCAGCGATCTGGTCACCTACCACTCTTGGAAACCTAGCTACAAGAAGACACTAAGACCTAAAGCAACTCGAAAGAGCAGCACAACTCAAGGAAGCAGCAACCTTCCTGCATGTACTATACTTTATACCTCCCTCCTCTATACCTCTGATTGACTCACGCCCTCTCTATGGTGGACCCTTTCGAGTTTTCAATAACAAAACTATTGTCTCAGTCATGCCTCCTACAATTCCTGAACACCGCCGCCAGCTTTATGAAATAATTAAAGAAAAAGAAAAAGAATAACTCATCGAACCAACCAGGGGATCCCTTATTGAGGATGAACACGTTGTCACCACTAATACAGATGAACTCACTTTCTCCTTTCAAAGCCAGATGATCAAAGGATACGACCATGACCCTATCTACTTCAAAGCCTTAGACAGCAATAAGCATGGAGACCTCGCAACTTACCAGGTATCTGATGGAATGGTCTATACACCTACCAGATATGGCCACCAATGTTTATACATCCCGAAAGGACACATATTTAATAGCATAATCATCAGAGAATATGTCATTACCGAAATCCACAATAAAGGACACCATATTGCAGAACGAAACCTCAGCTATGCCTGCGAATATGTTTATTGGCCAGAAATGCGAAAGGACTTCCATGATTTCGTTAAGCAATGCGAACTCTACCAAGCGAATAAGGAATGAACCCAATTGCCAGAAGGAAGAGCCTAGACCCTCCAACTACCCTCTGATATTTTCGAGTCCTTTGCTATTGATTTCGCTGGACCATTCAACAAGTCCAGTGGATATGACACTATCTTGGTAGCTGTTGACCGGTTCTCTGGATATACCTGGCTGCTACCTGTAAAAACTACCCATACCTCCCAGGAAACCTGGAACACCATCCAACAAAACCTCTTTACCCCCCATGGATATCCTCTATTTATAGTCAGTGATGCCGACTCTCGGTTCACCTCCACATTCTGGAAACCGACCCTTACATCTCTCAAAATCAATAACATTATAGCCGCTGCTAGATATCATGAAACCAACGGCCAGGCAGAAGGCAAAATCTGAGAAGTCAAGACTGGAGTTAGGAACCTCATCAATGCACAACAGACCAACTGAGAACCTGCCCTCCTCGAGCTTGTAGCATATATCAATACAGGACACTCCGACAAACTTGGAATGTCACCATATAAAGCAGTCTTCGGTCGACAGTACCCCCTCCTACCTACTACTTATTTCAAGAACTCCTCAATCCCTGATTCAGATGATCACCTCAACCGGCACCAAACATTCCGCAATGACGCCTTCCAAGCAGTCAAAGCTGTACGATTCAGAAGCACCACTACTGTACAGAAACGAAGATGCAAACATACCCTTATCCCACCTAGCAATATGCTTATAGTCAATGAGAGCATGTTCATCACTACAACTGGACGAAGCAAGAAGCTACAGCCCTGCTAGAGAGGATCCTTCAAGGTTTTATCTTTTGATGAGCATACAGACAACTATACCATCCAGATGGATGGACGGATGTACCGCCGCCATACCACCATTTTCCACGCGTCCTCTGTCAAACGATTCTATCCTAATAACGACTCCAAGTTCCCTGGACGAATCCATTCTCGCACTGCTCCTATTACCATGCACAAGAAAGAAGAATAGGAAGTTGAAGAAATCTGGGACTACCACCTTTGGCATGGAAATGATCAGTTCCTCGTCAAATGGAAAGAATATCCTACAAGTGAGAACAGTTGGAAACCGCTTGAAGGACTGGAGCACGCTATAGAAATGGTGAATGAATGGTAGAAGGTAAACATGTCAACCAACTCTCTGCCACCAACCATTAACTATATTCCGATGTCCTGGTCTCCAACTGTGCCAGAAGCCAAGCGATGGCACACAGAACTCGAAGCCCAAGATGGGTTCTGGGCCCCATACTTTGAGTCCGAATTTGAGAGCAGTGATGAAGAAAACCAAACCATGGAGCAGGCTCTCGATGATTTCATCTAAATTGCCACCATCCGAATACCTTAACAATGTCAAACTATGAGGAGATCCACGTGAAGCAGCAACAACAGCTTGTTGGACTGTTGTTGAACCGCGATGTTATCCAACTTGAAGACTATTTTGCTATCCTTTGGGTGGACTACTATCCTGACTGCAATGAGGCATGGGTGGAAGCTAATCATGAATCTGGTATTCCTGACTATTGTGATTTATCTTTCTTTGAATCCCGCTGTTATGTTTAGGTTTCTACTTGTGTTTGGTAGATATTAGCAGAAAACGAATTTTTCGAGCCTTCGGAGGACTGTAATTTTCAGAACTATTAGGTTTGATTCTGTTTAAACAGTTGTTTTGTTTTGGGGAATGTAACCAGTACTGGTACTCGGTTAAGGATTTTGTTTTATATTTTGTTTTAAGTATCACTTTGATACTTGGTTTGTTTGAAGTATCGTTTTGATACTTAGTTCATTTTATGTTTTGTTTTAAGTATCGATTTGATACTTAGGTTGTTTTACCAAGGTGTATCACTTAATACCATTGATTAGTTTCGCCCATGCTAGATATGAACGAATTTGTGTATTTAAAGACCGTCCTATTCCCCGATGGAAAGGACAGACTTCGACAGATAGTATTTCAATATACTTGGTTGAACAGTTACTCTTTAGTTTGTCCAGTACACCTCCGAAGACTCCTTTAGTTCATACAGCTCTCGCCTCCTCTCTGGAAGAGCACGCCACCTGTCAACTATCGTATACCCCTCAAAACGTAATTAGTACCTAGCAAACACGTTACAGATAACTCCAGTACCTATACCTACTAACACTGCTAACAAGCTTAGTGTACTCAGACAATAGATTTTGCCATAACATGGCCAGATGTGCAAGGAGGTAGGATGATTATATTGGCTTGGCGTTTGTCCTGTATGATTGGTGGTCAAATATACTCACTCAGAAGTAGTTCATCCACTATGGGCTGGGGCCTGTATTAGATAGTAACAGGGGTGTGTATGGTACATAGATCTTGATATATGACAGGCTGTGTAGATAGTGTTACCCTCCTACGATAGTATTTTTTGTCACATACAACTATCAATAGAAAAAGACACTTGTCACCTCCAACCAGCAACATAACTTAGTCATTCTTTTCACTACCGTTACCAAGTAAAGCTCTACCATCATTCCAGCTTCAACAGTATTTATATGCTTAATGCTATCCAGGTCCTCTATGATGCGTTGTGAGGAATACAGCTACCTGTTGTGAAGGATTGTAAATTCTCTATTCCATGACTGGAACACAGGTTACACCCTGGATTTAAGTCCAACCTTAGGGAGATAGGAGATAAGGCCTTTGCAGATTTAGAATTTGCAAAATGAATAGAGAAGAAATTGTTCCAGGTGCTCCAGGTTCTATCAATGCTTTCCTGTAGAAGGATGTGGCTTCTTACACGTTGAGAGTATGAGAAAATCGTACACAATCGATTGAAGGTTGAGTTAACCAAATGGTTAGATACCGACTCTTAGACTGAGATGCAGGTAGTGGAGTGTTCCGACTCTGAAACTGAGATTCAGGTGCTGGAATGGTCACATCTTCAGGCTAATATATGGTACTTGAATTTAGATTTCAAAATTGTTATCAACTAGGTTCAGGTGTATAGTAATTGTATTGGTCCTTTAATGATCTCCCCTCTGACTAAAGGAAGGAAAATCTATTTTTTCTTGCTTACCTCCAAGTACACTGCCTCCTGGCTGGTCAGCGAACTGCTTTTTGCTATAATAATAGCGAGTACCACACTTTTGATGGTAATTCTAACGGCAGTGAGACCAATACCAATTACCTGTTCCACCTCTCTGAGGACCAGAGGTGGGTGCTTTGGATCCTGACAGATGGGATACTTACAGATGAAATATGAAACATGAAGGACCACACTTGATTTGTGGTACTGGCAGCCTCCACAGCAATGATAAGAGCTTCATATCAGTGGGTGGAGAATAGGAATCTTGTGTCATGCTATATGAGCAACTGGAAATGGGAGGAAATTGTAGTTAGTTTTATGTACTAGTCTCTTCTTCCTGTAAAGCAATATACTAGCTAACTAAATGGTCTGTCCATAATAGTCTTGCAATCGCCAAGTGTCGCACCCCATACCAAATTGCAATGCTCTTTACAGCTTTTACATGTTTAGGCCCCATTGCCAGGAATTGCTTACAGTCAATTTCTGTAAGGAATAGCAGTGACTATAATTGTACCCTTAAAGGCTACTTTAGCGAAGTCGACCGTGAAGTAGATATATTCTTTGCACAGGCATGATTTCAAACGATAGAAAATAGTGTCTATTAATGTGTTATGCATAAAATGACTATTATCCATCCTACTCATAATAGGTGGTCATATAGCACCCAAATTGCTACAAGATAGATTGACTACTAGGTCCTTGAGATGACACAGGCAAAGTCACCACTGCAGTGCTTCAAGCTTTACAATCAGCTCACTCATGAAAGTTCACTCTGTACTGCAGCTGGCTGAATCTTAGAGGCAAACGCACACAATCAGTTCAGAAAGAATAGATTTCCCAAGTTCCAATAACTTCCAACCAGGAACTATATGACCCCACTCCTCAAATTCAAGAGGTATCAATTAATCCGAAGACATTAATTATTTCATGAATGGCAATAACTTAAATGCACAGGTAGGAGAGAAGGGCGGCCAGGGTATTGAACAAGATGCGATTGGAAAGTATTTTTTTCCATATAACGCTAACTTTAAGTCAGTTAATGGACTTGTATTTGGTACTTTAGATGCATTAATTCTATTGCAAATCACTGTCGCTAAGAGTTACAATATAAAAATAGGTTGGGTGAAGAAACTTTTTAAAGTACTTCCAGCTACAATCAAAAATATACAAATTAGTTCAGGGAGTATTTGACATGTCATTGTTTGAAATAATCTTGATTTCAAAATATGTTTTCTACACGTATGTATGAACAGCCAATAAGTATTGTTTGAACACATGAGTGTGCCAAACAGTATCATTTTTTCTGCACATGTTTTTAAAATAATATTTTGTAAACCTCATATTGTCTAAGAAATATATTATGCTTAATATATTTTTACTGTAAATAAATAAATTAAATCTATTATGAATTTATCTGAATCTGAAAGGGTTTATGTATGAATCTTTGCCATGATCAGCAGTCCTATAATGCAGACAAATAGCCACAAACTAGGCATCAAGCATGTCTACCTATCATGATAGAGAAGATATCCATAATGTATTGTAAAGTGCAGCTACTATAGTACAAGCTTTAAGCACACTCTCACAAATCAACAAAGAGTTTAACTAATATAAAACTCTCATTTCAAGTCATAATTCCATGCTCTGCAGGCAACAATATATAGCAAAGCTTTTAGCCTTATCAATATTGTATTGTATACAGTCCTTAACATAAAACTTCTTACAACTATAATATTATCATAAATTATTATATTATTTTCACTCTACTAATTTAATTTAATATACAGGTTATCTTTTTGTAATCACTGCAGTAAATTTTGATATTATTCCAACACATGTGTTCAAACAATAATTTTATCATGTGTACAAACAATACTGTACCAAACCCACTTGTTATTACAACATATGATTTGGCCCAAAACATGTTTTGAAATCAAGATGATTTCAAACAACGGCGTACCAAACACCCCCTTAGTTATCTCAGAAGACTGCAAAAGCAAATACTCAAGTGCTCCAAGTATACCCCAAACCTGTGAATATTGAGCCACATGCAACAGAGCTAACGATTACCTAGTTCCAACTTGTTGTCACAGAGGAGATAATACAAACAATAGCTGTTGATAGATATTTTAAGGTGCATGATGGGGGTAATGATTATCGTTATGAGCTGCCAAATAAAAGACTGGAAACAGGAATGGAGGAAATAAAGATGAGGAGTTTTAGTTTAGATACCAGTACTTTGTATCTTTTGTTGCTTAACATTTCGTCTACAGCATAAGGAAAGACTTTATATACAAATCAAGTATCCTTGAGACACAGTGTTCCAGCCACTTTAACCACAAGCAATAACAATTCTTTACTCCTCCGGGACCCTGTCCGGTATGTTCCACACAACTCCGGAATTCCCCTGCCTTCCACTATACATGGTGCAGATACCCATGCTCCCGTGCCTCGGACACTCTCCGGTATTGTGTGGTGATATCCGGATACACACTATATATATAAGGTGTAACCATTCCAGCTATACAATGAGAAATCCATGAGTAATAGAGAAGGTAGGCTGATGAAGACTGACAAACAAACGGAAATTAACTAAGGAGAGAATTTATCCATTGACCGAGATTTAGGTATGTGGAATGATCGCCGGTGAAATTCAACAATGATGGGGATGAAAGTGGCAGTGGACTTGGAGACTGATGAGGGAGATATGATGATGGACAGCACACAATAAAGGTGTGAGTTGTGGCTTGACTCATGCTGTGGATACTCATTTGTATTTTACATATTTCATACTCATGGTAATAGACTTAGTCTCTGGTTAGCAGGTGACTTCTGATAGGGATTGGTGGAGAATTCATGTTTTATGGAAATACTTTGGCAAATCACCCGTTTTCCCTTTTCACCATTCCAGGCACACCTCTCCCTTTTACCTTATCCTTGTGGAGACAACCACACTGAGAGAAGATATATTTTCTTGTAAACAGCACAGCATGTAATTCAACCTAATATGGTTGCAGTGTTATCCATTTGAGATGTAACTTAGCATCTGTCACGTAAGAGAATTGTTTTATCATCTAGGCATTTAGTTTGTTTTACCTCTTGGACTTTGATCTTTGTCATATAAATTTCCTAGTATCTTTTATGCCTACTCTTTCCTTTCTAATATCCGAGATTGCATCACAACATTTAAACTAATATTGCTAGACTCTGGTATTTCCAGTCTACAGATATAACTTTCTTTCTTGATTATTTATCTCATAACTTGGCTGCCCTCGCTGAGCCCTGTACTCAATAGCAATTGTCCCCCTGCTGGAAAAGCTCTGCTAGTTGGGCATATTTACTTTGTTTGGCCTGATATGCTCACCTTATCACACCAACAAGATCTGCCTTGACAATTACATGTTCATTGAATATCATAGTATCAATTTCACTCACATTGATTATTGAGGGTTTTGTAGTACTCTGTCTGTTAACCTGCATAACTCTGACCAAGATATCGGGAATACTATGCCTCATTGGTAGGTATGTCCTTCTGCAAGGCGGCAGTTTAGAGTATTTTACTTAATTATTTCTTGAGGTGTTCCATGCTACGATCCTGATTTGCACTATTACTAGTTCTTATCAACGCAGCATGAAAGACAGTCTTCTACTTTTCGCCCGACACCTAGCGGGAGTAGGGAGTGGGGGGACGAGACGCCGGTACCATTTAGAACCGAGTCATTGTACTTCTCTGAACCTCTTACGTACAAGATTCTCGATGTTCGTTTTCTGACATGTGGTCAATTGAAGGGTATTACTTCAGGTCCATATGCAGCTCGTATTTCTTGTCTATGTAGCCAACTGGACCTCGCAATTGGGCTACTGGAAAGGAAGTTTATTTTATGGGACCAGATGGTTGCCATATAGAACTGTCTTGTTGGACAATCCGACTAGGAGAGGCTTACATGGAGAGAGTTCCCAGTTCCCGAAAGAGGCCATTGAGGGAGATGCTTCTGGAAGATTACATCTTCGAGGTATCGGACAGGCGTTGAAGTACTTTCCTAATCATTTGTTTGAATATGTAGATGTGGATGAAGTGGAATTTGGAGGTACATGTATCATCTACGGGGAAGGTGGAGAATTTCTCATTTTTTATGGAATACAAACCTCAGTTCAGTCTACGCAGACAAGAAATTTCGCGGTAGCAAGGGCAGTTGTAGAAGGAGGTGGGATGACTACCCGGGCTTGGCGTTTGTCCGGTAAGAATAACGTATTGGACCGTGAAGCGGATGAGATGGGGAACTGAACTAGCTGTTCTCATTGTCCTATCAACTGCTCCACCGTATATAATATTATTATCATAATATTATATTACATTAAAACATCCCATTCCAAGATCTCCCTTTGTTATTACTCCTAGAAGCTTTCTTTTGACAAATTTGTCCAAATGGTCATATGTAGGGTTGGAGAAACCTGTTGCCAATTGGGCAAAGCAGGGGCCAAACTAGACGTGAGCCAAAGTGCTGTCTCGGAGCTCTGCCAGGAGAAGGTATAGACGCGCACTGCCTTAGCGCAGGTCATAGCTCCATCACGACTGGCCAGTGGAGCAACCGCTCCGTATGTCACCCCCGACCCCCCCCGAGACGCGTGTTCTTCCAAGTTCTCCACATCCGTGATCCTCAAGCTCCCAACAGCTCGCATTCTTTTTCCCACCCACCCCCCCCTCATGGCAGAAGCGGCGCCCCCATTGTCAGCACTTGATATATCGGTGCCAACGATTCCATGCGACAAGGGCAGCAGCGGCATTGGCAACGCATCCGACAGTGGAATATGAACATTGGCATGAGAGCTTAAGGCAGGAGGCACAGGTTGTAGATATTCAGTATCGGTGGATAACAGTCTTTTCCTTACCTTTCGTTCTCCTTACAATCATTTATTCCTGTAAATCTACTATTGCTTTGGAAAATTGGCACATTACTTGCATGGTAGCAAAGGAACCGTAAATCTTATTGTTCAAAACTTACCATATTCGGAATAAATCATATAAGGCCGGGCGTCCCGGGCAGAGCTTAGGACGGACCCCAGTACGAGTACGGGCGTCCGTCCAGGGCATGGTCCTGGGAAGTGGCGTCCGTCCCGTCCAAAGCCAAGGACGGACGGACTGGACGCTTGGGAACGCTGCTTACTACCTTAGGGTGTTCGGCTATTTCGACACTTAAGTATCAGTTCAGCAAATACCATTTTGATGACCAAGCTATTGGGACGTATCCATGTATTGTGATTCGTTTGGGATTATTGTTTCCGTGATTCTGAGCTACCTGAATGTTGAAAGGCTAGTCCACAAGACGTGTATCTATACACAGCAACAACCCCAACAATCTGACAAGAGCTGGCCTGAAGATAGGTGAAAAGAAAGGGTATAAAAGAAGAAGATACTCCACTTGAATTGTATTTTTACTAGTCCATCTTGTTCATATCCCCCTTTTCAGTACATTTTCGCTTGCAGAGTTTCAATGTATCCGACCAGGCCACCAAAGAAACAAATGATCCCTCGGCCAGGGCCGCCAAATCTGCAGACGTGAAATTTCTGGTGTATTGAAGCCGCTGCGCTCAGGCAACACCTCGCAACCTAGCAGCTATCTCCAACGCGAATCTCTCTTGCCCATATGGACCAGCCATTATTTCACCGGCTATATCGGTACCCGATGGGAAGTCGTGTTCGAAGATGGGTTCCCCTGCTCCTCTCATATTTGCGAGGACTGATTGACGGAAGTGCCACCTAAGAAGTTGGTCCGAGACACGGTGGGGATCGGCTGGGTTTCGGCACACAGGGTCAAGTATTTTGCCATCGTGCCCCAGAAAATCGATGGTAAACACAACTACCTTGTAACCGTCATCCGGATTAACAGAGATGAGGTACTGATCGAACATTCTATGAACATCTGACTGGAGAAGGAAGCCGTTTTGGGGTGAGTTGATCGTCGAGGATCCGGTGGCATCATCTATGTCTTCGACCCACTGCCCATAATCACGCTGTGTCCAAAGACTTTCATGCTCGAGAGGAAATATATGAGCAGCCTCGAAAGTAGTCCAGATATTGGCCTTGATAAGGATTTCAGGATTTGAAATTCCTGAAATAACGCATTTCCGGTCGCGGTTTGAAATCTCGTGATTGAATCTATTCTCCCTGCTGCAGGTATTGGGAAAACTCAAACGGTATATCCAAGGCTCGTCGCTGACTTGGATAGAGGCTGATGAAATTAGCAATTAGGCCGCCTCGTAAATGAGTGAGGTATAGCACATACTATCGCAATAAATATCATAGACTCCGGTTTCAAGAGGCGCATCCGTTCTAGATACGATACGGCTCGATTCTCTCATTTGAACACGCAGAGGGCTCTCCATCACAAGTAAGATTCCGAGGATGTCATGAAAGTTTGTCTCAGTTATAGACCCGTTCTGGAAGAGCCCTCCGAGGGGCATGTCAGGCTTGGTAGCATCATAAAACGAGACATTACGGAGGCGAGAGCGATCTTGAGACATCGTTGGTATTGGTCGTGAGTGTGGGCGAGAGGTCGAGAAATCAGAGCGGCGTATGTTGATAAAGACCCCTCCAAAGAGACGTGGTGAAGGTTGTTCGATAAAGTTTTGCTGAATCCAATGGGGTGTTGTGTGTGGTCTCGGGAGCCCGCCTTTGCGCCTCCCAGCCACCGGTAAGTTGTTTTCCAACCAATAGAAATCATTAACAATTGCGTGTTAACACGCAATGCAAGACTATCTCCAAATATGTTTAGTCAGATAATAACCTCTTTTTCAAGAGCCTCTCTGGTTGCCAAGCCAAACCCTCGTCTACGTCCCGTTTATTGAGGTTTGCCAGCAAAACTCAATAATCCAACTGCGATCATGATTTCAAAGTGGTATCCCATATACATAATAATATTATTATATAATATTATATATATAATATATATATTGCATGGAAGGAACTTAGTACTTTTTATGGAATCGCATTTTGAAAGCTCTTGTAAATACATTGATGACTCATATTTTGATTGATGGTTTGCCATTTTGCCGAATACATTCCAGTCTTTAGGTCTGTAAATCTTCTAGTTTTCCTTGAGATATTTTCACATGTAGTCCGCTCTACCCCGAAGAGTGCACAGTCATACCTCTTCCAGATTAGTAACCTATGCGAAATCCTGATCCTCCCCTTACCCGCCTATAAAGAAACAGTCACTGGCAGCATTTTTACACGCATGACTTGTGGATAGGAAACAGGTCCATTCGTCTCCGTTTGCACAATCCCGGACACCACAATCCTGTCAGGACCCCGGAAAAAATAAAATAATGATTAATTAGCCGGTATCATTACATCCATTGACGCAAAATCTCTCAGCGATTGAAAAAATTGCCCTTCCGAAACCTCTTTTCACCTAATAGACATCTCCAACTCGAATAGATCGGGGGCATATGGACCAGCCACGATCTCTCCCACAATGTTGGTCTTTGACTGGAAGTTGGCCTAAACCGTCGGTTCCAATGCCCCTCTCATATTCACAAGGACCGATTGGTGAAAGTGCCACTTTAGAAGTTGGTCTGAGACACAGTGGGGATCGGTGGGGTTTCTGCATACCGGATCAAGAATTCTACCGTCAAGCCCGTAATAATCGGGGCCAAATGCAACTATCTTGTAACCATCGTCTGGGTTAACCGAGACAAAGTACTGATCGAACAGTTGGTGGACATTACTGAGGAGAAGAAAGCCGTTTTGAGGTGAGTTGATCCTTGTGGACCCGGGAGCATCGCCCATATCGGTGATAAATTCCCCATAGTTATACTGGCTCCAGAGAGATCTGTATTGCAAAGGGAATATGTGAGCAGCCTCGAAAGAAGTCCAGATGTCGCACTCGATAAGAATTTCAGGATTTGAGGTTCCTGAAATGACGCATTTCCTATCACGATGACGGATTCTAGAGCAGAATCCTCGTCGTCTAGTAGTGGGATTTTAGGAAATCGCCCGGGTTGCTAAATCCTCATTGTTGACTTGGATAGGAGCTGACAAAATTAGGGATTACGCTGCCTTGTAAATAAGGGAGGTATAGTACATACCATCGCAATAAATATCATAGACTCCGGTTTCAAGAGGCGCATCCGTTCTAGATACGATACGGCTCGACATTCTCATTTGAACACGCAGAGAACCCTCCACCACAAGTAAGCTCCCGAGGATGTCACGAAAGTTTGTCTCAGTTATAGACCCGTTCTGGACAAACCCTCCTAGAGGAATCTCAGGCTTGGTAGCATCATAAAACGAGACATTACGGAGGCGAGAGCGGTTTTGGGGCACCGTTTGGTATTGGCCGGAAGAGTGGCTTGAGGGCAGGTGCGGGCAAGATGTAGAGAAATCTGCTTGGAAAATGTTGCGAAAGACAACTTAGGATAGACGAAGGGGTGACGATAGGAGGTTTTTCAGACTTGATTGATAGAAGTAGGGACGGCTCTGCTCCTATCCCGCATTACGCAGACCAAGTACTGTAATCTCCAACCCGATAAAATTGGCCGACAATCGCGTACCTAACTACACGTAATGCTGGACCGTTTCCGATGGTGGACGCGAATGCCACAATCCTGGCAACATAGCTCGCTGTGCTTGGCCATCAATACAGGCGGTTGGGTATCACACGACTGGATAGAGATCCCATTTAACGGCTTATGATATACTTAGGGTGGAGGGGAAAGTCCGATGAATGTGGCTCACAGAATTTCTATGTAGCTGGTAGCTGATACTTTGCCAGACATTTCGCTACATTCGAGTTATTATCATGCTTGTGTTTCATCACCGCTGCCTGCTCCAGGGACTACCGAGTGATCCATCGCGAGTGTATTGCTCAGGTCCGGTTGAGCAGTAAAACCATAGAAGGAATCTCTGTCCCGTACCTTACACGCTTTTAGCTTGTATGGAACCCTCTTAGTTAAAACGAACTAGGCGTAAATTTACGCTCCAATTCGTAAGGTATCCGGATATAGAGAAACCACCTTGGCGCCATGGAGCTTGGACAATCCTGTATAGTAAACTGTGATTGTGACATAGGATGTCACTCGGGCTTCGTGAGGTAAACTTTCAGCTGTAAAATCTTACCCAAGCGCGAAATGACTATCAGAGAATTGCTGCCAACCTAGCGGCTATCTCCGACTCGAACCTCTCTCGCGCATATAGGCCAGCAAGGTTTTCATCAATCGTCTCGGTTCCCTGTGGGAAGTTATGCTCAGATATCAGTTCCCCTGCTCCTCTAACATATCGTGACAACTAATTTTTAAAGGAAATACCGTCTTAGAGGCTAATCGGACAAACTGTGGGGATGGGCGCGATTTCGGCATTCAGAATTGAGAATTCTACCGTCATGGCGAATATCAATGGTGAATACAACTCCCTTGTAACCACCATCCAGGCCAATGGAGATAAGGCACTAATAGAGCATTTGTGGGACTGTTTTCTGGAGAAGAAATCCGGGCTAAGACGAGTGCATCTTTGAAGATGTGGTGGCATTGTCCATTTCTGTGATCCATTGTTGATAACAAGACTAGATCCCTGGGGCCCATATCTTATTTCATATTCAAGAAGATATGGGCAGCTTCGAAGCTTGGAAAGCGGTCTAGTTGTGGACCTGGATAAGGGTTTCGAGAGTTGATCCTCAAATAGTGCATTTCCGGTCGTGACTGCTGATGTTTTAATGGAATCTATGTTTTCTACGGCTAGCCCCGTAAGAACTGATGTATCCAAGGCTCACCACTGACTTGGATAGAGACTAACGGAATCAGCACTTGGGCCATCCAGTAAATGGGGAAAATATGATATGGCTCGAGATCCTCCCTCGAACGCGTAGAGGATTCCCCTTATGGGCAAGTAGAACCCCGAGAATGTCAAGAGAGTTTGCCCCTGTTATAGACCTATTCTGCACAAGCGCTCCAAGTGCCACATCAGGGGAGGTAGCATCGTAAGGAGAGATTTTACATGGGCAGGAGCGATTTTGGTGCACCATTGGTATTGGTGATTGCGGTAAGCGTGATCGTAGGAGTGGCTGGACAAATGGTGTAGGAAGGAGTTCAGGAAAGTCCCGAATGCCTACATTTCTAAAGGCCTTTTAGAATAGACGTATTATTGGGGTGGTGATATGGGGTTTAGTAGGGGTCTAAGAGATATAGGTAGATTGTCTCGCGAGCCTGCTGCCTTGAAAGAAGTGGATGGCAATCAGTATCTATCGTACCCAGCTCCGCCCACCGGGCGCCACCCACCCGCCAACCAATGGAATTCACAGGCAACCATGTATCAGTGGGAATGGGAGAGCACTTGACAGCATCGACGAGGGGGGTGCAATCCTGGTAAAAGAAAGAAATTCGTTGCGCTTGATGATAAACATAATTAGTTGGGCAACATTTTAATGTAATATAATAATATTATGATAATAATATTATATACGGTGGACCAGTTGATAGGACAACGAGAACAGCTGTGTGTAGAGAAGAGCACATGAGTCAGCACTATCGTTTAGTATAACTATAATACTCCGAGAAAGGTGCTTGTTTTAGCTATCCAATCATTCTCGGCGCATGATTAATTACTATAATTGGCAGTCAAGACTTCGTATTTAATTAACCGCATGCAGCAACTCACCGAGCATCATCAACTCTCTTCATCTTAACAAACAATGATGGAAAAAATTTAACAAAAATCATCTTTCTGTTCCTTAGCATAGAGATAGGACACTGCTTATATGTTACTAAAATTGCTTAAAATTTAATCTAGCTAAAGGTAAAAAAATCTCACAGGTTGTTAGGGGGAGACAACCGGTATAGACTTAAGGTTGTCTAGGCCAATCGAGATTCTTTTGTATAGACGGAGATTTGTCTAGAAAGGCTCGGAAGCAACTCGTTTCGTTTATGACTGCTAAGAGTGCAAGAAAGTATAATAGAATCGTAAAAACAATATTATATTGTTAAGGTCTCTTCTCTATTGCTTGATGATGTCTAAAGCTTGGGAGGCACTTCGATATTTATATCCCATGTCTGAGTGTTCGCGGACTACATCTATCTATCATACAAAATATGTACCTCTTCAATTTTAGCTCACAACATCGAGTACTCCTTAAAGGTGCGAATACAGGGAGACCCTGAAAACCATCACACCCTCTTCGGTAATTACTACTTCTTGTCCGGAAGACATACTTGTCACCAGTAGTAATTGTCCGATCCTCAGAGTCATTAGACCTGTAGCCGAGTTCTCAAGTCGAACCATGTTGGCTCCAATAGTCCTTTCCGTTGTCGAGAGGATCAGTCTTGATACGGAGTTGCTTTTGCATATATGCCAAAGTCGATGACTTCTAGTTGTGATAATTCAAAAACTAACCAATGGAATTCGTTCCGATGACTCTCTGTTCATAGAGGAGAGGACATTCTATTGAATAGTCTCATAATTCCTCGGTCGGCAACTCTTGGTTGTTCTATGTAGAGGGGGTGGACCTTCATGTTGTGTTGGTCATAATTCCGGCGATTGCGGTACACCCCATATCATAGTTGCAACACTCCTTTGAGATCGTTGGCTTCTTTGGTAGTGTCTTCCAGGAGTTCTAGACTCTTTCTGATTATCGAAGGGTGGATGTGAATGTGTTGGTTCTTTGTCTCAAACCTTCTAGCATTCAAATCACATCCTTATGCATAAACGTCCTGTCACTTACAGCCTATACCAAAGACATTATATCTTTGAAGCCTAGTAACTTCCCGAGTAGTTGACTGATTGACTTCGTTCTAGTTCTCAGGTCTTGCCAGAGGTCTCCTCCTATATATCCTGTGAACAGCTTTCGGTTGGACTGACGGCAGCGACATATATGGTGTTATTCTGACACCTTCAATTCTGTTACCATATAGTCACAGGACGCAACTCACGTTGATATGTATGATGATGCGCGGGCCCCATAAGGGGGCCAGAGGGGGGTGTTGGAGACTAAGATTCTCAAACACGGGTAAGGTTACCCTACCTAGGGTACTCCTAGGCTATCGGAATCGGGTACTCCTAACACAGGTTAAAGTATCTTGAAATTCTACTTTTGTTGACTACTTAAAGAAATTTCCACTATAGATCAATATGTAAGAAGAAGTTCCTTCTACTATCATATAAAGTATATAACCTAGTTGTAACTTTTCCATGTATGGTTATTGAAAGTATTTACAGATAGGAATATGGTTATTATTTCTAGACTCACTAGTTTATTTTTACATTCACTAGCAGAGCCAGGAGTTAATTGCATAAAATTAAATTTCATACTAAATACCTTTAATTATATTCCAAACACATATAAAGATTTTTCTAAACCTACCTATATTGCCTGGAATTATAAGGAAAAGTTTATTGCTAAGGACTTTAGATAGTGTTGAAAAAATAAGTTGGCAGTTGTCTTACATAGTTAATTTTGTTAACTGACAATACCTATAACTTTTCTTTCCTTTTTATGTAATAACAATCCAAGAAGTACTATTACAGATAGCTAAACCTATATCCATACTAGTATCAAGAAACTACCATAATAGGAATAGTGGTAGACAAGAGTTTACTAAATAGAGGTACTATTAGTCATGTAACCGGTACCGGTACTCGGTTAAGGATTTTGTTTTATGTTTTGTTTGAAGTATCGTTTTAATACTTAGTTTGTTTTATGTTTTGTTTTAAATATCGCTTTGATACTTGGTTTGTTTGAAGTATCATTTTGATACTCAGTTTGTTTTATGTTTTGTTTTAAGTATCACTTTGATACTTGGTTTGTTTTAAGTATCGTTTTGATACTTAGTTTGTTTTATGTTTTGTTTTAAGTATCACTTTGATACTTATTTTGTTTTACCAAAGTGTATCGCTTGATACCTTTGTTTGATTTCGTTCATGCTAGACATGAACTGATTTGTGTATTTAAAGACAGTCCTATTCTACGATGGAAAGGACAGACTTCGACAGACAGTATTTCAATATACTTGGTTGAACGGTTACTCTTTAGTTTCTCCAGTACACCTCCGAAGCCTCCTTTAGTTCACACAGCTCTCGCCTCCTCTCTGGTAGAGCAGGCCACCTGTCAGCTATCGTACACCTCTTGAAAGGTGATTAGCACCTAGTGAACACGTTAGAAGTCAGGTACATTCATTAGATATATTACATCCTGCCGAAGGATACTCAGTAGGTACTAGCAGGAAGGAAGAATAGTGAAATATCCTAAATTATAAAGCAATGTGTTTGAATAGAATTAATCAATAATTATTTAAACAGGTGTTACCCTGCTTTGTACTATGTGTTGCTTTGCTATGGAACTACATTACTCTATATTGAACGTAAACTATTATAGGAGACTTTAGGAAAAGTTACTAAAATGTCTATTATGTAAATGTAACTAGTACAGGTACTTAGTTAAGGATTTTGTTTTATGTTTTGTTTTAAGTATCAATTTGATACTTGACTTGTTTGAAGTATCATTTGATACTTAATTTATTTTACGTTTTATTTTAAGTATCACTTTGATACTTAACTTGTTTGAAGTATTGTTTGATATTTAGTTTATTTTATGTTTTGTTTTAAGTATTACTTTAATATTGTACGTTGACAAAATTAACCGCGATTCAACCATCAGCGGCAACGCACTCCTCTTCATCACCCCTCATTTTCAACACCACCCAAAAAACCTACCCCAAGTCAACCAAAAAGAAACCACTCTACTTAATTCTTTTTTTCAATAAACTATGCCTCCTATTCTTCGCAGTCATGCCAAAAAGCCTATTCCCTCTACACACCTCTCTGAGTTTACCAGGGGAAGAATTCTTGGGTTACACGAGCCTCAAATGAGATATCAGCAAATTTCTCACTACCTTAATATCCTCTACACCACTGTCAGAAACACAATTGCAAAGAGATATCAAGAGGGCAAGGAGAATGAGGGTAGAGGAAGACATCCTAAGACTACTAAGTCACAGGATGATGCTATGGTGGAGGAAGCTCTAAAAAATCGCCATACTACCTATTCTGAGATTGCTGAGCAAGTTGCTCCCAATGTTTCTGGCAGGACAGTAAGGAGAAGACTTGAAAAAAAGCATCTTAGAAAGTGGATGGCACAAGAGAGGGTCCATTTGGATGAGGATCTAGCTCAAGAGAGATTGAAATGGGCATTAGCCCATAGGTATTGGACAAAGGAGATGTGGAGAAGGAAGGCAATGTGGGGGGATGAGGTGGCAGTGGAGAGAGGAGGAGGGAAGAGGAGAAAATGGATATTCAGGTACCCAAATGAGAAGTGGAATAAAGATTGTGTTGAACCTACTGCTAGGAGAGGAGAGAAAGGGATTAGCCAGATGATGACTGGTTTGTTTTTATGGTCAAACTCATGGTCTTTTTTTGCCTGTTTTTCCTGATCCTTCTTCTGCTAGGGGTGGAGTGACTGGAAAGTCGATTATTGATGTTTATGATCATTATGACTTTCTAGGGATATGGGAGGATATCAGAGAAAAGGTTGGAGAGGAAGAAGTATTTTTTATCATTGACAATGCTAAGACTCACTTGCCCTTCAGGAGATGGCTCAGAGGGCAGGGAATTGCACTACTGGAAATTCCTGCCTATTCACCAGATCTCAATCCAATTGAAAATGTTTGGTCTCTGGTGAAAGGTAAGCTTCACAAGCACTACCCTGAGCTGTATCTTATGAAGGGTGATGTCAATGTGGTTAAGAAGGCAATAGTGGAGGCCATTACTCATTGTTGGGAATTTCTTGACCCAAAGGTTTTTGATACTTTGGCTGGATCAATGGTGGATAGAGTAGAGGCAATTATTAAGGCTGATGGATGGTATACTAAATATTAATTTCTATTATGTATTTACTTTTTTTTTTTTTTTTTTAATTTTGATGATAGTAGGTTGGTGGGGGAGGGTGGTTGTGATCGCCGAAGTTTTTCTCTGTTGAATCGCGGTTAATTTTGTCAACGTACAATATCATCAAGCAACGGAGAAGAGACCTTAAAAATATAATATTGTTCTTACGATTCTATTCTACTTTTTTGCACTCTTAGTAGTCATAAACGAAACGAGTTGCTTCCGAGCCTTCCTAGACAAATCTCCGTCTATACGAAAATATTTCCATTGGCCTAGACAGCCCTAAGTCTATACCGGTTGTCACCACCTAACAGATAGGACATCTTTGGTACGGGCTGTAAGTAAGGGGACGTTTTTGCACATGATCGTGATCTGAATGTTAGGAGATTCGGGATAACGAACTAATGCATTCACACCCACCCTCTGACAGTTAGAAAGAGTCTAGAGCTCCTAGAAACACTACCAAAGAAGCCAGCGAGCTCCGAGGAGTGTTACAACTATGATATGGGGTGTACCGCAGTTGCGGGATTTTCAACCAACACAACACGAAGGTCCATCCCGTCTACATCGAACAATCAAGAGTTGCCGACAGAGGAATTATGATACTGTTCAATAGAGTGACCTCTCCTCTACGTGAAGAGAGTCATCGGAATGAATTCTATTGTTTAGTTGTCGAGTTATCACAACTAGAAGTCATCGACTCCGGCATACAAGCAGAGGCAACTTCGTCTCAAGACTGATCCTCTTGATAACGAAAAGGACTATTGGAGCCAACACAGTTTGACTGGAGAACTCGGCTACAGGTCTATAGATTCTGAGAATCGGATAATTACTACTGGTGACAAGTATGTCTCCCAGGTAGAAAGTAGCAATTACCCAAGATGGTGTGGTGGTTTTCAGGGTCTCCCGGTGTTCGCACCTTTACGGAAGACTCGCAGTTGCGCATTAGATTTAAAAGGTACATATTTTGTATATTAGATAGATTTAGTCTGCGAACACTCAGACGCGGAATATAAATATCGAAGTGCCTCCCAAGCTTAAGACATCATCAAGCAACGGAGAAGAGACCTTAACAATATAATATTGTTTTTACGATTCTATCTTACTTTCTTGCACTCTTAGTAGTCATAAACAAAACGAGTTGCTTCCGAGCCTTCCTAGACAAATCTCCGTCTATACAAACGAATCTCGATTGGCCTAGACAACCCTAAGTCTTTACCGGTTGTCTCCGCCTAACAGTATATTGTTAGATCTCCTTGTTACAAGTGCTCTCTACCTACGCGTGAGCCACGGTTCACAATGCCTCCTTACCGCACGACATGGCGAGACACTAAGTGTCTAGCCTTCTATCTATAAAACTACTGCCTCCAACACTCCGGTTTGGTTAGCTCGGGTAAGACCACCAAGAGAAAAAGAGATGTCACAGCCTCCAAAACAGATCTGTCCAGGGGAACCGATGGATACTTCAGGGGACAATTGTCCCAGTCCCTTCAGTAATCCTACCTCTCTCGATCCAGCTCTTCGAAACCTAACAAGAGGAGAAAGGACCCCTAGCATTGCGCCGACATCAAGAGTAACATCTCCTCATTCCAGATCTACTACACCACGACCAAATACCCATGCTGTTGATCTCGCAAGACTCGCGGCTCGGTTAGGAGTGGTTATTGGGCAGATCGGTCAAGACATTACTACCACCATCGACGCAGCCAATATTGCGTTCGAAACCCTCTCTGCTGATTTCTAGGAAAATGCAAGAGGGTTAATCAAAGTCTAAAAGCAATTATTGGAAGGTCAAGATCTGCATGATAGCGAGATGACAGTCGTATTGCAGCAGTATGTCTTGGTGGAAGCCAATATTCGGGATATCCAAACCCAGTTGGTGAAGGAGATTGCTGCTAAACTAGCACAATAAGATACTCGACATAAGCATCCCGAGGGAGTAACCTCTCAATTGCAATGAGAAGCCCTAGAAAGAGACCTCACCCTGGAATGTGATTTTCAGGCATTTAAGGACAACCAGTTCCAACAAAACATGACCCTTCGAGCCATGATATTGAACCTCGCCGAGAGAAAAGAACGCGAAGCTAAGAGCTACAGAGACTTCACCCGAACAATTCAGAACGACCAAGCCCGTATCTTCGATACTCTTAGGTTACTGACAGATCGGATAACTGAGCTCTCACAAACCCGACCAGCTGGTAGACAGGTAGCGTTGGAATTGGTCCCGGAAAGTTGGGCAGAAGCAAGAAAGAAGACTCAACTTCCAGAAGGGACTTCCTGGGATAAGGGGAAGTAAAGAGAGGGGGAACCTCCCATCTCTGCCGCACCAGGTAGTGATCCAGATGACGATAGGAGTAATGATGAGGGAGGAAACGGAGGAAGACGCGGCGGAGGGCCATCCAGATTTAGCTGCGGATTGACAGCCGAACAACGTGGAACAGCTGATGTATTGGCAGAGGCCTTTGCATTAACCAACAAACGACCGGCTGACCCACCCACATTCTTCGAAGCGAAACCCGCTCAATGTGTCTGCTACTGGTTATTACAATGTGTGGACTACTTCGAAAGAAATCCTAGAACGTGGCAAAGTGACCGAGAAAGGGTCATCTTTGCTCTAGGAAGAACCAAAGGGGAATTGGTCAACCCGGTATCGATGTGGTACCGTAGGGCTATGGATGGCCTCCATGGAGTAAAGCAAGATGCCGGCCTGGCAACCTGGAGCCGCTTCGATCACGAATTTACAGAATGATTCGCATCAATCGAAGAGGGACGAAAGGCGGTCCGAGATATGGAGAAAGTTGAGTATAAAGATAATATTCAGAACTACTTCCAGATCATGATCAACCTCAATACGAAGGCCGAAATAACTGGTCCGGCATGGCGTCTGGCGATGGAAAAGAAGTTACCAGTCAGCATACGTTTACGCCTGTTCCTCAAGACCTTCGATACCGATGCAGAATGGGAAGCAGCACTCCGGAAGGCAGGCCGAGAAGAAGAGGAACTAAAGGAACGGGACCTCCTGTTACGGGATAGACCAAAACCTGTAAAAACTTCTTCTGATGATAGGAAACCTGACAAGCTCAGGTTTAAGAAGGAGAAGCCCCAAATCAAAGGGGGTGGTCCCTCCAAAAAATGAAGAAGGGAATCGGAGCCCAACAAACCAGCAAAACGACCTGGCGAGGTCAATAAACAAACGTATACTAATTTTAGAAAGGCCCACTAAGGAATTCCCCAGTCCGTCATCGATGAACGAAATAAAGACGGCATATGTACTTGTTGTGGAAAAAAGAACCATGATTACAAGACATGCTTGGGGCAAATCAAGGTGTCTACTGCAAGGGCTAATCATTCCATCGCCCCTAATAGACACAGGCCTAGGACGGTAGCTACTGTACACCGTCCTCGTAACATCTCCGCCGCCCAAACATCTAGAGGAAATAAACTTTGGGAACTAGGCGAAGATGAGGAGATGACTTAAGTCATCCCAGTTGGCACCAATGGCGACGGCATTTGGGTAGTCGGGGTTCATTACGATATGAAACCGGAATTGAAATTGGGAACCCCCTAGGGCTGGGGTGAAGTTAGTAAACGGAACCAAGCACCAGCGGTATTATCGTCTGAGTAGTCCGCCAGGGTCAGCGAGAATCAAAAATAATACCTCGACCAGGCATCCCATCCATACCAGTAGGCAGGGATATTAAGTAGGCGTGTAGGGAAGAGACCTCCAATCAGAAGGGTTGCCGAATTCATGACGATGAAATCGGCCTGAAAGATTGCGCAGGCCCACATTCTCGAACCTATCAGTCCTGAAGCTAAGTTATGTCAGAAAGAGGGGATGGTTCAAGCGCCCGAACAAGAGGCAGCTTTTCAAGAACTTAAGAGAAGGTTTACATCTGTCCCCATTCTACACCATTTCTTCCCCAAAGAGAAAGGGTTGTGGAAACAGACGCTAGCGACTTCGCTTTAGGATGCGTCTTATCGCTGTTCGTGGAGAAACGACTACATCCAGTGGCATTTCATTCCCGCAAACTAAACTCAGCGGAGTGGAATTACGAGATCCATGATAAAGAACTATTAGGGATCCTAGAAGCATTCAAGGAATGGTGCTAACACTTGGTTGGAACCGAAAAACCAGTTACTGTCTATACCGATCACCAAAACCTGCAATATTTCCTCACCTCAAAGGTCTGGAGCGGTCGCCAGATCCAGTGGGCGCTAAAGCTCGCAGATTATAATTTCAAAATTGTTTACAGCCCGGGCACCAGATGTGCAAAACCGGGTACACTCAGTCGACGGCCGGAGTACCGTCCTGAGGAGGGAGCTGCACATCGCGAACAAGCGATCTTGAAGCCCGAACATCTCCAAATCAGTTCAGCTACAAGAACTAAGATGGGCGAAATTCGAATCTGCTTAGTTGCAGGAAACCCTGAAGGCGATATATGTGCCGCTGACATCCAAGAGGAGCCCAAATAGAATGATCTCCATTCCGTTATTCGGGTCAAAAGGTTAGACACAAGAGCAAGGCTACCAACCAAAGGTTCAAGAATGGCAGCAGGCTATGATCTCTATGCTCTACAAGAAGACATAGTCCCAGCAAGGGGACAGTTAATAGTTGGAACCGGTATCGCAGTAGGATTACCAGTTGGAACATATGGAAGAATTGCTCCCAGAAGCGGGTTAGCCGTTAAAAGCGGGATTTCAACAGGTGCCGGAGTAATTGACGCGGATTACACCGGAGAACTCAAAGTTCTACTATTCAACCACCGAGATGCGGACTGTCACATCAAAGAAGGGGATCATATTGCCCAACTAGTAATAGAAAAGATTAATACCGCTGATATAATGGAAATAGATACCCTGGATGAAACAGAAAGAGGAAAGGCAGGATTCGGTAGTACAGATATTGCTACAAGAGCTATGACTATCCAAGAGATTGAACCAGTAGTTAGCCAACTCCATGCGTCAATGGATCAGAACAAACACTGGTATGACGCAGCCGAAGTACCTGAATGAACCCTCATGACTAGTACTATACTAGCCCGCAAAGAATTGAAGAAATTCAATCCCGAATTTCTGGAGCAGATTCTGAAGGCCATTCCAGGCGATAAGGAATGGCTCAAGCGAAGAAAAGAGTTGGAAAATCTCCGAGACAATGACAAACCTTTCCCGAAGGATTGGACCCTAACTGATGATTTGTTTTACTATAAGCAAAGACTATTCGTACCAAACAATCAAATCCTTTATACCACAATAGCCGAAGGGTGTCACGACGCGAAAATTGCAGGACACTTCAGGCAAGAGAAAACTCTCGAAATCATCATGGAAGATTTCTATTGGAAAGGCCTGGCAAATTGGGTAAACGATTATATACGGTCATGTGACGATTGTCAACACAACAAGTCACCACGCCACGCGAAGTATAGCCTACTTCAACCACTATCAATACCATATGCAGCTTGGGCATCAATATCCGTGGACTTTATAACACAGTTACCGCAAAGTCAAGGATGTACCCAAACGATGGTAGTTGTTGATCGGTTCACCAAGATGGCCCATTTCATCGGATTAGAGGGAACAGTGACTGCAAAAGATGTCGCTACTGCCTTAAAGAAGGAAATATGGAAGCTACATGGCTTATCATCAGAGATTGTCTCGGATATGGACTTGAAGTTTGCAGGAGAATTTTGGGAATCAATGTGTAAAGCTTTGGATATAAAGAGGAGGATGTCAACTGCATACCACCCACAGATCAACGGACAAACTGAACCAACCAACCAAGTGCTGGAAGGTTACTTACGAAGTTTTGTCAATTACGATCAGGACGATTGGTATCAGCTCCTACCTTTAACCAAGCATGCCTACAATAACTCGGTTACTAACGCACATGGGATGACCCTATTTTACGCAAACTATGGATTCCATCCTCAAACGGAATGGATGAAGGAGCGCGAAGCACACAATCTAGGAGCAGCTCTTTACGCAAACTGGATAAAAACAATTCATGAGCAAGCGCGGCAATTACTCGAGCAGCCACGTGAAGCTATGGCCAAATATTACGATAGAAAGGCCAAGTAACAACCAGACTTTAAACCTGGCGATAAAGTAATGTTAAACGCAAAGAACATTCACACTCGCTGGAAGTCCAAAAGGTTAAGCCCAAAACTTTATGGACCCTTCGTGATTCTGGAAAAATGAGGAAGCCGTGCATTCAAACTCAACATATTGGATCGTTGGAATATACACCCAGTATTCCATGTTTCTGTGTTGGAACCCTACAGAGAGTCGGTACGAGCAGACTGACAACAGCCTCCCAGGGAACCTGAAGATATTGAAGGCAACCTACAATGGGAGATAGAGAAGATTGTAAGAAGCGAGATACGCTCTTACAGGAGAAGAGTCCGTGGCCGCTATTAACAGATTCGCGAGCTATGGTACTTCGTCAAATGGCAGGGCTGTTCCGAAGATGAGAAGACTTGGGAACCTGCGACGGGAATGGATAATGCGAGGGAATTGGTGGAAAAATTTCATCGCAATAACCCGGAAATGCCACGGCGGTGTAACCGGTACTGGTACTCGGTTAGGGATTTTGTTTTATGTTTTGTTTTAAGTATCGCTTTGATACTTGGTTTGTTTGAAGTATCGTTTTGATACTTAGTTTGTTTTATGTTTTGTTTTAAGTATCGCTTTGATACTTGGTTTGTTTGAATTATCGTTTTGATACTTAGTTTGTTTTATATGTTGTTTTAAGTATCGCTTTGATACTTGATTTGTTTTACCAAAAGTGTATCACCTGATACCTTTGTTTAGTTTCGTTCATGCTAGACATGAAAAGATTTGTGTATTTAAAGACCGTCCTATTCCACGATAGAAAGGACAGACTTCGACAGACAGTATTTCAATATACTTGGTTGAACGGTTACTCTTTAGTTTCTCCAGTACACCTCCAAAGCCTCCTTTAGTTCATACAGCTCTCGCCTCTTCTCTGGAAGAGCAGGCTACCTGTCAACTATCGTACACCTCTTGATACGTGATTAGCACCTAGCGAACACGTTACAGGCGGGCAGAGGAAGGACGATGAAGATAAGGGATTCCTACCTGGGCCAAGCAAACGCGGAAGGTTATTTACATTGCTTTCATCAGGTCCTTAAATGATTAATGTTTAAGGTTTAATATTTAATATTTAAAATTTAATGTTTAATTTTTGTTTTTGTACCAAGGGGGCGTTCGAGGCGAAGCTCTAGAGGAGGGAGGTCATGTTAGGAGTACCCGATTCCGATGACCAAGGGGTACTCTAGGTAGGGTAACCTTACCCGAGTTCGAGAATCTTAGGCTCCAACACCACCCTCCGGCCCCCTTACGGGGCCCGCGCGTCATCATACACATCAACCTTAGTTGAGACCTGTGACTATATGGTCACAAAATTGAAGATGTCAGAATAACACCGTATACGTCGCTGCCGTCCGTCCGACCGAAAGCTGTTTGCAGGATATATAACAGGGGACCTCTGGTTAGACCTGGGAATGCTCAGGACCTTGGACTCGTCCACCCTAACCAATGTGGTTCACTTTCAGGCATGGGTACTTTTGACGCCCTTGCTACCCTCTCACATGAGGTCCGTCTCTCGCAAAGCATGGGCCTCTGCTCCTCTACGCTCTTCCTTGACGTCAAAGGAGGTTGCAATAACGTCGACTCAACTGCCCTGTGCGGTAAGCTTCGTGAGAAAGAAGTCCAGCCCTACCTTATTTCGTGGGTCCGGTCCTTCCTACATGGCAGACAATGCTGCCTCCTATACCAAGGTTCTCCTAAGGTCCTCTCGCCGGTCCAGGTCGACACCCCCCAGGGTTCACCCGTGTCTCCTCTTCTTTTCCTGATCTACGTTTCTTCCCTCCACTTCCCGGTCCCCAACGGGATAATCCTCTCCTATGTCGACGACTTCGCTATAACTGTGGCCTCGCCCTCTTGCAGGTGCAACGTCCAGAAGCTGCAGGCAGTCGTGTCCTCACTTATGTCGAAAGGAAGGCGCATAGGTGTTGCCTTCTCCCTCCCCAAAACAGAACTAATGCACTGGAGGACACTCCAGCAGAGAGGGTCCATGTCACACCTCCCCGTCTCAGTGGACTCCGTCCCCTACAAACCAGCCTATGTACTTCGGTGGTTGGGCTACTGGTTTGAGCCCATGACTCCTGCGTTGGATAGGGCCACCACCTCCCACTTCACCAGGCGCCTCGCCCTGGCTGAAGCAGCGCTCGCTACGATAGACCGCCTGTCACGACCAGGCAAGGGCCTTGCGCCACACATATGCCATCGTCTTGCCTCCTCCCTAGTCCGCCCCATCCTCCTCTACGGCAGCAACCTGCTCGCCCCCAACTCCAAGATGATCGACAAGATGAGGGCGTTCTGGCACCGGGTGCACAGGTGGGTTTCCAATTGTTTCGCTTCCACCAACATGGCAATTCTCCCCTGCGAGGCCTCCCTCCCGCCAGTTGACCTCTTGATCAAACACCTACAATGTCTAGCAGTAGTCTGTCTGGTCTGCCTACCACCGGAAATCAACCCGGCGACTGCTCGCCTGGACCACTCTGTCCCGACTACGTCCCCCTTCAGGGCACCCAACTCCCTCCCTCTCCCTGGCTCTGTCTGTGGCCGCCACCCTTGGGCCGGCCCCAACAACATCCCCCTCAGATGGTTCACCAAACCGCCCTCCCCACCCAACCGACGTCACCTGCCTGTTGATGTACTCGCCCACCGCGTTCACTTCATCGCTGGCAACTGTAGCGACCCCCTCCCACCGGCGAACCCTCTTCTCTTACCTCCCCTACAGGTAGTCCCGATTGGGGAATCTGCCCTCTACGCTTCGCTCAAGGCCCGTTGCCGTGAGGAACTCCTCACCTGGTGGCGCCTCCTCACACCTCCCCCGCCCTACTACCTCTTTGGCCCCACCCTAAGCCCGCACCCCTTTATGGGACTGAGACGTTTCCTTTCCGGCCGGCTCCATCAAATGCGTGCCGGCAAAAGCTACTTGGCTGCCCATCCCTCATGGCACGACACTGACCGCTCCCCCCGCTGCCCCTGGTGTGAGGAAGGGGACGAGACGTTTGAACATGCCCTCCTACTCTGTTCCGTCAAGTCCGCTGCCCACCGTCACCACCTCCAAGGGACAACGGATATTGGACCTGACTCTTCCCTATGGACCTCGATTCCGATGCTTATGGGCCTCGGCCGTTACATCACAGCTACCAGAACTGGCTTTCCCCCTGACATGTATGCACAATATGCCCCCCGCCAGCCCTCTCTTTCCCCCTCCCCTTCCCTTCCTGTCCCAACTCGGTTGTCGTTGGCTGGGTCGCCAAACGGTCTAAGTGGTGGAAGGTCTCCTGTTTGATTTCAATACGTTAGGTTTTTGATTTGTCTCCGTTATGATGCTAGTTAGTTAGTAGTTTTCCTTTATAAGTCCTGTGTAGGCAATGCGTCGGTTATTGGATGCCATAGGAGGAACTGGATTTGATTTTTCCTTTGTTAGTTGTTTGATTTTGGGTTTTGTTTCTGCCATAGCTAGCGCTGCACGCATGTTCTTGTACCTTACACAAACAATGAATATATGATATGAAAAAACAAAAAAAACAAAAAATGGCTAGACCTGGGAAGTGGAACGAAGTCAGTCCGTCAACTACTCAGGGAGTTACTAGGCTTCAAAGATAGGATATCTTTGGTACGGGCCGTAAGTAATGGGACATTTTCGTACAAGGTCGTGATCTGAATGTTAGGAGATTCGGGATAACGAACCAATGTATTCACACCCACCCTCCGACAATTAGAAAGAGTTTAGAGCTCCTGGAAACACTACCAAAGAAGCCAGTGAGCTCCGAGGAGTGTTACTACTATGATATGGGTTGTACTGCAGTTGCGGGATTTTCAACTAACATAACACGAAGTTCCACCCGCTCTACATAGAACAACCAGGAGTTGCCGACCGAGGAATTATGATACTGTTCAATAGAATGACCTCTCCTCTACGAGAAGAGAGTCATCGGAATAAATTCTATTGGTTAGCTGTTAAGTTATCACAACTAGAAGTCGTCCACTCCGGCATACATGCAGAGGCAACTTTGTCTCAAGACTGATCCTCTTGATAACGAAAAGGACTATTGGAGCCAACACAGTTCGACTTGAGAACTCGGCCACAGGTCTAAAGACTCTGAGAATCGGATAATTACTACTGGTGACAAGTATGTCTACCGGTGAGAAAATAGTAATTACCAAAGAGGGTGTGGTGGTTTTCAGGGTCTCCCGGTGTTCGCACCTTTAGGGAGAACTCGACGTTGCGAGTTAAATTTAAAAGGTACATATTTTGTATGTTAGATAGATGTAGTCCGCGAACACTCAGACGCGGAATATAAATATCGAAGTGCCTCGCAAGCTTAAGACATCATCAAGCAACGGAGAAGAGACCTTAACAATATAATATTGTTTTTACGATTCTATCTTACTTTCTTGCACTCTTAGTAGTCATAAATGAAACGAGTTGCTTCCGAGCCTTCCTAGACAAATCTCCGTATATACGAAAGAATCCCGATTGGCCTAGACAACCGTAAGTCTATACCAGTTGTCTCCCCCTAACATCACTAGTTTTCAATTTATTTCACAGATTACATAACATATCGAAGTAGCTATTTAATAAATCTTTATTATTTCCACACATCCTTCTCTTATAGTCCAACTGCTTACTGAACTTCGAATTTAATTCAGGATGTCGGCGATAAAGGCTATCCTTTATCCAATATTTACCAAGAGTACCGTGAGGTACTCGTTGTTGGTAAATATGTAAAGCATGCTCACGCATATCTTTCACTGTTACCGGAAAACCAAATTTTCCCAACCGCTCACACTGCTCAACAAGAAACTTTTCCTCCTCTAAAGTAAGCTTTTGTCGAAGATGATTTTCTTCTACCTTCAAGCGTCGTCCAAGTTTACGATGCCGTAAAGTTGAAGTCTTTATTCATACCATTTCAGCTGCAGAGGCGGTAGTGGTAGCAATTCCTCAATCTAAAAGCTCAATTCCCATTTGCTCAAGAACCTGAGCTGGGAATTCTCTGAGGTCTGAAGCTGGGAGATTATTCTCAGTTTCTGAATCTGAGACAGAAGACATGATATAGAGAAGCACCAATCTGTCTGTTTGAATAAAGACTATGGTAGTAATCTCATCCTACATTTGAAGTCTATATACTAACAGATCTTTCTTTTAAGTAATTTGTTCGTCATTCACTATTAGCCACACTGGCATAGTGCTTTCCATGCCACCACTATCTACCACCGCCACCTGTGTTCGCTGTCCCCCCCTGTTCGTTGCCCCCCCCGGCATTTTAGATCACACGCCACCTGTATCATCTAACTTCAGAGTCGACGGTATCATCGGCGACTCTACGGCGTCTATCGGTTCGCACCTTGGTACGGGCAACGGACCTCAATCTCGGATGTAGGGGATGGGAAAGAGGTGTGAACTCTGCAGATTACCAGCAAGGGGGTACTACTCTGTCACAATCCTGTATCTAAAGTAGATGCTGTGCTGTACTGGAATACCTTCATTAGCCGTGATTCTCCAAGCGCTCCAATCTCCTATGCAAGCATTCCGACGGTGCCCCTCGGCCATTCCTAGTATCCCGACCGTACCGCCTTCCAGCCGCCCTTTGATTTCTTCCGCCCGCCGCCGTTAGCCTTCCACCTGCCCTTCCAAGTCGTCCACCCGCTGTCGCATGCCTTCCAATCGTCCCTCCTGCCACTCCCAATCTTCATGGATGTCCCTGTACAGCCGCCTGAGGAGCAATGTCTCAATACATCCACAATCGACCAGACGCGCAAGCTGGAACGCAGAGCACGATCCCGGTACTTGAATGGCCTGGCCCGCTACTCGCAGAGTAATGGGCCCGTCCGGCCGCGCTCTCGTTCGCATATTGATATCAGTTCGGGGATTGGTCAGCAACATGGCGACAAGCTTGGTATTGGCAAGGGCAATGGCGGTGTGTAGAGGCGGCATCCCTGCCCAGTCGGATGGTCCTGCCCAGGGCGTATTTAGACAAATTTGCGGATGTGCGAGTAGGGCCTTCACTCTCTCTGGGCACTGGCCTATAATTGCAAGGAGCAATGGTGTTGCACCATCTGCATTACGATGACCAACACCAGCGCCAGCCTCGACCAGAGCAACCGTTATGCATTTATACCTCCCTCGGATTGCTACATGCAAGGGTGTGTCCCCGGACGCATCGGATATACCTGGCGTGGTATTCTGGTGTGCCAACAGCATCTTCGTAAGCTGGTGCTTTCCGTGCGCTGCCGCCAGATGTAATGCTGTGCGCCGATCTCGGTCTCCTAAATTGACCTGGAATTCCGGATCTGCTAACAACAGCCGTGCAATAGATAACCACCGATTCCGGTCAGTTTCTGGTGTAGGGAATCTCGGTATTGCCATCCGATGCAGTAATGTCATGCCGTGATGATTAACCACGTTAGCATCAAACCCCCACTCTAATAGCGTCTTGGTAGCAGCACATGACCCGTCCCATGCATCATGTAACACAGTCTCCATTCCACGAAGATTAGCAATTACACCCAGCCTAATTAGGCTCAGCCTATCGGTGTCGTCATCATGTGCTATAGATATCAATGCCCGTTTCGCGTACGAAACCTTCTCAACAAAACCTATAGACCTGTAGAGCGGTTCACGTATCCACATATAGAGGTGGCTGCTGGTACGGGCAAGACGGCTCATGTCCAACGGAGATAGCCATTCGGTGATCTGCCATAGTACGAGTACATCGAGGGGAATTGATGATAGATCTTGTTTATAATTAACAACCTCTTGTGGGTCTGGTAGCGGCATTTCCGTGAGCTGTGTGCTTGAGTAGGGTGTGTAGAAGAGACTCGTGAGCGTGGTCCTGAAGGATTATGTAGTAAGTGGTGGGAGGCGGCTGGCTCTGATTAAATACCCTGTGGTCGTGTAGGCCAAAGGAGGTGTGAGTATGATATGGTAAACTAAAGTAATGGTAAATTAACTGTTTCTGGGTGTGCCAAGCTTACATGAAACCGTGAAGTACGCTAAGTTTTTTCAAGTTTTTCAACTTTGAATACCCCTAGTGGTAGTAGCTGCCCCAGTTGGGCTTTGGGCTGCCCCTCTATGTCTCTTGGTCGACTTGACAGCTCTTAGCGAATTGCCCCCCCGTCCAAATCGAAGGACCGCCGTTCTCCCCCTACCCTGTGAGCTCCTACCGTAGCGAGGTGTGTGACTTCGCGTCCTGTTAGCCAACATGTTGCGCTGATTCAAGGTGTGTCAACGACGTCCAGGTGACCCTGGCACCACTGCCGAGTGTGAATAACACTAACATGAGGTAAATTAGGCGATCCATCACAAGGTCCGGAGCAGGACCAGACTATGGAGTGAGGTACTTTGGTCAAGCGTAACAAACACCAGTGTGGCTTTCCCGCAGAATCCTTCAAAGCTAGCGAGGTCACAAAGCAGCGTGCGCGCGATCGCTAGTTGCCTGCCCCTTCTACACCTGTGCCAGGTGTGAGTGACGATAGGGCTAGTGGCCCGACAGGGTGTAACCGAGATAGTGGCGTGCGGGGGTGTGTGATCAACCTTAGGTCCAGTGGGCCGGACACTGGATTGCGTGTTGCCGACACCCATACCTAGTCACAAGGCCGGGCAGTGGCACACTTGTTGAGGGGTCACATGAGATGTGTTTAATATACAGTATGCCAGCGAGCTGTAGAGCAGTCTGGTGACAGGTATGAATGAAGCCTCTGTGTGGTATGACCTACTTCATCGTATGAGAGTCTGACACTGTTTTAGGATGTCATTGACACCTATACAATGGCAGGCATGTAGCCATTGTACACGCTACTTTGTGACCTCGACAGCTTTGAAGGATTTGCGGGTAGGCCACACCAGTGTGTGCGAAGACCCTATGCCTGACCCCAGTAGTAGGTATATGTCTGACCTTGAGGAATGCCAGCCTCCACCATTTTGGGGTATCATTGGTACCTGTATGCATCTTAGGTGTGTCACTGGCTGAGAGTGTCATGACCGGCGTGGGGCCTGGCGCTAGGGCTGGGTGTGAATCACACCCGATTGAGGTGTCCATTTGATCTTCCGGTTTTGGAGACATTGACACTAATACTAGTACTCCTTGTGTGACTGACCATAGACTTGCACTCATCATGGGTGGATCGCTGGCTGCGAGCTTCGTGAACAGCGGGTGGCCTTGCGCTGTGGCTGTAATAGTTCTTGGACCGGCCGTGTCGCAAGGCTAGCAAGCGAGTGTGACACGGGTATGGGGAGTCATTGACACTAATACAAGGTGTGACCTGGTTAAGGTCAGTTGGTCTGACACCTCTTTAGGGTGTAATTAGCACTCATCCTGGTGGCGGGACTCTGGCTGCTTGAGGTGTGATCGACTTAGGCCGGCCGGCTTGACATCGGCGCCGGTTGTGAATAACACTCTCCTAAGGGGTATTTGTTCTCAAGGCAACCGAGATTGACACCTATTTCAGGGTCACTGACACTAATACTAGGTGTGACTGATCATAAAGCAGAAGCCTAACACCGCTTTCGGGTGTAATTGGCACTCATCCCGGGTGTGTGTCGCCGGTTGTCAGCTTCATGGCCAGCGGGAGACCTGGCACTGGCGCTACGTGTAGCTGACGCCCAGTTGAGGTGTGATCAGATTTGGCTGGCGGCTTGACCCTGGTTCCAGGTGTGAATGACACCTGCTCGGGGTGTGCCAGACTTAGGGCCAGCCGGACTGACACTGCTTTGACACTTTGTCACATTTATGGCAGCGAGTGAAGGAGGAAGCGGTGTGATGGGCTGTTTGCTTGACACCGGCAGTGGGTCGATATGATGCTTCCGTGAGGTGTGTGACTATATTGTGAGCCTAACACGGCAGCTGAGTGTCAGTGACACCACTACACGGCGTAACTGACACACATGATGATCTGGCGGAAGGTCTAACACCACTTGAGGGTGTGGGGAGTGCTCATGATAGGTAGGTGACCGATCACAAAATAGGCAGCCTGACAACTAGTGGGTGGGAACCCCAATGGGAGCCGTGCCGCTGATATAAAAATGGGCTTTACAGAGCTGCTCGGTGTAAGTTTATCTAACATGTTCCTCAACATGCAGTTGGGCACAGGGTGACCGGTACTAGTATCTGTGGGTATTACTAATGGCCTCCCAGGCCACCTGGACATCCCACCGCTGGAACAGACGCGCATCGGTACGAGGGAGCGAGCGGTAATCAGCACAGCACAGTTACCACAGCACACCTCAGGTTGAACCTTCTGGATATTTACACTGCTGTCTCCCATCTAGGGTAGAGCCCATCGTCTACACCATAAACATTTAGCGTTTCGTTTTGGCAAGCGATAGTCTACGATCGCGACGGTGGACGGGTGATTGCCGTGCTCCGGATAATCTGTCGAACGCTCATAACCCCCGCTTCGAAAGGGCGCGTCAATCGTTTTTTGATCTAACACAGCTGCTAGGTGTGCAAGTACGAGGGAGTCGAAACATTCTCTCTCGCGACCACTAAGCTTATCCGGCTTTTGCAGTCATCGTTGCACTCTGATCCGTTGGCGAATAATGGTACGATCATGTAGAGACCCCTGGCTCAATTCCCTATACGACATTCCGGAGTGAATGATCACCAGTCCGCGATCGGTTGGACATCTTGTTATGGGGGTGACGTGAAGGTCTAGTCGTGTAGTAGTAGATATAAAGGCAAGGTGAATACGTGGAGGCCAGTAGTGGTATCTTGGCAAGAGTAACAAAGGTAACTGTCAATCTCTGAACCACCACACTAATCCATTGAGCCTCTGAACTCTCCGCAAGACTCCCGAAACCTCCACAATTCCCTAAGCCGATATCCGAATTTTCCACAGCACTATCTCGCACCTACCGGTAACGCAGAGCTCATGGCGTACACCATGAACATTATGAGGGTCCATATTCCTACCCCATCTGCTCGCTACATATGTCTCCCGTCAGCCTGTCGGCCCAGAATACTGCTTTCGATCCTCGCCACCCTAGCCCTTTATATATTACTGCCGCCAACAGACCTGTACAATGCGACCGGGTGGTGTATCTCAGGAACGCTAGGTTCAATAGAGCCGTGGACACACTTTATATCCAGCACAGTAGCTTGGGGCGTCATGAACCAACCAGCAGCGCCCCATGTGAAAGGGCAAGGGACCACCCACTCCTTTCCCTACAGTCGGTCGACCTCCAGAGCCCCTTCCCCGTGCCATAGGCCGGGTCGGAAAACGACCTCCCAGCGAATGCGCAATGGCCTACCTGGACCGCAGCATAGACCTCTGCATTCCTCTTTATGTGCAGGCCCCGCCGCCACTGGTTTCAACCCCTCTAGGACTCGCCATCCCAACGTCAGAGTTCCATACCGAGGGCGGGATACACCAGTGTTAATGCAACCGCCTCACCCTAACAGGGTTGCTGTAAACATTACTGCAGTGGTGTACCCGTCATGGGAATGTAGGGTACGAACGGCCCTCATCGTTTCCGCATTCATTTCTCTTTCCTGCACATTTGGGATTGACCTATGTCCAAAGTGGATCCGTTATATCTGATCTCTAGTAATGCTGAGAGCTATTGGTAATATGGGGTGGGATCGAGGAATATCCAAAGGCCTACCCAGTGTTCTCAGCCGTCCAGGACCCCCAGACGAGACGGGACGGCAAGCTGTAGTCTGTACTCGTCCCCAGGACGGCCGTCATTAGGGAGGACGGCATGTCCCACACTCTGGAACAGCTTCAGCTAGGGGACGACGGGGACCATAGGGGACGACGGGGGACGATCCAAATTGATATCCGATTGGCAAATCAATCCAACAGGAAGCCCACTGATAGAATACAAGCCGGTCTCTATAGCTTTGTATTTCGACAAGTGGTTTACATATCACGAATAGCAATATCTGGCTGTTCAACCTAAATGCAAATACCTTATATATCAATCGTAGTTCTATTGGCTTCCATATACATCCTAGCTAGCGCTTTGTATTCCAATCGTGATCCTGCCCATCACTGTGTCCATCTCTAGATATATCGGGCTATGCTATCTAAGCCCACCTGAGTGGTGTCTCGATATATGCGTGTGCATGTATTGTCTACCCTAGGCCTCGCGGGAGGTACAGGCATTGGTCCAGAGCGGAGCGCTCCCGGTAATGCGGAGATTGAATACAAACGGGATACCTTATAATGCAACTGGTAGATATGCCGGCACAATAACTACTTGTTTAGGTACGACAACTATCCATCTCCCCTAGCACATGTACCGGTATCAGATTATTAGCGGTAACCAGCAGGGCTACTTCCGCCTTCACCGTGTTGGACGGGATTCATTTTGGCTGCTAACCATGTATTCACCACCCGGCTGGAACCACTGCAACCCAACCCTCATGCATACACATATGGCTGCTCAACATGACTGGGTGAACCTCTATATATATGACCGCATACCACTGTCTGTTGCTTTGTGTGTTGCCTTTGGTTTTGGAATAATACTTACTATCAATAGGATGCCGATCGGATACCAAGACAGAACATCGCTACAACGCCAAATCGAACCACGGTTAAGACTAGAAAGCCTTTTTGGTACTGAGCCGACACAGGGAACCAGGCGACCGGCCGCAGGCGTAACCCAGCCAGCGCTGTATCGTAGCTATCCCGCGAGTGCCCAGGATGAGCTCAGGATCGCTATAGCTCGGTGCCGGCAGCCGGGAAGCCTAGCATCGCGGCGGACCCCAATGCCAGTCTCGCGCAAGCGGCGATGCCCGGACGGTACGTTTGAGGAGTGGCGACGGCTGGGTGGCTCAACATCGGGGGCGACCCCAACACCACCCTGGACCCCAAGGCCAGTCCCATGCAGGCGACGATGCCCCATGGCCCCGGTTACACTCTGTGGAGATGCTGGAATGAAATGCCGATGGCTGGCTGCAAGCGTAACCCAGCCGGTGCGGTATCCTAGCTATCCCGCGCGCGCCCAGGATGAGCTCAGGAACGTTATAGCCCGGTGCCGACGGCCGGGAAGCCCAACATCCCTGGTGACCCCAACACCGCTAGAGACACTGGCAGCAGGTGGGGATTCCGTAATGGAGACCCGGAGCGGAGGCTACGGTGTGGGGGATATAGGGTGGGTAGAGCAGTTGAATGTGATGGAGAGCCCAACATACGCTGGACGTATGCAGAATACGGTCCGGAGTACCCAGGGAAGATAGAAGGCAGCTCGAGTTTCCTTTACTCGTTGCTTTTACACATCATCCAGTTTATCACTTCCTCCGTTACCTGTTGGGTCGATCGGTCTTCCGTTCTATCTTTCTCTAGTATTTCCTAGCGAGATTACCTCTCCCGTTTGGCTATTCAAATACAGACCATTGCCGTAAACCTTGTTGAAAGCACCGTAGTCTTGACCAGACTGGGGTGGCATGGAACAGGGATCGATTGCGAGTGATGGTTTGTAACCCGAGCCTTGAAGCCTTTCTTGTAGTGTACCATACAAGTACGGTAGACTTTCTAAACCATATATACCCTACGTGCCGACGTAACGTGACACGTCGCCTGCGGGTAGCTGGGGTGCTAGTATCCGGGTAGCCAACTACAACCAATGCAGGGCATGATGGAGCGCGGTGTGTATACCTGCAACCGCATAGTACTCATCACCTTGTGAGATATGCGTTTACCAGTGGGCAGCAAAGGCCTGCGGGCCTTTTGGACAGGAGCTTACTTTCAGGGTTTAATAGCAACCACGACGAACCCTCCCGTCATTACCAGCCAATGTGCTTCCTACGATCGCGTTCCATTGTCCTCCGTACGTGTATATGTCGTCGGTCGTTGAAAGCTGTGGCCCTGCCGGCAGGTTGATAGCAATTCCCAACCGTCCACATCATGCCTCATTATGTGGGGGTGAGGTTTGGGCAACTGGGTGAACCTTCATATATGACCGCTTACCACTGTCCGTTGCTTTGTGTGTTGTATTTGGCTTTGGGTTAACACTGACTATCAACAGGATGCCGACCGGATACCAAGGCAAAACATTGCTACAACGCCATAGTGAACCACGGTTAAGGCTAGAAGGCCGTTCTGGTACTGAGCCGACGCAGGGACCCAGATGGGTAACTGCAAGCATTACCCAGCCAGTACTATATCCCAGATATCCCGCGAGGACCCATAGAGGGGCCGGGGATGCTATAGCTCGCCCAGCATCGCGGCAGGCCCCAATGCCAGTCTCGCGCAAGCGGCGATGCCCGGACGGTACGTTTGAGGAGTGGCGACGGCTGGGTGGCTCAGCATCAGTGGCGACCCCAACACCACCCTGGACCCCAACGCCAGTCACACGCAGGCGGCAGTGCCCCATGGCTCCGGCTAAACCACGTGCAGATGCTGAAATGGAGAGCCGATGGCAGGCTGCGGCTGCAAGCGTAGCCCAGCCAGTACTGTATCCCAGATATCCCGCTAGCACCCATAGAGGCGCCGGGGATGCTATAGCTCGCCCAGCATCGCGGCAGGCCCCAATGCCAGTCTCGCGCAAGCGGCGATGCCCGGACGGTACGTATGATGAGTGGCGACGGCTGACCCCAACGCCAGTCACACGCAGGCGGCAGCGCCCCATGGCTCCGGTTAAACCACGTGCAGATGCTGAAATGGAGAGCCGATGGCAGGCTGCGGCTGCAAGCGAAGCCCAGCCAGTACTGTATCCCAGATATATCGCGAGCACCCATAGAGGGGCCGGGGATGCTATAGCTCGCCCAGCATCGCGGCAGGCCCCAATGCCAGTCTCGCGCAAGCGGCGATGCCCGGACGGTACGTATGAGGGGTGGCGACGGCTGGGTGGCCCAACATCAGTGGCGACCCCAACACCACCCGGGACCCCAACGCCAGCCACACGCAAGCGGCAGTGCTCCATGGCTCCGGATAGCCCACGTGGAGATGCTGGAATAGAGAGCCGATGGCTGGCTGCAAGCATTGCCCAGCCAGCGCTGTATCCTAGCTATCCCGCGAGCGCCCAGGACGAGCTCAGGAACGTTATAGCTCGGCGCCGGCGGCCAGCAGCAGGTGGGGGCTCTGTAATAGAGACCTGGAGCGGAGGCTACGTGGTGGGGGATAGAGCGTTTGTATCGTTGTGGACACAAATCTATGGGGGTGGTCCCGTGGCATGGAATGGCGGTTGGGCTGGGACCTGTGGCGGGGAATATGGGCTTGTTAACGAGGCGGGGGTCAGCGGCGGAGACCGGGTGACGTTGGAGACTGGACATTGGAATTGGGTGGAGGATCCCGTAGCTATTGGTACAATGGATCTGGAGCATCCTCTGCAATAGGCTGGCACGCATAGGCCACTCGTATATACCAGATATTACATGACCACTCTTATATTAATGTCGGACCTGGATCCCCAATACCCGCGTCCCATCCAAGTACAGGAATAAAGTTCCATCGCTCGCCATCATCCAGTATCACTCGCTCCGTTCATCAATCCTACCACATATACCCCTGTCCGCCTAGGACATTCCACAAAATGGCCATCAGTGTATACCACCCGTAGTGGCTATGGATCCGCTATCCCATCCCACGTACCCCCGGGTGCATCTAGGAGGTTCCTAGGTTTATTAACGACTCCCGTTCCACATAGAGGTGTCCGATTAGCCCTAATAGGTCTCTAGCCCTCCACCTTGCTAGACGGGTATTAGTACATCGTCACCGAAGGGGGATAGGTGAAAGCGTGCCTGGATAGGGCGCATGGGATGGGGGAGGGTCTGGCAGTCTACCCCCTAAAGCCCGGTTTCCCCGATAAAGGCGCCAGGCACTTGCCCAGAGGGTTTCTTCGAATGTAGGGCCTAATGTACAACCTGCCATTGTAGGTGGGGAGAGGGTATAGGGTGAAGGTCTAGTGGAATAGGGGATGATGCGTTCGCCCGCTGAACCATATACTCGAGTACATGGTGTACGGTCCGTGTGTAGGCTGTTGGTATTTCCCCCTGAGTAAGCTCTGTACATCCATTATCTCAGGAGGGGGGAAAGGGGCTACTCCCCCTTTAGACGTCTCGTAGCACACGGCCCAATCATTTGAATAATAGGTATCTCCTGAACCGCCTTGCCCCACGAGCCAAGGGGTGTAGGGCGTTGGACAGACGCAACCTATGGGTGATGCGGCCCAGCCAGATCCCTGCGTGTGTTGCACCGGGGATTACCTCAAGCGAGAATACGACCACACCGCCTAGATGCATCTCACTCAGGTCGGAACACTTGAGCATAGCGCGGGGCCTGGCACCCCTGCTAGTGAGGGGATGTGCTTTCCGCTAAGGGCACCTATCGATGTGTGTATCTATAAATACCTGTTGCACCTCCTGCTGCCGATGGCACGGCAGAGCATGTTTCCATCGGCCAGGCCCACCTGATCCACATTTTATAATTTATCCAGAGGCCCCTCTGCATTTGCAAAACGGAACCTATAGCCCATGTGTGGAGTATCAGATGCCGTTGTTGAAAGGGTGCTCGCTGTGCATTCGGAACAGCCTAGGGATGTTGATGAGGCCATGGGGATTGGTAAGAGAGCCGGGGATGCGATAAAGGTAAGACAGGTGGATCTGTGGAGAGTGAAGGGAGGGGGGCTGTGGGATTGGAAAGAGGGGAGTGCTATTGAGAAATGTTTCCATTGAATAGTTACATATGGCTAACTATCCCCTTCGCGGGGGGGCTGGATATAGGCAGAGGCGAGAGACCTCTACGAAAGACATAATCTGGGAGGCCAGGATCGCACATACAATCGGATCCCAGAGGAGATCAGGCGGCCTGCAGAGGACGCACTCTACACCTGGATTGAAACGAAGTATCCGGAGTTCGCATCCCGAAGGTATGCGGCCTGGAGAATGGCGAGAGTCTGGAAATCATTAGCACGAAGAAGGGTTCGCAGGAGAAACAAAGGTTTGCCCCTTTCGTGAATGGGTCTATTCTCTACCCATACTAAATGCAGCTCCCTCAGGACAGGCCTATGGCGATCGGCTACGTGGGGAGCCGTGCACGACTAGTCACCAGGGTGGTACGCCCTCAAACAGCCAGGTGTCCACTACTCCCGAAGCACCAAGGGGACCTTCGGCAAGGTCTAAAGGTATGCCTTCGTCAGCGGGGGACCTTCCACCTAGCAGGGGCTAATACGGCGTAGGCCATTTCAGACCATGGGAGTAGGGATATTGAGGGAGCAATCGCAGGTATCGGTTGTTGCGTTTAGGAAATAGGGAAGGGGTTTGAAGAGAGGTGGGAGGGTTAGCTACAACGGGAGGATGTACTGTACCCCCTACCTTTTATGTCGTCCACAGGGTTTAGCATACTCATATTCGGTTATACCGGAGGTTACAATCTCGACCTGGGTTGCATCCGCATTGTATACAACGCAGTGAGACATGGACGTACTATCTCCATCCAGGGGGATTATTGCGCATCGAGTAGTAGCTTTCTTTGACACCGAGTGATACCCCATGTTCGCTCACAATTCCCGCCCGACCGGCTGACTTATACGAATCGGCCTCCGGAGCCCGCAATACATCGGCCCTTATCCAATATGCCAATAGAGCCCATTTACCATAATCCCGAGGGTACAGCATTCCACACCGCTTACCCTGGTTCACAACGCAGATTGAAACGTAGATGAAGATCCCAGCAGAACGGAAGACCAGGTCTCCATTCATGGCCCAAAGCCTGAACCACCACACAGCGTGATCCCGGAATCACTCCAAAGCGATGTTGGCCCTTTGGCATTCCCCCTTTACCTTATCTCAGGCCATGTTGACCTTGAACAAATCCGGAGCACAGGGTAGGCTACTAAGCGAGTATGCTAAATTGCCGTAGCACTTACCTAATCTGAGAACTAACCGGGAGTGGGGGACAGGCCACTGCGGAAGCGGTAATACAAGAAATAGTGACGGCGCTTACCTAATCTGGGCGCTAACCCATAGCGGATGAAGGCTGCTGGGTGTGTATATTAACCATCATATTGAAATGGAATCAGAAAAACAAATCATAATAATATTATTATCATACATACACTAGAAGGAAAGCAAAAAGAAAAAGCACCATGGGATACCGTACCGGTTTCCGACGCCGCCCTCACTCTAGTAAAAGAATAATTACTCGTACACAAACTCCCCAGAGGAAACCCCACAGACGCTAGAACCACCCACGGTTCACCCCCGAAAATGCGCAAAAGTGACTTTTCTTTTCTTTTCTTTTGTTTACCCTTGGATTTCGTGATACTTCCTCTTTTTATTCAGGTAGCTTCACAATAGCCGTCGGTATCACCGACGAGTCTGTCCAACGCCACGCTTGCTGCGCATTCTCGTGCTTCATTTACACCCCCGAAATCTACGCCTGAAATGGAGATATAGTCTCGACCGCCCACCCGGACCCGACGCGAGTACATCCTCGGCGAAGGATGGAAGATTATGTAGACCGGAGGGGATAAATTCCATTGTTTGCGATAGCGATTTGTCAAGTTGGAGGGCCAACTCTCGAGAGGTATAGATGCCAATGGGTATTCTTAAATGACAAACCTGCGAGCTTTTGTTGACCTTCTGTCTCGATAGAGGGTTTTTCGAAGACTCGGCAATTCATTATGCGGCTGGCTGGCCGCATTGATGTCATCAACATTTTGATGGGAGTTATCATAAGAGGGCCAAAGCTGTAGAGTGTAAGATGTTAGGGCTGGTGGGACCGAAGGAGGGGGAGGCTAATAGGAAAAAACGCTTCCCTTGGAAAGTTAGTTATATACGGCTAAGTATGATAACCCGTTTGTGGGGTGGCTGGATATAAGCAGCGTTGAGGGACCTCTACGAAAGGCATAATCTGGGCGGGCAGGATCGCACATACGAGTAGGGGGTTTCTCAGATGTCTTTAATCATCACCCGGGCCCACAAGATTAAGACCCTTACCCTGATGGCACAAAATCTCGCTGCGCTGGTTCAGGAGCACTGTTCTACCGTGCCAATACGGAATGAGTGAACTTCACGTCAAACTACTAATCGGCACAGGGCGTCGAAGACGCGTAGACCGAATGCCCAGTGCGCGGTGCTCGGGCAGGGGTGACGAAAAAAACGGGAAAATAATACTGTGTTGTAGAAATTAGAAACCCAGACCAGTTGCTTTTGTCTGTGCTTTTCTTGAGAGACCACGAATTTTAGTGATTGTGAAGGGCCGTGGGCAATAGTTGGTGCATCTATCGGCTCCCCCGAAGGCTCGATCTGGGTGTGACTAAATCGCTTGTGGGAGTAGGGAAGAGTGAAGAGAGTGTGTCATGCATTGCGGGTTTTACACAAGTTGACTGACACTACCAAAGCCGAACGGTTTCCTAACTAATTTCAAGAACCTTATCTTGAAGGGGTTTGGAGTGAACGCCGAAAAGTCACTTCTCTATGGCGCACCCAGTGGGGCAGGTAAAAACCCCAAGTCTCTACAAATGCATCACTCAGAAGGCTGCTTCAACTGCCCTTACTTCGGATAACGGGTGAAATCATCAGATGTTCATATATTCAACAATCTAGAATCGAGGAGTAACAAGAGCCTATCAAAAATTTCAGGAAGTTGCCCCGTGACGTTCAAGCAACGCTGTCACTTCACCTTTCTGCCATCCTATCTCCTCCTTGCCCCTTGAGTCATAAGGTAGGTCCTGGTCCTCTTTGACGGCCGTCCGTGAAGCCTGGAGAGCAGTACTAAAACGCCCATTCCCCAACTTGGGGCTCACCCCGGCTCCAGCCCCAATCAAAATCTCAACACATTGCTTTCTGCCCCAGTAGGCAGCAGCAACTAACGCATTCCCATAGTCCCCGCTGTGAAGTACCATATTCACATCCGCCTTTCCTCTCTGGACTAAAATCTTGACTATCTTAGTCTCTCCATAGGCGGCTGCTGCTGCGAGGGCACTGCCGTAGTCCCCGCTCCGAAGTACCAGGTTCACATCCGCCTCTCCTTCCTGGACCAAGAACCTGACCATCTCAGTCTCTCCCGTAACCGCTGCCGCTGCGAGGGCACTGCCGTAGTCCCCGCTCCGAAGTGCCAGGTTCACATCCGCCTTTCCTTCCTGGACCAAGAACCTGACCGTCTCGGTCAGTCCACGGGCGGCTGCTGCTGCGAGGGCGCTGCCGTAGCACCCGGTTCGAAGTACCAGGTTCACATCTGCCTTTCCTTCCTGGACTAAGAACTTGACCAACTCAACGAACTCGTGGGTCTCGGCGGGTCCCCCGTAACCGCCGAACGCTGCTGCTGCGAGGGCACTGCCGTAGCTCCCGCTCCGAAGTGCCAGGTTCACATCTGCCTTTCCTTCCTGGACTAAGAACTTGGCAGTCTCGATTCGTCCCGTGTAGGCTGCTGCTGCGAGGGCACTGCCGTACCACCCGCTCCGAAGTGCCAGGTTCACATCTGCCTTTCCTTCCTGGACTAAGAACCTGACAGTCTCGATCCGTCCCTCGTAGACTGCTGCTGCGAGGGCACTGCCGTACATCCCACTCGGAAGTTCCATATTCACATCTGCCTTTCCTTCCTGGACCAAGAACTTGATCATGGAAGTCCGTGTCATGGAAGTCCCAGTCCATAACCCATAGCGTATTGCTGTTGCGAGAGCACTGCCGTGGCCCCTCAAAAGTACCAGGTTCACATCTGCCTTTCCTTCCTGGACTAGAAACTTGACTATCCGAGTATTTCCCCCGTCTACTGCTGCTGCGAGGGCACTGCCGTAGCTCCCGTTCCGAAGTACCAGGTTCACACCTGCCTTTCCTTCCAGGACTAAGAACCTGACAGTCTCGATCCGTCCCTCGTAGACTGCTGCTGCGAGGGCACTGCCGTACATCCCACTCGGAAGTGCGATATTCACATCTGCCTTTCCTTCCTGGACCAAGAACTTGATTATCTCGGTCCGTCCCTTGGCTGCTGCTGCTGCAAGGGCACTGCCGTACTTCCTGTCCCTAAGTGCCATGTCCACATCCGCCTTTCCTTTCTGGACTAAGAACTCGACTACTTTCTCATGGCCATTCTGACCCGCCAACGAAAGTGGTGTAGAGCCCCCCACATCCGTTGACCTAGTGTCCGCTCCACGCTTTAAAAGTAAGTCTACCACGTCGTGGTAGCCTTTCTCTGCGGCTAACAAGAGTGGCGTCTTGCCCTTTTCACCAGGCGCATCAAACCGTACACCTGGCCATTCGAGAAGAGATTGGAAAGTCTCTGCCTCACAGTCAATAGCCTCAAAAATTGGCAATTGATGTCTCTCATCGGGGTCATTAATAATCTTGCTATCGACCTCCCAGAGGTCCTCTATCAGTTCCGGGCAGTTCTGCTTGATAGCCCATCTGAGGATTCGTAGGGCGTTTTTCTTCAGTTCGGTTTCGTCGATTTCGTCGATTTCGTCGGTTAATGTCAACCCACGTGGCTTCGCCTGCTGGCTCTCCAAGTCCTTTAGGAACTCATGTGGTGGTTTGGACTCGTATATGGAGGAATTCTGGCCTCTCTGTCTGCTCGTTCCCTTTTGCTTGAAATATTTCCCAACAATTTTGTAGTGACCCAAAGTCTGCTCCGTAGGCTTTGCAAGGCTTACCAAAGCGCAGGTCTTCCCCATGTTCTCAAAGCCGCGCAGACCAAAGTCTTGGTCTGACGGCTTCTGAGATCGAATGGCCGTCCGATAGAGCTCGCCTAGGCTCCTTACCACTCTTTCCTGGAATTGGAAAGGGCCCAGATGAAGCAGTCCCTTGAGCAGATCTTCCCCATCTTGGAATCTACTGCCTCGTCGGAGTGATTTGGCCTGCGACAACAGATCCTCCATTACGTCGTCAAGGTGAGGTAGCTTCAGTCTCTGGAGAAGAGGCGGAACAATGCTCATCAACACATCCGTTTCTGGCCCAATACTGGATGCGGTAAGCTTATCAGCAATCGAACGAACGTGAGGGTTCGTTAGTCCCAGGTACGGCTGAGCCGGGGAATTTCCGAAAAGGTTCATGGTGGCCATTTGAGTTTGACGATGTGCAATTTCTTTCAGTGGTTCCAGAATATCTGCGATCCTGCTAATGAATATTGTGAAGATATCCTGAGCGATCATCTGTAATGGCGAACTCCTCGTTTCGATTGTGAGAAGGGCTCGACTATCGGATTTAGTCGTAGTCCCGTCCGCCTTCGGATCCCGTGGAGGGAGTAACGGTGCCGTTGACACGGAAAGGCCGGTCGGATGACACGATTCGCTCCGGTGACTCGCTAAGGACTGGCTGGGACCGGGGCAATTTGGTGACCTCGAATTGGTATTTTGAATCCTCTCCGTGATGGGATCAGTTTGGGTAACCCAAAGACGGATAGCCGATTTGAAGTCCATCATATTGCTGTCCGTGGTGTGCGTGATCTTGCTTGTGAACAAGCTTTGTTCGTCATCTGGCTGTAGTGTAGCTGTAGCTGAGGCTGCTCCTGCAGCCGCTTTAGTGACCACCACCACAATCCCAAGGCTGCTTCGAGCTGGTCTTTGCTGACCTTCCACCGACCATTGTCGCGGTACATGAGGAAATGGATTGGAAAGCCAGGCGAATTTGGGGATGGCTCTGAAAGATAGCAGGTCGTTGACCAGACAAGAGCTCTTGCATCTTTCCAGTCTTCTTTGAGAACCATCTCACCGGAGAAAATGTATTGTGCTGACTCCTGTAAGGCCTCCTGGAGTTGCGAAGCCATCTTTCGGACGTCACTGTCCCATTCTTGTCCGGTTGGTGTAAAAGGGCCGGCGGTCAAATATGCAAGACGGGATCTATAGTGCAGAATCCTCGCAGCTTCATTCGGCCCGCCGTCCTCCATCATCGGTGGGGTGTCCCCCATCTCGTTCCGCCTCATCCACTTCACCGCGGCATTTGCGCATTTTGCGTTGATATTAAGAGGCTCTGATTCGCCGATTCCCAGCGAAGGACAGAAGCCCACGATCTGTCGTCCGGTTTCGACGATTGGGCCGAGCACCTTGACATTCTCGTCCAACTGCACATCTATGCCCTGCCTCATAACGGGGGAATCATCAAGGTACCAATCGTACCTTTCGTACCTTTGGGTACCTTTGCTGGAATCAGTCAAACATGATTAGAACTTCCGCCGCTGGCTGCACTCACCTTTAGGTTCGGGAGGTGTCTCGATATTGAGGGCCTGCCAATCAAGTTCGTGTCCTTCAACGTCCCTACGCAGATGCTTCAACTCGTTCTGGCCTTGCGCAAGGCGCCTGCTGCGAAGCAGAGCGCGGATGACTGCCATGCATAGGGTGGATGCCAACTGGTACAAGGCAATTGATCCGTGTAGTCCGCGGAGACCGACGAACTGGCAAACGAATCCGAGAAGAGAGGCTGTAATGGCGATCCAGAGAACTACCAAGGGATTTCCGATAGAGTCGGGGTTGTCTCCGGACTGCTCGGGGTCAACTCTCCAGGACGTCACGTATTTGTTGTATTTGTTCGTATCCACCCGATGAGCAAAGGTATTAAACAACTGGTCGCCAACCCGTTGGCCGCCTGGTTGCAGCCGGAAGATGAAATTTTTCGAGGTGTTGCCGGCCACTCTCGTAAACCTCCGTTCGCATGACTTCCGCTCAATCAGCCTGGCACATAGAGTCATGCCAAGGACGAGTATTGCCGTCCCGGAAATGGCAAGCCAGAATGACCATAGTTGTGGGGGGTCTCCGTCGTACAAGGCCTGATTATAGAACGTCGTCCAAGTCGCATATACAAAGAAGCTCAGCTGGAGCGATACCCCAAATACAGCGGTAATCCCAAGAATCAACCCTGACACGGTCCGGATCCCGATATTCAAAGATAGATTGGGGTATGGCGCGAATCTGGTTTTCCCCGGTTCCGGGTCATGCCCTGGGCCCTGCGAGCCTCGTTTTGGTTTAACTTCCTCCCAAGAATCCAAATTCTCGCTCTTCGGGGCATTTTCATGGCACTTTGCGGTGGCAAATAGCGTCTTGGGGAGGTGGATACCACACGACGCTACATCTCCGGTCGCTCGTGTCGGAAATTTAGGATAGAAGTCTCCCTTCTTCGGCGAGTACAGGAACTCGAGTATTCTTGGTCGGCCAAAGACACGGCAGATACCTCCGTTGGACCACAGTTCGCACACATCCTCGCTAGTGGACGAGCAGAGTTCGGCTTCGGCAGCCCCGTGTGCTTCCTGTGCTCTTCCAATAAAGGATTTCAGCGAGGCGTTTCCGTACACGCGAATGGCCGAGACGACGGCGGTGAGGATGCCGAGCGGAGCAACTCCAAAGATGATATTGTCGAGAAAACTCGTTGACTCGCTCAGGAACTGCTTGGTGACCTGTTCGCCGAAGAGAACGATGATGGGAGCGAGGTCTGTCGCGAAATTGTTGGCGAACTCATTCCACAATATAGTGTTGGAGTCGGCCGCCGTGGCGATCGCCGCCGTGGAGAGGAGTGCAAAGGTGTGGGGTAAGATGTGGGGTGCCGTCATGGCGGCTAACGTTTTTCGAGGCGAATGGTAAATTAGGTATGCAACAGAGGACTGGTGATGCTAGCTCGATTCCGTAAAGTGATTGCGAAGACTTGGAAAACCGGTCTCTCGAGATATGTTCGTTGATGTATGATTTCTAGATGGGGTTTAGAAGAGACTGATGGAGGCGAACATTGCTGTTAAAAATACGTTATCCTTTCCTATCCGGTGATGGAGCTGTGTTGGTCATGTGACACAGCCAGATTACCGAGTATTATACGAGTACTATCCCTTCGTCTGTCCCTTTTAGCGCAGTACTAACAGGAGGATCGGCAATTGCCAATCCCTTCGTCTGTCCCCGATTGTATTCTATCGTAGGTTTCCTTGGCAAAATGCGCCGGGTCTGACTGCCACTATTATCGGCTTGCTGAGCGAATCAAAATAATGGAATTGTGCCCCACCACTTTGCATCAACCTCTCGAATTGCAAGCAAGAGATCAGACGCCCAAGGTTGTCTTTGAGCGACATCGATTTACTCGCAAACGCATGACGTTTGTGAACACGACCGGGTCCGCAGGCGCCGGCATATGCAAGATAGGCCAATAGAAACCTCTAGGACAACACATCGAAATTAAATTGTGACTTGAATAGTTCGTAGAAGAAGTACCTCTAGTTCTTCAGTTTTGTCAAGCTCCTTTCTATTATTCCTAGGACCATTATCGTGAAAAATATATTCCTTTACTTCCTAAAAATGCCAGTAACTAAACCACGAGGAAAGACGACCTCCATGAGCAAAAGAGGCCAGATATTAGCATATGCAACATTACAAGGCTCCCGAAAGATGACTCTGCGAGAGATTACGCAGGAAACGGGAGTTCTCCAGAGCACCTGTTCCAACATAATTCGCGAAGCCAAAAATCGTTCCTTGGAAACTGGAAATCCGGATCTTTGTGCTGCAGAGAACCTGGCTCTGAAGCCAAATTGCCAGAAAGGGTCACAGTCTGTAACTACTCAGGCTGAAAGGGAACATCTCGTGAGAGTTACTCTTTCAGACAGCTCACACCGTCGAATGTCATACAGAGATCTGGCCACCGAAGGTAGTTTTTTTCTTCTAATAACACTCTTTTGATTTCTATTCAATAGACTATATAGTAGTAGTTTTAGTATAGATAGCTAATTTTAAATAAACATCCTAGCGGGACTTGAAATATGCGCAAATACGGTGAAGAAAATCCTGATTGAAAACAACATTCGCCGGTGTAAACCAACCGAGAAACCACAGCTGAAGCCAGAGCAGCGTGCAGCTAGGCTTGCCTTCTGCCTTCGCTATCGACATTTAAATTGGCATGAGGTTATATTTACCGATGAATGCTACTTTGAAACTGGAGATCTTCGTCGCCACCGTGCTCGAGGAGTACTTCGGCGGCCAGGGGAGGCATATCTACCTCAAAATATGAATGTTAAGTTCCCTAAAGGGGCAACAGTCATGCTTTGGGGGGCGATTCTTTATGGCTATCATGGTACTGTAAAATACAAGTCTTGTTTAATTTGGTCTTATGAGGACAATTGATTTCTAACTGCTTTACTATATATACTATATTTACAACAGGCTCCACGCTGCCATACCATCTCTACACTACGCCATATGAGAAGAAGCAGCAAAAGAAAGATGCTGATATCCAGCTCCTGCTGGAATACCAGCAGGAGCTGGCAGAGGTAGAACGATTGGGTAGGTTAGGATTGGAATATCCCTACCTGCCAGAATTGAAGGAGCGAGGAAAGGATAGAAAGGGAGGGATTGACTGGTTCATATACCGTGAACGTATCCTCAACCCTCTGCTCTATCCTTTCATTCGCACCGCGCAGGCTACTTGCGCGAATCTCCTTCTCATGGAGGATAACGCTCCCGCCCACGTCCACCAGTACCACAATCGTCCCCGGGAGCTCTTAGGTATACACAAATTAGTGTGGCCTGCGAACTCTCCTGATCTCAATCCTATTGAAACAATATGGTGCGAGCTGAAGGATGAGATACGGCACAGGTTAGGAATACGGATGACAGCAGCAGGAATCCGTGAAGTGGTCAAGGAGGAGTGGTTAAACTATCCTATAGAAAGGGTTAACAAGCATATTGACTCTATGGCATCACGGATAGAGGCTTGTATTCAGGATGAGGGCGGAAATGCCTTTAATTATTAGTAAACTTTTAATGCTACATTACCTTCGAGTGACCAGCTATGCCAACCTACCCCCCTATGATCTCTAATATTTTTTCCTCTTGTTTTCTATCTGCTATCGTGTACTTGCCATTTTTACCCCCTTTCGTCTTCCATCTTTCTGACAAAAAGGTACATTGATGCGGGTCATATGCGCTTGGCCTTGGCGTATATGCGGACCCAGTCGTGTTCACAAACGTCATGCATTTGCGAGTAGTTATCTGCCGGACCGGCTCCGCCCAGCCGCCAATAGAAGATTTCATCCCACCTACGCTGAGGGTCGGCAGTTGCGCATTACCGCTATTTTCCGTCTGGCGTCAGCGTTTCGCCCAGCGGTGAATTATGTACGAGTAGGGTACGAATTGCCAGATTCATTTCTCCCTCGCACCGCGCGCCTCTGCCGTACCTCCTTCTACCTACCTGTACGAGTACGAGTACTCGTATCGCACTTAACATATTCTATCAGAGGACGCAGGAAGTGGCATTGTAAACTCAACCCCACCCGGCCTTTGGGCAAATAGTCAACCTCATTCTCCCAATCTCGCCACGACACATCCTACAGCTTATCGTACCACACGGCTTATGACGTAAAATCTCTTGCGATTCGTTGTCTCCGCGATTTGCAGTTTCAGCTAAAATAGGTTAGCCGGGCAAGTGATCTGCAATTGGTAAAAAGCGTCACCCACACACAAAGTACCTTACATGTACAAGTACTAGTACAGTATTCAACTCCTTGTGAATCGTTACACAAATACCACTCCGGTACTCGAGTAGCTCCAGGTGAGTCCATTTAGGGTTACATTTGCTCGCTAACTGGCGATTCATAATAAAGTTGTTCTCAAAGTCAAGCATGTTTAATTTCCTCCGCATCCCGGGAGTTAAGTCTGTTTCCAGAACAACACACGACCTTGGTCTCCTCTCAAGCATTGCGTGTCAGATGCATAGCCTGACCATCAAGTACCTTCGCCCTCTCAGCTATGAATACGAATCGGCATCGGTCGCAAGACGGCTCGCTGTATGGACTATTCAACGTAACTTTCACCCCCACCAAGCCGGGCAAGAGGCCAACTACCGCGGCCATCCCGGTGACACCGATGACCGCCCGGGTCTTGATCGCAAGGATTATGATATCTTGATTCCCGATATCAATGTCAGGAAGCTTAAAAATGGTATAGCTGATGTGGCAGGTATACCCTACCATTCGCCTGCCAGTGCAACTAGGGAACAAGCCGATGCCGTGGTTAAAATAGGTGACCGCTTTCTCTACGGCCCGAACTTGCGTATTATCTTCCCGGCCATTGTCAGTTCTCCTGAAGGCAAGGCTCATTGGGTCTTCTTTCTCTTGAACACAGGCTCATCTCGGAGTTATCTCTCAACTCAGGTAAATGTTCTCCACTGGAATCAAGGCATCTGACTGACTGAGAACAACTTAGACCAGTGACCTCTTCGGTATCACTCCCCGCCATGTGGATTTTCCAGCTGCTGTCACAATTGCTGGACATCACCATATTGTCTACCGGGCGCCTCAACATTCTCACTTCGCCGAAGTCGATATTCTCGGCACACATTTTTTGAATGCCCATAGTGTCAGTCTGATAACCGATTGTGCTACGCACCAAGCAAAGTTATTCTTCGGTGATATGCCATGGAAAGTTATGGTATAGGGGGCAAAGTTATAGCAGTTGGTCACCATTGGTGCACTCTTTTGTTCATTTTTTCCCGCAGTTGTACGAATGTAACTCTACCATAATATCATTGCGGTATGGTGCTAGGTGGACAGGAGTATAGGCTACTTAATAGCCAATCTGTATGTGAAACTGGTTTTAGAAATGTTGTGGTAGCTCTGTCAAATCTCTGTGCTTGTTCACAGTGCTTGAGTACTCGTCGCAAGATTGAGTCGTAGGACAGCGACGCAACCGGTTAAAGTTAATGCTATTTTTGAAACAGAGAGTCTGGAAAGCTTTCGAAGGTGGACAGTAAATTAAGCCAACGCCGGATCCTTACTACAGTACTGTAGTGGCTGTAGTTGTTTCTTTGCGGGAGGAAGGAGGAAGGGAAAGTTTTAGGTGTGCTGGTTAAGCGAAATTAACTCAGGCTGTTAGCCTTAGCACTTGTAACAGGTATTTTTTTTTTATTACTCTCCTTTGACGGGTCCAATTTTTTTTCTGGCACAGTGCCCATGTTGTCACCCAATGCTCGTATCATACTTGGCCATTCAAAAAGGAGAAAACCTTTCAAATATGATACCATGCATTCTTGTGCATACCTTTCGGATACCATCCCCCGAGAAATATACCATCTAAAATGTTTCACATAGCTACAAATTTCAGTGTTCCCAAGTGTCCAGTCCGTCCGTCTTTCGCCTAGGACGGGACGGACGCCAAGTTTGAGACCTTTGCCCGGGACGGACGCCTAGTTGAAGTCCCTCCTGACCTATGCCCGGGACGGACGGCCGGGCCCTATAGGTGTCTTAGATTATGTTTCATTATCAAATTTCATTAGCATTAGGTTAGTGTTATTAAGAAGTGAAACATTTTTATTCCAATGTAGAGAAGCTTAGGCTCTACTATCTAGTATCAAATGTCTCAGGAAGGTAAGGCAAAAGGTTTAGTGAGTACAAGATCTGAGACCGAGGGAGGCGGACTCTACTTTATAGCTAGGATTTCTCAAAATAGTTAATCATAGTCTCTCATGTTGAAATCTGCCGATGCAACTCTGTCCTCACAGTACTGGTGAAGTGTCCTCATAGATGCTAGAGATGATGTAAGAGATGTCGTAAGGTTGACTCATAGTAGTCACCTTAGTAGCCACCTATACTGGCTTGGCCGTCGTGCATTTTCTTATATATAGGAGCCGGTCTAGTCATGTAAAAGAAGTGAATACTCAATCGAAGAATCAATCCTATTTTTCCTCATCGCAAATCAATAGGTTATGAGCCCGGGTTCAGCGCTCTGAACCATCCGCATATTGTCCGACGACAAGCAACTCCGCTTCCCACATCCAAAACCGTGTTACAGCTTCGATGGCTGAAGTCTCCAAGTCTCTCAATATCCCGCAAATTGAGAAATTGCGTGGGGCAACGAACTATCACACATGGAGGTCTATTGCAACGACCTTCCTGGATATTATGGGTGTATGGGATATTGTGACGGGTAAAACTCCGAAACCCGATGGTACCGATACCACTGCTGAAACCTCCTGGGTCCGCTTATCCCAGCGCGCAAAAGGTTTCATACTTCTCAACATCGACCGTGGCCTGATGCCACTGATCTCCACTGCCCCCGATGCTCCGACTGCATGGGCAAAACTGGAAGACAAGTTTGACAGGAAGACTCCAACTAGTCTTCATTCTCTCCTTAAGAGTATCGTGACTCTTCGCTGCAGCAATAAACGTGAAATTGCTACCCATATCGAAAGATATGATGAGCTCTGGCAACGCTTGCTAGAGCGAACATCTGAGGCCACGTCCCGGTCCAGAGACGCTCATTCCACATCGAAGGACGCTCTTGAAGCTGTTCTTCTCCCATTAGCCAATAGTGAGGTCGCAAAAGGAGCCTTCTTCCTTACCTCACTTCCTAGCACTCTCGACAATGTAGTAGATAATCTTACTACGAAGGAGTCAGCAACATACAACGAAGTATGTACTCGGTTATTAGACCTCTATCCCGGGGAACAGCCAGTAGACACGAATACTGCCTTTGCAGCAGCGAGTAGTCACCGAAATGATAGAGGAAGAAGAAAAGAAGAAAAGATTTGCACATATTGCAAGTTGAAAGGGTTTCGAGGAGTCGGTCATCTTGTAACAGATTGCCGTACTCGAAAGCGAGACACGACAGGAGGAGCTTCAGCAGCAGCAGCTTTAGTTGACAACAGTAAAGGGTACGCATTTCCAACGACTGAAAGTGAATTCCCACCAGATGCCTGGATCCTGGATAGTGGTGCAAGTAGTCACATGACTCCAGATGCCAGCCGGATAACTGGTTCAAGGTCAACAAACGCAATGGTCACTATAGGGAATGGCGAGCAACTGCAGGCTACCGCGATCGGCACTGCAAGTTTTACAGCCCTTTTGTCTGATGGCAGTACGCACCAGATCAGCCTGCATAACACCCTCCTAGTTCCAGCTCTTCGGTTTTCTCTTCTTTCATGGCGTCGGATGGCAGAAGCAGGAGCTTGTAAAACTGGAAACGCGCTAGGAACCTCCATTACTGTTAATGGGAATACAGTACTCGAGACGATTCCATATTCCGGTTTGGAAATCATACGCATGACCTCCGCCATCGGAACTGTAAGCGTCATGCAGCTGCATCGAAAGTTAGCTCATTTGCCTCCATCGACCTTCACTACCTTACGCACACATACCAATGGACTCCCTACGGTACCAGCAGTAAAAGGAACTTTTGACTGCGATGCCTGCAGCAAGGGTAAATACACTCGAGCAATACCTAAAGGTCGAACCACCATTAGTGCGGCACCATATCATACTGTCCACAGTGATATTTGTGGCCCATTCAGCGTGGCGACACCAGGTGGCAGCAAATACTTCATATCCACAATAGACGAGTACTCTCACCGAGCTGAGGTTCGTTTCCTCAAAACCCGAGATGAGGCTCCGAAGGCCCTTCTCAATATGTTAAAATTATTTGCATGTCAGTATGATACGAAGGTCAAGGTTCTGCAAACAGATAATGCAGGAGAGTTAACATCTAAGTGGTTCGAAGATAAATTAGCGAAGCTTGGAGTGAGACACAAGTTAAGCATCGCTTACATCCATGAAACAAATGGAATGGCAGAGCGATTCAACCGTACAGTTACAGCGTCGGCACGCACTCTGCTCTTTGACTCCGGCCTACCCTTAAGCCTATGGGGAGAAGCACTTACGCACGCTGTTTACACAAGGAATCGCATGCCACATCCAGCACTAGATAACAAATCCCCGCATGAAGTTCTCATGGGAGAGATGCCGGACCTAGGGCACCTGCAGCCGTTTGGATCCCCAGCGCATGTCTTTGTCCCCGAAGAGAAACGAAAAACAAGAGGAAAACTACTAGCCCGCAGTGTAGAAGGATTTTTGGTAGGATACGGTCAGCAGCGGAATCACTATCGTTTCTGGATCCCCTCACTACACAGAGTTGTCATATCGCGTGACTTCAAGGCAAGAGCAGTGATGCCAGCTCCTGACGTGTTAACCCTCGACACGTCTACAATGGAACTGCAAGCTATTCAGCTCCCTGCAGAAGGCACCGTAGTTACAGATTCGGCACAGTCTACTATCCCCTACGGTCCTGCATCCACGGCAGAGATGTACGATCACTACCCAAATCTGTTTGGCTCTGTTCCGCCTGAACCATCCTCACTGGAGTCTATGACTCCGCCATTTATACTTCCCACCTCTGCACCAGGAACACTTCCATTGCTACGGATGGAATCACCGGCCCTTCGGCCAACTATCCGGTCAGCAACATCAGTACCAGAAACACCCCTTCCTGATGCCAGGACAGAAACTTCTGAAGAGGTAATAGTTTGTAAGCCTCCACCTCAGCCTGAGTTCCGCACTCGCAGTGGGCGAGAAGTTAAAATGCCTTCAAGACTTGGAGAGTGGGGTGAAGTGGCACTACTTGGATACGGGGATGATGATGAACCTTCAGTCTCTACCGCACTCAATGGTTCTGAGGCAGGAGATTGGAAGACTGCAATGGAGAAGGAAATTGAGTCACTAGAGAAGTACCGAACGTGGGAGCCGACTACACCACCTAGAGATGGGAGGTTTGTTGATACGAAATGGGTACTAAGAAAGAAGCGTGATGAGCAAGGGAATCTAGTAAAGTATAAGGCAAGACTTACTGCTCGTGGGTTCACACAGATACCAGGAGTCGACTACGATGAGACATTCTCCGCTGTGGTACGAAGCGATACTCTACGTATTCTTCTCGCATATGCAGTTCAGCATAATCTTCACGCTGCTCAATACGACATAGAATCTGCTTATCTGAACGCTCCACTAGATGATGAGATTTACATCAAACCACCGGCGATGGTTGCGATACCAAGTGGGAAGGTTCTTCGGCTTAAGAAGAGCCTATATGGCCTTAAACAGGCAGCACGCTGTTGGGGCACAACACTGGCTGCAGTATTGAGAAAGCGTGGATTTCAGCCGTCCATAGCCGATCCCGCACTCTATATCAATCATGAGCGCGGGGAATTCCTTGGAGTTCATGTGGATGACTTACTCTTTGTCGCCAAAGAAGACGATGGATTCACTAGTTGGCTGGGCACTCACTTTATGGTAAATAACCTGGGAAAGCCCCGACACCTTCTTTCAATTGAACTTGCATGGACCAATACATCAGTATCCCTGTCTCAAACAACATATCTTCGCCGGATTATCGGGAAATACCTTCCCTCGGGAGCAAAGCCGCTTGTCACTGCCTTATCACCAGCCGAGCGCCCCATGAAGCACAATGTAGATGAACCTTCTGCCGACCTCAAAGAGTACCAATCCGCAATTGGTAGCCTCTTGTATGCTGCTATCATCACTAGGCCAGACATTCTCTTTAGTGTCTGCTGCCTATCGCAGTTTCTCTCCGATCCCTCCGAGTCACATATGCGCATGGTCAAGAACATCTTCCGTTATCTAGACCATACATTGCACTACAAACTCACCTACCACTGTCTAAAGGAGAAGTCCCAAGGTATACTTAACGTATACAGTGATTCCTCATACGCCAACTCCCTTAGTGATCGCCGAAGCTTTTCAGGATCTGTTACGTTTTTTGCAAAATGCCCGATTGCTTGGAACTGTACGAAACAGGGAGTGGTAGCACTCTCAACAACCGAAGCAGAGTACATTGCTCTCACCTCTGCTGCACAATCACTCGCATGGGTACAAAGTATACTTGTAGAAATGCGACTGACCGATAGGAGCACTAAACCGGTCCTCTATGGGGACAATCTTAGTTCCCATTTTCTCACACGCAATGCCTCACTCCATCGGCATTCGAAGCACATTGACGTGCGCTACCACTACATCAGGGAAAAGTACGAGCAGGGGCACTTTGAGTTGGAGTTTGTTAATGGAAAGGAAAATCCTGCTGACTTGTTCACGAAAGCCCTTCATGGTGATCGCCTTTCTTATCTTTATTCCCGCTTCTTTTTTTAGTTGTTTTGTCAGTTTTCCTGCATTTTCGTATGTTCATGTTGTCCGATCCTCAATTGGGGAGTGTGTTGAAATCTGCCGATGCAACTCTGTCCTCACAGTACTGGTGAAGTGTCCTCATAGATGCTAGAGATGATGTAGGAGATGTCATAAGGTTGACTCGTAGTAGTCACCTTAGTAGCCACCTATACTGGCTTGGCCGTCGTACATTTTCTTATATATAGGAGCTGGTCTAGTCATGTAAAAGAAGTCACCACTCAATCGAAGAATCAATCCTATTTTTCCTCGTCGCAAACCAACATCTCAGGTCTGTATTTATTTACCCAGGCAGAGGTGTGGAGAGACCACGCACCCTATAGGCAATGGGTTAGGCAATTTGGATTACGACAGGGCCGAGAAGGTAGTGATGGGGGTATGTGGGAAGCAGCCAGGGCCTACAAGGGACACCCTTCCTTACTCAGGACGGTAGGTACCTACAGGTGACGGCCGTCATTACTCATGATAGTCGGGCCCTGCCGGAAGTTACCATTTCCAAAAAGACTGCAGGGCCCGCCCGTCAACCTACAGTCCTGCGGTGTTTACAAAAGACGGACGCCATTGCCGGCCATCCTTACCCACCCCGCCAGGGACGGACAGGAATAGGACACCAGGGCCCTGGCGTCCGGACGGGACGGTTGGGAACACTGGCTACAATTAAAAAAAATACTCAGCGTTCTCTCCCACCTTGTCCCCCACCCCTATTAACAAGTCACAGCAGTCACCCATTCGTCAAACATCAAACAACTCTTCACTAAGGACCTGGTAAGTCGGTTTACTGTTACACTATCTCCCAAGCTGACTAAATTCAGGACAACACAGTCCCAAACATGTCCAATCTCCTCCATCACCGATTGGTCAAGTCAGTTCTCAGAGCCAAGCTTGGTGTTGGTCTCCCCACTGGGCCCTTGTGTCAGCTTTCTAAAACAAGACCACTAGTGGGTATCTCCTGCCAACTCTAAAAACCGCGACTCCAGGCCCAAACCCTCCCACTAACCATAAATTTGCTTGACCCTTCCCGGCTTTATGGGTTGACGTACAAGTGATTTGCACTTACAGCCCTGCGCTAGAGGCCAAAAGGAGTGATCAATTCGTTGATATTCATGTGATTGATGGCTTTAATCCCAAGGATTTTGATGTCCTTATTAGCGATATAGGTGCCAGCCAGCTTAAACATGAAGTAGCTGACACCGCAGAAATCCCGTACCATTCACCGGCGGCTGAGCAAGAAGCGAATACGGCAGTGCAGGTTGGCAACAGTGTTCCCAACCGTCCCGGGCATGGTGGGTAAGGACGGCAGGGCATGGCGTCCGTCTTCTATAAAGACGGCGGTCATAGGGGTTGACGCCCGGGCCCTGCAGTCTTAGTACAAATGGGATCTTCCGACAGTCATCTGCAGGGCCGGGCCGTCATCCACAGGGCCCGGCCGTCGTCTACAGGGCCCGGCCGTCATCTGCAGGGCCTGGTCGTCACCTGCAGTCACCTGTAGGCATCTCGCCTATTCCCCATCCTGAAACACCCGCAGGGCCCGGCAGTCCGTCCCGGGTAGTGGTCTGGATGGACGCCAAGATGCCCGTCTGTCCCGGGCATCCTCCCATGCTCCGCCGTCCGTCCCGTCTGGACTGAAAGACGGACGGACTGGACGGTTGGGAACACTGGTTGGCAACTGCTTTATCTACGGCCCGAACCTACATACGATATTTCCTGCAGCTGTTACTAATTACTCTGGCAAAGCCTTTTGGGTCTTCTTTCTTGTAGACACAGGTTCACCCAGGACCTATCTCTCCACTCGGGTAAAGCTTCAAGGTCCTGGCATGAAAGCAATAGCATCTAACTAACTACAAAAAAACTTAGACCAGTGACCTTTTCAGTTTCCCAGCCATTCGCGAGGATACACCTATGTATATCCAAATTGCTGGGCGACAACGCCATGCATTCCGTGCACCCCAGTGCTTGCATTTTGTTGACATCAATATCCTTAGCGCGGACTTCATTGATGCGGACCCAGAATCAACCATGTGTAAGCCCACTGAGAAGGCAGCTGTAAAGATAATGAAACTGGGACGGAAAAGTGTAGAGGGTTATGGAAAAGCAGCCAAGGACTGGGAGAAAGCAGCTAAGAAGACCGGGCGGTAGAAATACGGAAGGAAGATAAAGCATGGGCTATTCAGTACAGTGGTGAGGTGGAGAGACTACGGCTAGAGAAGGAAAGAATAAAACCGCGGGGTCTGTCATTAGGAGGCATTCCGGAACCGCCTGTTTACAATCTAATCGGAGAAAGTACTACCTCTCTGAAATGTTCTATACCATCCCCCTCCCCCTCACCAACACCCTTGCCTGCTCACTCCCTAACACCAATGTCCAAAAACCTGAACTGAAAGAGGTGCAAGAGGAAGACCAGCCCACCACCACGCACTCCGGATGCCTGGTGAGGTAATAGTGAAATAACGGGAGTGGATGGAACTAGTCCTCATTGCAGACTTTAGTTTTTGGGATATGGGTATGAGAGGCTGGTTGGGGATGTTGCTAGGAGGGTTGAATGGTAGGTAGGGGACGGGGGTGCTAGTCGGTAACTAGAGGTGGGAGGGGGTGATATGGGAAGTGGCTTTGAAGGTGGTTTTTTTTCGGAAGCATTACTGGAGGAAGGGTGGAGTTGGGTAGGTGAGATGGTGTTGAGGCAGATGAGATGCCAGTGGGGAAGGGGGGGGTGATAGAACATTCGTGTGGTTGGAGAATCCCGAACAAAATCTCTCGACGATACCAGAATGTCCGGCAGATTCCTTGGCAATCACTCACTGAGGGTATCAATACAGATAAAAATACAGGCGTCGCAAAGCTGTAGCAATTCTCAGCATTCCCACAAGATCATGTCCCTGTCACTATTCTCTTTCTTCCATTCCTCAAACGCCTCATGTAAATATTTTGGGATCTCGCCTCTTCCTAGCGGATGCTTCAGAATAGCTCCTATCATGTTGGTGACTGTCTATTCTTGCTGGGAAAGGTGGTTATAGTACAAGCAGGCGATAGTGATACCATCTTCTTGGCCTAATTGCACGGGCCGTCAATCACCACCGAACTGTTTTTTTCTCAATATAAACGGTATCCACTTCATTCTGGGAATCCTGCCACTTGCCTCGGATATGTCTTGTCCACTCTTGGAGTCCTGCTGCAAATTAGGATGGCCTTATCCGCTCCACCATCGCACCCTCTCCACTCTGAAATTCCCTTGTTTCCAAAAGCCAATTCCTATCATCGCATTTGGTCGCTGCGCATGCCTTGATGTCTGTTCAGTAGATGAATAGGCACTTAGGTGATCTGGGCGCTAACTAAGAGTTGACGAAAAACTATTGGGTGTGTATATTGACCAGTATTCTCCCCCAGCCCCGTAATCTCCAAATCCTGGGTCACAAAGCTCTTCAGAAGTGGATTTCAGGAATTTTATACGGTGATGCCAGACAGCTGATTTCATGTATCTTCCCGGTGTGCTCGAGTGCAGAGACTGACGTGATCCTAAGAGATGGTTATGCACGGTCAGAACCTACCCTGGTAGCCGACTAGATTCCAAATTTCCGGTTTGGGAATGGCCTCTTCTTGAGAAGGTTTAATAAAAGCTTTCCTCTCGTAAAATTGTTTAAACAATGAGTGGGAGCGTGCCCATTGTGTTGGATTTCACTTAAACTGATGATGGAAGCCATCATTGTGATTCGTCAGAAATTGTGGATGTTGCCAAGCATTATCTAATGGCGCTCCATAATCATTGATTTGAGCTCACCAATGAAATCAGAATAAAATAAAAAGCTCTTAAAAGCAAAAGCGAGGGGGAGGATTCTCTACATAATTACTAGAAGAGTTATTTTTTAAATGACTTCTGATAATTCAGCGTGCTCGGATACTTTAAGAATTGGCAAGTATCGTAAACTGCCGTTACCCTCTTCGGTATGAAGACATCTCTTCCCGAGTGCAGCATTTGCACTACCGCTGGTGCTTTTGAAATTTTAGAGCCGCTGTTGGTATAATAAAAATGGTAGTGAACAACAAAATAAAGATACCCAGTAGGGAGTCAAAACGATCAGATATAAAGCTAATGCCGTCCGGCTGCTCACACTGCTCGCAGCATCCGCCCTCGAAGTATAGTTCACAAAATTTCGAGCTATCGCACAGAGAAGGATGTCTGAATGCACAAACAAAGAGAAAATGCTCACAGGAGAGCTCTACCACTCCTTCACTGATGAGTTTACAGCAGAACGAGCTGCTTGTGCCGTGGCCTGCCAGGCTTCCAATCAAACCACTCGCACGACCCCACCTCTGGAGCGCGCGAACCTATTCCGGGCATACAGCCTCTTCTACCCCCCCCCCCTATCGCCCGTGCAAACTTACACTTCAGAATCCTACACCAGCAGCCACCCCTTCCCCGCACCACCCCTTCCTCTTTTAAATGATTACGGCTCCCGGAGCTCTGATATCCGTTAGCGATCGAGATCACAGGCTATCACTCGTTCCAAACGAAACACCAAGTGTTGTAATTCTTGTTTGAAGTTGTACTTCTGGCTTGATTGATGCTCTACCGGGGCGCCATAGGGCAGTATTTATGCTACAGGAGAGCGCGCTAGAACCACGTATGACATATACCAGGTGGGAGAGAAAAGAAAAAAATAAGATCAACAGTACAACATAGCCAAATGGCAAAGAGAAAGGAAACGCGAGCGAGATAACCAAACTAGTATTACGGGAGAGTTTACAAGGAAACTCTGTCGTAATCTACTAGGTAATTAGTACTACAATAGAGTTACCGATGAAACTCTATTATAGTCAACTGTGTCCTCAGTTATAGTCTACCGTGTCCTGAGTTCATCCATAGATGAACTCATACCGGTAACTATGACAGGAACTCTATCATCATCATCTGCGTAACTGAAACATATTTGGAAGTCATATTACAACACCAAGACTGAGGCTAAAAGGTAGAAGAAGGGTATGATAGGTGAAAAAAATATCTTCTCCGCTTCTCTATCTCTCAAACAAACCCACGATCACTCACTCGCGCGCACTCTCAACTCTCTCTTACTGACAAAACAGGACGAAGATAGGAGTATAAATAAGCATCAAAATCACACCTCCGATCAGCACACATATCCTCTACCTTCCCTGCTTTTCCACAAAGATCCGTCTTTCCTCCGCATGCCTCCAAGCTAATCAAACAAACTGCCCTTCCTGTAGGTTACTTACCCCTTGCATATCCAGGCGGAAGTTTCGATCAGTGTAAAGCTTCGTAATACTCTCGGGAAATCCCTCGAGCTTTGAATGCGGAATACTGTTGATGAAATCTCGCAGTGCTTTACTGGCTTTCCCCATGGTGAAACAAAAGATGTTTAAGGAAAAACTGGGAAATGTATTGGAGGTAACAAGCAGCAGTGATGGGAGACCGGTATGTTTGTAGTAGAGAGAACTGAGATGTATAAAAGATATAAACTCAAGATGGCGAGTCAGCTTTAATACCGGAACTCGAAATCTCCTGAAGTTTGTGAACACGACCGCAATTGCATACCATCAAAGCCCTGTGGCTTCGACCGATTTTTTGTGCTTATGCAATAGCAGTTATGTTTACCAACATCATGCATGACATTACGCGTATGATACTAACTTATCGCCTCCTTCACAATATCAACATGGATAAAACAATATTACATGCTTAACAACATCAATATGGATAAAACAAGATCGCATCCTTGACAATATGAAGGTTGATAAAACCATATCGCAGGGTATTATAGTAGGGGTTTCTGGAATTCCCCCATTATTATTATTTTGTCTAGTACAGTACGAGTACTAGGCTTTCTGAGTGTTAGTTCTGTTGTTCGGATTGACAATATCAATCTGGAGATGCTATGATACACGGAAGCAGACGATATGTTTCAAAACCACATGTTCAACATCGCAGGGCAATACAGTAGGGCGTACTTCCTTACCGATACTTGACTACCAAAAGCACAACCGAAAAATGAAATAAATACATAATCCTAACTAACGTCTTATATACCGTGAGTGTTTTGTTATGTACCGGTAACTTATAGTATAGGTAGTTAGTGGGGTTTGGGAGTGACGGCGAGGTTTTCGGTTCATCATGTGAACAAAGAATAAGATTCAGGTCAGCTTCTTTCAATCCGCTTCCTTCCCACCCCAACAACCCCTTCACCACTTCACCACTTCATTAGCTCACCGTCAGCAACAACAAATGACGCCGATACACTCCCATCAGCCCTCCGTGGCCTTCGGCCTTCGCTGGAAGTCCAACCTTTTTGGTCCTGTGCCAGCTTGGGCGGCAACCCCGAACATCGCCACAATTAAGGCACTGTCACGACAACACCTTCGTGCGGATGACCTCTCCGTAAAATTCCTCGCAGGAGGGGCATTTAACAAAGTCTATTTAATCATGGTCTCCTCGAACACACCCAAGGACCGGAAGTCCTACATCTTCCGCGTAACGCTCCCGGTCGAACCGTTCTACAAGACTGCCAGCGAGGTTGCCACTCTCCGACTATTGCGGCAACGTACCTCACTACCAGTTCCAGAAGTATTCGCCTACGATTGCACGACCCAAAACGAGTTGGGTTTTGAATGGATCATTATGGAGAAAATCCCAGGAGTCTGCCTGGGGGAGGTGTGGCGCGATCTGAGCCTCGAGAGAAAGACGATTGTTGTTGAGCGCTTGGGGCAACTCTTGAAGGAACTCCGTGGGAAGTGCAGATTTGACGCCATCGGGAGTTTGTATCAGCGTGCCGAGCTCAGCGAAGCGGACTTGAAGGTCGCCGTGGCTACTGATAACACCAATTTTGTGATCGGGCCGATAGTAACCTCTTTTATTTTCGCTGGAAAGAGGAAGCCACTGATAAAGAGGGATCGCGGGCCTTATCACAGCGACCAGGAATACTTACTTGCATTAATGAAAGTGGAACTGGAAGATAAGAAACTTCTCCTAAAACAGATTTCCGGTAAGTATGACAAATCAAATGGATTGGCCACAATAAAGTAACGACATGTTAGATAAACATGCGGCTGGCGTTCAAAAGGCGCATTCGGATGATGGAGATTCAGAGAGCGATGAAGATCTTGCCGAGGATGTGCCAGAGATTGAGGATACCATCCAACGGCTCCAGGCAATTCTCACTTCCCTTTTCTCCAACAATATGCAAACAAAGGAATTCGTGCTGCGTCACCACGACCTTAATCGCTCAAATATCATGGTTGACCGCACAACGCTGGAGATAACCGGGATCATTGATTGGGAGTCTATTACCACTGTCCCAGATTGGGAAGACACATATCCCCACATGCTACAGGGAGGAGATATGGAGGAACAACCAGAGCCTTTGGCATTTGGGGATACTGATGAGTGCCGTGTCGAGGGATGGGAGAAATGGGAGAAGACAAAGCTGAGAAAAGTCTTTGATCAGGCTGCGGGTTCGGGTGCAAACAATGATAAAAATGGATGGGATAAGCATGGCGTCAGAAGGCAACTTGATTTGCTTGAATTTTCGACTAAGATGGTGAAGAACTGGATTTCTGGGTATGAGAAGCGAGTGTGTGTGCAATGCTGACGAGCGCAGTTTTGCCATCATTATTTTGCTTTCCTAGGAGCATTGGCCTTTGTACTATAGTTTCATAGTGTTGAAAATGCAGCTCGGCGTGTTCCCGTCTATTAGTTTCTTTTGTTCTTTGGAGGTGCGCGCGTTTAGGAAGGAAAGCTTCGTGGCTACGGGAAAGGATGTGGGACATGGTTCTTGCTTTGCGGTCAAAGACAGAGGAAACCAGGTGTTATGGAGAAGCATTTATTTTGTTCGGGAATTATGTAGAATGTTTCCTTTATCATCAGAGGGAGGATTCGCAGAAGGAGGTGGACATCAGCGGAGATGGAGAGAAGGTTCACCATGATGGTATGTTTTTCATATATACTCCTGTCACTACCGTTAGTTCGGGAAGTAAGACGAATACAAAAAAGGCCACTTGCTATCCTCCTCGACTATCCTCTCTCATTGCGGTGCCTTATCTGTTATTCCGTTTACTACATACGATACCCAGCTGGTGAGCCTTCGGATCCGTCACATATATCTATAGTTAAAGGGATATTGACTGATGATACTGCTCACTTGATGGTTCTCAGAGTAGCATGTGGGGTAACCTTATTAGGCAATTCAGACCAGTGTTAATCGTGTGCCTTCTTCGACACTCTGAGTAGGTGGCAATGGGTTCTGGTATCCTAAATTGCTGTTTTTCCAGTAATTGGGAGCTTTTTCTCAACACCCCTCTTTGGATTCAAGTTATATGATAGAAACTTTGAACAGTACCTTTGTAACAACTCAAGATCTTTCCAATTTCTCAAAAAAGAGTTCTTTTTTTTTTCTCTTAGAGCAATAACTTTCCCTTTCTTAAAGTCTGTAAGTTGGACAGTCATCTTTAGAGGCATGGTTGCTGAGGGGTAATTCATCTTTGAAGTCGGGATTTAGGACCTGTTGCCTAGTTGCCACTGATTGGACGACAAGTTTTGTCCTAGTACTTTACATAAATTTAGTAGCCGCTTTTGTGCCCACTCACACCTCACTGAGGTGATCCGAGATGTAGTCAATTGTGCAGTACTGAGGTTGGGTATCCTACTGGAGCTGGGGAGCTGGGGCAGTTGTCGGTTTGTAGCAAAGTTAAGACATCATGCAGTATCGTTATTTGGTGATGCTTGACCCACGGTCCTGGGCATGTATCCGAAAAACAAGATTGATATTAGTGCTCCAAACAGTTTAGTCCATACTTTAGTTTACACAAGGATGCCCTAGCTCAAATATAGGAAAGGCTCAAAGCCCTCTGGGCTCCGCAGAGTGTGGTAGATGTGCAGTGAAGTATTGGATCGAGTGATGATATACTTGTACTATAGGCCAATAGTTTCAACACCAATGGGCATTATCACGAGTTTTCTTGAGGCTTGTTCAAGTGTATTCTTTCTTATTCTCGGCTGCGTGGCTATACTCGAGCACGTTCTTCCTCTCTGGGGCACTTGTAATGCTCCTTTGTGTGCATACTAATTCGCTAGCGTCCTAGTTCAGCTGAATGTACTTTATCGCAGCTTATGAGTGGTCTGAATTTCTATCCTCGCCCTCCTTGTTCACGATTTATTAACCCCAGGCAGTTAGTTTTGCATCTAGGATACACAAGGTTTACAAAGATGTACATCCCAGGCATGACCGTCTCGTACCCACACCGTTGGCACCACAGCAGATAACGCGCAGTCGCCGGGTACCCGCATAATGCGGATGAGCTATGGGAATCCGGCTTCGGCCCCGGCACAAAGAATACTCTGTCTTTAGCCTTGTCCTTCATATCATAAATTGACCCGGCGCGTCCTATTCTGTAATTCCATGATTTCGTTTCTGCCACTTGAGGTCGCGGTACGGTGTGAGGTTGATTAAGGTTTTGCTCTTTTCCCAGGCCGGTTGTTTTTTTTTTTTGATTTCAAGAGCCCAGCACTATACAGGAAGGATTGTCCATCGCATCATATTCTCATCCCACCACATTTCCCTCAACAACCAACCAATCAATCAACAAAGGCACGCCATAAACCTTCCCCTCCAAACTCGACGTTAGCATATGGCCAATACAGGGACATTGGTATGTTTTGTGGGGAATTCCGGCGAGGATGGAAAATGGGGCCGCTGGAATGAGAGCAAACCACCTTAATGCCTCGGGTGGCTATGATTTCGATTTCTGTAGGGAATCTGATCTCACCCTTGGCGCCAGGACCGAGACCTGTTCGGTATCTGTAGCTGAAGCCCCATGAGCGTGCCCGATTCTCCCTCGAGGTGGCGATATTATGGTATGTGCTACAACTTATTGAGTGGAGCTTGACACTGGCGACTACATGTGGTGTCGAGAGGTAGCGAGGCTTGCGCGATGTGCTAGGGACCACGTTTTTGCCCATGAGAGTCTCTGGGTCCGAGCCGAGCTGTCCACTGTTGAGACGGCCCCAGACTGGAAGATCACTTGTGCTTAGTCACAGTGGCTGAACGATGTTCTCCAGTCAATGCTTGAACAATCTTGTACCCGTTAAAAACTTTGGACGACGGTGGGAATGGGAATTGCGACATTGTCTTCCCCAGCATGTTGGGGGTCGTATATCATGTATTGCGTATATTGATTTAGTCCTCACACACAGACTAACCTGTCTTTAGAAACAGCAAAGGCGCAGTAGGGGGTAGTAGTAGCGCACTTGACGCGACGCCAAAGGAAAGCCCAGCTCGAGAGGGGTGAACCCATTGTGTTGGGTTCTGGTGAGGACACATCTCTGGAGTTGAGATTGCCGACCATTGCCCCATGCATAGCCACTTCCTTCCCTCATAAGGCCAACGAAATGATCAGTGCCAACACTAACCTGAACGATATTCTCGAGTGTAGATAGTAGGACTAGGATGATCTATGCACGGGTCTTCTCATTGAGCCTGAAAATACTGTCAGAACACTAAACAACAAATCATCAACATATTGTAAACCCAAACGAAGAACTGATCCCATGCTCTAAACGATCCCCGCTCATAAACCTTGCGGGTATCTGTAATAGCGATCAAAACGATATTACGGGCGGAGTTGTTTGTAATCACAGTCCCCTCTAGGAATGTTGAAACAAGCATTAGTGTGATCTGCAATGGATTCAAAGTTTCTTCGCTATCATCACCAGAACCCACATCTCGCATAGGAGGTGGAGTAGACTATGTGAGGGCTCAGTGAGGCGGCGCTTGGCGGATGTTTTGCGCGTAGATTTCGTTGATTCTTTCCGGACTCGCACCAATCCTGAATGAGGGTGTTGCGTCGCTGAGCCCTCAGAGTCTACTTTCTTTCCCTCCCAAAAACATAAAGGTCATTACCTCGCTTCGTGCGCACAAGTTATGGGGTTGTTTGTTTACATTTCCCGAGGTTCCGTATACGGCGGGTCAAACGGACCAAGAGTTCCATTCACAAGAATTTACATTATCCGTAGCAGGCTATACCGAGTGATATGCCGTGATCGCCCACCATTCATGCCAGCCTGCCTGGCTGGCTGACTAACATGCCTAACACGAATACACCCCCCCTGGGGCCCACAATACATCGGGCCAGAGCCGATACGCCTGTAGGGGATACACCCTGATTGTAGCTCATTCATCATAATACCGAGAGTACAAAGTGCAAACCTTAGCGGATCGACCCCGCTTGCCCAGGTCCTGATTTATGATCCGAATCCTGACCCACCACACACAATTAGATTCCGGCATCCCCCCAAAGTGAAGTCGGCCCCCCTCAGTCAATCCCCCTTCATCAGAAAACCTTAACCTTGAACCAGTCTAGGGCGAGTATAATAAATCGTTGTTGCGCTTATCTAATCTGACCGCTAGCTGAGAGTGGATAGCAAACGGCTGGATGAGTATGGGCGATTATGTACGCTGGGCGCTAACCAAAAGTGGACGAAAGACTGTTGGGTGAGAATATTAACCACTATTCACCCGACAAATGCCAAGACGACTACCAACACCCGGTTTCAACCATAATGCAGACGTGCCATTTCACGGGCCACTAAAATTCCATAACGTGGAGCACTCTATGTCTCCAGTATACGGAAAGACAACGTCCTCCGGTCGTAATCTACTGCATGGCCATTCATATGCCCGATAATACTCGGGTAATAAATTTATTTTTAGGAATCATGTATCATAAAGCATTCGATCACAGGGGCATATTTTTAATACACCATCCCATTTGTGTGACGGCAACAGGGACGAAACGAGAGAAAACGAAACTACTATGAAGCAACAATAACGAAAGAGTCCCATCTCCAGCATAATAGACGCCAAGAACTGCCAAGGAATGCTGGCTCAAACCCACCACCAGACCACAAGGTAATAAAGCAGGTTGTCTGCGCTCGAAGAATGCGCAGACAAGTGCGAACAGTAGCCAGTTTCTAGATGTTGTTGTCCTCAAATTCCACCCACAGGACCAAGGGAGAAAGTAAAAAAGAAAAAGAAAAAAGGGTCGGCTTGTGGCCAAACCACCGAAATACAGGAGGGGAGTCAACGAGCAGGGAAGCACAGTGAACAGACCAACCCCCCCCTCCTATGTTATCTATGTATTCTATCCCAGAATTTCCCAAATATCACTCGGCCCTGGCTCATGTTGCCGGTCTCCCCCCTCAATAGGGCTTCGTCATTCCACCAAACTAAGGAGACCAGCCTGAAGATACCCCAGCGGGTCTCCCCCGGACTCTTGCACTTGTGTGTCAACCCTAGCATCATCGCTTTGTCTGCGACCATCGCTTATATCGTCCTCTGCCCCAGATAAGATCGCGCCACTGCTATCCGAGCCTCTCTTAATCTTCTTGTCCACCTCTAGCTGCGTGATGTATTCATTCAAAACCTTTTCTCTCATCATCTGATTCAAGGGCCCCTCCGCCATGGGCATCCCCCAAGGAAAATACCATTTTCCATGCGAGCCTCGGGTATAAAACTTTGGTCCCCCCAGCTCGTTGAAGGCTTCTATCCAGACGCGGCAGGCACTGCAGCTTAACTTGGAGACTCCAATGTAGCTAAACGCAGGGACATTGTCCCATGAATCACCATGTTTAGTTTGGAGGTACTGAATAAGCCCACATTCGCAGTGGACTGGGCACTCCCGTTCTCGCGACCCAAACTTTTTAAACAGCTTCCTTGCATCATCCTTCTGCCACGGGCCTTCCTCACCACATGCAACCTTCAAAAAGGACTTCCACTCATCCTTCGATGCAGGTAATTTTACGTTTTGAGCCCGGCCCAGGACAGCACAAATCGACATACGGTATTGCAAGGCGGGCCGGAGACGGGGAGAATGGGCAAATCCAAAGAGAGACTGAATGTGGCGAGGTAACGAAATCAGTTTCTCAAGAGCGCGTTCAAGCGGGAAGGGGCCTTTGGGATTGTTGCCTGGTACAGAAGCGAAGTTAGGTTAAAAGCTAGAACAGTGAATGAAACCGGAAGCAAAAGAAGCATACCTCCTAACTCCCGGGCCAACTTCTCGCAGCTGAGCCCGTGGCTATCTGCAAGCACAAGTTTTGCCTTGTGATTAGAATTCATGCTTCGCCAATATAATTCTTCCCATTCATCATTTGTGAGTTCCCTTTCAGAGAGCTTGCGAACTAGCTTTAGTGCCGACACCAACGTAATCACAGCTCTGGACAGGTCCCGCTCAAATCCTTCTAGGCCGACGCCCGTACGGCGTTCGTACAACTACCCCATGAAATTAGAAAGATCTCCCGACCACTTCTTCACCCGCTTCATGTACTTTTTCAGGCAGTACTGGTATACCCCGCGAAATATCTCTATCCTCAAAGACTATCCCACCTCCGTGGGGATCGGTGGCGACGAGATCGGGTCCCCATCCAATTCCTCGGTCCCCTGGTTCCCATGCCGTGCCTTCGCTCTCTGCCTCGCGTACTCGTCTGATAAAGCCTGCATCTTTCCCCATATATTGTAGAGATGGTCAACAACGCTATCCTCAACGTCTTTGTTCTCAGCGATCGTTAAGCGAATTTCTTTGGTACCGTGTTTAAATTGTAGAGCTATTGCGACGACCTGGGACTCCGGCTTAAAAACAGATATATGGGCAAGGGCATCCAAGACAGGGCGGGTGCGAACGTTTGTTCCATAGTGATCGACGATGCCAGATGTGAGGTGAGAGGGAGGGTCCAAGCGGCGAGCAGAACCATCTTGCCCACTCCTGAATTCGTAGCTCATCAGAGCCACCAGGTGGTGCGGGTCGAGTTGGTCGGCCATGGCTCCAAATCTACCAGCCAAGGGGCGAACAGGATGTGGTGGGTGATTACTTGGACTAGTTATCGAAAACATTAGCACGGCAATAAAGTAAGCGAGCCACTTAATCATACCGTCAATAATGGTAATCTAGCGCACCGTGAGAGCCCTTGAGATCCACCATCTCCCGTGTTTTCAGTTCTGTTGACTGTCGAACGAGACCTTATCGTGAGCAAACCAGCTGATTTCCGCTGATAATCTGAAAGCAGATTTCAAGAATTTTTCCACCGTGGCAGGAGTGAAAAGATTGACGAGAGGGAAAAGACAAAGAGAAAAAGCTGGCAAACACAGTGATGACGATGGATAGGGGCGTTGTAGGGGCGGGGAGAAGAGATGAGGCTGTAGATGGATAAAGACGTAGTTCAACACCGTGCACTGAACAGAGAAGAGAAGGATAGAGAGAAGAGGAAGAATGAGGGAGGGGGTCGAGGGGGTCGAGGGGGGTGAATATACTCCAGTATTGTGGTTGGACAAGAAAATACCTGCAGGGATATCGAAATCATGAACCGTCACTCATTATTTTGGCTCAGCGATGGTGCGTTGGCATTGCGCTATAGCACTATGGGCCGCACCCCCCTCTCATCCTGCCTAATGCGAATTCCATAACTACAACCGTGTCGCTGCGTATCATACCAGTAATTATCACGACATCATATATACGTTCGGCCAGCACTTTGGACAGACCATCATGCACGGGATAGCATACAACTCTTCGATAGGAAGCGGTAATGTTGAGTGCGGTAACGTAACGAACAGCAACAACAAGATCAGCGCTTTCAACAGCGTCGTCAGCGTTAACAACATTATAGCCGATGAGGACCCAGAACTGATGCAGTGGCTCTCACCACTGGACGCCAGAGGAAGGCATCAGGATGTGCGCACCAACAGAGTCGAGGGTGTGGGGAGTTGGCTTTTAGAAACAAGCGAGTTTCGGAAGTGGAGAAGTGGTGAAGGGGGGGCAGAAGAGGCTCTCTTATTTTGCTATGGGAATCCGGGAGTAGGGAAGACACATCTAAGGTGAGTGACTAGTCTCTTCGGGAGAAGCAGGAGTTATCGTTGACGGCCAGTTATTATAGTTCACTGGTAATCGATAATTTGTGTGATGAACCTGGCGAGGAAGATATTGAGATCGCCATGCTATACTGCGACTTCCGCGACCAGCAGAAGCAGACAACTACCAATATCATCGGAGCCATTCTAAAGCAACTGGTGGTTAGGGGGGAAGTGCTAGGACAAGTTCGGAGAACATTTCAAAAGGCGAAAAAGGAGGTCGGAGGTCGAGGGCTAGTACTTCCGGATATAGTGCAATTGCTGAAGGAGGTTATTGCCAAACTGCCACGGGTTTTCATCTGTATAGATGCTTTGGATGAGTGCTTGCCTAAGCATTTATTGGAGCTTCTTGAGTCGCTGAAGCATATCCTTCTGGTGTCACCGACGACCCGAATATTTCTCACCGGGAGGCCTCAGGTTGAAGATGTAATTAAAAGGGTTTTCACCACTGCGGTTATAGTACCTATCAGTCCTAGGTCGCATGACATAAAAAGCTATTTGCAGAAGAAGTTGGAGATGGACACTGATTTCGGCGAGATGTTCGATAGTTTGTGGGAGGATATCATAAGGATTATCCCAGACACAATCTCTGAAATGTGAGTAGGAGTATCTACGGTCCCTGATCCGTGTGTGATCTTATATTGACCAGCAATGGTCTGTAGATTCCTCCTTGTTTTACTGAATATTGAAGCTATCCTGGAAGCGGTTACCATCTCCGAGAGAAGATAAAGGTTGATGGGGATGACCAAGGGCAATCATTTGGGGGATGGGTACGCGACAACCCTCGACTGCATAAGGGCGCAGAAGGGACTCGGACCCAAACCCGCAATAGATGCCCTGATGTGGGTATTAAATTCGGAGCGACCACTACACACTAGCGAGTTGTTCCATGCCCTAGGTGTGAAGATAGGATCCACTGATTTGGATACTGAAAATATTCTTACAATTAAAACACTCCTAGCATGTTCTCTGGGGCTTGTCACAGTTGATGCGTATTTCAGTACTGTTCGTCTTGTCCATTTGACTTTGCAAGAATTTATATCAAATACTCCAGGCCTGTTCCAAAGTCCACATTCGATGATAGCGGAGGTTTGTCTGACATACCTCAATTTTGAGAGTGTTTGGAAACTCTCGCCAACACTTAGTTCGGCCACACCCGAGGCCGCCCTTGTTGGATATGCTTCTCGGTACCGGGGAAAGCATATAAGACGGGAGAAGACGGAGAGTGTGAGCCGGCTTGCACTGGGGCTTCTGATTAATTTCGAGCAGCATATATCCTCTAGGGTGCTCTTGCAGCATTATATTGTGGAAACTCGTGGGTTAGACTCAGGCTTTGATGCCTGGAATGGCTATACAGGGCTCCATGGAGCGGCATTTGTTGGGACCGGGGAGACACCCGCTGATTTATTAACAATGATGGAATGGGATATTAACGCAACTGATGGTCTGGGCAGAACGGCGCTTGCATGGGAAGCTTTGGGGGGGCATGAGGATATGGTAGAGATTCCATTGCAAAGGATGGATCTGAGACCAAATGCCACAAACACCGTATATGGTCAAACAGCACTCTGTTGTGCTGCGGAGGGCGGGCACTCGAGGACAGTGAAGCTGCTATTAAAACGAGACGATATCGGTCCGAACATCGACAGCGCCGAACATGGTCAAACACCACTGTTGTGCTGCGGCGGGTGGACATGAGGGGGTAGTAAGGGTGCTGTTAGAATGTGACGATATCAATCCCAACATCGCCGACACCATGTGTGGTCGAGCACCACTCTGGTGGGCTGCGGACGGGGGGACTGAGGGGGTAGTAAGACGCTATTCGAACGGGACGATATTAATCCCAACATCGCCGGTACCAAACGTGGTCAAACACCACTCTGTTGCACTGCGGGGGGTAGACATGAGGGGGTAGTAAAGATGCTACTGGAACGAGACGATATCAACCCTAACACTGTCGACACCGTTTATGGTCGAACACCACTCTGGTGTGCTGCGGACAGCGGGCATGAGGGCGTTGTAAAGTTGCTATTGAAACGCGGCGATGTCAATCCCAACACTGCCGACACTTATTGTTGTCGAACACCACTCGAGTGGGCTGCAGACCGCGGGCGTCAAGGTATAGTAAAGCTGCTATTGGAGCGAGACGATATCAATCCCAACCCCGCCGACACCGAATACGGTCGAACACCACTCTGGTGGGCTGCAAGTGGCGGGAATGAGGGGGTAGTAAAGTTACTATTGGAACGAGAAGATATCAATCCCAACATCGCCGACACCTTTCTTGGCCGAACACCGTTCTCGTGCGCTGCTGTGGCAGGGCATGAGCATGTAGTGGAGTTGCTATGATACTAGAACCACCTGATGTTAATCCCGACATCCCAGACCCTAGTGGAAAAACACCCCTTGAAATTGCTGCGTCTAGTCAACACACAGGGGTTGCGGAGTTACTCTCTAAACCCAACCCCTCCCTCCTTATTCCTGAGCATTCCCATAAAGTCCTAAAGCACCCATCACCCGAGACTTCTGACCTCCCTCAAAGCCCCTCTCAGTCTCAGCCTATCCCTCCCCCCTCTCTTTCAGTGCTGGAACCCCTTCCTCCCGATGCTCGACTCTACCTTGGAATAGAGATTCGTTCCTTCATGATTATTTCTTCTTTCATTTTCATTTTCATTCTTTTCTTTGCTATTAACCCCTTCTTACAGACCTGTTTCTCACTATCCTTTCATAGATGATTGCTATATTATACAAGTGGAGTTGGTGTGGATGGTACTTTGGCGGATCAACCTCAGATATGTAAGCCCGAGTTTGTGCAATTGTACTTAATGCCAGGAACTCTAGGGAGGTCCATTTGCTCATAATCTGTGCTTTCCTATTCTGGTTCTTACCCTTGTTCTCTCATCCCTCATCTATACTATATCCTCTATCCCTTTTATCTGACTACATATGTTCTTTCCCTTCTTTTCCGAGTTATCTTTTGGAACTCTGTATCGTAGGAATGTACCATATCGAAGATGACCGCTTTTAGATAGTGTAAGTGTAGTTTGTGGAAAGCCTTCATTGAAATCCAACCATCTTATCCTGACAAAACAGCAATGTTGGTGCTCATTCGCAGTCACCTCTACCCGCGATCCGCAACGGATCAGTCGCTCTGATACAGCATATACCCTCTCGCAGGTCTCTACCCCCCCCAACCTAGGCATGCGCTCTGGGTACAACCACATTTACTCTGAGTATTTTCCAAACCCCCCCCCTTCTCCGGACGACCTTCGCAATGGATAACCCCCTAGATTGAACGTGCAGCCTAAATGGCAGATAAACAGGAACACTCGCCGTTTTGACGGAGAGTAGGTTAGCAATTAAACTCACACCATTTTTTGTTGATACTGTATCCATACCGTACTGTAGTTTACGGGCCGGGCGTGACGGGACACTCCCCCGGCCAAAAGCGCAAGTCAAGTTTGCGCGTGGGTTACCAGATATACTCGGTCCTCTTTTCACTTTGTTCCAAACCTCAGCTTGCTTAAACAGAGAGTCGGCTACCCGCCCACCCCCATCTCTCTGGTAACCTACGAGGCTGCTAAGGCACCCGGAAGTGTAATAAACTTGAGTAAGTCCGCCAGTAGTGCACCGCACCATGGTGTATGCCCTGCTATCGGATTTTCAATTTTTTTTCTTTACTCCTCACCCACAGAAGTTGTTGTGTGCATTACTCAGCTTGCTGTTGGCACTTACCCCCCCAATCCTTGTTCAAGCGTCCTACTCAAACTATAATTTTCCTTCGCCAGACACCCGGCGGAAGCAACTCAGTTTAAGTGTGGAGCTCTGGCTAAGAGCCAGTGTCTGTGCACATCACCCGGCAGATGTTGTCTCTCATTTTCTGCTATCGTACAAGACACTTGCGCGTTATTATCTATACTAATTATCTGAGACCGCCTTATTGCCGGGCAATCTTCGCTAATATACTGGGAAACATTCAAGAGTTCGTATGGTATTATCTCTTATGCTAGCGCTACTCTGTTCTGTGGTTTTCCCAAGAGGTTTTCGTTTCCTCTCATCTAACACGAAAAAAAAAAATACCATCGAGATATAGTTGGTAGACACGAAAAATTCCAGTAGGCATTCATTATTTCAGGATTCCGGAGGTACGATGTCCGGGACAGGATAGACCTACCTATAATACAGGCTTATCATTTTACAAGGAGTATTAAGCGCGCTCGACCTTTGCCGCCCCCATGCCTTGGACCGGCTATAGTATGTGCCGAGACTGCTAGGACGACGAAAAGCTAACAACATTGTGCGCTATCGTAGAAAAAAATGGGGCCAGCAGGCATTGGATTCGCCCCCGAGGCCGGCCTTCCGACGCTAGGCACTAAGTTATTGGCTAGCCGGAAGTGCTAACAGAATATGATGTTGGCTTGTATGCTCTGTGCGCCGTGACTGACTGTGAATTTTCAGTCACTTAGGAAAAAGTGCTGGGCTCGTGGGTGTGGCGGTGTTCTGGGTTGGCCAAGATCCTGGCCCGTCTTAGCCATGAAGGGTGTTGTAATTCTTAATTGAAGTTGTACTTTTTTCTTGATTAATCGGCTTCCAAAGAGACCATAGGGCCCTATTTATGCTACAGCGGGGGGCAAAAATATGTGCACATTTTTTTAAGTGTTTGGGCTTAGTAAAAATGTGAACATATTTTTGCCCCCCGCTGTACAAGGAAGGAAGCGGGCTAAACAATGCATCACATATCATACAATACATGAAAGAGAATAAGAAAGGTCAACGACAACGGTACTACATAATCATGTAGCAAAAAGAAAGGAAACCTGGTGCATATCATATTTGGAAGTGATATCACAACAAAGGGGAGAAGGTGCCTGTGCGAGTGATATGGTATGAGGTGGAAAAATATTCAAAAGAATAACCAGGAGAATGGGGATCTTGCATGGACAGGACTATATAACTGTAGATTAGGTTGCCCACGTACTCCTGAAAGAGTGGAAGTGGGCTTTTGCGGCTCACCAGAGGTCAGCGCGCTATGGGTCTCCGACTGCAACGGCTTGAATGCCCCGGGCACTCGCGGTCCGCGTGGATTGGGAGTTTGTGATGGGAAAGTCACCATTCTATATTACCGTCATGGGCGTTACAGGGCTGGAAGTGCCTATTCGATCACCTTTGTTAATTTTTTTTTCACTGTTTTCCATTAAAAGGGCCGGAGTGAAAGGTTCGCCTTAGCGACCCCGCGGAGTGCTGGGTGGTATAAATGTCCATGATTTCGCTTTGCTAGCGGTGACGAGGCGGCTCTTCGCCATGACAATGATAGCGAGTGAGAGGACGGAATCTCCAGGGCAACCACCATATACCCAAACCCCCCCGCCAAACTTCATCTCACCGCCCCTGCTCCCGGTATTGGAACAATTTTCAAGTAACACATACCGAAGGGACCTCTTCACGTCTTGCGTATACCGGTTCTCAAGTCACTGCCAGGATCACATTTAGGACAATCACCAAAACCAACAACGCCGCCAAGCCGTTCTCTCCTTCGCGATGTCACCTCCTATGACGCTACCCACCCTGACGTAACTCTTGGAGGGCGGGTCAAAAAAATTGATCTATAACAGAGGCAAATTTCCTTGACATCCTCAAAATCTTAATCATGGTTAAGAAGAGTCCTTTGCTTGTTCAAGAGACGATGTCGAGCCGTATCATATCCAAAACAGATGTCCCTCTTAAAACGGTTATATACGATATTTATTGTGATGGTGTGTACTACCCCTCCAATTTACTAGGTGGCCAGCTTGTTAATTTCACCAGCCTCTATCCAAGTCAGCGATGAGGCTTACATACACCGGTCGATTTCTCGTGATATGTCTGATAGCAATGAGGAATTCCATAATCAAATCCATAATTGTGATCGGAAATGCGTTAGTTCAGGAATTTCAAATCCTGAAATCCATATCCAGGCCAATAATTGGATTTCGTTCGAAGCTGCCCATATCTTTCCTCTTGAGCAGGAGAGTCTTTGGACTCAGCATAATGGTCGACAATTCGGCACAGACATGGATGACACTTGTGGATCCGTACAGATCAGCTCGTGCCGGAACGGGATTCTACAGGACGCATCCATACTCCAGAAGTTTAATCAGTACCTAATTTCTGTGAACCCTGACGACAATTACAAAATTGTTGTATTCGATATTGATAACCGCGGTTTGGATGGTAGAATTCTCGATTTTGTGTGTCGCGACCCGGCCGACCCCCGTCATGTTTCCGACAAGCTTCTTAGATGGCATTTCCGCCAATCTGTACTCGTAAATATGAGAGGAGCAGGGGAGCCGATCTTCGAGCACAATTTCCCATTCGAGACTGATGTGGTGGGAGAGACCCTTGCTGGCTCACTCGGAAGCGAGGAGGTTCGAGTTGGAGGTATCTACTAGGTTGAGAGGGGTTTTCTTAGACGAATGGTGTCTATCTTGAAGGAGTTTAGCAGCCGTGGATCTGGTAATATTGGCTGAACGGTCCTTAATTTTTTAGAAGGTTGAGAAGGTTGGAACAGCGATTTTGAGAAGTAAAGACTCAACCAGAAAGAGAATTTCAGCTAGGTGGGACAATTGCAATGCCATAAAATTGCCCCTTTTGTCAATTTTTTCTTTATTCTTTTAGGCTAGCAATTATTGTTATCCCGGTGGAGAAGGGATGGGAAAGAATTGTTCACAGTTTAGATATTATGCCGGGCTCTAAATTTACTATCTTGGTGGCTAAAGGAATTGATCCTCCTCTACTACTTATCACTTTCTCCTATGTAGTGTTGTTCACAAGCCGGCTCGAGCCGCCAAGAGTCTCGTGTCTAGAGTTACCACAATACCTCTGCACACTGCACTTATAATTCAACTCTAACATAAGTACAACATGTCAAAGGACCTTCCTGCTATCACTGAGTCTAATGCCTATGAAAGTTCACCATCTCCTTCTGTGTCTGCCTCGTAGTTCCCATCTTCACCACGGGTTTCCTCTATCTCTTCCCATATTTCCACCTCCGGTAGCCCCAGTGTTCCCAAGCGTCCAGTCCGTCCGTCTTTCGCCTAGGACGGGACGGACGCCAAGTTTGTGACCTTTGCCCAAGACGGACGCCCACTTGCAGTCCGTCCTGACCTATGCCTGGGACGGACGGTCGGGCCCTATAGGTGTCTTGGATTATGTTTCATTATCAAATTTCATTAGCATTAGGTTAGTGTTATTAAGAAGTGAAACATTTCTATTCCAATGTAGAGAAGCTTGGGCTCTACTATCATGTATCAAATGTAGATGGAAGGTAAGGCAGAAGGTTTAGTGAGTACAAGATCTGAGACTGAGGGAGGCGGACTCTACTTTATCGCTAGGATTTCTCAAAATAGTTAATCATCGTTTCTCAGGTCTATATTTATTTACCCAGGAAGAGGTGTGGAGAGACCACGCAGCCTATAGGCAATGGGTTAGGCGATATGGATTACGACAGGGCCGAGAAGGTAGTGATGGGCAGTGTTCCCAAGCGTCCAGTCTGTCCGTCTTTTCCTCAAGACAGGACGGATGCCAATTTTAAGGACTCTGCCTGGGACGGACGACGATTTCGTAGAGCATCCTTGCTTTTGTCCTGGACGGACTGTAGGGCCCTGTAGGTGTCTCAGTTGGATCATGGTTTTTATAATATGGTTTTAACCATTACCGATAGACCCAACATATTTATTGCAATACAAATAACCCATTCCGTCCTCATACTGCATAATCCCCATGCCCATTCCTACAAGTAGTAAAACTATTCCCCTAGCGTACTAATTTCAGAGCCTATTTCTGAACAACCAGAGCCAATACTCTTCCCATATGCCACCTTGCCTGCTTGATCCTCCACATCCTTGAGCATAATCTCGACCTCTGTAATCTCCTTCTCCAAAATCAACCCTGCCTTACGCCATGATTTCATGCATTCAATGGCCTCGATAACCTCATCTCCTAACCGACTACGACGATCAGATATAAGGTTTTTCCCACTAAATGTAACTCAGTAGCATAGTAAGTAATTGTAATTCATAATGCAATTTTCTGTAAAAGAGAATGGTACTTAGGATACTTTACCTGCTGAAAGCGCGTTCAACTTCAGCACTCATTGCGGGAATGCTGTGTATTTCCGAGGCTATTTATTAACTTCGTAAATCCAAAGTCGTACAGAAAGTTAAACTTACTGAGCCAATCCAGCAGGCGAATCAAGCAATGCACACCGAAGTTGTTATAATAGAGCGGGATTCCTAGTTCATGAGGGGCTGATACCGCTTGCTGCTAGCACCGTAACTTCCTAAACGATAGACAAAAGGTTGTGAATTAAGCACATGATGTGGTGGACAGCACAACGGCCATGCCCAGCAGTAAACATCAGGGAACTGGCAGAGACGAGCCGGCCCTACAGATGACGACAGGGCCCTACAGGTGACTAGCGAGCCCTATAGGTGACTACCGGGCCCTATAGGTGACTACTGGGCCCTATAGATGACAGCCGGGCCCTGCAGATCATCACCGGGCCCTGCAGATCACCACCGGGCCCTACCGGAAGATCCCATTTGGATAAAGACTGCGGGGCCCGGCGGTCAACTCCTAGGACGGCAGTCTTCATGACACATGGACGCCACAAGCCGCCGTCCTAAATTCAGCCTCCCTGGACGTTTGGGAACACTGGTGATGGGGGTATGCGGGAAGCAGCCAGGCCCTACAAGGGACGCCCTTCCTTACTCAGGATGGTAGGTACCTACAGGTGACGCCCTTCATTACTCATCATGGTTGGGTCCTGCCGGAAGTTACCATTTCCAAAAAGACTGCAGGGCCTGCCCGTCAACCTACAATCCTGCGGTGTTTACAAAAGACGGATGCCGTTACTGGCCGTCCTTACCCACCCTGCCTGGGACGGATGGGGCTATAGGACGCCAGGACCCTGGCGTCCGGACGGGGCGGTTGGGAACACTGGGTAGCCCAAACCAGGCCTTGGTTAATATGAGTAATCCGATAGTACTACCTACCATGTGATTGCACTTTTTTGTAACTATGTTACCTGCAACTGAGAACAGCTGCTCAGATGGCACACTTTATATATCAGCCATGCCTCATGGCTCAATTGTTAGTAATTGGATATACCAGAATAATATATAAAATTTTGAACATACATTGTAGTCGGAACAGAAAAGTAATCACATGCTATGAGGACAAATGGGGGAAACCAATATGCATGCAACTTCCACCACTGTACCGGGTCCACCTTCGGATCTGCACAGTCTTCCTCAAGGTAGAAATCCACCAGAGAGCCCACTTCCAATTGGTGTGTTGTGCTGTCTGGCAGGCCAAAAACAAGATTATCGGATCCAACCACTTCATGCCTTGCTGAGAAGCTACTGCCAGTACCTGGCCTTTCCAGTTCTACTTGAAGCTGGACTATCAAAGCAACACTATAGGTTTCTGATATATCAACCTCACTGCTGGTATCCAGCTGACTATGTTCTTTGCTTGCATAGTAGTCATTGTAGACCCTATAGAACTTTTTCTTCACTTCATCAATCCATTCTGGCTCCCATTGAAGGTTTTCAAATACCTTCAATCGCATCCATGGGTCTAGCATTGTAGCTACAGCCTGACCACTATGGTTATCTGTCTTTTACCAGTAGAGGTTAACTTTTATATAAGACTCATTTGCAGCAGCCCAAAGCAAGCATGATGGTCTTGCATCTAGCACTGAATCCTCCTGAGAAGAATTCTACTGCTCTGCCTGAATCAACCAGTAAAGCTTGTTTTGAGTGAACCGGTAATATGATAATTGCATTGTGAGGGTGTGGTAGGTTGATTCGCTTGCAAACTTTGTTCCTAAGACAAATACTTGAAGAATATCCTTCAATTTTACGAATACTGTCTAGTTACGTTGGTTTAGTGTAAGCTGAGTACACTGAAAAACGTGGAAGGGATCAATGGTCAATAGCCATTCCAAAGCAGGTCGGAGATCCAGGGCCCACTCAATCATTTTGTAGGTGAAGTTCTACCTAATCTAAATATCAAGAACTAGTACTAACTAATCAAGTTTTACTGCTTGAGTCTCCATTTTCAAAGCTTTCCACAATGTTGTTCAGGATTGAATTTTGGCAATAATTCTTCGCAACTAAGACAGAGTTGCAGCAGGACCTATTCCCTTATTACCACTTTCCTCCTATCCTTCCAGAACCACCTCTGCCTCTCAAGCCTCCGATTTCAATGTTATAAGAACTCTCTGTACTGCCAGGTTGAGCATGGGTGCTAGGCAGTAAATTTGTCCATCACGTCAAGACCAAGACTTGAGTTGAAATTTAAGTTGATTAAATATTGCATCATTGTAACCGGTACTGGTACTCGGTTATGGATTTTGTTTTATGTTATGTTTTAAGTATCGCTTTGATACTGGGTTTGATTGAAGTATCGTTTTGATACTTGGTTTGTTTTATGTTATGTTTTAAGTATCACTTTGATACTTGGTTTGTTTGAAGTATCATTTGATACTTGATTTTGTTTTACGTTTTGTTTTAAGTATCGATTTGATATTTATGTTGTTTTACCAAAGAGTATCGCTTGATACCTTTGTTTAGTTTCGTTCATGCTAGACATGAACAGATTTGTGTATTGAAAGACCGTCCTATTCTACGATGGAAAGGACAGACTTCGACAGACAGTATTTCAATATACTAGGTTGAACAGTTACTTTTTAGTTTCTCCAGTACACCTCCGAAGCCTTCTTTAGTTCATACAGCTCTCGCCTCCTCTCAGGAAGAGCAGGCCACCTGTCAACTATTGTACACCTATCAAAACGTGACTAGCACCTTGCAAACACGTTACAATCATTAACAGAGGCATTATTGGTAGTAATACAATTGATATAATATTTGATACTATAGATTTGCAAAACCTTCAATATCATGAGAGTCATATTTTCTGCCATATGTGAGCCCTGCAAATGTTTAAATCCTATGAGTGTGCACACTAACTCAAACTCGGTATTCATCCAGTTGGCCATAATTGCGAGAAAGGGGATTTTATTCGAAGTAGTCTCGGCATCAATCATTAAGTTAATTCTTACACTGTAGGAGATATGGAGTTGTAATCGCTGGCGGACCTTCTTAAAAAGTCTGTGATAGAGTAACTTATATATATTTTGGTGAAGCATCAAACGGCTAACTATAGGGACATGACAATTGCAATAGCGTATAAGGTTCCAGAAAGAGTTAACCTCTACTGTCCTGAACGCAGTATTGGTTTCTACAACCATCATAACAAGTAACCTCTGGTATTCCTTTTCATCAAATATTTCTCCAGGTTGGTGTTTTCCCACAAGTTGACTGGTGAGAGAAAATAGGTTAGAGCTTGTCCCCTTACACTAGCTGGAAGCTGTAGCATCTGCCATTTGTTTTATTACACTTTTGTACTCCTCCTCCTGTGATGGTAGCTGAGAATGCAGTGCACAGAAATGCTACTCAAATGCTGTTGTAGTGGTATAGTAGCTTGGTGCATATGGACTCCATTTATGTTTACAATAACAACAATAAACTATATGCTTCTTCTCTATATCACCAATGGCACTCAGAATCCATTGTCTTATAATCAATCACTTTGCGTAGAGGTATCTAGTAAATCATGAATCGGGCTGGCCACTGAGGGTAGCATCATCGTATAGGATACCTAAATAGTCATAGTGCTTACTATTGATCCCTATAGAAAGAACATAGAAAGCTGCAATCTGGAAGTTCTCACTTACTCCACCGTCCTCTAAGCTGCTCATGAAAGTCTGGTGTGACCCCCTCACTAGTGCTTGCCGCACTAACACTAGCTGACCCACTGGTGACAGAGGTTCATGTGCTAGCAGCAGAAGACATATGTACTAGCCTACTTGTGGTATGCCGGTAAAAGAATACAAGGAGATGGATCTGCGACTACGCTTACTGTAGCAGTTGTAGTTGGAGGTAGGGGGATAGCAGGAGGCAGGGAGAGAGGCAGCAGGACACAGGCCGACCCTATAGCAGGACAATGGTTGATCTCATGGTAGGACCCTTAGGAGTGGTGGTAGGAGAGAGGCGGAGGTGATGGTGGGAGTAATGGAGTTGCGGGAATAGGAGGTGGTGATGGTTTAATAGGTAAGCGACAACAGTGCCAAGAGATTCGAGTCGGCTCGAGCCTAATGACTCCCGAGGCTCGAGTCGGCTCGGCTCGTGCACAACGCTACTCCTATGTTCCGTAAAATAGCTATTTTTATTCCACGAGGATTGATCGCTACGACGAGGAAAGCGATCTTGCGCATAGTGGGAAATTTGAGGTGAAGGAGGAAAACCAAAGATTCACTAACTCCAAGACTGTAACATATCCCACGGTATAACAAGCCATCCACCAAAACAACCTGCCTCCACTTGGGTGGGAGACGTCACACACCGCACAGCAGGCCAATCCAGGCTCTTGTCGCTCTGCCTGTCTCGAGTTGGGATACACCGGCGGTAACGATCTCCCCCGTCAAGGGCAGCGACAATCCCAGAAAAGCATCCGACAGCGGAATCGGGCAAACAGCGAGCTGGACCTTGATTCTAATTTCTTGGCATTGTTTTTCCTTTCTCTGGTTTTTCTGTTCCTTTATCTTTCCTACCGTACTTAGTTACTTTTAATATACTCGTCCAACTTTGGGAAACTGGACTCAGTATTACAACCTCATGGACTGAATTGACCACATAGCACATACCCATTGCTGCAAACATTCTCAGGGTTCCGAATTGTCCGACCGATCAGGTCTCGGAGGCAGGACCAGACTTGCCAGTCCTGGTCAATGCCGTGACTGGACTTGACTAACTCGGGTGGTCCAGTCTGGTCTGGACTGGTCCCAGACCGGTCTTTATAAAGTGTTGCATAGTAACGTAATATCACTCACCTAATGCTCCGAAAAAAAAAAAAAAATGATACTTGTGAATCTATTTTCAATGCCCCTAATCTAAGCGAGGAACTATTTCCATTCTGACTCTCCTGAGACTCTGCAGTATAACCCACGGAAACAATGGAGAAAATCTTTATTTGAACGTAATAAACTGTGATAAAAATAGCAAAAAGCAAAATAGGATGTTAATTCTGTCAATGGGCCGTGAATATCCTATTTCTTTGCGGGCCTGGTCGGTCCCATAATCCGGACCGTCCAAGTCGGTCAAAATTCCAGCATTAGACTAGACTTGACTTCCGACTGGACTAACGGTCCAGTCCGGTCTTGTGCGGACCAATCGGAACCCTGGGGGTGTATTCGTGTTAAAAATGTTCGGTAGCCGGGTAGGTGGGAATTGTGCGCGATCACGGAAAATCACTCGGTATCAAAAAGTAATAAATGAAGCGCTATTGCACGATGCGCAATGACCTCACTGGGCAAGGATAGTGCTTTCATGTTGCGGGGCTCAACCTGGATCGAACCAGAATCCGCGGTAATTATAGCCCATTATGATTATTGTGAACTAAAATAAAAGTTAGAAAGTATGACCCCCACCTCCAAGCCCCCGAAACCCCTTCGATATTCCCCTCTCACGACCTCCCGTATGATATTTGCATTAACTCCCGTATCATCACCACTTCCATGGTCTGAAATGCCCTGTACCATATTAGATCCTGTTGAGTGGAAGGGCTCCGGCTGGGTGGAAACACACCTTGAGACCATGCCGAGGATTCCTGTGCTGTTTCGGGAGTGGTGGAAGCATGGCCGTTTGGGGGGGTATCACCTTTGCGACCTGCCGACGCGATTCCCCGGTGAAAACTGCAAGGTGTAATAAACTAGGCAATAGAACTGGTTCCAAACCGCTGTACTCGGGGAAACGAGGATTCGTGAACCTACGCCTGGCTTTAGAAGCAAGTCCCCGGGGAGGTTCACGCCGGCGTGGTGACATATGATATTTGAAATAGCTCCCGCATCGTTGCTACTCCCATGGTCTGAAATTCCCTACCCGTATACCCTATTAGCTTTTATCGTGTGGAAGGGCTCTCGCTAAACAGAAACATGCCTCCAGACCTTGCCGAAACCCACCGTGAGCTTTCAAGAGTAATGGAGATTTCGTTGTTTAAGGTTATATCACCTTTGCCATCTCCCACCCATGATTTCCCCACTGCTAGATGGTTGATCGTCGCTATTAAGTCCCGAGGGAGCTACATTTTAGTATGGGTAGAGAATGGACTCATTCACGAAAGGGACACCCCTCTTGTTCTCCTACAACTCTTTCTTCATGATATTGATTTCTGGGCTCGCGCCATTTTCCGGCTCGCGTAATTCCGGAATGCCAAACCAAGGATAACTCGTTTTCATCCATTCGTAGAGTTTGTCTTCAGCTGGTGGCTTAATTTCCTCTGGGGTCCGCCAATATATACGATCTTGTCCGCCCAGATTATACTTTTCGTAGAGATTCCTCGCCTCTGCCTATATCCAACCGCGTTTTTTTTTTGGAGGAATTACCTGGCCAATTGTAACTGAGGTTCCATCGGAAATGTTTCCCGTTACTTCCCCCTCTTTTGGGTCCCGCAAACCCCCCTGCTGAAATTCCCTATGCACCCTTTCCTCCACTGGCTCTGCTACGGAACCGTCCCACGATAGATCTCCCGCAGAATATCCACCATGATTCCCCACAAATCCCCACCACCACAAATTCCTTACAGGATGAAGATGCCGACTTCTTTTCCGAAGGCTGATAGGCTGATACCTGTTGCTTGGGAGCGCGTACGTTGTTTCTCGCCCTCCTCATCGTAGAGCGTGGAGAAAGGGGAGGGTCCCAAATGTAGGGTTAGTCTCCTCCCTGGACTTTGACTTTGTGCGTGCTGGCGTTCAATCACTATGTATGGTATTATTGCTAGTACAAGGAGCGCCACACTGCCGATAATGGGGCCGACGACTAAGGTGTCTCCGGGAGTTGAGTTTGTTGGCGTGCTGTCGGTGTAGAATATTGGTACTGAAGGCGGGGGTCAATTTGCTCCTCCGGGCAGGGGAGGGTACGGCCGAGAGCTTTAGACAGCTGACTTTCCGGAGCAGAACACACGACACCGCCGTCACAGGCTATCACTCGTGTCAAACGAAACGCCAAGACCAGGCAGAGATGAAAAAGCTGGGTAAGAAAAACTTTTCACTCCCGTGGACGGACACTTTCCCTTAACAACTTGCACGCTCGATGACTATCTTAATTGCACCACTCTCTTTCGCACTTCTCGCAACTAACAAACACACTAACGTAGGTGGAAAAGACAGGAGTATAAATGAACGACAAAAAGAATCTTCCAATCCTCCTACCGCTTTCCCTACTCCCCCACTCTCATCCGCGCAAGTCCCCCATTCCGCTTCCCTTGCTAACAAAAGAGATACAGGAAAGCACACAAACACTCGCACTCTCATTCACACTCGTCCCAGTAAGCCCTTTTCCTCCTCCGCGCGTTTCCTTGCTAACCGAGAACCAATCAAAGAGTATGATCTACTCACAGGTGATACACGGCACTTACGCGGTACAATAAAATACAACAAAGACTCCTACAGCCGTACCACTCCTATAGCTGTACGGCTTTCTCTCCCCTGGTGGTATACCTCCCCCCCCCACCGCCGTATACCTCCCACACATGCCTTACGGCGAACGAGCAACAAACAAAGGGACCGGCGAGTGTACGGGCGGCGAACGAATGGGTAGCCATATGGGTGGGTGAAGGAATGAGCAAACGAACAATCGAACGAACGAGCGGACAGCGAAACAAAGCGGCAAACGGCTAGAGGAATGAGCATACGGGTAAACTGGCGAATGGATAAGACATTCGAGTAATCAGATAAAAACGCCCAGCCTCCCAACTCACTGGTAACTCTCCTAATTCTTCCCAGTGTGAGCACCTCCTCTTGCTCCCCTGGCTCCGTTTCCGTCATCGCCACCGCCCCTTCCTCTCGGTCTACGCCTTGGAGTATTGAGATTAGCCAGTGAGAGAACAGTGCTATTGTCGTCAGTAGAGGACTGAGGCCTCTCAAAGATCACTGACGGAAGACCATGTATTAATTCATGCTCCCTGCAAGAACAGATACCGTAACCCTCATCTTTGTATCATAATAACAAAATTAAAAGGATCTCTCTGCTGGATAAAGTCGCCATTACGCTTACCAATAAACACCTTCTATCCGATCCTTTATCTTGCTTCCCCGACCCATCCTCCCTGAAACGAGTTCAGCAACCAAAGTATGATTCTCTGATTTCTGCTATCTTAAGTTGGTTGTACCCCAAGTCTGCTGTATGAGGAAAGGTTTTAAGCCGAGGAAAGCCGGCTAATGCATGAATCCTAAGTGCTGACCCTCCAGAAGGCCCAACTATACGGTAATTGCTGTCTCCTTTGGTATGCCACCTACCTACAGGGAGCGCTAACTGATAACAGATAATAACTGGTGGGAGAGTCAGGTTAGAGTGCTAGGAAGTTCCCACAGCAACACAGTTGCAGGTGATGAGTGGGTGCAGTCACAAAGGATTCCAAGAGCCACACATTGGAATAATCAGTGTGGAATTGTTTTCCGTGGGGCGCCTCAAAGAACCGTAGAATAATAGCGTAGTTGAACTCGTGAATTATAGTGATTGTGACCTCCTATTAAATGGTAGGATAGCGTCACAAGGAATGGACTCGCTGGTATATCGGATCGCTAAGGAAAGAAGAGTTGAGGAAAGAACACAAGAGTGGACCCAATTGTGCACGGGTGGAAGTGTTGTCTATTGAGTAGTTCTCTGGAGGTTGTCTCTTGCTAACTAAGGGGGTGTTCGGCACACCGTTGTTTGAAATAATCTTGATTTCAAAACATGTTTTGGGCCAAATTATGTCTTGCAATAACAAGTGGGTTTGGTACAGTATTGTTTGTACACATAAAATCATTGTTTGAATACATGTGTTGGAATGATATCATAATTTACTACGGTGATGACTAAAAGATAATAACCTGGGTATTAAATAAGTAGGGTGAAAATATAATAGTTAAATTTTATAGGGGATTAATGCTAGAGTTATAAGAAGTTTTATGTCAAGGACAGGCTGTCTGTATACAATACTATATCAATGAGGCTAAAGCCTCTGCTATACATTATTGCCTACTGAGCATAGAATTACAGCTTGAGATAGGAGTTTTGTATTGGTCAAACTCTTCATTGTTTTGTAAGAATATGCTTAAAGCTTGTAGTGTAATAGCTGCAATTTACCATACATTGTGGATATCTTCCCTGTCATTATTGGTAAACTTGCTTGACTACTAGTTTGTGGCTGCCAGTCTGCATTGTAGGACTAATGATTATGACAAAAATTCATACTTAAATATTTGAGATTAGAATAAATTCATAATAATTTTATCTTATTTATTTACAATAAAAATATATTAAGCGTAATACATTGTTAGACTAATATGAGGTTCACAAAATACTATTTTCAAAAACACATGTTGAAACAACAATACTGTTTGTCACACTCATGTGTTCAAATAATACTTATTGGTTGTTTGTACACATGTGTAGAAAACATGTTTTGAAATTAAGATTATTTCAAATGACCACGTGTCAAACACCCCTAATGTAGGAGGTTGGGGAGTGCTTAAGAGGACAAAAATTCCCTCCAAGCCTCGCCCCCTTCTATGACAAGAAATTCTATGATGTGAACACCCCATATATAAAGGACCTAACCCTCCTAACCTCTCACTCATCCTCACCGGTAAAGTTGCCTCCCTTCCACTCCTACATTTATTCTGAATCCTATACTATCCTTTCTGTTTCTATTGCAATTCTTTCCCCTTTCTCCACAGTCATTGTAGGTTCATTCCAGTCAATTGCCTATTATACTCTGGTTTCATATGGATTGCGATTCATACTATTTTCCAAGCAGACGATACCCGCACCCATTTCCCTATCCTCCTAGCTGTCATGAACCTGCATATTATGACAAAGGTCGTCAAGACCTTATGTTATGATTTCGGCACATAAGATTCCTACCTGCTTTCCGAAATTTCATGTTAATTATACCTTGCTAGAGACTAATAAAGTGTGTGTACAACAGGTAGCTTAAGCCATTAGTCTGCCAACTGCAGCAAACTTTCAAGTCAACTAACTACAAGGAAAGATATCATGGATAGCGGATTAATTGGGCCAGCAATTGTGCCTCTCCCGGAATCGTTTGAGTTCGACACAACGACGATCACTACTTACATTGCCACGGTCCTCAACCTTGTACATACGCAAGATGCTTATGGTATCTTGGCTGCTGTTAATCACCGTGGAGGACCAGTAATTCCGACCTTGGTATTTGGGCTTCCGCTGTCTAGGCTGCCTGATATTGTTCTCCCCCCCCCTCCGAATAACTTGCCAATATGGGTTCGTGATGATCGTGTCCTGGCGTTGAATGAATTGGAGACCTACTGGGCCTTGGAGCCGGTTACTACTGTTGATAAATTGACACTGGAAAGGTGTTCGATTGGAATAGAAAGTATGCAAGCTCTTTCCCAATGTCACTTTATTTTAACTAAGACCTAACTATGGAGCAGGAAGCATTGCCGGGGCGGGCAGTTTTGGGGGGTTTCTGAAGAGAACCTCCATCGAAGGGGAGGTCTATGGAATTACTGCGGCGCATTGTCTACCAGGTGGACTCACAGGAATGCCAGTTTGTTCCCCCTCAACACTCGAGGTTACGGGTCGTCTCAAAAGCCTGTTGAGGTATACCACTCTTGGAGAATTGTCTGACCGTGTGCACATTACACCCATCATGGAGGCAGAAGCCCGCAAAATACTAGGCAGATTCCAGTTCTATGATTGCCCAGCCGGGGTGCGATTTTGTGATCCCATGAAATAAATGGAGCCAAAGACTGGCCTCCTCAGTGGGGCAAACCTCGGGAGTATAGTCCGCTCACACTTTGGACCCCACAGCGATCTCTTACACCGCTATGACCAGGAGCTCAGACGCAAACGCCTTCCTCATTTCTCTGCCCAGGTGTCATGGCTTACAAGGCTGGATTGGTTGATTTTTCGTTGTAATTGGGATAGGTATGCTCTTACTCTTTCCTCTCCACAGCCTGTATTTTGAATGTTGCTAACCTTTCGAAAATCATTCAGATATGGAGAAAATATCTACCAAGGGGACCGTATTTCCGATGTTGGGGATTTATATCCTGGGTTAAGCGTTCAAAAGATAGGAAGATCAACTGGGGTAACTCGCGGGAAGGTCAATCGTGCTACCCTCGTACATTGGGACAACGGTGCACCAACACACGAAATTGCAATAATTGCACCACCAGGTGAACCCTTTGCGAGCAGAGGGGATTCGGGAGGCTGCGTGTTTGGGGTTGAGGATGGCCAATACAAAGCTGCTGGGTTGTTGATTGGGAAGGCTGTGGAAGCTAATATTACTTTTGCAACTCCCTTGTACTTAATTTTGCAGATGGCAGGGGATTACCATTGGGCGTAAGTGCGCCAGGTCTGTTTTAGCTAGTGGTGGAAAGGAGAGAACGTGAAATATCAATGATCCCGCTGGGGTTGTTGCATGTCATCCGCTACCACTCCCCTCTCGCCTCCCAAAGCCACGTGATATACTGCCACTGCTCTGTATTCTCCGCTGCCCTGCTTTCTGACATGGTTCATACAAATTGACCCCCCAGAGCGCGCAATACATAGAGCCAGCCAGAGTTGATATGCTCGTGGCGGATGCCACGTATGATATTATTCATAATCTCAAGAGTACAACGCATGAGCTAAAACCTCCCCAGCCCCTTACCCTAGCCCACGTTCATACTCCGTAGCTAAACCCATCTACCATACACTCAGATTCTGGAATCACGCCAAAGTCAAACCAGTCGTTGGGCATTTCCACTTCACTTTTACTGGTCAATCCCCATCCCTTGGCCCATGTTCACTTTGAACTAACCCAAGTAGAAATGTGGGCTTTGGTGCAAGTATTAATTAGTTGTCGCATTTACCTAATCTGAGCACTAATGAAGAGTGGATAACAGACTACGGGATGAACTCAATCCTTGTTGGATCTATGTAATCTGGACGGTAACCCAGAGTGGATGTAAAACCACTGGGCACGTATATTAGACCACTATACGAATATGATACGGTAAAATCACGGGAAATCTACAATATCTGCCCTTTCACAAATATCCCTCTAAATTGAGGTGTCGACTAAATATATGTTTAGATAGCCAAGTCAATGAGGTCCAACTCAGACAAAAGGGGACATTAGGAGGGGCTGGAGATAGCGGATTTCACTAGACTTTACAGTCCTTATCCAGCAGCCTGTGATCTACTTGAGGTTAGCTCTTGCTATTGTTCCTTGGGAGGCTATGTACCAGTACATACGTGTACCGGAGCTAGAGCATGACAAGAATGATACTAGATTTGGCTTTTGGACTTACAAAGACATACTCATAACTTCTCCCCTAGCAAGTATTGTACTTGCTAGTGTTCCCAATAGTCCGACCGGTCTTTATAAAGTGTTGCGTAGTCATGTAATATCACTCATCTATTGCTCCGAAAAAAAATTGATACTCATGAATCTTGCCCCTAATCTAAGCGAGGGACTATTTCCATTATGATTCTCCTGAGGCTCTGCAGTATAACCCACAAAAACAATGGGTTTAATCAAGAAAACCTTTATTTGAACGTAATAAACTATGATAAAAATAGTAAAATGCAAAATATTATGCTAGTTCAGTCAATGGGCCTGAATATCCAATTGCTTGGCGGGCCTGGTCAGACCAGTCCTAGTCTAGTCAGTCCCATAATCCGGACCGTCCAAGTCGGTCTAATTTCCACCATTAGACTAGACTTGACTTCCGACCGGACTAGCGGTCCAGTCCAGTCTTCCGCAGACCATTGGGAACCCTGGTACTTGCACATGGTAAGAAAGGTCGAAAAAAAATAGTACGTAAAGTCATGTGGGGAAGTTGGGAGACTGATTGCAATGTGGAAAATATGTTGTCTTGGCAGACATGAGGAAACCGTAGTAGAATTAACTTAGGTGAAACCTCTTGCTGATGAGAGGGAGTGCTTACACAGGGGAGGGTAAGAATGGTGGAATTGGACTCCTTGCAGACCCGACACATGGGATTGCTTGCAACCAGGGTAGCCCTTCGGAATCTCCAATTGTCATTTCTGAGGGAAAGATAATAGTAATGCAACGGAACGGATCCTAGATTTCCTGCAATTCTACTGTTTTTCCACCTATACATCTTGATCGACACCGGAATCCTTGTCTTGTCCCCTAAAGTTTTCCGACCTTTATGACCATGCACGAGTATATAACTGGGCTCTTGTAGTCAAAAAAAGAAAAACAACTGGGTGTGTAAAAGAGCGAAACCTTAACCGCACCATACAAGACTTCAAGCAGCAGAAATTAAATCATGGAATTACAGAATAGGAAGCGCTGGTTCAATCTACGGTGAGAAGGGTAAAGCTAAAGACGGGGTGCTCCTTGAATGGGGGCTGGGGCCAACTTCCAATAGGCCAGCCGCATTATGCAGATACCAGATGAGTCGATGACTGAGTGATCTATTGTGATACCGTTGATGTGAGTATAGTACTGTACTAGGATGTGAGCACAGGTCTGCCGAACTTGGTCCGATTTGTCGAGATTACTCAAATTCTCGAGTCTCGGCAGCAATATTCCCGTTACTCGTGGGATTGACGAGCAAGCAGCTTAAATCGTCATAAACCTGGCAATTATCCGTTGAGGGCTGGGATTACCGTACAAGTACAGTACCGTAAAATCTCTTGAAATCGACAATCTCTGGCATGTCAGAATATTGTTGTAAATAGTTCGCTGTTGCTAGTCACTTTGTGTGTTTGCTGTTGTTAAAGGTACTTGGGGTTTATATATTCAAAGTAGTTATAGGGACATGGATTAGGGCTATGATGGGGTGCTTATTTTATCATGTTTTCTGTTATTTCTCTTGGCTAGAACCACTACCGATACAACTATCACTCCTCTCCACACTACACACAAGGTTTGGTCTTCGTTTCCCGCTACGGTCAACAATTCCACTGCCATCACACCCCCTGTTGCTCAACAAATATTCCTGTAAATCGCGACATCGTTCAGGGTAGTCGTAGGTTGGCAGATTAACTAAATTGCGAAAGCCGGTAAATGAGATCTAACACAACGCCAATTGACTCGGGCTATGCTGTGTCGGGAAAACACTAGTCTCTCTCAAGAACCTTTGACTGGGAATCCGGAGATCATAGGGCTGCCGGGGATGGCGGATTTCAGGAGATATTACAGGTAGGGTAGGGTAAGTGGCATTGAAGAGGTTATCCCATTCAGGGGTGCCAAGTCTTAGCATGCATATCTGGGGACATTTGAAGTTGTCGGTTCTCCCCTTCTCTCTCCACTCCCTCTTCTTCCCTGCACTCCACCCCGCCCTTCTCTCTTTCCCCTTAGACTATCATCTTATGGTAACCCAGCGCTTCCAGTCGTCCAGTCCATCCTAGACGGGGTCAGGACGACGGAAGACGACAATGTCTCGTCTTTGGATGGACTGGACGGGGCGACGGCAGTCGGACGGCACTAGTCCTGGGTTTCCTTTTATGGATACAATATCACCCCATTAAAATTTTTAAATTTTATTTATTTGATTTACCTTATCTTTGTTTTAACTTATTGTAGCACAAGTGTGTGTCTTACTGGGCAGCATTGGGTGCATTGACCCATTTTAGCTGACTGTTGTCAATGGCCGTCCGCCAGCGCCCGTCCTTGTCCTGGTCGTCCCGTCTAGTCGTCGTCCGACGGCTGTCGACGGCAGTCGGACGGGACGGCTGGGAGCACTGAGTTGCATCGATGAATTGTAGCATTTTCGGGTGGAAAGTTTATGTGGAGGAGGTAAGAATAATTATTAAACTTTCCACCCAAAAATACTACAATTCATCGTTGCTTTTTTATTGCTTTTACAACATGCCTCGCTCCTTCTTCCAACCCTCGACCACTGTACGATTCCGTCCGCTCTACAGACCCCTAAACTACCGAACCATCGTCCGCCATCACATCGGGCAGTCAAAGTCTCCGGTTGTAAGTAAACCCTTATATTACTCCTGATTGAGCTAATAATAGAGAATGTAGTTTGAGGGGTTCACCCAATTCGATCAGTGATTCCAGGCGGTCAGTCCAGACCATGGGCCGACAGTCCGGTCGAAATTCTGGGCGGCCGCCAAAGCCTGACGGCGCCCAGGCAACCGCCGGGTCGAGTCTTGGCGCAACCCCGGTCATAGCCGCTTTCCCGCAGTCCGGCCAGTCCGGCCGCAGCCAAAGCCGGATGGACTGGCCCTTGGGATCACCGAATTCGATACACGAATCTCACAACTAGAACGAGACCTATCGGATCTTCGAAAGGTTTGTCTCCTGTACACTCTAAGTTTGAAATCTACTAACTATGTCATAGGACTTTCCCGTCTCGAAAGTCCAATTAATGATGAACATGGAACATATGCGGGACTAGTTCTCATCAAATTTTAAAGACTTGACTCCGGATCGTAGCACTACTGGACTCGAGGACTCGGGCCAGGCTCGAGCTGCCAAGAGGCTCGAGTGTAATAGTAGAGTCACCAGGATACCTCTACACACTATCCTTATAACTCAGGACCATCTTCACTACGGGTTTCCTCTACCTCTTCCCAAATTTCCACTTCCGCCAAGAGACTCGAGCCCGCTCGGCTCATGCACAACACCAGACTTGAGTGGAAAAATCAACCTTATCAAATGGATCATGGCTGCTACTTGTTCCGGGATTTTTACTCTTTTGGCAGTAAGTTACTATCAAATTTAAACTGTTACCTCCTAACACAATTCGTGATAGGTGGCAGGATCATTGGCGTAGGATGCCGCGAAACCGCACTTGATTCAATTTTTTCAAACAGCAGTAAGATGAATTAAGTTGTCATGTCACTATGAGAGTGTTTTGCTAACATACTCTTAGGCAATTGAGACCAACGAAGACAAGAAGTAACCACCCAAAAAATAAAAAACCTTTATTATTATTATCATTATTATTGCTTGTATTCCGGGGATGCGTGGCTGGGCGGTGTCTGAAGGGGGAAGGATTTGATTGTTTTTGCTCTTGCTTGGGAGTTTTTGCTCTTGCTTGGGTTTTTAGATTGAGTGCGCTTGACTTTTAGATGACTTTCCCTATCTTTTCTTTTTCCTGAATGCGTTGGGGTTGGCGGGGGAGAACAGGATATCATAATATGATACTAGTGCGGTGAAAAATAAAATCGTCGCGTTCGCTTAAACATTTCTTACTTGTACTTGACCCTTGTGATAATTTTACTTCCGCTGTCCTCGTATACACGCAAGTACTCGACGTTTTTCGGGAGGTCTCCGGAACTTGAGTTACAGTATTTTATTTAAAACAAGGCATTGTTCGTTCATTATTTTGTATTCACCTCCCCATCCATGGGTAATTTCATATATTATTTATTTACTCACTGATAATGTTTAAACGAGACAGAACCTCCCGCATACATGCCTACTTAGGAAAGTCTACATTGAATTTCCGGAACATACGAGTATTAAATCCTTCGGAATGGGCCGCAACCTGGGAGGGCCCGCGACACCACATCCACCCCACCCAGAGCAGGCTCCTCCACCTCCTCATCCACCTCCAGCAGCACCAGCACCAGCGGAATCCACTAGTTCATCCCAACGCAAGAGCTCCTCTCACATCCCCCCGACTATCGTTCTCAAGCAAATATTCAATCCGGATCCCGCGGATCATTCTGAAAAGACAGCGGAAACCACAAAGTTGTACGCCGAGATGGTCACCAAGGCAATTAAACTCGTAGAAGACGCCGATACCCCTCTCGATCCAGCCCGCTACAACCAATTCTTCACAAGTCTCGGCGCTGACGTCGCCGCAAAGGTTATCAGCTCGGAGGGGACAGAACCTACTAACTTCCGGTATTCACGCAGAAAATAGAAGACCACAGTGAATACTTACCCCTTGCCACCCTCAATATGCCCAATAAAGCGCAGAAACCGGGGACGCCATTTCCCCACGGACGTAACCCCAGCCACGGGGGTTCGGAGGAAATGCGGGACCAGTATATACCCCATGCGACAATCAGGAGTGTATCCTTTAATAGCATAGACAAACCGCACTTTGGCCTTAGCCAGGGCCCGGTGGAGAAGGAGTCCTCTTGCTCATCCGCTCCCTAACCTAAAAGGCAGAATTCCGGTTATTACAATCCTACCAGAGCGCACATTGAGGATTACGGCACAAAATTGGGCGAGAACAATGAAGGACACCCTTTCCTTAACCTCTCTGCTCACCTGGCCAATCCCGGGGGATGTAGGGGCTCTACTCGAACGCACAGTTCTTACATTGGGCGTGGCCGTGGCTGTGGACAGTCACCCAAGTCTTGTGGTGGGGCCGCTTCTGAGGGGAATCAATTGGCGTCATGAGCATGGGGGTAAAAAGGAGGGCACTGCAGAGCACGGAGGCGACCCTATCAGTACCGATGAACTGGGTTCCATAGCGAAAGGATCTCCTGTATCACCGTTTGGGAAAAAAAGATCCCACTATGGTAACTACAAAAGCATCAGATATCACTCGTCCAGTCTTGGAGCACTGGACAGATGAGCCGAGTCTTAGCTCGGGACGGGGCCTTGAGGAGGAAGAATAAGAGGAGCTGGGATCACATACACTACCTAGGATAGAACGCAATACCGTGTTCGGCAACAAAAATGCTATCAATGGCGCGGATGGGATGGCTGATCTAGATGAGGGATACGAGGCGATTGGGCCCGCCAAGGTAGTCCAATACGCGCCAATGGTTCAGGACAAAGCATCCAAGGCATTCGAAGGTCACGAGAAGGTCAACTTTGGAGACATAGATTCCAAGAGAGCCGCCCTCGCACCTGGCCAAGCCGTATCCGGAAACCCCGCTTTCAATCCGCCATCTAGTTTTACGGATCGACGCACTTCGTTTGTCAGTCAATCTCGCGAAGATGTACCTCCCCCTAGAGCATCTCAGCCTCCACCTGGGCTTCCACTTCCTCCTGGACTTCCAATTCTGCCAAGCTATTACTAGCAAAGGCATCACTCCCCAAACCGGTCTAGGAAATAGTTTGTTTTATCACCCGAGCGGGAAAGCGGTGCTCTTCTCTCGAACTACCGACAACCGTCAAGCAGCGCCAGGCCAACATTGCCGGCTTTATCCAGACATGGGCCCCTTCACTGGCGGTCAATGTAGCGATGCTAATGAGTATGATATATTGCTTTCATTGTTCCTTTCCGCTTTGGACCAGAAATATTATGGCTAACTGGGCACTTGTTTATTCTTGCGTTTGATCGTAACAGACAATGAGTAAAGCTGCTGTTAGTACGAGACCATATCAATCCCGAGACCGCTGACACCGAATAGGGTCGAACACCACTCTAGTGGGCTGCTAGTGGCGGGCATGAGGGGGTGGTAAAGATGCTATTAGAACGGGACGATATCAATCCCAACATCGCCGACACCTTTTTTGGCCGAACACCGCTCTCGTGCGCTGCTGTGGCAGGGCATGAGCATGTAGTGGAGTTGCTTTGATACTAGAGCGATCTGATGTTAATCCCGACATCCCAGACCCTAGTGGAAAAACACCCCTTGAAATTGCTGCGTCTAGTCAACACATAGGGGTTGCGGAGTTACTCTCTAAACCCAACCCCTCCCTCCTTATTCCTAAGCATTCCCATAAAGTCCTAAAGCACCCATCACCCGAGACTTCTGACCTCCCTCCAAGCTCCTCTCAGTCTCAGCCTATCCCTGCTGCCTCTCCTTCAATGCTGGAACCCCTTCCTCCCGATGCTCGACTCTACCTTGGAATACGGATTCGTTCCTTCATGATTATTTCTTCCTTCATTTTCATTTTCATTCTTTTCTTTGCTATTAACCCCTTCTTACAGACCGGTTTCTGACTATCCTTTCATAGATGACTGCTGTATTATACAGATGGAGTTGGTGTGGATGGTACTTTAGAGGATCAACCTCAGATATGTAAGCCCAAGTTTGTCCAATTGTACTTAATGCTGGGAACTCTAGGGAGGTCGATTGTGCATAATCTGTGCTTTCCTATTCTCGTTTTTACCCTTATTTTCTCATCCCTCATCTATACTGCATCCTCTATCCCTTTTATCTGATAACATAAGTTCTTTCCTCTCTTTTCTGAGTTATTTTTTAGAACTCTGTATCGTAGGAATGTATCATATCGAAGATGACCGCTTTTGATAGTGTAAGTGTAGTTTGTGGAGAGCCTTCATTGAAATTCAACCATCTTATCCTGACAAAACAGCAATGTTGGTGCTCACTCGCAATCACCTCTACCCGCGATCCGCAACAGATCAGTTACTCTGATACAGCACATACTCTCTCGCAGGTCTCCGCCCCTCCTAACCTAGGCATGTCATTTCTGTACAACCGCATTTACTCTGAGTATTTTCCAAACTCCCTCCCCCGGACCACCTTGGCTATGGATAACCCCTAGATTGAACATGTAGCTTAAATGGCAGATATACAGAAACACCCGCCGTCGTGATGGAGAGTAGGTTAGCTATTAAACTCACAACATTTTTTGTTGATACTGTATGCATACCCTACTGTACTTTACGGGCCGGGCATTACCGGACACTCCCCCGGCCAAAAGCGCAAGTCATGTTTGCGCGTGGGTTACCAGATATACTCGATCCTCTTTTCACTTTGTTCCCCCAGTCATTCGAAACCTCAGCTTGCTTAAACGGAGAGTCGGCCACTCGCCCACCCCCAGCTCTCTGGCAACCTATGAGGCTGCCCAGGCACCCGGAAGTGTGATAAACTTGAGTACGTCCGCCTGTAGTGCACCGCACCATGGTGTATGCCCTGCTATCGGATTTTCAATTTTTTTTCTTTACTCCTCACCCACGGAAGTTGTTGTGTGCATTTCTCAGCTTGCTGTTGGCACTTACCCCCCCAATCCTTGTTCAAGCGTCCTACTCAAACTATAATTTTCCTTCGCCAGACACCCGGCGGAAGCAACTCAGTTTAAGTGTGGAGCTCTGGCTAAGAGCCAGTGTCTGAGCCCTCCTTATTGCCGGGAAATATTCTATAATATAGTGGGAAACATTCAAGAGTTCGCATGGTATTGTCTCTTATGCTAGGGCTACTCTGTTCTGTGGTTTTCCCAAGAGGGTTTTGTTTCCTCTCTCATCTAACACGAAAAAAAAAATACTGTCGGGATATAGTTGGTGACAGGAAAAATTCCAGTAGGCATTCATTATTTCAGGATTCTGGAGGTATGATGTCCGGGACAGAACAGACCTACCTATGATACCGGCTTGTCATTGTACAAGAACTATTAAGGGCGCTCAAGCTTTGCCGACGCCATACCTTGGGCCGGCTATAGTCTGTACGAAACTTCTAGGAAAACGAAAAGCTAACAGCATTGGATTCGCCCCCGAGGCCGGTTTTTCGACGCTACGCACTAAGTTATTGGCTAGCCGGGAGTGCTAAGAGAATATGAAATTGGCTTGTATGCTTGTCGGTAAAACTAAATTTAAGGCTCTGCGCGCCGTGACTGGCAGTGAATTTTCAGTCAGATGGGAAAAAGGAATGGGTTAGTGGGCGTGGCGGTATTCTAAGTTGACCCAAATTTTGACCTGGCTTAGTCATGAAGGGTGTTGTAATTCTGGATTGAAGCTGTACGTACTTCTTGGTTGATTGATCGGTTTCTTGAGGGACCATAGGGCCCTATTTATGCTATGATACAAGGAAGGAAGCGGGCTAAAACAATGCATGACATATCATACAATACGGCAGGTCAAACGTACACGAGCTGCAAATAAGAATTGCGGTGCAACCAAAACTGTCAGTCCAACAACTAAGGCTTGGTAAGGCCGTGTAACTACACGCAAAGCGAACTTCTCCTCGCACATGTATAGTAGGATCATATTATAACAGTTTGCGAAGCCAAAAGATGTTATTTCTAAAAAATAAACATACCAGTAGATAGCTCAGATTGTAAAGAACAGGACTATCAAACTGGCTAAGAAAGCGAAATTCTTAGGGGTTTGTAAAACTCAGATTTCATTACCTAGATAGCTGATCTGTAAAGTTAGCCTTGGTATCATAATACTTCAAATTACAAATTAGTAGATGAAAGATAATATTATTGTAGAATTCAATGGAATAAACATAAAATAGTCCATAAAAGAAATAATGGAAATAAGACTGTCATGAGTGAGAAGATTGAATTAGTTAAAGAAATCACGACTTATCAATTGAAAAACTTAAATAAAAAGTAATAGCCAGTTACCCTCCTATTTCACTGTTGCTCATAGTCGGCAGAAGCAAGTGTGACACTGAAGCAAGTGTGGTGCAACAAGTTCTTCTTTTTTTTTTTTTTTTCTTGTGTGACCGTTTATACTTACAAACAACTGATATGGAGAATAATATAAAATTTTTAATTTTTAATTAATACATAATATTATAAAATCTGCATTTTCAATAATAGAATCTAATGAAATAGTGGATAAATTAGAATTACTATCAGATTCATTGTCAACAACCTGACTGCTCCTGTGACACCTCAAATCTCCTAATACAGGATAGTTATTTTTGGCCTATTGTATGTTAGCACCAGTTATTCTGTTTGTATGATAATTATAACATTCTTTTTAATAATAGTGCTCAACTTACATTTGCCATTTCATGTTTCAGAGATGGCGGTTCAAGTACATACAGAGCTTGCAATAAATCTGCATCTCGTAGGGGTGGTTCAAGATCAGTAGGGGTACAATTCCTTTCATGATTGGAAATTGGGAACAAGAATTCAGGTGGAATTGTTCCACCTTAGATAATATTTTGAACTTCTATGTTGTGTTTCTTTTTCATCTTATGTGCTGTAATTTTATGACGGTTTAGAGCAGCCTTAGCCTTATTTACTATAATTTGTGCTGTTAATTCCTTTTTCAAAATTGATGCATCCATTTTGCTATAGCCTTTATATTAAACAGCTGTGCAGCTACACTTGCCTTCTCTCTAGGCCTTTACTCTAACTATCTCAATGCTTGATTTACACTGTTCTTCATTTCCAGTTCTGTAGATCCTTGAATATTGGCTACTAACATGTTATCGGATAGCTAAATAGTATCCTCCATAGTTGGAAAACTAACCAGATGTCAAGGAACGAGATCAGAAAAAGGAAACTTGTGTCCATATAGAGGAGACGGAGGATATGTGGAACGAGCGGGAGATGCTTTTGTCGGTGTTTATTAATACTCCCGTCCTTCCCTGCTGGTTTAGTTAGTTGTGAATGTGAGCAAGATGTCAAGCAAGAAATTTGATGAGAGCGAGGATGTGTTTGAGGGAAAGAGGAAAGAAGCGGGAAAAATTTTGACTTATGATATGATATCCCTCTTTTGTCCTTGTTGCCATAACCTCAGGCGTTTCATTTGGACCGAGTGATAGTTGGTGATCACATGCCAGTGATCGTTTGCTCTGGAAAGCCATAGCTTTTAAAAGAAAAAGGTTTCCGGATTTCTATTATTTGGCTCTAGTGAAGAGAGTTAGTGTTAGTGTATACTCTGAGAATTTTTGTCGGAGTTACGGATGTGGTTGAAACTTCCCATGATATTGCAATAACTGTTGGCATTACTTTTGCCCGTGCTGATAGATTGCATATTTGTAGTCTGGGCGTGGTATCCGGCCCAGAGTTCATTAGCCCTCGAAACCCCGATCAGGCGTGGGAGATGATAGGTCCCCCTAGCACCAGGAATGTTGCCCAATCTAGTCTACAGCAAGCCAACCTGCGCGCGGAAGCCCAGGAGACGCGAGTCATCTACCAAAGCCAACTCGAGCCCAACGCCCAACGCCATCGCACTAACAACGCAAATCGTGGAAATCGGGCAGGCGGAGATGTCCTGCCGCGCGCCCCGCACGTTCGCGAGGAAAGTGGCCGTCGGTTGTGGGGTCAATGGTGTGGGCTCGGTTAGGTCCACGGCTACGCAGAAGACGCCTAGGACGTTGTTGGCGAGGATTAGCGCGCCGGTGGACGAGAGAGAAGAGGTTAAGTTGAGGAGGGGTGTGATGTGCCCGCGGGGCTCTTTGACGAGCGCCCTTGACATGGCGTTTTTGGTCGAGAGTCGGGCGAGGGTTAGGAGGGTTATCTCACCCGGGTTTGATGCTGGAATGGTGGTTATTGTGATTAGGGGTGGGGTTGGCGTGGTGCTATCCGTTGCTTGGAAAAGGGGCTGGAGAAGCTGGCGAGGGTTTCGCCTCATTTCTAAAAGTTTTGTTTGTTCGTTACATTTTATTGTTTGTTTGTTTGGTGGGTGTTTCACTGGGTGGGGATTGGGGCAATGAAATTGGTATGGTATCTGAATTAGTGGTATAGTATGATCGGGTTTTGTATCATAGCGAGTACGGAGGACTCTGGGAATGACTATGATACAGGACTCGCTCACGTTTGCCAAGAATACCTCCGGAAGCCGAATGTTGAGGCAGGCACGCCACACGTATTCTGGGCAAATACGAGTGAGTTGAGAGGGATTGAGGTTGAGGCTTGGAATGTATAGATATTTGAGCCGAGGGTAAGCAACACGTGTCAAATTAACCCACACCTTCAACGTGAGAACACCAGCCTGCAGTCCCTGCACACAACTTGAGTTCCCCTTCTCCCTCCCTGCCCCAACTTTCATCGGCAACTTGATTTTTGTCGATGCCATCATCTCTGCGTCAATATTTCATCAAGCCGTAACTGCGATAAAGATGCGTACTTCCGACGTCTTGATAGACGATCATGTGGATCCAGGTGACTTTGCCCATGTCTATGAAAGTCTGCGGGATCCTTCCAATCATTTTGAGGGATATTCCTTTCGGTAACTCATCCAGTGTTCCCAACCGTCCAGTCCGGACGGGACGGACGGCGGTGCATGGGGGGATGCCCGGGGCGGACGGGCGTCTTAGCCTCCGTCCAGACCACTGCCCAGGACGGACTACCGGGCCCTGCGCGTGTTTCAAGATGCGGAATAGACGATATGCCTAGAGGTGACTGCCGGTAACGGTCAGGCGCTGCAGATGACGGCCGGACCCTGCAGATGCCTGTCGGAAGACCCATTTGTACTAAGACTGCAGGGCCCGGGCGTCAGCCCCTAGGACCGCCGTCTTTATGGAAGATGGACGCCATGCCCTGCCGTCCTTACCCACCATGCCGGGGCCCCGTAGGGTGCCCGGGACGGTTGGGAACACTGAACTCATCCACTGCACCCCTTTTACCCCGTTATGCATTACTAAGCGTTTTGTCAAGAATCCATTGGAACCCATCCAATCGGGCATTACGGAGGTACAGCCCATAGGTTTTTGTATGTTCCACAGGCAGAGAGTGCGACACCCTAGGCTTGTGAAACATACAAAACTTACGAGCTGTACCTCCGTAAAGGTCGTGATGCCGTCCAAATTGCACCAATGTGTCGCGTCGTGGCTTTTTGATGGTATTGCAGAAGCCTGTGTGCAGGGGCTCATCCACCCAGTCTAGCGTCACACAATGGATATAATGCCTTCTCCTGGTACGTTTTTGATCATTCTTCCTTCAAACTATCCCTGTTTTACTCCTGTCTTTTCCCGAAACTTTCTAGTACTTGTCACAGGCCGCAAGTACAGAAAACAGGGATCAAAGAATTATTTGGCAAAACATCTATGCGTGTCTGAGCACTCATATAAATAATACCCCCCCCCCCCGCCCTATTTCAGGTACTTATAGACAGAGACAAGTACTTGTTGTCTGGGATGAGTAAATACTCAACTTCGGCTAATCTGGTCTGGTGCATTAGAGTACAAGAACCTTGGAGCTCCGTTTACCTGTGCTGTGAAAGAAGCGGATCTCACCTTCATACCTCTGGTTGGTCCCGGGAGGACCAAGGGTACAGAATTCCCCTCAGTGGTTTTAGAGTCCGGTTGGAGTGGGTCCGCTGCGAGACTTCGCGAAGATGCCAGGTTATGGCAAGAGGGTTCTGCCGGGGCAGTTCGTGTTATATTGCAAGTCAAATGCTATCGGCGCAATCAGAACAACCGAATACGTCTTGTTTTGTTCATCTCGCGAGCCCACCCTAACGGCCAGCGTGCTTCCCTTGAAACATATGCAAGTCCTCTCCAGATTCTTGACACGGGTGATTTATTTACTCATATATTAGTTGCGAGTATAGATTATCCTGCCTGCCAAAGTTCCCCCCCAAGAAAATCCCTCAATCTCCCTCGGAGAATTCTACGCAGGGGATTGCCCACCTGAAATGGATTCGGCAACTCAAATTCCCCTAGACCTCGAAATACCTCGTATTGTCGGAACCCGCTACATTAACGAGCGGGGTAATCTTCCAACCTAGAGAGCGGAAATGTTTGGAAGTGTTTTTTCCCATTTCCTTACCTCCCAGTTGGCAACTGTCGCTGGTTCCCTTTGGTATTTCCCGATCGCTGAGGGGGCGGTTGGCGTGTAGGGTTGGATGGTTCTGTGGCCCATGGGTGTAGCTGGGATTTCTTCTTGTAGTTAGGGGTGGGCTTGACGTTGTGATATAGGTTCCTTGGAGAGTGGGCCGGAGGAGCCGGAGAGGCTTTTGCCTCAATTCTAAAGGTTTGTTCCTTATAATATTATTATTTTATTGGTTGTTTGTTTGTTTGTTTGGTCGATGTTTCACCGGGTGAGGATTGGGGAAAGGGAATTGGCGGTGCTATTAGAGGATTTAGTGGGTAGTATGTGGGGCTCTGGGAAAGACCCGGATATACCGACTATCGCCCATCTATACTCCGGGTTTTTTAAAGTAATCGGAAAGTAAGATGTCCATCCCCCTCATGCCTGTGCAAGTAAAACTGCAAAGTGTGTAAGTTACGGAGATAATTTAATTGTTAGCCAAGCTCCCCTGCCGGAACCCTCAATTCCACCAGGGTCGCGTAACTCTATTTTTCCGGTTCCGATTACTTTAAAAATCGCCGAACCTCTCCGATCCCCCCAATCAGAGACAAAACACTTCAGGAAGGAATGGTATTTTCTAGATAGAATACAGACTTAATGACATTGCTGGGCAGATAGTAAAATATCGCAGCTAGCTGACACTAACCAGCCACTACCACCACCAAATAGCACACATCGTAAGACCAGGAAAGGAACACCTCCGCAAGTCTCGCTAAAAGGCTACAGAAATGACAGAGATCCTCCCTACTCACTATCAGCAACCAATTCCAGGAGTCTCTCAACACCTATATGGGTGACACCCCCTCACCGGTTAAGAAAAGAGAATCCGAAACAGCCGCGTGGGCCATACGGTTCCATCTACCCCAGTGAATCGGAAGAGCGTGTAAGTGAGTGAAAGTAGAGTGAAGCGGATTTCCATTTTTAGTACAATAGGATATTAGCTATGATACTCCGGAAACCAGTGCCATGATAAGACGATAGACCGCGGCGCGAATCAAGACAAGCAGCTCACCCAATAAATCCTCCCCTCCAGACGAACCGACAAACCAGCTTGCCCTGCACAATTCCGCGTCAAACTAAGAAGGTACCATCCTCTAGGTAAAAATAAAGATAAAAAGAAGAGCTCTGAAATAGCACATTTGTAACGCGGACAGGAGAACAGAAACAGAACAGAAAATACAGTTCCTCTCCTCCTTGTACTGAGCTTATTCCAGTTGATCGATTTCGGAATACATGCCTAGGAGCAAGAAAGTAAGCAAGAAAGCAAGCGAATTGCTCGGAAGCTCCTTGAATGGTAGTATGTGAATCTCCCTTGTGTTGGTAAACTAAGATAGCAAAACGTCACTCAATAGACAAATACCCGGTTCTTCTAAGCCCCACGCAGGCCCCACAAAGGACCACCGCACTGGGAAAAGGGGAAGGGTGCTCGTGGTTGGCCTAACGCAGGAACATACTCGAGTAGGAAAAATCGTGTCAAATAATAATATAATAGAATCCTCCAATGGAGAAGTGAAATCCACGGTTGACATCCGCCACCCCCCACCCACCATTATAAGCAGAGAATTGCCCAAATTTAGTTAAGTTATCATACGATCTCCAGCCAGCCACTACCATAATCGACAGGGCCTGGTCCCGAATGAGTATACCACCAGAAACATACCGATATATACATCCCTCGGTCATCACGGCTGTTGAACGGGTGGTGGAAGAGATAGTTAGATGGATTTCAGGAGTGGTGGAATAGTGGTATCCTTGCATCGACAATCATTCGACCTTCCGAACGAAACACTGACCCATGAACCACTATCAATGACTGCCACGGATAACATTTTTTAAAGCTAGATAAATAATTTACAAGGTTGAAAAGCCTAGTATTTGCTCCCTACCCACTAGTGGCCTACACCTTGGATGTGAAAATACGGTTATATTGCGAGCACAAAACTGTGATTGCGCCCCCCCCCACTTGGTCGCTTCCTACTCCATTTTGAGCATTTACATCTCCTGCTGTTTCGTTCTCTTCCTCTCTCTATCATCCAAACCATCTCTTCGTGTATCACCCTAGCCTCCTTCTCTACCATTTGCTTCTCCTGTATCTTCCTTTCCTGCTCTTTCTTGTGCTCGCTGAACATTTTGGCATGCCTTGCCCTAACCTCCAGCTTCTCCTAAACGCTTGCGACCTTCTTCGCCTCCCTTTCCTCCTTCTCCTTATTCTGGTTAAGCATTTCTGCATGCCTCTCCCTGACCTCTATTGTGCCCCCCCCTAGCCTCCAGCTCCGTCTGCAGCCTTGTGACCTCCCTCGCCCCCTTAGCCTCCTCCTTCTGAAACTTCATGAAGGCGGTCGTCTTGTCCTTGACAATAACCCTTGCCCCATCACATGAGGGTCCACTATGGCAACCAACTTTAATTTATGCTTCTTATTGCCAACGCTGATCTTTATATTCTGCCTTGCACGATATTTTGCTGCAAGCCCTCAGAGGTTGCCCCCTTCGCTCTTCCTTGCATGTCTGCAGTTTGGTTTTCAGAGGCTCTTAGGGGTAGCCAGCATTCGATGGGACCTATGGGAGTACACACATCGGGTATGACATGCCCGTGACATTTAATGGATGGGAGGATGATGCGCGGGAGGATTAGACTGTAATTGCGGAGTTGTGACGCTGTATATGGGCTTTGAACTAGCGCGTCGGGATCACCATAGACGGGAGTTATGCCAAAGTCATCTATTGTTGGGTTGGTCTTGTTCTTTGTGTCGGTGTGGTGGTCGACACCACGACGAAAAGTGACGTATGAGTACGAGGTCGTGGTGGTTTTTGGATAACCTCTTCTTGAGTTTCCGCAGATGGCCAAGGTGCCTATAGCGCCGTGAGAAGAGGCAGTAGTCTTAACGTTTGGTGCCGTCTATGGAGCGAGGGCCGAACATGGGTCATTGTTCGTGGTTCGTGCACAAGGCGATTATGGCGCAGGGCCCCTTTACGACTGGGGGGTTACTAGTGCCGCCGACATTCATAGTCGGAAGGGAGGCCCCGAAACCCATTGGCGTGCCTCTTTTGATCAAAAAAAACATCACAGTTTGGCTTTAAATGCGACCAGAGTTGTTCAATAGCTTGGCAGTGGGAAAATGACTTCACTATCATGTGGAGTGTGTTTGTGGCAACAATCAGATCATAGAACTTTCTCGGGTGAGCCTTATTCTCCTCTCTCAGAACACCTGGCATGTGATACGGTCTTTTGAAATATATGTCCAGCATTCGGGGAATAAACCGCGCATCGTCCAAGAGCTTTGGAACCTTATCCCTAAGAGTCATGGGCCAGGCGGCAACAGCAGCCCGCAATCCATTCCCCTCCCTCACCCCTAGTAGAGCCTTCCCATCCGAGCCATGTGCTAGCTTTCCGGTTCTCCGCAAGAGTTCATCTTTCCCCACCACACCTCCCACCCCAACAACACTTCGCCTAGCAAGTACCCCTGTGCTCCGACCCCCCAAACCAAATACGTTCTTAACACCCAGCTTGCCCCCATCCCTGCTGCCCAGCACCAAATCAATGAACTCAAACATTGCATACACAGCCCCGGCATTATCGCAGTGAGAAACATGTTGGCATCCATAACCTCCATGTGACTATTATTCGGCCGCTGGGAACGGGCGTGAAGGAGTCGTGAAGATACTGCTGGAAGGGAATGATGTTGACCCAAAACGCAGTTGATGGATTTGAGGGAACACCGCTCTGGTGGGCCTCTATCAATGGGCATGAAGAAGTCGTGAGGATACTACGAGGGCAGAGCAACGTCAACACCCAGCGCGCTAACAAAGATGGCCGAACACCGCTATCAAGGGCCACTGTCAACGGGCATGAAGGAGTCGTGAAGATACAGCTGGAACGGAATGATGTTGATCCAGAGGCAGCTGATATATATGGGAAAACCCCGCTCCTGTGGGCCGCTGTGGGTGGGCATGAAGGAGTGGTGAGGGTACTCCTGAGGCAGGGCAAAATTAATCCCCAGCGCGCGGACGAAGACGGAGGATTCAGGAGGGACACCACTGTCAGGGGCCACTAGGAAGGGGCACGTCGGAATCGTGAAGATAATACTGGAACGGAATGAGGTCGATCCCAACACAGTTGATTATTATTACGGAAGGCCACTGTTGTGGGCCGCTAGGGGCGGGTGTGCTGGAGTGGTGAGGATACTCCTAGGGCAAAGCAAGGTCAATCCGGAGGGCGCCGACGATAGTGGTAGAGCACCGCTGTCATGGGCAGCGGTGAGCGGGCACGAGGAAGTCGTGAGGATGTTACTGGAACGGAATGATGTTGATCCTGACTCGGTGGACCAAGATGACTGAACACCACTCTCTTTGGCCGCGGGGGCTGGCCGCGTAGGAGTCATGGGGATACTACTGGGACAGGACGAGGTCAATCTTAATACACCTGACGAAGGGGGCCGGACCCCACTATGGTGGGCAGCACGGTACGGACATAAGGGAGTGGTGAGGATCATACTAGAATAGTGATGGACACGATCATGCTCGAGCATGATCTGATCGAGGGGACTCCATGATCGAATGCTCGAGCAAATGGTCGAGTATGATCGAGTACTCGAGCATTGTCACTGCTCGAGCATGATCGAGTGATCGAGTGATCGAGCATGATCGTGTTGAAACGTATGGCTTAAGCCATTGATTCATTGTCGTTTCACTATTATACTTTTCTCTCTTGTTTCGTACTAGTGTTTTACTAACATCGTCTGATGCACTTCTGTTACCACGCTACTACTATCATGTATCATGTGGAGGAAAAGTTTTCTAGTTGCATTTCATATGTCACGCGTATTGAAGGATAAAAGCTGGATCTTTTCCCTATCTCTTTTGTTCAGCAGTCAGTCTTCGCACGTCTTCTATCTCTTGCCTTTTTATCTTGTCCCTCTAGTCTTCAATCAAATATTACCTCCGTTCCGGCCATAAAAACTAAGAGATCGTTCATGATCGAGCACTCGAGCAAAGTAATTACTCAAGTATGATTGCGAGATCGAGTACAGTTTCCACTTCTGTGAGGTTGCTTATTGATAGCTTTACTTACTATGATTAAATTTTCTTTCTGATTAGAGGTATCATGTGATTGCCAAGATATATATATTGATCGAGCATGATCTGATCGAGGGACCCCTATGATCGAGGTTGCTCGAGCATGATCTGATCGTGTCCATCACTATACTAGAATGGAACCACCCCCATCAAATCATGTTTGCTCCCATATGTGATGAAGATGGCCAAAGCCCACTCTCCAAGGCTGTGCAGTCTGGACCTCAGGAGACCTTGGAGATACTACAGGAACGGGACCGCCTCTCTTATTATATAGCAGACAAACAAGGCCGGACGCCGCTCTCGTGGGCTGTGGCTCTTGGGCATTGGAACCTTTTTTTTCTGTTGATGCGCAATAGACGTTACTACGGAAAAAATCGCATTAGGCCCAATTCACTCGATGTATACTTGAGAGATGGAAGTCTCTGTTATAATTGCTAGAGTGAGATACAGGAGTTAGTTTGGGGCATAGTAGGCATAGGGGTTGTGTGGGGTTTAATAGACTCTTCTCATTATTAGGGCCTTCCGTGTTAGGTGTGCATAGTGCGCTCTTTACTTTTATGTGGCCACCATCGACTATGAAGAGAGCACCACGTTATTGTCATAGAACATGGCTCTACTCCGAACCATCACTAAAGTGCTTTTGTCCCAAGCTAGGCATGAGTCTCCTGCGCTGCCCGTGTTAGGGTTGAGTTATGAAAGAACTTTCAGCAAAGTAAGTAAGTAATACAATCAGATCAGTGTTCGTTGAGGAGAGGCGCACAGTGGGCATTGGCTCTGCAGTCCCGCCATTACTGCTGGCCAGTGAAAGCATTATGTTACTCCTCTCCACCATTACTACGAGCCGGAAAGAGTATGTTTTCAATCTTCGACGCTTTCCTCATAGGGTTTGATAAGGTACATATTTTATGTTTTTAGACCGGTGATTTCATGTATTGTAAGTTATGATACCAAAAATACCAAACATACCAGCAGGGGAGGAGGTTAGGATTAGGAGGTGTAAAAAAATAGAAAATGTGGAGTAAAAAACCTCGAGGTACGCATTACGATAGCCAGTCCGTCTCCTTCCAATTGCCACAGATGCAATGACTACGTCTGTGCCGCCCAACAATAAACAGCCACCAAAGCGACCATGAATTTGTAGTAGGGAGTCAGAGGAACAGGTATTATGGCAAGTGGCCGTAGGAATGGAAATAGGTATTAAGGCGTTTGAATGAGTTCGCAGGGAGTGGGATAGTTGGCATGGACGGCAGTAGGTAGACCGAGACTGAAAGGCCAGGGGAAGGAATAAAGAGGCAGTGACAGATGGGAAAGGGAAGAATATTGGTAGAGGCTCATGAGCGAGGAGGTAGAGCTGAGAATGCTTCCCTTTTTGGTACATACGTGACAACAAAATACTGTATTGTGGAACATAATTAAGCCTTCCGACGGGTTTGCCCAGGTCGAAAAAGGGCCGACCCGACCCAGTCCAAGCCCAACGAATATTGAGCCCAACGCAGCCCTGTTCAAGCAAACCTAGCCCAAGCTTACCCAAGGCACCCATTAAGTCAGTATACAAACGAAATGGGGTCAAGACTCAAGAGAAAAAAATATCTAATATTATATTATGTGTATTGGGTGGAAATTATTATAATAAAAGGATTCATGATAAGAATAGCTGGTAGCAGAAGCGGTAGGAGAAGGGACACGATGTGGGAAATAATTGTGATTACAGCCGAGAGGATCAGCCTAGCCCATGTTGGACTAAGGGGACTACCAACCTGGGAGGCACTCAGTTGACTAGATTGCCTAGACTGAGAGAGCGACTTGAGTCGGATATCGTCCTCTTAGCTCCAGAGAATACCTCCTCAGGTTCTTAAAACATTGTTGGAATCGATAACAATAAAACAGCCCACCAAGAAAGTATTCGGTACTCTTTCTTTTGGCGATCCTCTAGCCACCAGTTATAAGGTAATTAGTATATTAAAAGGAAGATACGCGTTGCAGTGGAGGCATAGCCGATTGGTGAAGAACTCGATAGGAGTAATCTTCCTCGAGGAGAAGTTATTTGATACGTACCTTTTCGAACCGTCAGAGCGAGTGATAATCCAAGACTACTATACACCATTGGCTCTAGCCTTTCACCGCACTATCTCCATTTAAACAGGATTCCTCTCTCACGTTTCTACTATAGTAGGAGCAAGTGCTGTTCCAAATTTCAGCGTGCTCAGACTATAGTTTCCATAGTATGATATGATAACAGCAACGCGAAAATATTGCAAGAGTTTCAAAGTGATTGGTCGGCTTAGTTGGGTAACCCGTGGTTGGCCCTTTCCGTCGCGGCCCAGCCCAACGAACCAGGCCCAGCCCAACGAATGGCGCGCGCTAACTCAACAAAGTTCTGACCAATTGGAAGGCTTGCATTCGCTAAACGGTACGGCTTCCACGGTCAAGGGATAAACCAGTGAGGTTCATGACCGGTGATCGTACCTCAGGCAGGAGTTCCGGGTTCGCAATAGAAAATCTGCGGGCTTACTGGCAGAGCTATGATAGAGCATTTATCAATGAGACAAAGGACACTCATGCGATAGCTGCGCGTATTGTGCAAATTGTGATAACTTTTGGAGATCTGGTTTCGGTGGCATAGCGCGTCAAGAAGCCACTACTTTGAACTCCGGGATCCACGTTTGAAAATGCTCTTACGGTAACCATCATGCTTTGTCACTCGTCACAATATTTAAAAATTTGCCCAAACATGATTCTGGTACTACTGTGGTATCTCTAGTACTATTGCCTTTTCTGCTTACATCAAACCATATCGCACATGTGGACCTCCTGCACTATTGGGGACGCCTCCTTACATTTCTCTCACTTTTCTTTTCCTTGATATTGTTATTATTCTTTCGACCTATTTTTCTCCCTCCCAATAGTAGATGGTCAGGGTCTTTCGCCCTGCGCTTTGAATAAGCTAAGCATTCCGGTTTCTCAAGCAATCAATCACTTCTTGGCATCTCATATCATTGTTCCATTCGATATTCTCACAACAAAAGTTTTCTTGCTAGAAACACATACTTGCGGAAAGGTTGCGGTGGGGAGGTCACTGAGGGGTATATTGGTAGTGCGAGTTTTACGGTTTGAGGATTTCTGGATTTGGGAAGCGAGTGAGGATTTGTTAGGATGAGTAGAGGGTGGTTGATGGTCATCAAAACTATGATAATAATAATATTATTATTACAGTTATGGTTGGTCAATTCATTTCCATGGTTAAACGCAGAGGATAAGGGCCAATCCGGAGGGTTAAGGGCAGCATAAGAGGAGAAATTTCTCCGGGAAAAATTTATGTTTTTTTGAAAAAACCAATAGTTGACGTGGTGCATTGTTCCATTTGTTGAAGGGTGCGCTGTGTTATAGCTGGGTTGTTTGGTATCGGGGTGATCTATCATGAGAAATGAAAAGCTACTGGGTTGGAATTTCCAATATTGGTAGTTATCCTCCCATGCCCTGATAATAGTTAGTGTAAGTGAGACACCCCCGAGTACCTGCTAAGGCCAATCATACACAAGCAGCCATTAACATGAAGTCGAACTTAAGGTTAATGATCGTTCGTGCGGGATTGGCCTTGGCATGTATGCAGCAATGGTCGGTGGTGTTTGCTCCCAATTCATAAGGCCTCCCCCCCCACCCACTCCTCACAAGAACCACAAACACTCTCCCCTCCGCATACAACTTAAAACCCATTCCTCACTCACATATATACCAGCCCCTCCCCTCCCCGTGAACAAAAAAAACAAGGATGATAAGGTAAGGTGTTCCGCAATACCTCTGGGCTTACACCTAAGCCAACCGGTGGTAAGGTTCTACCTGATGCTGATGAGGTGAGTGGAAGTGACGGTAGGCCGGCTCAGAAATGATCTGGGTCTGGGTCTGATGTTCACTGATCGCGGTGCCCACCACATGATCTTGGCAAAAAGCGTGGGAATGCTAATGATCCCGGGGTTGTTGACCGCAAAGGCAAGAACTATTTTACGAATATTGCCGGGCAATATTGGTCTAGGGAGGGGAAATGAATATCCGGGGGCCTACGGGCTTAGAGAAGCTCGCGGACAGGGCCGCAGGATATCTTGGGAAAATGTATTTGAGATGCGAGGGGGTTGCAAAAAACTACACCGAAGCAGAAAAGTGGTTTGAGCTTGGAACTGAGGATGTTGGGGTCTCGTGAAAGGTTTTTGTTATATGCTTAGGGCTAGTTGAGATTTAGGGGCATGCAAGTTCGCAAATCGGCCTCAGATTCATGTACCTCCATGGGTATGGTGTCTAACCGGATCGTATGAAGGCGGCCAAATTCTTCCGGACCGCAACCGAACAGGATCTGCCCCAGGGTAAAATCATTTTGGGCAAGATCTTCCTATGACGAGGTCTTCAGTTTCAGTGCCCCGAAGCTTGTGTAGCAAGCCCCCATTAGCAAGTGGGGTGGTGAGCGTTCGTCGTCGGAGCCTTGCCATGCTGGAAGACCTTCCTCCCCTTCCTCTTCTGAAGATTTATGGCTGGCGTCCCGAATACTCTCGGAGGGGATTATAGCGGTGTTGGACGGCCCCTCATCGACAAAGAATAATTCATCGTCTTGAAGCCCTTATAAGTCTGCTCCCACATCTTCATTTTCATCTCCATTTCTGACAAGTGCAATCCCTCTTTCGTCGCTCTTGTCAGAATTTCCACCACCAACCTCATCCAACTCATCCTTGAAACCTTACGCGTCGCCAAAGATTAATTTTTCGAGGAACTCCTCTTTCGGCATCCTTCTTTTGAGCCGGTACTCCATTATTTGTTCTTTCCGAAGGTGCGGGCTCCGCATGGACCAGGGAGGTGGATTTTGAGGGCCTAGCTTTCGAGCGCGATTTTTTGCCCCTCTTTGCCGCACTTATTGGGGGTGAGAGGATAATCGTAGACTTGCTGATACGAGTAGAGGGTTGTGGTGGGGGGAAGCGGGTGTTCAAGTGGGCTCTTTTTTCCGGTTAAGGAAAACTTTGTGGGGAGTCGGTGCCACGTGATTTGAGCCGCATTGTTGCCCCCCCCCGCGACAACGATAAAACTGCCCGTGGAGGAATATGTTTGGCAGATACGCGAGCAGTAAATTAACTTATGGCTACCTCCCTGCGGGCCTGCTGGAGGAGGGCGAGTACGAGTACGAGTACAGAAGGAGGCCCTATACGCACAGGTTGTCCAGCCAATTGCGCACCTGGAGTGGGTAGGGGCGGAAGAGGAAGGAGAATGAGGCGGAGGAGGTGCAGGCCTTGGTGCCGATAAATTGACACACTCGCTCACTTCGGTCGGCCGTTTCCCGTCGTCTCGGATCGGACTTCCGCCATGGGTAAGGGACTGGACAGAGTCTGAGATCGCGGATGTCTCCACTTTGCATCTAGCGGAATCCGTGCATAAGGCTCTCAGCGGTCCGCAACTCCAATCATCGCCCATAAATTTATACAGTATAACCCATAATTTTAGTTCAGCAAATAAATTGATTAGTCGACATCAAAATATGAACAATTGGGCACTCGGGAGCTATCTGAAATTGATTGTCTAATATGAAAAAACTGCCTGATAATATCATCCCTTTAACTATAGATAAGTGACGGCCCCAAAAGCTCACCAACTGGATATCGTATGAAACTATAGTACAAAGGCCAATGCTCAACAGCATTGCACACGCTCTCGCTTCTCATACTCGATAATCCAGTCCTTCACCATCTTAGTCGAAAATTCAAGCAAATCAAGTTGCTCTCTGACGCCACGCTTACCCCACCCATCTCTATCATTGTTTGCACCCGAACCCGCAGCCTGATCAAAGATTTTTCTCAGCTTCGTATTCTCCCATCTCTCCCATGTCTCGATGCGGAACTCATCAGTATCCCCAAATGCCAAAGGCTCTGGTTGTTCCTCCATATCTTCTCCCTGTAGCATTTGAGGATAGGTGTCTTCCCAAGCTGGTACAGTGGTAATACACTCCCAATCGATGATCCCGGTTATCTCCAGTGTTGTGTGGTCAACCATAACATTTGAGTGACTAAGGTCGTGGTGACGCAGCACGAATCCCTTTGTTTGCATGTCGTTGGAGAAAAGGGAAGTGAGAATTCCCTGGAGCCGTCGGATGGTATCCTCAATCTCTGGAACATCCGCGGCAAGATCGTCTTCATCACTCTCTGAATCATCGTCATTCGAATGCACCTTTTGAATGCCAGCCGCACGTTTATCTAACATGTCGTTACTTCATTGTAACCAATCCATTTGATTTATCATACTTACCAGAAATCAGTTTTAGGAGAAGTTTCTTATCTTCCAGTTCCACTTTCATTAATGCAAGTAAGTATTCTCGGTCGCTTCGGTAAGGCCCGCGATCCCTCTTTATCAGTGGCTTCCGCTTTCCAGCGAAAATAAAAGAGTTTACTATCGGCCCGATCACAAAATCGTTGTTATCAGTAGCCACGGCGACCTTCAAGTCCGCTTCGCTGAGCTCGGCATGCTGATACAAACTCCCGACGGCATCAAATCTGCACTTCCCACGGAGTTCCTTCGAGAGTTGCCCCAAGCGCTCAACAACAATTGTCTTCCTCTCGAGGCTCAGATCGCGCCAGACCTCCCGCAGGCATACTCCTGGGACTTTCTCCATAATGATCCATTCAAAACCCAACTCATTTTCGGTGGTGCAATCGTAGGCGAATACCTCTGGAATTGGCAGTGAGGTACGTTGCCGCAACAGTCGGAGAGTGGCAACCTCGCTGGCAGTCTTGTAGAAGGGTTCGACCGGGAGCGTTGCGCGGAAGATGTAGGACTTTTGGTCCTTGATTGTGTTCGAGGAGACCGTGATTAAATAGATTTTGTTGAAGGCCCCTCCTGTGAGGAATTTCACAGAAAGGTGGTCCGCACGAAGGTGTTGTCGTGACAGTGCCTCAATAATGGCGATGTTCGGGGTTGCCGCCCAAGTTGGCACAGGACCAAAAAGGCTGGATTTCCAACGAAGACCGAAGGCCGAGGAAGGCTGATGGGGGTGTGTCGGCGTCATTTGTTGTTGGTGAGGTTGAGCTAATGAAGTGGTGAAGAGGTTGTTGAGATGGGAAGGTATGTAGCGCATTGAAAGAAACTGACCTGAATCTTATTTTCTTAGTTCACATGATTAACCGAACATTTGGCGCCGCAACCTTCGACCACTCGCAACATAGCAACCCCTCCCCGTCACTCCCGAACCCCGCTAACTACAGGTGGGCAGATTTCACACCAAGATATTACCACAGAGAAAACTCACAAAAACACAAACTCTCCATATAATAATTGAAAACAGTAATAAGATCATTTTCTATATACAAATATCCACTCATTTCACAGCTCCTCAAGAGTGGTATGCTATTAAACTTTCAAATTTCGCCAAGACACATTTTTCCCACCAAAATCAATGGTCTTGGCGTGATTTTGAAGAAAGTTTTGTTATCATATGATACCTTTTGCTACTACTCTTCAAAGAATTTAAATTCCCTGAAAGTTAGAACGGAGGCCAAGTAGTCTACATCTTTTCTGAACACTCTATGAAGTTATCCTATTTTTAATTCAAGTATTCGTGGCTGAATAAGTGTGTGAAATTGGCCATTTTTGGTGTAAAATCGCTTGTGCCCCGTTACTTTTATGGTCCCACTTGTACAGTACTTTCTTTACCTTTACCATACATAACAAAACACTTATGGTATGGTATACAAGACGTTAATTAGGATTATGTATTTATTTCATTTTTCTGTTGTGGTTTTGGTACGGTAGTCAGGTATGGGTAAGGAAGTAGGCCATGTTGCCTTGCGATGTTCGGTTAATATTATTATACAAGTTATCATACTGTAACACAAACTTTCTTTCCCTTCCGCTTCATAACGGTCGTTTTGTATACGCTTCCCTTCCCGCCAAACAGAGCCTTACCAGACCGTAACTGGCCGTGCTACTGTAGAGTACCAGCAGAAGATAGGGGATTGAATTGGAGCCAAGAGCTCAGACGATGGAACATGCGATTTTGAAACACATCGTCTGCTTCCCTGTGTTACCGCGTCTCCACGTTGATATTGTCACTCCGCACCAACAGAGCTAGCCCTCGGAAAGCCGTACCGTACTAAACAAGAAAAGAGCCGAAAACCCCTACTATAATACCTTGCGATATCGCTTTATCCACTTTCATATTGTCAAGGATGTGATATTATTTTATCTGAATTGATATCGGCAAGGATGCGATATCCTTTATCCGTATTGACGTCGTTAATGATGTAATATTAATTTATCCATATTAATATTGTGAAGGACGCGATAGTACTGTACGCAGGCTGAAGCGCCATCTCGAGTTTATATCTTCTATAAATCTCATTCTCTCCACCACAAACATATCTGTCGGGACTCCTATCACTGCTGCTCGAACCCTCCAATACGTTTCCCAGTTGTTCCTTTAAATATCTTATTCACCATGGGGAAAGCAAATAAAGCGCTCCGAGATTTCATCAACGATATTCCGGATTCAAAACTGACGGGATTTCCGGAGAGCGCTGGAACGATTTACTCTGATCGAGACTTCCGCCTGGATATGCAATGCGTGAGTAACCTGAAGGGAGAAGGGCTATGAGTAGGCTTCTTTACAGCCCCCTGTTTTTGAGGAGCAGGAACAAAATAACCCAGGTTATTGGACGATTTGGTTTTTTAAATCTGGAGTTAATAACCTACTCTTGATGCCCCGCTTGTCGGAAACTGGGCGCGGTAACGAACGCTAGCTGTGGGGAGAGGATGCTGATGACCAAATAGAAGACTAGCAACGGCGGATACAACCTCCAAATCCAAATTAACAAGGGGACGACAATTACAAGTCTTAGGTCTTCGGCTCCGCGAACGGTGGCTGGGCCAGTTCTTGCTACGGGCACCGAATCGGCCAGTGTCATTCGGGCCAACTTCATCGCCCTTATGAAGATCTGACATTTTTTGGACTTGTCCCTTGTTTTATCCCATGGGGGTTGTTAGACCGGGGCTGCTGTCGGATAGTGTAGGGGTTTGAGGGGTTGGGAGTAGGAGTAGTTTTGATTTTTAGTTAAGGTGGTGAGCGGTTGGGCAGATGAACTATGATATTAAAGTCAAGAAAGCGCGGAGAGAATAAAGTTTAGTGGAAAAAAAAAACATTTTCCTTTTCAGCAAATTGAAATAACCTAACTCTATACTCATACTAAGCATGATGATAGAAATAAAAAAGAAGTTGTACGGTATAACAGAAAGAGCAAGGATTAAGGCGTGCATAATTTTATAGCATGAATGTTGAATTTCATGCATAATATTATATACTCGAGAAACTGCCCAGTGCTGAGCAGCCGATCTCAAACCTTCTGGGAAATCCGTTTTCCACAAGTCCAGAGCAATGTAAATTTATAGCCTGAGGAGGGTCCCCATTCACCATTGACTCGCTATCACAACTCCAATTTTCCTGATTTCCATTCTACATACATACTGTTGAAACACTCCTGCTGCCTCCCGTATTATGTCACGAACCTCTTTGAAACAGTTCCATGGCCGGTACCGGTACGGTGCTGGAGGTTGTACATGAAGACAATGACCCAACATCCCGATATTGACAACTATTTGTATTTCCATGAATTCCAAATCCCCAAGGGTGCCATGCCAGCACATATCCGAAGCTCCATGTTCTATAGCCGGGTATGATGATGCAATCTTCTTGCCTGCTTTGCGGTATTGAACCCCATACAGACCATCCTAAACAGGTAAAAGAGCGGGGCCCAGAAGATGGTGGAAGACGTGCTATCAGTAGAAATCGGCCCATTAATCTTTGGCAAGGAACTTGTACTGATGTTAGGACTTTGGAGTTGACTTTGCTGGTAAGGCGCGGTAGTTTTTTACCCTCTGTTTTTTATCTTAAGCTGGGGCTGAGCTGGTCAGTTTTCGCAATTTTTTCACCCCCCTATCTAAGAGTGGCAATTCTGGACATCTTAGCGTGAGGTCCAATTATTTGAGTTCTTACGGCACGAGTACAGACCTGAGGGGGGCTCCACTATTAGACCCCCAAAGAATGTGGATCCCGGTAGGCCAGCGACAAGAGACAGGAATCCCAGCAGGGATGAGAGCACAAAAAAATGAAGAGTTACTTGAGGCCTGGTGATGTTTTCCTTAGGATTCTCGGTGCAGCAAATACTGGTAATGTAATAGATACCACCTTTAATCGAGAACAGGCCAATTCAATTCAGTGCAAAGGCCTTACTTTTTCAATGGTACTGTATAAGTACATTTCTTGGTCAATGGTACCCTGAAGGTTCTTTCACCAAGCATGGTATCCAAAAGGTTTGCTCAAATACTCACGAACTATCAGTAGTCTCTTTATTCCTCAAATGATCGAAATAAATTTATGAATTGACTTGAAAACTCTAGATACCTTCACAATTCATGATGGACTGAGACCTAAGGTGAAGGTCATAGTGATTTCCTTGGAATTCAGGGCACGATGATGGCTGATAATCAGCGCTTGTCGGGTGAGAATACTCGTAGTGGTCTAATATACTAACCTGGCGGTCTATCATCTATTATTGGTTCGCGTCCAGGGCTGGTAGGCACCACGATATTATGCTAGACCTTGAACTTGTATACTAGTACGAGTACAGTAAGAATCTCGGCAAGTTTTTTCTAAAATTCTCAGCATGATACTTGAGGCAGCTGCGAATTAAAAGAGAAAAGGGAACGCACTTAACAATAAGGATGAAGAATTAGAGAAAGGTACTGCTGTTATTACAATGGGCATCAAGGAGATCTATGTTTAGAATTCCCTTTTTGTAACATTTATACGTTTGTATCACTTTTGATTCTCTTTGCTTTTAAAATGATTCAATTCTAGGCTGTTTTGGTATCTATGGTGGCTTTTTTTTTTCTTTTTCGAGCTGCAGGGGAGGAGCGAATGGGAGTTTTTTTATTACTTGTCTTTTTTTTTCTTTTTTATAAAAAAAAAAAAAAGAGGGGCGGCCAAGCCTTACTTGGTCGGGGTCTTAGTAGCCGGAGCCGGGGCGTCAGTGGGGTTTGGTGGGGAGGTTGATTGTACAAGCTTCCAACTATGTTAGCAATATACTACTCTTAAGATTTTGAGGTCTTCTCACATTTTTCTCGACAAGTATAGCAGTCATGGCTGCTGGAAAGTGTTTCTTCCATTTATCTACGAAGTAGACCACCACCTCCACCAGATTATATTAGTACCAGTGAAACTCAAAATCAGTTGCAGGACTTACACCAAAAGCGGCGCTAAAGGTAGCGATACAGGCGCCGACGAATGCCGAAATGTGCCATCCGATCAAGCATTGCCCGGCCTTCAATGCCGCAAAATCCACTTTAGTTCCCACTTCGCGTTCATAAAAATCCTATCACCAGAGTTAGCAAGATGTACTAACTACTGTAGATTAAGGAAAAAAATGAAAAACCTTCATGAGGCTGCCAAAACGGTGTTCGACCTCTGAAAGGCGTTGCCACTGTTTAGGAGTTACTCTAGGAAATGAAATGAAAAAAGAAAGCCCGACCGCCAGGAGAGGGGAGAAAAAGAAAAAAAAGAAGAAAAAATAAAAATAAAAATAAAAGAAAGAAAAGGAAGGGGGGCAAAAGTCAACGTAAAAGCCGGTCCTTAGTCGGGTTGGTTGCCGTGGTTGGTTGGGTGGTTGGTGTGTTGGATGGTTGGGTGGGTGGTGATCGCGCGGCTTCCTGGCAAATACATCGCGATCTTAAACTGCGGATAGGTCTGCTGCCCACAAGCCTCATTGGAAGCTTAGTGCGGAACATTGAAGGAAGCGAAGAGAGAGAGAAAAGAAAAGGAAGCAAAGAGAGAGAGAAAAGAAAAGGAAGCAAAGAGAGAGAAAGAAAAGGAAAAAAAAGGATAAGGAAATGAAAACGAAAAGAAAGAAAAAAGGGAAACGGAAACGGAAGCGAGAGCGGAGGAAAAAAGGATGGCGGAGGGAAGAGAGAGAGGAAGGGATGTGGGGGGTGCAGATCCTTATATATCATGCCCGTCGGCCAAATTTCCGCCAAGCCAACAGGGGTTGGCCAAATTTTGGCCGACAGGCTCACCTCTACGTCATTGTGTTACATCTGTAAAACCGAGGGCCTAGAATCCTCGACTAGAACCCTCTAGAACCATTGGAACTAGTTCTCTATCATACTCTCGATATCAACAGCACACACTATGTACGAGTACCTAGGATACTCAAACGTGTGATGGGGTTAGGCAAGTACGGACAGGTCTTGGCCCTTACCCCATATAAACTTTCGGAGGTCAAGTTAAAATTGGCACAATGGGCTAGATCGATATTGCTATGAGCTGCACTTCCCTTAGCGAAAAGCACCACTGATGAGCTAAAAGTATATGAATGCAGGGGCGGAAGAAATTCCTGCAGTGTTGGCTCCTCTTCACCACCTGTGAGCCCTACATTCACTGTGGATAACTCAGTAGTTCTCACAGCACGCGGAAGAAATGTGGTATCAGTGAGAACACACTGCTTGCCCCTTAAGGTTACCAAGAGGTCCGGCGGAGTCTTTGTTGCTAACACCTGAGCCATTGCACGAGCCGAACTCGCGAGACGCTCCACTACACCATATGTATGCGAGTCCTCTATGCCCTTGAAAACATCTGAAGAGGACCTCCGTCCTCGTACTCAACTCACTGTATTGGTCACCTCATGCAACGAATTTGGTTGCCAAGAGAGTAGCTTGTGGGTCCATCTTCGGGGGCGTTCTTCAATTACGCGTTAGCACATAATTGTTGGAGAAACTTTTAGTATTTTGGGAGTAGGGATGCCTGGGGGAAGTGGCAGGTGGTGTACGCAAAGCTGCCCTCAGTTCTGTCAAACAGCCAAGCTCATGAGACCACACCCCCCCGAACTCAGCAAAACCTCACTCCACCATTCCCACTACCTCTATCTAGGCGAACCCCAGCAATATACACCTCAGAGATTTCCAACCTCTTACATAGGCCAGCTCTCAGGTCACTCCCACTATTGCATTTACGACAATCACTGATACCAAACATGCCTCTAAACTGCTTTGGCTCCTGCAATGTCTTCTTCCATGATGCTACGCATCCTGATGTGGCTCTAGGAGGGTTTGTCCGGAACGGATCTATAACTGAGGCAAACTTCCTTGACATCCTCGAAATCATACTTGTCACTGGGACTCCAATACATGTTCAGGAGAGGATATCAAGTGATATCATATCCGGAACGGGAGTGCCTCTTCGAAGGGGAGTATACACCATTTACCGTGACAGTATGTGCTATATTTACCTTGTTTAGAAAGCGACTCAATTGCTAAGTTGTCAGGCCCTATTGAAGTCAATAATGAGCCTTGGGTACACCGCCTGATTTCGCATTGTAGCACCCGCAGAGAAGACAGAATCCGCAATGAAATCCGCCACCGTGACCGGAAATATGTTATTTCGGGAACTGTGAATCCTGAAAACCGTATCCAGGACGGTACTGTACTGTACCTGGTCTTCCTTCAAGGCTGCTCATATCTTCCTTCGAGGCATGAGAGTCTTTGGATTGCCAAAAATCTTGGACGATGGATTACGGACATGGAGGACGCCACTGGATCTTCAAGGATCAACTCTATTCAAAATAGATTTCTTCTTCGGAAAGACGTGCACGATCCGTTCAACCAGTACTTAGTCTCTATTAACCCGGATGATGGTTACAAGGTAGTTATGTTCGACACCGACTTTCTGGGTTGTGACAGTAGAATTCTCGATCCCGTGTAACGTGATTCCGATGATTCTCACCACGTGTCTGAGCAACTTCTAAGATGCCATTTCCGCCAGTCAGTACTCGCTAATGTCAGGGGAGTAGCCGATCTCTCTGTACGATTCCCCACCCGGGACTAATATGGTTGGTAAGAGCTAATGGTTTAGTGAAGCACACCACTGCAGAAACTTTACTCGTACTGAACGTCCCAGTTTGCGCTTGGAACCCCTGCCAATTATTTGAGATGGCGCTGGGGGAAGAGATCTGAGTATGGGAGAGCAAGTGAATGGGGTATCCGGTAAATGTTTGCATGGGAGAGGAGGAAGGAAAGGGAAAAGGAAAGAAAATGAAGGAAAGCAATTCGGGTAAAGGTTACAACTACCGGTATGGGTCCTTACTCATCCAGGGAAACCATAGTTTGGTCACAGTTTTCACTCTTTTGTTCCTCGTCGCTTGATCCCAGCTCCCGCCGCAGAAACAGTGGAGGAGACAATCTGCGTATACCCCTGTGAAAATCCACAACAATCCCTCAATCCCATCCAGAGAGTATTGCCCTACACCAAAGGATATATCTAGCCAATAGACCAGATTTTGAGCCGCACAGTATCCTATATTAGATTAAACATATCATAACTATATACTACATGCTACTTTAAATCTTTTGTTTTTCGCGTCCCTAGTGAGAACAACTGTAGGTTAGTCTAGTGTTAACTTAGGTGTTAACATATAATGGTCGGTGAATTTCATTAGTTGGAAAATAGGTTGCCAAGTACTGTACCGGTACCCTACCTGACAGCTGCGGTAGGGTGTTCTCCTCAAGTACTATATATCTTCCTGGCCAACCCCACTTCAGTCAAACAACCACGCATGAGAGATTTCACTCCTGCCTCCTCCTAAGTATGATACAACAATACTCTATCTCACCACCCCCACCACGTCTATCCTAAGAGATAGTCAGCAACATACTAGTACGCCGCGGAGGTCTTACAACTCCTTGCCTACACCGGTCCTCAATACACTCCCACTCCCACATTTACGACCGCCACAAGCACCAACCATACCTCTAAACCGCTCTTGTTCCCGCAATGTTTCTTTTGACGATGCTACACATCCCAAGGTAGCTCTTGGAGGGTTCATCCAGAATGGGTCTATAACAGAGGCAAACTTTCTTGACATTCTTGGGATTATACTTGTTTTTGACGGAGGTCCTCTGCGTGTTCGAGCAAGGGAATCGAGCCATATCGTATCTAGGACTGACCAATCTCTTGAAGCTGGAGTCTATGATATTTATTGCGATGGTATGTGCTATATTCCCTTCATTTACCCACCTGCCCAACAGCCAATTTTGCCAGCCTCTATCCAAGTCAGCGATGAGACTTGGATACCGCGCTTGATTTTCCATGAAATGTCTACAAGAGAGGATTGTTTCCATAACGATACTGGTAACCGCGACCGGAGATGTGTTATTTCGGGAATTTCAATTCCCGAAACCCATATCCAGGCCCATCGCTGGACCATCTTTGAGGCTGCCCATATTTTCCCTCCAGAGCATGATGTCCTTGGGATACGGGGTAACTATGGACGATGGATCCCAGAAATGGACCACGCAACCGAATCCGCAAAACTCAACTCAGTACAAAACCGGCTTCTCCTCCGAGCAGATGTCCGACAATTGTTCGATGGATACCTCATCTCCATTAACCCTGATGACGGTTACGAGGTGGTCGTGTTTGACCTTGATATTTTGGGCTGTGATGGCAAAATCCTTGATCCGGCGTGCCGAAATCCTGACGATCCTCACCACGTATCCGACCAGCTTCTAAGATGGCACTACCGTCAATCAGTGCTCGCGAATGTTAGAGGGGTAGGGGAACCGATCTTTGAGCACGACTTCCCACCTGGGACCGATATGGTGGGCGAGATCCGTGCTGGTCCATACGGGAAAGAGATATTCGAGTTGGAGATAGCTGCTAGGCTGAGGGGAGTTTCCTAAGGACAACCCTCGCGAGTCTGGTGCAATTTTGCTGCTGCCGGTTTCACGATACCAGCCACTCTGTCATCACTTTTTCGGGGGTTGGGTAGGATTATAAGTGGGATCCTGCAAGTTATCAAGCATCTCAGAAGGGTATAATAGCTTAAAGGGCGAGTAAAAAAATATCACTCAAGCAGCATTTTCTTGCGTTGCCTTTTTTTTCATTACACTCATCTTTAGGCTAGCTATTGCCAGGTGGCTGGGGTTGCTTCTGCATAGGTAGGCAAGGGAAGGAAATGGGTTCGTGGTTAGAAATCTTGGTGGGGTATGGCTGTACGATTTTAGTGGTAAAAGAACTTAACGCTTTACGACTATTTAGCAATCTTTCCCCCATCAACTCCGTGTTCCCGTCACACGAGTGGAGATTTTAACATGAGATAGGAACATCAAAAGATTCACATACCAAATGATTGTAATGTGTTCTACAGCATAGCAAGCCACCGGCCCAAATACTAGTTGCCATTGGTGTCTTGGTTCATTAACTGAGGTTCAGGCTAGCGCCCCACTCAAACCAGCATATGGTGTGCTATGCAGTGAACCCAAGCGTCCACTCCGTCCGTGTTTGGCTACGGGCAGGACGGACGGCAGTGCAGGGGGGATGCCCAGGACGGATGGCGTCTTGGCGTCCGTCTGGAACACTGCCCGGGTTTCTCAAGGGGTGGGATGTGCCGGGTTTCTACGGGTGACGGCAAGTGACTGCAGGTGACGGTCGGGCCCTGCAGGTAATGACCGGGGCCTGAGGAAAACCTCCGGAAGATGCCATTTGTACTAAGATTCTAAGGCCCGGGCATCAACCCCTAGGACGGACGCCATGCCCTGTCACCCTCACCCACCCTGCCCGGGACGCCTGGGACTACCGCCCGTCAGGGCCCTGTAGGGCGCCCCAGACGGTTGGGAACACTGACGCTATGTACGGCACCCGTTCCGGGTTGGGAGATGCAATTACAGAAACAAACCTCACACGCATCGGGGTGATGGAAGTGGAAACTTTATTACTAAGCGGAGAGTTCATACCATTGCAAGTCTTTACTGAGTGGCCGCACCAGGTAACGTCACTAACGTACATCAGGGACTAAGAGTGTTAAGGTTCTGTTTGGATGCAACAGTTCCGTTTTGCAACCGTTTCCCATGTAAAAAATGCTTGGTCTTGCATTTCCCTTTCGTGGCAAAGGTTCTGAGATGGAACTGCAGTTTGTCAAAATTGAAAACAGTCGACCGTTCTGTTGTGGGGTGGCTGAAATCCAAGCAGGTTTCATGAGGGCAAATAGTGTGAGACCACCGTTTTCACAGGTAGGGCCGTTGTGAAGCCGAACGGTCCCTAAGTTCTGATATTGCTACACAGACCCTCTGTCAGTTTCCTCGTCAATCCGTTTCGTTTCGCTTGGTGGAGTTTATAATCACAATAAGTCTTGAATTTCGGTAAGGAACTGGACATAAAGCAAGACGGTGCAGCATAGTGGTCTATATACGGCACTCACCCAGCTACTGTTCATCCACTCCGGGTTAGCCCCAAGATTAGGCAAGCGCCACATGAATTTAGGGTACCCATCCAGTGGTCTGTTATCCCCTCTCGGTTAGCACTCAGATTGGGTAAGCAAGACACCTGCTTAATATACTAGTCTAACAGTCTCGATTCCGCCTTAGTCTTTATTCCGCCTTAGGTTAATTCAAGGTTATCATTGTCTGATGCAGAAGGATTGACAGAGGAGGGGTACCAAAGAGCCGGCGCCACATTGGAGCAATGCGGGAAACCTATTTCGCAGTAGGTGAGGGTTCGGATCACAAATCAGGACTTCGTCTTCCGTTATGCCTGGATGTTCCCTGAGGTTTCAGTGCGCATTCAGAGCCCGGGTAGCCGGTATGGAGACGCTACTGTAAGGTTTGTGCTTTGTACAGTACTCTCGGGATCATGGTGAATGAGCTACCATTAGAGTGTATCCTCTACGGGCGTATTAGCTCTGGTCTAATGTACTATAGGCTCCAGGGGGCGGACTCGTGTGACGCATGTCTGTCAGCCAGGCTGGCTAGCGGGAATGGTGGCCGTTCACGTAATATCACCCGGCATCATTAAGTGTTGTTTTGTTGTAATTCTTGTTTGAAGTTGTACTTCTTGCTCGCTTGATGCTCTACCGGGGAGCCATAGGGCCCTATTTATGCTACCGGGGAGCGCGCTACAATCACCCGTGATATGCGCTTCGTGCAAGAGAAAAGAAAAAAACAAACGACAACAATATAACGTAGCCGAGCAGTAATGAGAAAGGAAACGCGAGCGAGATAATCAAACTAGCACAATGATAGAGTTTCCCAGGAATCTCTTCTCTAGTCAACCGCGTAATAAGCGCAATCGCTTACTGAACCCATATCAAAATATTCTGTCGTAGTTAATGACAAAACCGATGCATATTTGGAAGTCATATTACAACATGTTTAGATAGTTGACAGAGTGAACTTGAATGATGGGTTGGGAAATCGAGGAACTCTTAGTGAGGTTCAGGATGGCTAAACTATCTACTGATTGGAACGAGGCATAAAGAATACACAGTACTCGTGCCAAAGTTGTGACATGTCGTCACAACCTTGGCACGAGTACTTTTATTCTGGGTCATTGATTTTTCATCGATTCCCCAATGTCTTCGAAATCCGACAGTGTATTCAGAAGAGCTAGGGGGCGATACCAGACCCATGTCACTCTCAATCAAGAGACAATCGCTATTCTTCCACGGATCATATATATTCACATATCGCTTCTGCCACTAGCTATTCCTACCGTCAATAACAAATTATAATAATTTCTCTCTCGCGAGGTATAGCGCCTAGGTTTTATATATTTTACTAGCCGGGAGTTGTGTTAGCGTAAGCATAGGAATAGTGGATTGCCTATAGTGGAAACCTTTTAACCCTTAGTTATGAAATCCCGAACCACTATTGGAAATTTGCTTCCTTTGGTCCCACGCTAGCTTGAACTCAGGCTATCAAATCATACAAAACTTAGGTGTTGCTCTTTCGCAACATTGATAGAATCATATTGTGATAGATATATCTTTCTTGACTCCTTTTCTTTTGTGCACCCACCCAACGGGTTCATTTGATGAGCATAGACTACGCTTCGTTGGGGTGCGTCCGGTCTGATGTTTTGTGACCCGGGCGAATTAACCCCAAGGTTTGCAGACACAATCAAAAGCTACCAGATTAGAAGGACCGCCCCAGCGACAAGATTACTGGCGGTGCAAAGTGTTAGAAGCTGTAGAATTATATCGCCCAGCGGCAATGTGGGAAGGATTTCTCTTTGATTCAGAAGAAAGCAAGCCATATCGGAGTAAGTTAACTACGACCTTGGTTTTGCAAAACCACTTTCCCACTGCTGAGCCAGGTAGCCTATGAATGAGGCTGTGCCAGACCACGATATGGCGACGGTACAATATAGCTTTGCCGCGTCGCAATTACACATCATCTTGGACGTGCTCCTCTATGCGGTGAACGCGTACTCATAGGAGGATGGTGGAGTAGAACGAGTGGAGTAAACATGCGCTCGGGGGGGGGGGGGATAGCTGCTTAACACCCATCTACGAGAATTTCATCCATTGAAGACCCACCTATCCCTTGATTCACCAATATCTTTATAACCAAATACCATATCTCTCAGTGTTAATATTCCTTCGCTATTCGGACATCTACCTAGAACCAAAGACTACTCACCCTACCACCACCCCACGATTCACCCATATTCTAAACATCGCCACACAGTGTTCCCAACGGGCCGGGTAGGCTAGGCCGAATGAAAGCCGGGCCTGGCCTGCCTATAGGCTTTATAAGCTTTGTACTACCTCCAGTTTGGAGCTCGCTTACCCAGACTTTTGGTTTCCTATTGTCTCTGACCTCTGTTCAACGAGACCTTTGTTCTACTAGGCTACTATCGGTCGGGTGAATCCTCCCATACCTTCTCACTCGGTCCGATAGTATGATAGCTATTGTCTCAAAAGATTTATTCCTCGTGGGAAAGACAAGCTGCGAAACATGGCAACCTACCGGTAGCGATGCACATTCTCATGAGTGCACCAAATCTGAACCTCCCATCGGATCCCTAGGCGAACACAAGAAAAGAAATAAACCAAATGCACAAGTGTTTTCGGAATCCGACACCCTGGTTTCCATGACAACGGTTTTTTAATGCCAAGGGTCCGGCCTATAGTCATCTATCATACCAGGCCTGACAGGCTTCGGTAGGCCGATGGAATTCGGCCCATATCGGCCTAGGCTATTTTTAGGAGCGGCCTGCCTTGGCCCAGCCTACGGCCTATAGGCTAGCCTACCAGCAGCCTGGCCTGTTGGGAACACTGTCGCCACATATCCCAACTCACTTACTCAACCCTTCCCCACGATGAGCTGTTAGTGTTCTAGTTTCTTCAAGATTTTCACTAGTCCATGATGTTTGTGTTTACTGACCAGGCCATTTTCGACTATCTTTTAGGCATTATTCCATATATCGGTGTTATTGCAACCGCTTGCACCGGCTTTGGCGTTTTCATTGCCAACGCGGTGCTTAACAGCTATATACGAGAGGCTGATACCCGCTCCCGCAAGGCCGAAGTTCTCTCCCTCGAGGAGAAGTACAAATCCGACGTGGAGGCTTTCCGGCAGGAAATTAAAGACCTCCATACGGAGATGAGAATAAAGCAGCAGGAGTTGTCGGAGACCGGCGGTACTATCCGCAGCCAGATGCTCGGGACCCAGGATACCGATAGAGACAATATTTCCTCCCTGCGGGGCGAGATGGCCGACCTCCGAATCGAGAATAGTGCATTGCGGAAGAAGCAAAACGGGCAGGCCAGTGAGATGGCCGCGATTCGGAAAAGGCAACGGGATCTAGACGGCTATGTCAAATGGGTTCTCAAGGTGACCGGTGGTGTAGTGGATATTGCTAAAGTTGGAGCTAAGCAAGTTACAAGGGTTGAAGCGAAGTTGGAATTTTTGGAGGAAGAGTTAAGGGCCCTCCATGATAATCAACCTTGGGGGGGGTATGGCAGAGCCCGACAGCCCCTCTGCCTCTGGGCCATAGGATCCGAGGCGGGAGGCAGTAGGGGGCGGCAGGGGGCGGGAGGCAGTCAATGGCTTTGTTGTTTTGTGCAGGAGGGAGCGGAAATGATCGAGGTTGTAGTATTTTATTCTGTACATTAGAAAATGGTGGATTTAAAGAGGGTATTGTACGTGTATTTGTACATGTGGGTGTGTGTAAGTTACTTTTTGTTACTTTTCTTTTTACCTTTTCTATACCACACTTCCTGTACTCTGTTGTGTATCACACCTCCTGTACTAATAGTTATTGGAAATTATGAATTCCACCTTCAAGTTCTCGATACTTCCGAAACGGTTTTACTAACATACCGGAGGGCCTACCGAAAAATGCTGCACAACGAAAATTCAGTGAGTGTAGGAAATGTCCCAGGCCCTGTTTGGTTGCGATTGTTCCATTCCGTTGGGTGACGATTTCTGCTGTGAAAATGGCTTTCTCTCCATTTTGACACGGTCATCTGTAAGGGACACGGAATGGGACCATCCCAACCGAACAGGGCCTAAGAGAAGCAACCTTTTGCTGTGGTTTTCTTGTGTGTTTATTGGGACGCTCACCAAACCTTTCGTGGTGCCGTTTTTTCGGTACTCACGTAAATTACGTTGTTGTTTGTCTGATTGTTCTTATAGTTTGCATTAAATTACCTAACTTTGGAGCGGTGCTTTTGATTTAAAAAAATTTGAAGAACTGCTCTTACCTTCGCCCATGTGGGCTCGCTAGACCACACACAAGAACCTCCTTGAGCTCCTCGAAATTTGTCTTGCCACCACCACTATCATACGTCTATCCTAAGAAGTATCCACCAATATCGCCAGTGCGATCTCTCCACTGCCTGCTTACCCTAGTTCCTAAGTCATTCTCAAGATTACGGGCACCACAATCGCCAACACCAACAATGGCTCTAAATCGCTCTCTCCTCCGCAATGTCTATTTCCTCGATGCTACCAACTCCGATGTGATCCTTGGAGGATTTTCCCACAATCGATCTATATAACCGAGACAAGTTTTCTCGACATGCTCGGACTCTTACTTATCGTTGAGGGGAATCCTCTGCGGGTTCAAGAGAGGGTATCACACCATATCGTATCCGGAACGGATACACCGCTCTAAATAGGAGTATACGATATTTATTGTGATGGTATGTGCTACATTTCCCCATTTACCAGGCGGCCCATTTGCTAACTTCGCCAGCCTCTATCCGAGTCGGTGACGAGCCTTGGATACCCCGGTTGATTTCTCACAATACCAGCGGCAGCGATGACAGATTCTATCATGAAGTCCGTAATCGCGACCGGAGATGCGTTATTTCGGGATTGATAAATCCTGAAGGCCATATCTAGGCCAATAACTGGGGAGATTTCCAAGCTGCCCATATATTCCCCCCGGAGCATGAAAGTCTTTGGACTCAGTTTGATTACGGCCGATGGATCACAGACATCCACGATACTCTTGGGATCGACTCATGCCAAAATGGGTTTCTTCTTGACACAGCTATACACACTAAATTTGATCAGTACCTTATATCTGTGAACCCCGACGACAATTACAAAATTGTTGTGTTCGATATGGATATTCGCGGGTTGGATGGTAGAATTCTTGATCCCGTGTGTCGCAACCCGGACGATCCCCACCGTGTTTCCGACGGACTTCGATGGCATTTCCGCCAATCAATCTCGGCGATTGTCAGAGGAGCAGGGGAACCGATCTTCGAGCACGACTCCCACCGGGGCATGATATGGCGGGTGGGATACTGGCCAGTCCATATGGGCAGGAAAGCTTCGCACTGGAGATCGCTTCTAGGTTGAGAAGGTTTCCAAAAGACAGCCGTCCCCGTCACGGAGAGATTCTGCAGCTGTTGGCTTAATGACACTAGCCGCGCCATTATTTAACGGAGGCCTGGCAGGATTGGAACACTGATCTCTCAGAAAAGTGCCACTTAGGGGAGTATTAACTAGATGGGCTAACAAAAAAAATATATTTTGCAATAAAAAGGTTTTCTTGCTTAATTTTCTTTCTTTGCACTCATGTTTGGGCGAGCTATTGTCGTGTGGCTGGCGTTGTGGAAGTATATGCGGGGAAGGCAATGGATTGTTCACAGGTTAGCTATGGTGGGCATGACTTTACCATCTTGGTAGCAAGATAAACTACCCCTCTACCGCTTCCTGCCAATTTCTCCCACTTAAAATATCCATTTTCATCACATAAGGGACGACCGCCAAAATGATGAGAAACAATTTATAAAAAGAGTGGAAAATTTGAGACGAAAGAGGAAAATCAAATGATTGGCATACCCAATGACTATATCTTAACCCGCTGCATAGCAAACCATCTAGCCAACTACTAACCAATACTATTATTTTGACTAAAGTTCAACCTATCTCTTGACTCAAACCTGATTATGGCTCTCTATTCATGGCACTCGCGATGGCTTGGAATACGCCATTATGGAAACAATCCACCTACATGTGAGGTTCTAAGTTATGGTTATCAAGGTAGAAGTTTTATTTCCAAGTCCCAAGTTCATAATATTATGACATTGCGAATCATCCCCGATTGACCACAGGGGGATAAAATCGTCAGCGTTCACTAAGAAGCAAGAGTTTTTACATTGGTTTTCTCATCAATCCAGATCACATAGCCCGGCTTGTATTAATACTATACCTTTTGAATTTTCTTAAACAATTTATACAAGGCAGTCGGTATAGTATGGTGGTCTAATATACTCACCCAGCGTCTCTCATCCGCTATCGGTTAGCACCCAGATTAGGTGAGCGCTGCATGATTTACTCCGCATAATGGGCCCGGTAAGGGGGGTGGACAGTTTCTCCGTTCGCTACGTATGTGCTATCGTGAATGCTTTGCCGAGGGAAAGAAATAGGCGGGCAAGCTAGTTCGTCCGTTCGCGGCGGGGGGCGGTGAAGTATGCCAATCCCGGATTCTCCATCTACTGCGGTATTTGATTCTTTTGTAGATGGAGCGTCTTTACGGTGTGGGCTGGGCACTTGCGAGGGCCAAGGGTGTGGTGATGGGCATTTCTGAGAGGATCGTTTGGGGGGAGGGGGTGAGTGTGGTTAGGCAGTGAGGGAAAGGAGTGTCTGAGTTTGGTGAGAGGAAGAATTGACAGGGCGGGGGGGGTGGCCGTGGTTGGAAAGCGGAAAGACGGGAAAGGGGGTGGAGGGGGGAGGAGAGGAGGGGAATTTGGTGGAGAATCGTGGGGAGACGAGAGATGAATCAGCGGAAGGGAGCGATTGCGATGAAGCTCGAAATCTACCCAGTCTCTAGAAATTATAGCCCAAGCTAAATCAGTAGAGTTAGTATCATAGAATTATCTGCGAGTGAGACTTTGTGAAACTCCCTCACAGTGAAGATGAGGAAATCAATAAAAAATGTATGACTCTGTCGGCAGGGATTTTCTCCCTTACTGTCCTCTTACATTGTAGCAAATATTGAACTACTCCTGCTGGCAGAGCGAAGACAGACACAAGCGAAGAGACAAGAAGGGCGCCTGCCACATTTATGGCAGGAAAATGAGGTGTCTGGTACACGAAACACTACCAGAATTTCCCTCGGGGGTGATATCGTGGCTAGTGATGGGCACGATCATGCTCGAGCATGATCGTGTCCATCACTAATCGTGGCCAGTGCGTTTACATGGTGACTGAGAATGCTGCCATTACGAGTACTGTTTTGTTTGTTCAGATACGTAGTGAGGCCAGGTGGGCAGGGCTTCAGGGTTGGTAAAGGCACAGGGTTCCCCCCCACGTTAGCACCTAGGGTTTGGAAACTAGTCACATTCGTCATTTCCTGGGGGCGGCAGTAGGGATTTCTTTGCATTTTCATTTCTCTCTTCCCCCTTTGGACCACATCCTCCAGCCCGATCACTCTAATCTTAGTACCAACATTCTTTTACTCGAATTCAACAGGGTCATTGACCTCTCGTCCTCTTCGGTTTGATCATGACCTATTTTTTCCCCATTCCTTGTTAGCAGGAAAGTTTGACTGACTATAACAGACAATCAAACATGCCTCCTCTCGATCGCTCCTCATGGCGTGATACGTTTCTTTATGACTTCACCAAACCTACCAAGTTACTCGGATGTCTATGGGCCGCACCCGGCACTACCCACAAGAACCTTTATTCGATGGTAGAAATGTGTTGGTTATTTACCGCTCCCTTCGATCTACAAGATGAGCATCAGCAGTTGCTCGCCAGGGATGAGGAGCCCCTTAGTCCAGGCAACTACTACATAGTCTCGACTGGTTGGTTTTTACTATGTTTCCATCACCAGCTACTACTCACACAGAATAGGTTCCATTACTGAAACCGACAAAGCTGTGCTAAGACGTACTGGATTGGGAACAGGATATCGTGCCATCTCATTCCGTGAAGCTGTGCGTGCACGAGATAAGCGATGCGTAATTACCGGCAGGCAAGCACGACTTGCGAACTTTGGTAATTGGAGAACGTTCCAGGCCTGTCACATCTTTCCTTTGGCATACGAGCAGCAGTGGAATGATAGTAACTTCGGTCGTTGGATCACCGTCCCCCCCCCAATGAGGCCGATGGAACCATCAACTCCGTACAGAATGGGATCTTGCTCGGAGCCGAGATACATACTTTGTTCGATTCCTATGGATTGGCAATTAACCCCGACGTATGAGTGGCTGGGTCTATCTATCGTCATCGTGGCTAATAATTGTGTAGGATAACTACAAGATTGTGTGCTTCGCGCCTGATACCCTAGGCTACAACATCGCCAGTCATCTTGACCAGATGTTCCTCGACAACCCACATCGGTCCATCGACCAGGTTCTGAGCTGGCACTACTGCCAAGCCGTCCTTGTTAATGTGAGGGGGCGTGGAGAGTCTTCTTTTGAGAGGGATTTCCCACCTGGCTCAGACATGATGAGTGGAACTATAGGGCGCGAAAGCAGCAGAGTGAGTGGAGTTTGATCTGCGTAGCCGTGTTAATGCAATGTGGAATCGTGCCTAAGGCAGGGTGCCCAGTGGTGTGTACATGGGGTACGACGGCATTCCATAGACAAGTAAGAGAGGGTTCCCCTTCTATTTCGCCGTCGCTCATATCGTTCAATTGAGTTTTTGTATACTACTACTCTATGAAATTCGATATCCCTGATTGCAATCTACAATTATGTAAGCCTCTCTTGGCATCTCTTGGTAAAACAAAACATAAAAAAGCTGGCGTGTCCCACTTGCTTTCGCGTCCCACTTGCTTTCCCCTACTATGAGCGACAGCAAAATAGGAGTGGAACCGGCTATTAGGTTTACTCCGTAGTACCGATGTTTATTCTTAAATTCCCTCTGCAAAAAAGAAGAGCTCGCCGTCTTATGTTAAACAATACTAGGGATTCCAACACTTCTAGAAGTTAATGTCTCTTGCCTTGTTCACTTGAGGTCGATTCCTGAATGATGGTGTCCAGATATTAAAGCCCAATTATCTGCCCATCGAACCGGTGACTCATCAGCTCTGACACTGTTAAAGACAAGATTTGTAGCCAGTTACCCTAACCTAGGATTCTCTTGGGAGTACCTGCTAGTATTGGTGAGCTTTCTCCTATTCCTTGAGGTCGATGTTGGCAAATAATGAATGAGGTGGTAACTCACTGTCTTTGAGAGAGTAGCGTGTCTAGGAATGGAATGGGATATATAAAAATCAGACTTGTAATTCAGTGACCTCCACTTCCAACAACTGTGAGAAGACGGAGCTCTTAAATAGAAAAACGATGGCCACTCTTCCGGAAGTCTCTAAACTATGATCACACCAAATCCACTATTTCTACCATTGCTCACGCCAGCCTTTTACCCCTCATTTCCCCGTTTCCCTTTAGGGCTTCCCTCTCTCCTTTCCCTGCTTGGTGAAAGTTCGACCCACTCCTCGCATACTCCTTCGAGTAGCTAATCCTACAGTGCACTAGACGGCGCATCAGGTAAACACCCCGTCATGTATTTCCTACACACAGCCAACAGTCTGGACGACCCTCTGTAGGCAAATGGACCCTAATATGAATTGGCGACTAGGTAAGACGACCGGCGAGGGTACCGGTATTCGAAGATGATAACTGCGACCCCACATTGAGAGTTTTTCATCACGATCTCATAATGCACGAAGGGTAAATTGACTATTAGAATTGCTCAATGGAAACTGATGATAAACATGGCTCTGAGGACACTATATCTCGAGTACCGTACGAGTACTCGTACCACTCTTACAACTGCGCAACAGCGCCCAAGTTTGCTACCCGATTGAAACAAAAATATTATGTTCCGGTATTGTGATCTTCAAATCCGCATTGCTGCTATTTAGCTTCGTTGCATTTTTACAGTAGGAGAGAGAGAAAATCAAGAAACAAGCAGCAAAAATAATTAGGGGGTGAAAAACAAAAAGCAAGCGGAGAGAAACAAGAAGAATTCAAGAGAGGAACAGGAAAACAAAGAGGGAGATTGTACGAGTGGAGTGAAGAGATACTGTAGATTGCCGATACGTGGCTTAGAGGTGAGGTGGTGTGTGATATTGTGGAGCGGTAAAGATTAGCCGAAGGCTGAGAATAGACATTAGACTACTCGTAAGGGGGTGTTTGGCCCGTCGCTGATTATGATTTGAGATCAGGTCTTGGCCAACTAACTTAAATTTTCACTAATATTAATTTTGCAGCTGCTTGGATTTATATGTATTAATCTAAGTTAATGTTGCCAAGACTTGATCTCAAATCATGATTTCAAATCAAATCACGTTTGCCAAACACCCTCTAAGGTATCCATCCAACCTTCAACTACCAGAATGTATAATATTTGACCGGCTATTCTCACTAGTGTACTCTGGTTTCCACTGCCGTTCCTGACCTAAATTCTCTGTTGTAACGCTGAATACAGGTACCCTTTGTGTGGCTTAGGGCAATTATATAAGGTGGTTTTAGCAGTCACAGCGAGTTTTCCCCGCCCACCAAAAACTCTGCTGGGAGAGGGCTCGTCACGCTGAATTTTCTGTATATAAGCAGGCTTTCTCTTTCCTTAGTTACACAAGTGCAACCACACCGCAACCGGGCTTCTTGTACTCGTACCTGCATGCCCCACACTTTCCTGATCTTCACCCCCCGGTGAACGAAAACCTTCTTTGTTTTGCTTGACTTCCTTTCTTCCCCATCCCTAACTACAACATCAAAGTTGATAGACCTTCAAACATGTCGCCACTCGACCACTCACCCTGGCGCAATGCCCACATCTACGCCTCCGACAACCCTTCTACTGTGCTCGGAGGCCTCTGGGTCGCAGAAGGTGTTACGAACGCCAATCTCTATTCCATGCTGCAGATTTTCTGTCTCTTTACCGATACTTTTGATCTGCACGATGGTGGCGAACAGTTAGTTGAGAGGGATGAGCAACCGCTTAAACCCGGAAACTACTATATTGTCACTGCTGGTAGCTTTCTTCTAGGCTTTCATCACTATCTTAGCCACTACTTACTCTGAATAGGTTCCATCACTGTCACTGATGAAGTCGTGCTAACCCGTACCACTTCGTTGCCGTCCGGAACTAGAGTTGCATTATTCTCCGATGCTGTCCGTCAGCGAGATCGGCGATGCGTCATTACCGGCAGACCAGCACGGCTAGCGCACCTTGGCAGCTGGAACACCTTCGAAGCCACTCATATATTTCCTTTGGCATACGAGGAGCACTGGAATGGTTGTAAATACGATAGTTGGATTACTGTTCCTCCCGCCAACGAGTCTGACGGAACCATCAACTCCGTGCAGAATGGGATCTTGCTTGGAGCCGAGATACGCATTTTGTTCGATTCCTATGGATTGGCAATTAACCCTGACGTATGAGTGGCTGGATCTATCTATCGTCATCGTGGCTAATAATTGTGTAGGATAACTACAAGATCGTGTGCTTTGCGCCTGATACCTTGGACTACAACATCGCTGGTCGTCTTGACTAGACCTTTCTCGACAATCCACATCGACCCGTCGATCAGGTTCTGCGCTGGCACTTCCGGCAAGCAGTGCTAGTTAATATGAGGGGGGCTGGAGAGGCTTGTTTTGAGACGGATTTCCGACCTGGCTCAAACATGATTGGTGAAATCATGAGTGGTGCGAAAGCAGCAGAGAGAATGGAGTTTGAACTTTTTACCCGTTTTAATGCAATGGAGAATTGCGCCTGATGGAAGGGTAGGCTGCCCAGCGGTATGTACCTAGGGCACGATAGCATTCCATATGGCAAGTGGAATTAGTGCCGATGTTGGTTCATAAATTCTCTCCTAAATAAGGCGAGTTCAACTGTGTTATGCTAAGCAATACTAGGGATTGAGGTCCTGCAATGCAGGTAACTGTTTCTCGTTCACTGGAGGTGGATCGTTGAATAGAGAGTGATGGGCGCCGGCGCAACCGAGCAGATCACAATACACTTCATGCCTAGAAACCTCTAGAATCCATCTTGGCCCTACCACCTTTAACTAACCTTCTTAAAGATATCTCCATAAAGCATGCCACAACCTCACTCAAGTCTTTGCGCTTGTCTTTAGATAAAATGGCATGCTTAAACCCTTCTACAAAGTCCACGCACCAACCAAAGTAATTATGGGCAGTGAGTCTAAACCCACCCTGTGGCTCATCCAGAGATGCAGAAACCGAATCGCTCCAGATCTCAAGACAATCCAGTATCCCACCCGTACTAGAGTGAAAAGGAAAGTCTAGCCAGGAAAGGAAATGGAAAAAATGGAAAAAGACACCGGAAGAGAAAAGGAAAACGCAGAAAACTTCATATTTCGCTGTCGCTCCCTGCAGCCATAATCCCCATCTGGAGTGATGGGCATGCTCAACCCCGAGGGGGTTCTCCTATCCTCGCCCGTTGCCGATGGTCCGTGTCCTCCGATTCCACTATACACGCTTCCTTTGCCGTCCCAAGGAACAGAGCTACCGGGGTGAGCATCGTAACCAGTATCGTAGCTGGGCACACTCATACTACCTCGGTGGTGGGAGGAGAATCCGCCGTCACCGTCGCCCTCATCCCGGTCTTTATTAATGAGGGCATATTTGTCATTAGAACTAAAGGCATCCTTGGTGGTTTCCTCAATGCCATGTCCTGCCGGGCTCGAGTCTTCGAATGGGGAGATGCCATGTCGGCAGAAATACCAAGCGGCATAGCCCGCGATCGCAGTAGTTCCAAGCCAGAAAAAACCGCATTAAGTTGATGAGGAAAAAAGTGGAACTGAGGAATGAATGGCGTGCAGGGCGTGCAGGGCGTGCAGGGCGAGAAGGGGGGGGGTGTATACCACAGAATCACACCGAGTCTGACGGCTGCTTGGTTCATCCTACATGCGTTGGGGCCCCTACCGATTCCGGCGGGAAACAATGCACATCCACCCTCCTTCTTGCTCTTTTCATCCTTCTCATTCCCCACTCCATCAGAGATCCCGCCGTTAGTGTAGCCGGCGACGGAAATGAGGGCTGCGAACCAGAAACTCTACTTCCAGTAAGTTTCCCCTCGAGCGTAGTAGGCGAGGGGACAGGTATGATGAGAGCGAACACACCGAGAATGTAGAATTAACCCTAATAACCTAGTACGGGTGCGCAAACATTTTGTCCCCTGAAACCGGGGTCAGGCACACCAGCACCGGAACAGCAAACCAAGACTACTACCGGTAAAGGTAATCGTCAGTTTTCACGACAGTCTGCAGGATGGGCGGACGGATACAAACAGAGGACGAAAAAACTCACCATTGCGAACATGTATTTTATCGCACTACTCGCTGGACCCTTCGCCGACATGCTTGCTATAACCACCCCCATTACCACCACGCTCCATAACGCCTAAGTGGTGTGTAGAGCCAAGCTGGCCTTTACGACAATAGCCGTATTCACCATGATGCCCGAGTATTATTTCGTTCCCTGAACCCTTTGGCTCTGCGACCACCACAACGTCACAATCCAAACCGCGCCTGCATCATGGCACTGGGCCATGTGTCGATCAAACGCTTCCTCGAACTGTTCGTACACCTGCAGGGTGTCATGGGCCTCCTGAATTAGCTCCACCACCGCCGTCGCTTGTGCTGATACCTGGCTCTCCTTGTCGTGAGGTCCCGGGGACCCTGACCCAAGCGTTGGAGTGGATCGCGGTGACAACATTGGGCGAGGCGGAGGCAGACGTATAGGCCGTTAATGCTGGATAAATCCGAAGTCTTTCCAGGGATAGCAAATACCGAGGGGGGGGGTCGGTTGTGGTAGTTGTGTATAACGGGTAGGATCGAATGGGGATGGGCGCGTGCGCCATGGGGCGAGAGGGAGGATGGATGGATGGTTTATATCTCTGGATTCTTGGTGCAACAACCTACCCAAGACATACCGGCGCAGGTCTTATCATTTGTCAGGTGAGAATAGTGGTTAGTCTAGATATACGAGCCCAGTTGTTTTTGCTCCAATCGGGTTAGAGCATGGATTAGGTAAGCGCCACACCAAAAGGGGACCAAGGTGAATGTTGTCGGGGTGATGACGGGATATCGTTGTCCGATGGGTTAGGCCTCGGATTGTGAATCGGGAACTTGTCTTCCGTTGTGTCGGGGCGTTCCTGTGGGTTTCAATCAAGTCTATTATCCCGGCATGGTATCACCGAACCAGTATAAGATACAATCGTGAGCCGAGGGCCAGTTTAAGCGCAGAGGAGGCTCGAAGCTTATATGATACTTTGTACTCTCGGGAGTATAGTGAATCGGTTCTACATGTGTATTGGCTCCGGCCCGATGTATTGCAGGTTCCGGGGGGGGGTGTATTCGTATTAAGAATGTTCGATAGCTGGGTAGGTGGGAATTGTGCACGATCACGGCAAATCACCCGGTATCAAAAAAGTAAGAAATGAAGTGCTATTGCACGATGCGCAATGACCTCACTGGGCGAGGATAGTGTTTCCCGTATGATATTTGCGATAGCTCCCGTATCATCACCACTTCCATGGTCTGAAATGCCCTGTACCATATTAGATCTTGTTGAGTGGAAGGGCTCCGGCTGGGTGGAAACACACCTTTAGACCTTGTCGAGGGTTCCTGTGCTGTTTCGGGAGTGGTGGAAGCATGGCCGTTAGGGGGGGGTATCACCTTTGCGACCTGCCAACGCGATTCCCCGGTGAAAACTGCAAGGTGTAATAAACTAGGCAATAGAACTGGTTCCAAACCGCAGTACTCGGGGAAACGAGGATTCGTGAACCTACGCCTGACTTTAGAAGTAAGTCCCCCGCGAGGTTCACGTCGGCGTGGTGACATATGATATTTGAAATAGCTCCCGCATCGTTGCTACTCTCATGGTCTGAAATTCCCTACCCGTATACTCTATTAGCTTTTATCGTGTGGAAGGTCTCTCGCTAAATAGAAACATGCCTCTAGACCTTGCCGAAACCCACCGTGATCTTTCAGAAGTAATGGAGATTTCGTTGTTTAAGGTTATATCACCTTTGCCACCTTCCACACATGATTTCCCCCCTGCTAAATGGTTGATCGCCGTTACTAAGTCCTGAGGGAGCTACATTTTAGTATGGGTAGAGAATGGACCCATTCACGAAAGGGACACACCTCTTGTTCTCCTACAACTCTTCATGATATTGATTTCTGGGCTCGCGCCATTTTCCGGCTCGCGTAATTCCGCGATGCCAAACCAAGGATAACTCGTTTTCATCCATTCGTAGAGTTTGTCTTCAGCTGGTGGCTTAATTTCCTCTGGGGTCCGCCAATATATACGATCTTGTCTGCCCATATTATACTTTTCGTAGAGATTCCTCGCCTCTGCCTATATCCAACCGCGTTTTTTCTTTTTTGGAGGAATTACCTGGCCAATTGTAACGGAGGTTCCAACGGAAATGTTTCCCGTTACGTCCCCCTCTTTTGGGTCCCGCAAACCCCCCTACTGAAATTCCCTATGCACCCTTTCCTCCACTTGCTCTACTACGGAACCGTCCCACGATAGATCTCCCACAGAATATCCACCATGATTCCCCACAAATTCCCACCACCACAAATTCCTTACAGGATGAAGATGCCGACTTCTTTTCCGAAGGCCGATAGGCTGATACCTGTTGCTTGGGAGCGCGTACGTTGTTTCTAGCCCTCCTCATCGTAGAGCGTGGAGAAAGGGGAGGGTCCCAAACGTAGGGTTAGTCTCCTCCCTGGACTTTGACTTTGTGCGCGCCGGCGTTCAATCGCTATGTATGGTATAATTGCTAGTACAGGGAACGCCACGCTGCCGATAATGGGGCCGAGGACTGAGGTGTCTCCGGGAGTTGGGTCCGTTGGTGTGCTGTCGGTACAGAATATTGGTACTGGAAGCGGGGGTCAATTTGCTCGCGGAGAGTTTTAGACAGCTGACTTTCAGGAGCAGAACTCACGATGCGGTCGTCACAGGCTATCACTCGTGTCAAACGAAACGCCAAGACCAGGCAGAGATGAAAAAGCTGGGTAAGAAAAACTTTTCACTCCCGCGGACGGACACTTTCCCTTAACAACTTGCATGCTCGATGACTATCTTTATTGCACCACTCTCTTTCGCACTTCTCGCAACTAACAAACACACTAACGTAGGTGGAAAAGACAGGAGTATAAATGAACGACAAAAAGAATCTTCCAATCCTCCTACCGCTTTCCCTACTCCCCCACTCTCATCCGCGCAGGTCCCCCATTCCGCTTCCCTTGCTAACAAAAGAGATACAGGAAAACACACAAACACTCGTGCTCTCATTCACACTCGTCCCAGTAAGCCCTTTTCCTCCTCCGCGCGTTTCCTTGCTAACAGAGAAAAATACAACAAAGACTCCTACAGCCGTACCGCTCCCATAGCCGTACGGCTTTCTCTCCCCCGGTCGTATGCCTCCCCCCCCCACCGACCGCCGTATACCTCCCACACATGCCATACGGCGAACGAGCAAGCAAACAATGGGACCGGCAAGTGAACGGGCGGCGAACGAATGGGTAGCCGTATGGGTGGGTGAAGGAATGAGCGAACGAACAAGCGAACGAACAAGCGGACAGCGAAACAAACGGGCAAACGGCTAGAGGAATGAGCATAGGGTAAACTGGCCAACGGATAAACGGATGTGTGAACAAAGAATGAGTAAGGGATATCGCTGTGGTATCGCGCACATGACGCGCATGCTCGGAACACGTCGCACATGCTCTTGGAAAACAGCTTCTACCCATTGAACGGCCTAACTTCAGTAGTAGTGGATTCAGAATCGGGAAGGAAGCAGCAGATCTCCATTAAGATGCAGAAAGCTGTGAAATGGACGGAAGAAACAAACTACTACTTCGGCCTCTCAGCCCTCGCCCCACGGCTCCAAGAGTTCCACCGAGCGATCCCAGACTCGATCGTTCCCGCGCACGCAATAAGGGAGTCATCATGGAGGCGAAAAGCTGCCGGGAAGTTCTACCCATCCATCGCCCGAGCTCCCACCTCCACTAAGAAACCCCAATGGCCACAGACCCCCTCACAGGCGATCTGCGTCCGCCTTGATGCGCCAACAAATTACCTCACAAACACCACATACCCAACCTCGCTCCCTCCCCCTCAACCCCTTTCTAGTCAGCAAACACATGCGTGATAGGCAAGGTGATCTTCCGTTTCCAAGCAATCTACTGGCCCGCCTTCCTCCTCACCCTTAACTTGACCCTGCTATCCCACATCCTGACACTCACACTGGACAATCAATCGCCACAAAATGAGCAAGAGAGCCCGCGGTTCCACCAAATCCTCCCCCTCGCTATCCGAATATGGCCTGGATGCCATAGGCTTCTACCTCCTCCACCCAAAGGCATTGCACACTACCGCGACTGCGAGGTGCACACCTGAATCACCAGCTACAAACACGGCTGTGTATACGGCCTGGAAAGGCTGGCCACCTACACCCGCCGCTGTCAGTTCGACCTAGCAAGAGCCTTCAAACGCAGTGTCGAATTCAGCTTCACAGAACCCCGCCGACTCGGAAGACAAAGTGCATCACATGTTCCTACAAAAGACCCCTCCCCAAACAGCAGGAAAGCTGCAAGATCTACATCTACACCTGGTATTAACGGATATTATGAATGCGGTTCAGGTCCTTCCTCACTCCCCATTCCCCCCCGGCGGTAGCTAATTATTCCAGGATGCCTCACCCTGAAATATCGGATATTCTGCACAGCAAGATTTACTATTCTACCTCTCCGCCGATGTGGTACCCATCGCGGGAATCTTGCTACCGCCGTTCATGTTAAGTAGGATGGGGGACTTCCTAGATGGGTTGAGTGTGCGGGCGGATATGCGCGGCTTCAGGCACACAGTTGTGGGCGGGGAGAGTTGACAACGGGGGCTGGCTGCAAAGAAGGACGGCAAGGTGGTGGATGACGGGGGTGGGGGGAAGAGAGGTATATCTTGTTTCTGCCGCCAAATGAAGGGCTCGATCAGTAGATTGTGGGGCAATAGAGTGGGTGAGGCGCATCTTTAGGTGATTAGTTGTGATGGCTTGTGGGCTGGTTGGTATGTATCCACCGGGCGGTCTAAATTTGGCGTGGGCGTAAAAAGAAATACAAACATCATACTAGAGTTGCTGTACTGGTAATTACCACCTCATCACCGCCCCTCACAAAGACATCCCTCCAGGAGGGGAAGGAAAAAAAAACATTATATTACCAACCACTCCACCCACAAAACTCTTCTCTTTATCCAAGGATCCACACAATCTAAAATAGAGATAGGGCACCAACGCTATCAGACGACCTCATCCGTATCCGGGGATATTCGAGTAATTAGATAAAAACACCCAACCTCCCAACTAACTGGTAACTCTCCTAATTCTTCCCAGTGTGAGCACCTCCTCTTGCTCCCCTGGCTCCGTTTCCGTCATCACCACCGCCCCTTCCTCTCGGTCTACACCTTGGAGTATTGAGATTAGCCAGTGAGAGAACAGTGCTATTGTCGTCAGTAGAGGACTGAGGCCTCTCAAAGATCACTGACGGAAGACCATGTATTAATTCATGCTCCCTGCAAGAACAGATACCGTAACCCTCATCTTTGTATCATAATAACAAAATTAAAAGGATCTCTCTGCTGGATAAAGTCGCCATTACGCTTACCAATAAACACCTTCTATCCGATCCTTTATCTTGCTTCCCCGACCCATCCTCCCTGAAACGAGTTCAGCAACCAAAGTATGATTCTCTGATTTCTGCTATCTTAAGTTGGTGGTACCGCAAACCTACTGTATGAGGAAAGGTGAGAAAATCCGGCTAATGCGTGAATCCTAAGTGCTGACCCTCCAGAAGGCCCAACTATACGGTAATTGCTGTCTCTTTTGGTATGCCACCTACTTACAGGGAGTGCTAACCGATAACAGATAAGAACCGGTGGGAGAGTCAGGTTAGAGGGCTAGGCAGTTTCCACAGCAACACAGTTGCAGGTGCTGAGTGGGTGCAGTCACAAAGGATTCCAAGAGCCACACATTGGAATAATAGGTACCGGTACGGAATTGTTTTCCGTGGGGCGCCTCAAAGAACAGTAGGATAATAGCGTAGTTGAACTCGTGAATTATTGTGATCGTGACCTCCTATTAAACGGTAGGATAGCGTCACAAGGAATGGACTCGCTGGTATATCAGATCGCTGGGGAAAGAAGATGAGAAAAGAACACAAGAGTGGACCCACTTGCACACGGGTGGAAGCGTTGTCCAATGTCTATTGCGTTGTTCTCTGCAGGTTGTCTCTTGCTAACTAAGGTAGGAAGGTGGGGAGTGCTTAAGAGGACAAAATTCCCTCCAAGCCTCGCCCCCTTCTATGACAAGAAATTCTATGGAGCGAACACCCCATACCGGTAGATACAGGAACGCTCCTAACCTCTCACTCTCCCTCACCGGTACAGTTGCCTCCTCTCCACCCCTACATTTATTCTGAATCCCATACCATCCTTTCTGTTTCCATTGCAATACGTTCCCCTTTCTCCACAGTCATTGTAGGTTCATTTTAGGCATTTTCCTACTTACACTCTGGTTTCATATGGATCGCGACTCACACTATTTTCCAAGCAGACGATACCCCCACCCATTTCCCTATCCCCCTGGCTGTCATGAACCTGCATATTATGCCAAAGGTCGTCAAGACCTTATGGTATGAGTTGGGCACATAAGATTCCTACCTGCTTTCCGAAATCTCATGTCAATTATACCTTGCTACAGACTAAGGAAAGATATCATGGATAGCGGATTAATTGGGCCAGCAATTGTGCCTCTCCCGGAATCGTTTGAGTTCGACACAACGACGATCACTACTTACATTGCCGCGGTCCTCAGCCTTGTACATACGCAAGATGCTTATGGTATCTTGGCTGGTGTTAATCACCGTGGAGGACCAGTAATTCCGACCTTGGTATTTGGGCTTCCGCTGTCTAGGCTGCCTGATATTGTTCTCCCCCCCCCTCCGAATAACTTGCCAATATGGGTTCGTGATGATCGTGTCCTGGCGTTGAATGAATTGGAGACCTACTGGGCCTTGGAGCCGGTTACTACCAGTGTTCGCAACGGTCCGGGGCCCCCGCCCGGCCCTACAGGGGGACTGCCAAGAGCCCTGGACCGGACGGGACAGCAAAATGCGGTCCGCTCGCGTCCTGGAAACCTTAGGACGGCCGTCCTGGCAGAGGACGAGGGGTCCCACAAGGTAAGTCATATTAGCGCAGGTAATTGCCGAGGACTGTGGGGGACTATGGGGGACTATAGGGGACTGTGGGGGACTACAGGAATTGCCGGGGACTACAGGAATGGCCGGGGACTGCGGGGGACGGCCGGGGACTGTGCTAGACGGCCGGCAATACTAGGGGACGGCAAGGGACTGCAGGGAACCGTGGATGACCTTAGGGGAACTCCCGCAGAGTCTGATATGAATCCAATAAACTTCTACTTACTACCTCGGGATTATTCTCTATAGTGCGAAGCTCCTCATAACCGATCGGCGAAACCGCTTAGGCGATGAGGTAATTGAGGTATCTGAGTGTCTCAAGTCATGGGCTGCTTCGGGTATTGTGTATGGGTCTTCGTTCTTCCTCAGTTGTTTGAAGTTATTCTATTTCACTCTTTGTTCCTTCTATCATACTATTTGTTTTATGGCCGAAAACACTCCTCCACGTCATTCCTCCTAGTATCTCAAATGATTAGTCTCCTTTGTAACTGCTTGGATGAATACATAAACTACAAACACAATATTTCTATGTTCGGTAGCACTGTTATATGAAATATTGGGCAGAGCAAACATTGCTGGGCTGGGCATAAAACATTTTCAACTGGGACGGCGGGGCAACGGTCCTTGCCAGTGGTCCGTGGGGCAAGTTTTGAAAAAGACTGGACGGGACCACAGAATGCCGTCCACCGTCGTCTGCCCTTAGGACGGACGGACTGCCCCGTTGCGAACACTGGTTACTGCAGTTGATAAATTGACACTGGAAAGGTGTTCGATTGGAATAGAAAGTATGCAAGCTCTTTCCCAATGTCACTTTATTTTAACTAAGACCTAACTATGGAGCAGGAAGCATTGCCGGGGCGGGCAGTTTTGGGGGGTTTCTGAAGAGAACCTCCATCGAAGGGGAGGTCTATGGAATTACTGCGGCGCATTGTCTACCAGGTGGACTCACAGGAATGCCAGTTTGTTCCCCCTCAACACTCGAGGTTACGGGTCGTCTCAAAAGCCTGTTGAGGTATACCACCCTTGGAGAATTGTCCGACCGTGTGCACATTACGTCCATCAAGGAGGCCGAAGCCCACACCATACTAGGCAAATTCCAGTTCCATGATTGCCCAGCCGGGGTGCGATTTTGTGATCCCACCAACGAAATGGAGCCAAAGACTGGCCTCCTTTGTGGGGCAAACCTCGGGAGTATAGTCCGCTCACACTTCGGACCCCACGGCGATCTCTTACACCGCTATGACCAGGAGCTCAGACGCAAACGCCTTCCTCATTTCTCTGCCCAGGTGTCATGGCTTACAAAGCTGGATTGGTTGATTTTTCGTTGTAATTGGGATAGGTATGCTCTTACTCTTTCCTCTCCACAGCCTGTATTTTGAATGTTGCTAACCTTTCGAAAATCATTCAGATATGGAGAAAATATCTACCAAGGGGACCGTATTTCCGATGTTGGGGATTTATATCCTGGGTTAAGCGTTCAAAAGATAGGAAGATCAACTGGGATAACTCGCGGGAAGGTCAATCGTGCTACCCTCGTACATTGGGACAACGGTGCAGCAACACACGAAATTGCAATAATTGCACCACCAGGTGAAACCTTTGCGAGCAGTGGAGATTCGGGAGGCTGCGTGTTTGGGGTTGAGGATGGCCAATACAAAGCTGCTGGGTTGTTGATTGGGAAGGCTGTGGAAGCCAATATTGCTTTTGCAACTCCCTTGTACTTAATTTTGCAGATGGCAGGGGATTACCATTGGGCGTAAGTGCGCCAGGTCTGTTTTAGCTAGTGGTGGAAAGGAGAGAACGTGAAATATCAATGATCCCGCTGGGGTTATTGCACGTCATGCGCTACCACTTCCTTCTTGCCTCTCAAAGCCATGTGATATGCTGCCACCGCTCTGTATTCCCCGCTGCCCTGCTGTCTGACATGGTTCATACAAATTGACCCCCCAGAGCGCGCAATACATAGAGCCAGCCAGAGTTGATATGCTCGTGGCGGATGCCACGTATTATTCATAATCTCCAGAGCACAAAGCATGAGCTAAAAGCTCCCCAGCCCCTTACCCTGGCCCACATTCATACTCAGTAGCCAAACCCATCTACCATACACTCAGATTCTGGAATCACGCCAAAGTCAAGCCAGTCGTTGGGCATTCCCTCTTCACTTTTACTGGTCAATCCCCATCCCTTGGCCCATGTTCACTTTGATCTAACCCAAGTAGAAATGTGGGCTTCGGTGCAAGTATTAATTAGTTGTCGCGTTTACCTAATCTGAGCACTAATGAAGAGTGGATAACAGACTACGTGATGAACTCAATCCTTGTTGGATCTATGTAATCTGGACGGTAACCCAGAGTGGATGTAAAACCACTGGGCACGTATACAAGTATTAGACCACTATACGAATATGATAACGTTTCCAAGGTAGAAGCGAGACATCAGGGGGAAGCGAGACACTGTCCATGCAGGGGGAAGCGAGACACTGTCCATGCGTAATGAGCCGAGCTATCACGATACGAAACCAACCCACAACAACTTATAAACTCATGAAATGCAACACAACAAAGGAACTAGTGAAATTCACACCAACCGAAGAACTAGTAAAGAGAAAAAAAAGTGCCAAAATCAAGGGGAACATGGGGTGGAAAAAAAAAAAAAAAAAAAAAAAAAAGTCACTTCTGGCGGGTACGAAGGCTCATTTGATGGAGCCATTCAGAAATTGGCTGAAAGTCAGCAGAGGAAGTAGATGCTGGTGGTGTCAGGAAGCCACTATCATCATTGTCGCTAAGAAGAGTATTGGTACTGGTATCTTCGTCACTTAAGGTGTCCTAATCAGGTTCAATGCTGGTATGATGTAAAAGTTGAGGGAGCGATGGTGGTGGCACAGTCTTGGGAGAGAAGTGGAAGCATACCTGGGGGGTAAATAGTGTAACATGAATAGTAAACTGTGTACTAGGTGTTGAGCAAGAAGTCGACTGGTTTATGGGTGTAGTAGGTTTACTACGGGCTGCTGTTTTGGCTAGTTTCTGCTTCTTAGCATTGGCTTTGCACATAGTCTCGAATGCCTCAGCACCGGTAATAACCCTTGCCCGACTAATGATTCTGCGATCCTATTTCACATCCTTAGCAATGTTTATTTCTGCTCGTAGCCACTGCATCTCAGGAGTAGCGATATCCGTGGCTGTAAGTTGAACTCGGCTGTATGTGAGAAGCGTAAAATCAGGTTACAAATTTGCCCCAGGCTAGCTGTTTTAACGAAATTCAGTGCTCAATTCGTTTGCTGACATAGTTGACACTTAGTATAGGGTGTTTTATTGAGTGGAAAGAAGTTTTCTGAGTGTGTAGTTGTCACGGATGTGACAGGGAGTTCAGGATTTCGCACATGACTGGATTATGAGTCATGGGTCTTGCGCGTATGACTCATTTGAGTCTTATGACATGTTTATGTTATGATTTGTTATGTTTCGCACATGACTGGATTATGAGTCATGGTTCTTGCGCGTATGACTCATTTGAGTCATATGACTTGTTTAAAGTTATGGTCAGATGACTCGAGGTTATGAGTAATCAGGGCTAGGGTTTGCAAGAAGAGGTCTATATAAGGAGGCCGATGGGGCCGAGGAAGATAGGCTCTCCATGCTTTGTTCTAAGTAATGTCCTTACTCTTATCTTTGCTACGCCTCGGTAGCGCTCCTTTCGCACCACCATGGTCTTTCGATGCCTTCGATTCTGGGGCAGATATCAGAGTTCGCTGTGTAGTTCCTAGGGTCTTTGATGTTGAGGTTCTGTTGTTTGGCGGTTTTGCGTTGTGGTTACTTGTTTTTGCCTCCTCGTTATTGTTTGATTCTCTCAATGATTTCGCTTTGAGCCTTTCACTTTTGGCGTCTACGAGCCCTCCCTCGGTAAAAAGTCTTCAGCTTCTCTGTCTTTTGTCTACTCGCAGTGTTTCGCGTTCGGGGGTTGGGGGATTTGAACATTGCTGTGGGGGGAAACACCCGTGTCGTTCTTTGAGCCAGCTCATGTTTCTTGTTGGGTTTTAATGGAGTCCTTATTGTTCACGATACAAAACGCCCTTGGGGTAGATTGATGACCTTCCCAAGTATCAACACGTCGTACTGATCGCATCATTCCTTAAGGGACAGGGGCCTTACCAGCCCCTACCTTTGTCTACTATTTTCACTGTCGGAATCCTACGATGTCATTTATCACCGTTCCCTTGATTTCGGTTCGAGTGGCATTTACGGTGGTTCAGCCAGGTGTCTCCTCCTGGCTTCTACGTGGGGATGGCTTTGACCCAGAAATCTTTTACCTCCTGGTACGGATGAACTTCTGCCCAGGGTGATGTGGGGCGATTGGTTGCCCGGCCACGCTTGGTCTAGTGCAGGGGTCGGTGTGGTCACGGATGGTGGTTGGCGGTCACACCCATTGCAAGTGGGTCCTACCTTCTGTTTGTCTCGTTTTCTATCCTGGTACCCTCCCTCTCTGAAGCGTCAGTTTGTGCACCTTTTGTCGGACTTTGGTGTGGCATTTCGGGGCACGCCTTGGGGGCCTTCGGGTTCCCTGGTTTTCCCTCTCGGCTTGCTTGCACTTCGGTTCGGGTGGGTTAGGACTGTGGCCGGTGCCTTTAGGTGCTGGCCCGTATGTTGTGGCCCCGTGTTCATCCTGGTGGCCCCCCTCGGCTATAAGACGCTGGGGGCTGGGGCTCTGTTAGTGTGGCCAAAACCAGTGGCTGCTGGATGGGGTCACGTATTGGCTGTCCTGTGGCTGTCGGGCGGTTGACCTGCCTGAGGAGCTGAGCGGGCTGGATGGGAGCTGCAGTGTCTGGTGTGTGGAGCTTGGGGGGGGCTGCTTTGGCGGGGAGAGGCGCCTGCGAGCACTGGTTGAGCCTGCGTCAGGTTGGGCGAGGTCTAATTAAGTGTTTCCGGCTAGGCTTGGGCTGTTAAGGTTAAGCTGGTGAGTGCTGTAAAGCTTCCTGTCGGACCGGCTGGCTGACGGCCACCTGTGCGGATAGTGGGTTGCAACTGTCTTGGTGGACTTGATTGGGTCTTGCGTGCTGGGTTCTGTCGGGCTTGTTTGGTTTCTTTGGTTTAGTTGCGGGTATGGCGGGTGGGGGCATGGCACCACAGGTAGGAGATAGGCCCTACTGACCTCCTCGATCTGTCACCACCTCTATGTATTTCTTTTGTTTATTGTGTTGTGTTTGGGGTTACAGGCAGCAAGTACAGGTCCACCTCACCATTACGCTCTTCGGAGGCACTTGGCAAAGTGGGTTCGTAGGATTGACGGCCTGGCATGCGGATACGAGTTGTGGACATGCTGGTCACAACCTCTCTGCCTTGGTGCCGCCTGTGTTGATAAATTGTTATTGGTTTTCAACTGTGGGGGAGGGATTGCGGGACGGTATTCAGACTGGGCGGCAGTGATTTTTGATTTTGTACGGGGAACTTGCCTTTGTCGGACACCCTTTCGGCTTTGTGGCTTCAGCCTGGGTCCTGCCTGTCACCCGCATATCTTGGTATTCTTGGGTTTGCCCCTCGTACTCCTTGTTCAGGAATGATGTAGACTTGCTACAAGGGCTGCGGTTCATCCCATACCAGAGGGATTTCGGACATGATGGGTAAGGAGGGCTTTCTTTACAGTTGATGGTCTTGTACATAGTGTTCGTGTTATGGGTATGGCACGGGCATCTTGGAGGTTTGGGGCCGTAGGTTTGGATTGTCTGTAGATAGTGGTAGTTGGTGGCCGGGGGTGCGGTAACCGGGCAGTCCTCCGGGCCCGGGCACGTCGTATGCCCGAGTCGGCGGTACGTGGTTAAATAAAATTAGATTGAATGTTCTAAGTAATTTCTTTACTTATTACTTTACGAATAAAACACCTTTACGCTCTTTATCACGTTTACACATCGGACACATTTCTGACTAGCCTACAAGAGACGAAGTTATCTTAGTTGAGATTTAACCGGCGTTATCCGACGAACGGTGATAACATAGATCAACGGATCTAAGAACTGTTATATCTGATAAGATAGAAACTAAGAAAGAAGTATCGTTACCCGTCGCTATTAGTTAACTATGAGCTAGGAACTTTACATTACAAAGCGTCACCAAAGCGACGCTTAATGATATTAACACGGCGAATATAAACCCTCCACTGGAGGGACAAGACCACGAAGAAGATATTGATCTTACAGAAAAATGAAGCAGGATTAGGAAACTTCGAAGAATTTAAGGACGCACTTGAAAACGCTTCTCAAGCACTATCAAGAGCAACAAGCCCTGTTACACCTGAACAGGGAACACCTGAAAGAAGATCCTCACCAGACGATTCACCAAAGGGCACGCCGAGACCAAGAAGGATGTCGGCAGCACAGTCGACAGCCGCCCCGGCACAAGGGGATATTGGAATATCTCCAGCTCAAATGCAAGCTATCATAACAGCCGTAGTGGCAGCCATGGGACAAGCAGCTCGGTAGCACCAGTGACTCCGGTGCGATCAATGCAACAACTTAAGGTTAAGGCACCACCCCGATATGGAAGAGAACGAAATTGACTACGCAACTTTATGGTATAACTCGCCAATTATTTCGAAGCAGTAGTGTGAGCCACGGGATACGACCATGAAAAAATCCTCTACACCTGCACTCTATTTGAAGGAACAGCACTCGCATGGATACGACCCTATACGGAAGGAACTACCGAAAAGCCATGGCGAAACTGGGACGAATTCTGTACAGAGTTTACCCTACAGTTCGATAACCTCAACAGAGAACAAGAAGCAAGGAATAAGATCGAAGTAATCGAAAAAGGAAACCGCGACGAAACCACATACTGGTATGAGTTTAGACTACTCACAAAAGATGCCAGGGTCGACAACAGGACAGCAGGAAGATGGTTTACCCGAGGACGGAAAAAGATCTATCGCAATGCTAAGATCCACATGCCGTAGAGACCAACTTCGGCAACGGAATTAGCAGTCTGGGCGATAGACAAAGAGAATTGGATAAATCATTGCAAGGCAAAAGATCGGAATTTCCATCCACCAACAGGAACCAACAAGACGTATACGCCACCAAGGAACCAGGATGGGACATGGAAAAGACAAGAACAAGACGACAGAGGAGATCCTATAGAATTGGACAGCACTAGGAAGAAAGGAAGGCTCAACATTCCTCAAGGCGTATACGAACAAAGAAAGAAGAACAACCTTTGTTTCAATTGTGGAATCAAAGGACACGGCATCAAGGATTGCAGAAGACCAAGATCTTGTGAAAATGGAACGCAGACGAAGAAACCTTTCACCACACAAAGGTTCCAACAATTTCCAAAAAGGACGAACCTAAGGGAGATATCTATGGATAAGGGAGAAGAGCAGTCAGAAAAAGACGCTGGTCCCCCGGAATAGATGGTTTGAGGGACAAGAATCGACCGAAACCCATCAAATTATCGAACACATACGCGGCACTGCAAACGGAATCAAGAGAAACACACTGAGAGCAGTTAATGGTCAAAACGAAGCTACTTATCAACCAACACGAAACGAGCAAGATATATGCGATGATAGACTCAGGAGTGACTGAAGATTTCATTGACAAAGGAATCTGTGACAAGCACAGAGTCAAAACAAAAGACACGAAGAAGAAACGGACGATTTACCTGTTGGATGGAAATTCAAGCAGAATGGGAGCTATCACCCATATCGCACAAGTACCTATGGAAATTGGGAACCATAGGGAAATGGCAACCTTCCAAGTGGCAAATCTCAAAAACTACGAGATAGTGCTAGGAATGCCCTGGCTGAAGAAACACAACCCGGACATGGACTGGACGCAGAACAAGGTTACCTTGGCAAGCGGATTATGTGAGAGGGAATGCCTACAAGTCTCGCCAGTTATGTACGGAACCCGGAAGCCGAAGTTGAATACGAAAGCCTCAAGGCAAGATACGAAGAAGTCAAAGCAACGAAGAAACGGAACAAGAATCAAGGAATTCTTGTTAAGAAGATGGACCGGGAGGCTCGGATACCTTTTAGAGGGTCAGCAAAGGTGGCAGGACACGACCTGTACACACAAGAAGATACCACGATATTAGCAAAAGAACAAGCTACGATACGAATAGGAATCGTCATAGGACTACCGAACGGCACCTATGGTCGAATCGCGCCTGTGAAAGCACTGTCAGTCAAACACAAACTGATGGTCAATGCTGGGGTAATCGATGCCCACTATACTGGTGAGATGAAGGTGGTACTTGCCAACCTGAACGAAAAAGGATATAAGATCTCGAAGGGAGATCGAATTGCTCAGTTGATTATCGAAAAAATCAACAACGAAGAACTTCAAGAAGTTGGCAACCTCGACAATACGCAAAGAGGGGATCAAGACTTTAGGTCAATAGACCAACACGAGACTACCGAGAGCCAACACAACAAGATTCAGATATGCGAGATAATGGCGGAAGAATTCCGCAAAGATTATGAAGAAGGAGCATATACTGGGATGCTCAGATGGAACTTTATCACGAAAGACCTGGAATGGGCCAAGATTAACATCAGCACGAAATTGGCCATACGAGACAAACAACAACGAAAACAACAAGATTGGAGAAAAAATATACCCAAGCAATATCACAAGTTCCATGACTTGTTCAAAGAAGACAATGCGACAGAACTACCCCCTCACAGACATGGAGTAGATCTACCAATCGATCTCGAACTGGACAAAGACGGAAAAAGAATACAACATATATCTTGGAAAAAGGTATACACACTCAGCGAACAAGAATTGGAAGAACTAAGGCAATATCTCGAAACCAACCTGGACTGAGTAGGGATTCGAGAAACAAAAGGAGAATGGGAATCGCCCATCATGTTCGTCAAAAAGAAAGATGGAAAACTAAGGCTATGCGTGGACTACTGAGCACTCAATTCACTCACAAAGAAGGATCGGTACCCACTTCCCCTGATAGGAGAAGCCCTAGATCGATTGAGAGCGGCACAATACTTCACCAAACTCGACATAATGGACACATATCACAATGTCAGGATCAAGAATGCGGACGAATGGAAAACAACTTTTGTGTCCAAATACGGGATGTACGAATACCTGGTTATGCCTTTCGGGCTAACGAATGCACCAGCGGTGTTTCAACGCTAGATCAACTAAGTATTGAACAGGTTCCTCGATAGATGTTGCATCGTCTACTTAGACGATGTACTTGTCTACTCCGATAACCTGGAACAACACACCAAAGATGTTAGCGAAGTAATGGAAAGCATCCAAGAATCTGGGATGAAAATCAAACCAACCAAATGTGAATTCCACAAAGAAGAAACAGAATACCTAAGATTCATTATCAACAGACAAGGACTCAAAGTGGACCCGGTCAAGACGGATGCCATATGAAAATGGAAACCACCAGGAACAAGAAGAGATGTTCAATGTTTCATTGGATTCTGCAACTTTTATCGAAGGTTCATAGAAGGGTTTAGCAGGATTGCTAAGCCACTCTATAACCTTACGAAGAAAGAAGCTAAATGGAAATGGAACGAACTCGAGCAGAAAGCATTCGATGGTATCAGAAAACAACTCATGAGCGCCCCATTACTAGTTCACTACGACCCCGATAAAGAACTAGTAATCGAAACCGACGCCTCGAAATACGTCTGTTCAGGGATACTCTAAGAGAAATGCGAAGATGGAAAATGGAGACCGATTGTCTATCGATCAAAGAAAATGACACCTACCGAATGCAACTACGATGTTCACGACAAAGAACTATTAGCAATAGTTCAAGCAATGAAGAAATGGAGGCGATACGTTTGCGACACAAAAGGTGTCGTGAAAGTATTATCGGACCACAAAAACCTAGTACCGTTCATGAAGGACAAGGTACTAAAAGATCGGCAACTATGATGGACGGAACAACTAAGTCAGTTCAAATTCCAAATCGAATACGGACCAGGAAAGAATGGAGGCAAACCAGATGCTCTCACCAGGATATCAAGTGACCGACCGCAAAACGACCAAGATGAACGCATAACGAGAAAGATCCAAACACTACCACCACAGGACTGATTCCACACCAGTCTCTAAGCTATGAAGATGGTTGAAATTACGACTGAGCACAAAGAAAGAATACAGAAAGCAAGCAAAGAAGATGGAACTATCAAGGCGATAAAAGAAGTGTTGGAAGAAGGAAAGAAAGAAATGAAGGGGGTAGCACTGGGTTTATGCCAGTGGAAGGAAAACCAGCTATGGTACGACGGAAAGCAATGAATCCCAGAAGAAGAAGAGATAAGGACGGAAGTCATACGAAAACATCACGATTCACGAATATGTGGACAAGGAGGAACGGCTAAAATGAGCGAACTCATCACGAGGTCATTCTATTGGCCAGGATTGCGCAAAGACGTAAAGAGATACGTCAAGAATTGCGATATATGCCAAAGGACGAAAACGGTGAAGCATGCGCCATACGGATTACTCAAATCAAACGAAGTTCCGGAAAGACCATGGGAAACGATTACCATGGACTTTATCACCGACCTTCCGAATTCAGAAGGATGGAATACCATTTTGGTCGTTGTGGATCGCCTGACCAAAATGAGTCACTTCGTTCCGGTTAAAAAAGATATGACAACAGCAACATTCATCCGAACGATCTTCCACGAAATTTTCAGATTACATGGTCTACCAAAGAATATCATCACGGATCGAGGCTCACTATTCACATCCAGAGCATGGAAAAAAGCCACAGGAGGCATAGGAATCTGGAACACACTAAGTACTGCATTTCATCCTCAAACCGACAGACAAACGGAATGGGTAAATGGGATATTAGAACAATATCTTCGTACATACATCAATTATCAGCAGGATAATTGGCGGGAACTACTTCCAATGGCAGAGTTTGCATACAACAACAGCATACAAGAAACCATTGGTATGACACCATTTTTCGCAAATTATGCACAACATCCCAGAAGTCAGGCCAGAAATCATACGAGTGGTGGAATGATCACAGATAAGATGGAGATGAGTCAATTACACGACACATTACGATACGAAATGGATTATGCACAACAACAACACAAGGAACAATACGATAAGTACCAAAGAACGGATCCGAACCTACAAACAGGAGATATAGTGTGGATGCTACCACGCAACATCAAGAACACGAGACTATCCAAGAAATTGGATTACAAGAGAATCGGGCCGTTTCGGATAACGGAAAGGATTGGAAGTCGAGTATATAAACTCGACCTCTCTCCCTCAATGAGAATACACAACACGTTCCACATCTCAATCCTCAAAATCTACAAGGATAACAGGTTTCCCTCACAAAGGATAACTCCTCCTCCCGAGCTAGAAATAGAGGGCAAATCCGAATACAAACTCGACGAGATAATCGATTCTCGCTTGAGCTATGGAAAGCTCCAATACTGTGCCAAGTGGACTGGTGATTCTCCTGAACACGACAAGACCTGGTATCCAGCGAGTAACTTCACCAACGATCAAGATACCAGAGAACTCTTCCACCAAAGATATCCAGACAAACCCCACCGGGATAAAGATCACCATCAACCCCCAAAACGAATAAGGTGCTAAGTCGTTTATGAAGCCCCATAAGGGCTGAGATGACTGCTCTCGTGCAGTCACCGCCACAAGCCCCCAACGATCATCTATGAGGCTAAGCGAAGAAGTGATAAGACAAAGATGGTAACACACAGCCATGAGTTGGACAGTGTGTTACGACGATGAATGCTCCATACACTTTGGAGATAACGAAGGTAGCGGGTGGTTCCCGCGAGCCTACTTGAAAGGAGGACCAAGGCCCGATCACGGTGCAAAACCAGGGACTGAATGCTATCGCATTCAGTGCCAAGCACATAAGGCAGCAAAAAATGAGGCAGGATAGCATCCGAAGAGGGATGGAAGCAGGAGGCCACTCGGGAAGAAAATGGCCCGAGACCACTGCAAGGCCATGGGGACACGGCCTGCAGAGAGGGTAGCCAAAAACTCCTCCCCCAAAACTAAACCCGACTATAAAAGGCTACAAGGGCAGATAGCGGGACTAGTGACGCAACTTGGCACCGCCAAAGCCAGAATTTCAGCACAAGCACAAAGGATTGCCCAACAACAACGGATGATCGAAACAGCCAACCTCACGCTTGAGGTAGTGAGGACAAGGGCCAAAGATTGGGAATCAAAGTTTCACAAACTTCGAAGGTCCGCCCGCACGTATGGACAGGACCTGGTAAAGATGGGGGATAGCAGATAGAGCCTAATGGGACTTAGGCTTAAGGAGAGGGGAGCTAATATCACGGATGTGACAGGTAGTTCAGGATTTCGCACATGACTCAATTATGAGTCATGGGTCTTGCACATATGACTCGCTTGAGTCATATGACTTGTTTATGTTATGATTTGTTATGTTTTGCACATGACACGATTATGAGTCATGGGTCCTGCGCGTATGACTCATCTGAGTCATATGACTTGTTTATGTTATGATTTGTTATGTTTCGCACATGACTCGATTATGAGTCATGGGTCTTGCGCGTATGACTCATTTGAGTCATATGACTTGTTTAAAGTTATGGTCAGATGACTCGAGATTATGAGTCATCAGGGCTGGGGTTTGCAAGGAGGGGTGTATATAAGGAGGCCGAGGCGGCCGCCGAAGATAGCACGCTCCGCACCCTCTATTATCCTGCCACATAGTTTTACAACACGACCTTCAAACTATCGTGAGCCCCCCTCCTCTCGGCCCCCTTTGGGGTCCCCTCCTGCCCTCTGCCCCCTTGATGGCCTCTGCCTAGAGCCACGGTATCCTTTCTGTCCTCTCCCCCCTTTGCTTCGCTTGTCTCCTGTTCGCTTGATGGGGGAGTTATCTGGGTTCGCCCAGTAGTCCCGTCTCGCTTCTGGACCCTTGCTTAGCTTTGGCACGGTCGGCCTCCTCTCTTCGTTTCTGGTCAGCACTGGTGGTGGTGGACGCCCGTCTCCCCACTTTGTACAATCCCCGAGGGGGAACGCCTCGGCTAGTAACTTCGGGGTCTGCCTCTTGGTGAGGCCTGGCCATACCCTCCTAGCTGTCTCAGTTCAAGCTGCGGTCGCCTTCCTCCCCTCGCCCTTCCCTTACCTTACCCCGCCGGTGGGATCCCCTCCACTAAGTGACGCTATCTCTCAGAGAACAAGGGACTACACGAGAGACGCGGTAATACGGCATCGGTTCCGCTTTTACGGTCGGGTTTTTCTGGGGCCTTTGGCCCTTCCTCCTCTCTACGTCGGGGCGTCGGCTCGCATCCTACTGCCTACCCTCCTTGGCTGGCACCCTACTGCTCCTGGGTGGCACCCTACTGCCTCCATCGTAAGCTGGCGCCTTACTGCTGCCTCACCTACACAGGATGGGGGTGACTTTGTCTCTCTGTCCTGGTCATCTCTCTAGGGGTCCCAGCCCTGGCCCCTTCCTCCAGTCAGTATTGCACTGCCTCGGGCCGGTCGGATCGCTCCTCCTACGAACCTTTCCCCAATGGACTGGGGTCGCCCCACGAATCGGTACACTTGCCTTGTTTACGGAGCTGATTAGGGTTAGCCTTCGGGCGGCCGGGCTTGCTCTGGGTCTGCCTGGTGGGTTGGATTTGGACTTTCTTTTGTGCCTTCGGGCTGAGATTTCCGCGGGGACTTTTTCTTGGGCTTCCTGCTTTTCCTGTTTTGGGTTTCTTTTGGGGCTCAGTTCGTCTGGGCTGTAGGGGGGGCTTGATTCGGGGCGTGATGTGCGGTTGGCTCCATACCAGAGGGGCTTGGGGTTCTTGATTTTTGCCTCAGACAGGGGAGGGACGCGCGTGTTTACAGGTTTTGTTTTTGCCATAGCTAGCGCTGCATGCAGGTTCTTGTACCTTACATAATGAATATATGATATTAAAAAAAAAAAAAAAAAAAAAAAAAAAAAAAAAGTGGCCACGGAAGATAGGCTCTCCATGCTTTGTTCTAAGTAATTTCCGTACTCTTATCTTCGCTCCGCCTCGGTAGCAAGCTTCGACCCTCACGCAATACATTTCGCCTACTCACGATAACTTCATAGACATGATCTATCGTTCGCATCTTCGTTTGTCTGACGGTTGGGTGATAGAATACTTGTTCTCGCTTAAGAAGGTGCTCCAGAGAGAGATATCCGTGGTTGATCCCGGTAGTCTTTGGATACAGGCTTGAGTGAGGATGGCGACTACGTCTGCCTCCTCCGCCTCGGACTCTGTCCTCAACTCTCCGATGTCGTCTCCTATTCGGTTCGAGCCCAACCTCTCCCCCTCGCTTGAGACAGCTCGAGTCGCTTTATCTCTCGCGCCCGTTTCTGAGGCTGTCCTTAGCCTCGTTCCTACAACTACACGGTCCTATGTTGTGCCCAGCGGGGATTACAGTTTTCTGTCCTTCGCCCATGAACATGGCTGCCCCAACGCGGTGAACCTGGCATTGGATAACTTGGTAAGGGGGTCGGTTGCTGCAGCCGCCCTTGTCACGATGAAAGAGGTGGAGTCGTTTGTAAAGGGTTGCCTATTTGGGAAGGGATCTCCAGCCACCAGTGGCTTGGGCAATGCCTCTACCATGGGCCTCTTCAATCGGTTCAATTCCGATCACTGTTCGGCATACACGCCGACAGTGCCCACCTCCCCACCACCTACCGACTTGCAAGCTATTATTCCGGAGTCCTCTCTACTCCCGCTGGCCAAGCAAGGCTCGACCACTACTACGGTTGAGGCCAGCTTGTGCTCCACCTCCCCTTCCGCCCATCGAGCAGCATTCGATAAGATAGTGGCTCAGGACTCCGCTAAGCAAGCCTCTACTACCTCCACCTCCTCCTTTTTGTCTGGCCTATCCTCTGGAGAGAAGGCCCTTTACACTACCGGGAAGTTCAAACTGGACGACCCTGCCGACGAGGATTATGCCTCCCCTGCTAAGGGAACACTACGCTTTGCCCATTCCTCCTCCCCACGCAAGCGTGCCGCCCTGGCCCCTAGTCCCTTCTTTGAGCCTCGATTCATGAAGGCAATTGATGTCGAAGAGGGTCGCAAGAAACAGATTGTCCTGGATGACGAATTTTCCCATGTCCTGGATACCAACCGGAAGCACCTGGCCCCTTCTGTACTAGTGCCTTCCACCGTTGAGGACTCTCCCCCCTCATCTCCCCCATTGCTGATCACGAAGGACGTAATACCCTCTGTGGGGGTGATGGTTCCGGACACCCTTATGACCCTAGAGGAAAGACGCAACTCAGAAGCGACTAGTTTAAGCGATAGTATTCACGCCCCCAGCCTTCCGGACACACCTGCCCCTGGCTCGTCTCCTCCTGACTAGGACTCTCTGCGTCCTACATCGCCTGGAGGTATAATGGAAGAACCGTTAGGCATTTTGCGCAGTACGGGCACCTCCTTGGAGGTATTACTACCGCATACTCAGCCAGAGGATACCGATGCGGCCAGGGCTAGGGCCGACCAGATCATGGCCGAAGCGGACTAGATGATGGTGGCTGGTAAGTCCCCCTCCCCCGCTCCTATGTCTGGTAGTATTGTGTGGTCCATGTTGGAAGGCTTTGAAGATATCCGGTCCGGAAACACGCAGCCCATCCTGTCGCTTCACCCTAGTGCAAACGGGTCTGAAGAACCAGACACTGTGGAGGACGTCCGGACCTGCATGGAAGGAGAGATTGTCGAAACAGTTCCCATTATGTGGGTGGGACGCCGGTTTCATTGTTTGGAAAACGTGGTCCGAACCCCGACGGAGATAGTGTGCCGACAGGAAGAGGAAATTGCCATCTTGAATAGTAGGTTGGCCCCCCGTCGTCACTCCACCTCTTTGACTCCCGAGTCATCAGGGACCACCCCCATTCCTCGCTCCTCATCAGAGGGGTCTACTGAAGTCCCTACTAAGGGCCAGGGTGCTTCTCCGGCGGCCCCTGCTACTAAAGCGTCCTTCGTGGCTATGGCAAAGAAGATGGCATACGTGCCCAAACCTGCCATCCCATGAAAGGATAAAGCAGTTCCGGTTCAGCCCGCGTCAGCGGCCTCCTCCCATAGCGCCAGCAGTGGCAGCTCTTCCAGTGATGGGGGGGTAGTCCTGAAGGTGGGAAAAACTACGGAGGAGAAGAGGGTAAGCTGGGTGGATGACAAGGAGAAGGAGGATGGAAAGAAGAGGAAAAGGAAGAGGGGCAGGCGTCTTAGTGGCGCTGCCTGGAGGAGGAGAAAGATGGCGGCTCAGGCTAGCCAGGAAACATTGGCGACCCCGGCCAAGACTCCGGGGAAAGCTACTACTGACGGACAGGCTACACCTCCCGCTGCCGCCGCCCGTGTACCCATGGTGCAAACCCACTCGTCGGGACCAGGCACCATCAGGAGGATCTACAATGTGGTACCTAACCTGATCCCTCGCAACGGCCCTCCACGCAGCACCAGTCAGCAAGGATCGCCACCAAGGCCGGCTCCCCCACGGTCTTCGCCAACCCCGGATGCCAGGGGAAGGCACATCACAATGCGGTTCGCCATGCACAAGGAAGTGGCCTTACCAGAGGGCGTGACAATTGAGGCCATTCGGGCCCGTAGTAATGTTACCTTGTCCAACTCGCTGATAATTAGGGGTACCTGCTCTTACGTTCGGGCTGGACATATTCGGAATGAGATTCAGTGCATCTTCCTCACTTTGGCGGCTCATTCTGCTGCTGAGCTTGGGGACCGCCTTGACAGGGCCCGGTTGGCACTGTTGAAGGAGCTTTCACTTCCGGAGTTCGTTTTCCAGGGGGATGTGAAAAAAGTCAAGATCATGGTCACGGGAGTTCCCCTTCCGATAATGGCCGTGGTTCCGTCGGGAAGGTTGATGGGTGGATTGGGGAGCAGGCCTCGGATGGCTTGCGTACTGACTTGGAGCTAGGTAACCCTGGCATCGTCACTGTGTCCCGCCCTGACATCATGGGGTCCGTACATGCCCTGAGGCAGGCCAATGCCGTATCTTGCGGTATTCGCTTGGTGGTAGAAGAGAACAAGGTGGCCAAGGCTGCTTTGGAGGCTGGAAGAATCTTCCCTCGGGGAGGCACCCGGAATGTCACGGTATTTACAGAGCACTGGACGGCAAAGGTCTGCCGTAAGTGTTTATAGGTGGGCCACTTTCAGGCTACCTGTGCCCTCCCTTCCTTGTGCCGGTTTTGTTAGGGGGAGCACTTGTCTCGGGAACACATGTGTAGGGCTCTGGGTTACCCTGGAGGTGTGGGGGAGGCGTGCGGACACACGCGCAGGAGGTGTTGGTTGTGTGATAGGACTGACCACTTTGCCGGATATGAGAGGTGTCCTGCGTTGAAAGCTGATTCTAGGACCCCCGTTTCTTCCCCACTTACGGCAACCAGTGCTGCTACTCCGACAAACTCGTCTGACCAGGCTAGAGCTACAGCTGAGAAGCTCGAGAGGAGAAGGCGGACGTATCGCAGGAGCAGGGGATGGTCACCAACTCCTAGGGTAGTGGAGGTAAGTAGTGACGAGGAAGAGGAGGATGTCCCGCGAGAGAAGTCCGCCAAGTCTATGGGTAAGGAGCCTGAGCTCTCAGCCCCCTCCCCCACCCCCAAACGCGGTATGTTGAAGAAAGCCTCCATTCCCAAGAAGGGCGACACCAAGTGGTTCGCACGGGATTCTGAGGACTTTGCTAGTGGCTTTGGCCCTTGTGGCTTGAGCGGATCTGTCGAGGCTCCCTTTTAATATGTATCACGGCGATAGCATTAAATGTGGGGATGAGTGGCAGGAATCGGGTGCTGGCGTTTGATTTGTTTACCTTTGTTGATTTATTTTTTGTTTTGGAACCCCCGGTTGATTTGGGGGGGCAGTATGTGCCGGTGGAGGTAGATGGTTGGGATTTGTTTTCTTTTGTTGTTGGGTCGGAGGTGGAGGTGTTTGTACGCTCGCATTTGTGCGGGTTGTTTGAGGTTCTGGGGCATGGAGATGCTTGTGCCCAGGTTGGGCTTTGGGAGAAGAGCAAGAAGAGGGTGCTTACGGGTGTCTACATCCCACCTACGTATACCAAGGCCGAGTATCAATCGGGGCTGAGGGACGTCGGGGAACCAGACATCATGTTTGGTGACTTCAATGCTAGGCATCGAGAGTGGGACCCACGAGTGGAAGTGGCGAGGCAGGAACATTGCAGACTGTGCTTATGGGAATGGATGGTACCACGGTTGTTGAACATGACGCCTCCTGACCGAACAAATGTTCCGAGACATATCAATGATCGATCTCTGCTTGTACCGCCGGCCGTACCTACAGTACAGATACCTTGACGTGGTTGGATGCGAACACGCTGCCCAGACTATCCGGCTCCATGTGGACTTTCCTGACAACCTCATGAGAAGATGGCCTGCTTGGAAGAAGGCTGTGTGGGGAAAGGTTGGGAAAGAGCTGGACGCCCTGAGGGAGGTAGATGGTGAGCAGTTGTGGGGAGGAGTGAGCGGTGTGGTAGATGCACTCTCACAGGCTTCCGTTGGTAGAGGCCGGTGTGAGTGGTGGACGCCTGAGCTGGAAAGGATGAGGTTGGATGTGGCCAGGCTAAAGAGGTACTCCAAGCGCACGGCGGAGCGGACGGAGGACTTTAGGCTGGCAAGGTGTGTCTGCCAAGCTTGCCGGTTGAGGGCTCGGTTCGACCGCATCAGGACCAAGTTGGCGGAGAGCAAGGATCCGGACATATTCAGGTTGGCACGGAGGTTGGAAGCCAAGCGTACGCGGCCTTAGATGGTTCAATCGGATGTCTCTGTAGCTGCCACGCACGATGACATCATTGACCTGATCGCACAACAGCTTGATACTGGTGATCCTGCCCCGTGGGTGGAAAGTGTGGTCAACATGGACAGTGCTCAGGAGGTGAAAACGGCACTGGCAAGGTTTTTTACAAACGCTGGTCCTGACGAGGACGACATTGGATATCCTTTCCTAAGGTTTTGGAAGAAAAGGGATGCCACGACATTGCAAAGCCTCATTGACTATGGACTGCGGCACGACATCCCGGACTGGCATAGAGCTGAGGTGGTGCTAATACCAAGCTCGACAAGCCGCGATACATTGTTGTCAAATCCTGGTGCATGAAACACCTACTCCCGACCACAGCTAAGGTGGCGGAGAGAGTGGTGTTGCTCCAGCTGGCTGCTTGCTTGGCCCAGGGGGAAACACAGTTTGGCTCCTGTAGGAGGCGAGGTGTCCACGATGCCATGGCAGTTGTTCAGGAATTCCTCTGCCACAACGAGCGTTAGCAGCGTCCGATCTTGTCAATTGACGTGGAAGGAGGGTTTGATAACATTGATGTCAACCTCCTATCGGACTTTTTGGTGGCTCGGGATTGCTCCTCCAACCTGTGTCAGTGGGTTCGGAGATGGACAGGTTGCCGGTCCATTCGCTTCTGGTTCAAGGGGTGTATTTCCCAAGTCTACCATGTCAACAAAGGGGTTCCCCAAGGATCGCCGCTTTCCCGTTCTTGTTTGGCGCGTATGTCGCGGACATCGTCACGCCACGTATGCGATATTTCCCCTGTGTCTGGCACTTAGTGGCCTCCTATGTGGATGATGGGGTTATAATGGTGGCAGCTGACTCTTTCAATGCTGCCCAGTATCATGCTGGGGAGCTGTTGCGGGACTGTGACCGCGTTGCTCAGGATAGGGGGATGGGGTTCAGTGCGTTTAAAACGCAGTGGATCGGGTTTCGTGATAGGGCGTGGGAAGGAATGGAATTGTTGGGAGAAATAGTGAAGCTATCTGAGGAGCTGCGGGTTCTTGGGTATAGGTTTAATGTATTTCTTAACTTTTCTTCTCATGTACGGTATTGGTTGAATAGGGGGTTGGGTGTGAGGAGGAGGATTGCGGCGTTGGGAAGGAGGTTTGGGAGTGTTGGAGGATTAGGAGCGTGGGAGACTTACAGTTTAGTGCCGGCAGCCTACCTTCCGACTGTTTATTATGAGCTTGAGTTTGTAACCGACTACCCGTCGTATGTGAAGCAGATTCAGGTCCACATCAATGGCTGCCTCCGGTCGGTGTTCCGGACTCCGATGAAGTTGGCCAATAATATCTTGCTGGCTGAATATGGGGTCACGCCTGTCGCCATTCAGGGCAGGTACCTACAGCAGAGGTGCTACAGCCGGTTCATCAATTACCGGTATTTCGAAGACCACCCCTGGTTCGGCCAGATTAATGTGGACTAGAAAGAGCAGGGTGTGGTGGCCCACCAGCAACACTCGGACAAGGTGCTCTCCTGCCACCCCATGGTCACGATCGGAAAGGGGAAGGAAGCCATGGCCCTAAGGCATGCCAGGGAAGTCAAGCAGTTTAATATGGGCTCAGACCTGGTAGTGTACACTGATGGGTCCAAGATGGCCGAGGGTGCAGGTGTCGCCTAGGCAGTGTTCGAAAGGGTGCCTCATGTGGGTTGGGGGGGTGTTCGGTACCGCCATCCAGGAGCATCGTCGAGTGCGAGCTGTTTGCAGGCGTATGCACCCTGCAAGAGGTCAACAGCATGTCTATTAGATATGAGGTGCATCTGTTTTTGGATTACGTCCCTGCCCTGCTCCTCATTGAGGACATGCTACCTGAGGGGGATTCGGCTGAGATGTGGGACGTCATGGCACCTTTGTTGGAAGCAGTGCGAACGTCCTTCGGTTGGGTCCTAGGGCATTTGGGCATACAGGGCACCGAGTTGGTCGACAGGAAGGCCAAGGAGAGTACCTACCTGCCACTACAACAGTTCCATTAGGAAGGGGTCAGCTTTGGTATAGGGCATGCGGCATTGGCCCGCGAGTTGAGGAAGGAGGAGTGGGAGGCCTGGCATACTGGTGAAGGTCACGAGTATTATGCTTGTGGGCCTAAGGCCCCCAGACACCTTCGCGGGCTAACTTGGATGGACTCCTATATGCTGACTAGGATCCGCAGCGGTACTGGCCTGGTCAGCCAGGACGAATGCAAGGGTTGTGAAGAAAGGCACCACTGGACTTCGTGCCAACAGTACAGTTGGAAATGGCCGGACACAGGAGACTTGTTTAAGGACTCGGCGATCGCGGGTTGGAAGGATTAGTGGTTGGAACACGGGTGGTGGGGACTGGGAATCCCCCGTCATATTAAGGAGGTGGACGGGGAGTTGGTAATTGCAGGTAACCCGTTTGATGGAACACTGACGGTGAAGAGGGACGGGAAGAGAGTGTACATAGGAACGCCCGATACATGTCTACGGTGCGAGAAGAAACATCCTGCGGGGAAGTGCTTGCTACCGAGTAAGCATCTTCCCACCAAGTGGTTCTTCCTTCCGAACTCGGTTGCTACAGGATGCCCGAGCTGTGACATGGCGATTACCTACTACGGTACCTCCGCGCGGTCCTCGTTCTCTACACACTTCGATAACAATCCGAGTTGCCTCTCCATGAGCCTTGACCAGTTTTTGCGACAACACTGGCTCAAATGAGACGAACTTGAGTTATCCTTACGGACCGCGGTGGTGCTCAAATGAGCCGGGGTGTTGGGATTTATCGAGCAAGAATGGTGCCCCTTTTGTGACCAACAAGGGATCGTTGGAAAGGTTAATCACATGGGGGAACATTGTCAGAAAAAACGCGGGTGTTGGGATAGACTGTATGTTTCCATAGTTGAGTATGTTGATGAAATTGTGTTTGAGGCGGGATAGTTGTTTGTTTGTTGTTGGTGGATGTGTTGCGGGAAGGGGAAGACGCGTTAATCCGGGATGTCCCTAGCCGACATGAGCGCCCGTGAGCCCCTTAGATAGTGATTTTTTGGATTTATGTTTGGGAGGAGAGGTTGCGAGACAGGGTTGCGCCCGTGGTAGTGTATTTTAATTTGTAATTTTGGGGCGAGGGGGAGACTGGTTGTATGCCGGAGTCGGCAGTACTAGTATAAATAAATTAGATTAAATGTTCTAAGTAATTTCCTTACTTATTACTTTACGAATAAAACACCTTTACGCTCTGTATCACATTTACACATCTGGCACATTTCTCACTAGCCTACGTGAGACGAAGTTATCTTAGTTGAGATTTAACAGGCGCTATCCGACGAACTGTGATAAAGTAGATCAATGGATCTAACAACTGTTATATCTGTTAAGATAGAAACTAAGAAAGAAGTATCGTTACCCGTCGCTATTAGTTAACCACGAGCTAGGAACTTTACAGTAGTGGAGGAAGCTGTGCAGTCTTTTTTGGGTAGCACCATACGAGGTAGGAAGGGAACAATTCCTGTTTTTCGAAAAGCCCTCTGAATGTTTGACCTTGTGTATGCGAGAGCTGGGGCTTCCTTATACAGGGGGAGGAAATTTGGATGGCTTATAGAAATGTTGGTTGTATTATGGTAGTTTTCGGCTGCCTTGCCATAGTGCTGTTAAGGGGCCCTGTTCCTATATCAATACACACGACAGGCAATGATACTTCTCTTATAGTATCTCCAATACTATATCTTAACACTTATAGTGTGTATTCATGCTATTACTTTTCTTCGTCTCTTTCTTATAGTGTGCGTTCACACTATTATCATTTCTCTCGTTACACTTAATAGTCGTAGAGGAGTTCCTCTTCTACTAAGTTGATGTAACTATCTTGAGGTAGATAGAATAAAGTAAATTCGTTCTTAAAACAATAAGTAGGAAAATAACTTAAATTGTTCAATCTAATTTTATTTATACTTCTACCGCCGACTCTGGCATACGACAAGTCCCCGCCAGCACAGAGATAACGCGAACCGGAACTACCACTAACCACAAACAAATCAAGCCTCCAGCCGCATACCTCAAACATGCCTGAGCCATGCACGTAACTCGAACACTAAATACAAAGCCATCAACGGTAAGAAAAGTCTTCCTCACCCTCGCATCCGAAGTCCTTCTGGTATGGTACAAACCGCAGCCCTTGTAGCAAGTCCGCATCATTCCTGAACAAAGAGTACGAGGGGCAAACCCCCGAATACCAAGATACACATTCGACAGGCAAGACCCAGGCCGAAGCTACAAAGCCGAAAGGGTGTCCGATAAAGGTGAGTTCCCCATACAAAAAACAAAATTCCACTACTGCCCGGTCTGAATACCGTCCCGCAATCCCTCCTCCACAATAGAAAACCAACAACAATTTATCAACACAGGCGGCACCAAGGCAGAAAGGTCGTGACCAACATGTGTACAACTCGTATCTGCATGCCAGGCTGTCGACCCTAGGAACCCACTTCGCCAAGTACCTCCGAAGAGTGTAATGGTGAGGAGGACCTGTACCCGGCGCCCGTAACCCCAAAACAAAACTGTAAACAAAAGAAAAACATAGAGGTGGTGACAGACAAAAGAGGTCAGTAGGGCCTATCAACTACTCATGGTGCCATACCCCTGCCGGCCATACCCACAACCGAATTAAAGAAACCAAACAAGCTCCAAAGAATCCAGCACACAAGACCCAAGCAAGTCCAACCCAGAGGTCACAACCCACCATCCACACAGGTGGCCATCAGCCAAACAGTCCGACAAGAAGCTTTACAGCACTCAGCAGCTTAACCTTAACAGCCCAGGCCAGCCAGAAACACTTAATTAGACCTATCCTAACCTGACACAGGCCCAACCGGTGCTCGCAGGTGCCTCTTCCCGCCAAGTCAGCCCCCCCCAAGCCCCACACACCAGGCGCCACAGCTCCCATCCGGCCCCCTCAGCCCCTCAGGCAGGTCAACCACCCGACAGTCACAGGACAGCCAATACCTGACCCCATCAGGCAGCCACTGATCTTAGCCGCACTAAGAGAGCCTCATCCCCCAGCATCATATAGCCGAGCCAGGCCACCAGGACGAACCCAGGGCCACAACATATGGGCCAGCACCCAAAAGGCACCAGCCACAGCCCGAACCCACCCGAACTGAAACACAAACAAGGCAAGAGGGAGACCAGGGAACCCGAAGGCCCCCCACGGTGGACTCTGAGATGCCATACCAAAGTCTGATGAAAGGTGCCCAAACTGACGCTTCAGAGAGGGCAGGTACCAGGATAGGAAACGAGACAAACAGAAGGTAGGCCCCACTTGCAATGGGTGTGACCGCCAACCACCATCCTTAACCACACCGACCCCTGCACCAGACCAAGTGTAGCCTGGCAACCAATCGCCCCACACCATCCCGGGCAGAAGAACACCCGCACCAGGAGGTAAAGGATTTCAGGGTCAAAGTCATCCCTACGCAAAAGCGAGGAGGAGATACCTGACTGAACTACTGTAAATGCCACTTGAACCAAAATCAAGGGAACGGTGATAAATGACATCGTAGAATTCCGACCGTGAGAGTAGTAGATGAAGAGGGGGGCCGGCGAGGCTCCCGTCCATTAAGGAATGATGAGATTGGTACGACGTGTTGATACTTAGGAAAGTCATCAGTCTAACCCAAGGGCGTTTTGTATCGTGAACCCTAAGGGCTCCATTAAAATCCAACAAGAAACATGAGCTGGCCCAAAGAACGACACGAGAGTTTCCCCACACAGCAATATCCAAATCCCTCCTTGCCTGAACGCGAAACACTGCGAGTAGACAACAGACAGAGAAGCAAAAGACTTTTTACTGCGGGAGGGCTCGTAGACGCCAAAGGTGAAAGGCTCGAAGCGAAATCATCGTAAGAATCAAACAACAATGAGGAGGCAAAAACAATTAACCACGACACTCCACTACACAACAACCTCAACATCAAAGACCCCAGGCACTACTGAGCGAAGTCAGATATCTCCCCCAGAATCAAAGGATCAGAAAGTCATCATGGGAGCGAAAGGAACGCTACCGAAGCAGAGCGAAAATAAGTAGGAAAATAACTTAGAAGGTTGAGTGAAGAACTAACTAACTCGCCCTTTTTTCGTTTTTTTTTATATCATATATTCATTGTTTTGGTAAGGTACAAGAACTCGCATGCAGCGCTAGCTATGGCGGAAACGAAACCCAAAATTCAGGCATCTCTCCTCCGTCTGAGGCAAAAACCGAGAACCTGAAGCGCCTCTGGTATGGAGCCAACCGCACATCTCGACCTGAATCAAGCCTATCCTTACAACACAAGCGAACTCAGTTCTGAGAGAAACCCGAAACAAGAAAAGCAGGAAGCTCAAGGGAAAATCCCCACCGAAATCTCGGCCCAGAGGCATAAAGGAAAATCCCAAATGCTATCTACCAGGAATGCCCATAGCAGACCTGGCCGCCCGAAGGCTAACGTAAAGAAAGCCCTATACAAAACAAGAGCCGGGTACTCTGGGGCCTGGAACTCTGGCAACAGAGTGCCAGCACCAAGTCGCGGAAGGCAAGGAAGAAAGGATGGTTCCGACCGATCCGAGGAAGTGTAATGCTGGCCGGAGGAAGGGGGCAGGGCTGGCGCCCCTCAGAGAGAGAAGGCACTAAGCTGCCAGCTGGTAGAGCAGTAAGGCGCTAGCTTAAGATAGAGGCAATAGGGTGCCAGCCAGGCGTGAGCGAGGGGTGGTAGGGTACCAGCTGAACAAACCGAGGAGAGGATGGAGGAGGAGTAGACCCAAATGCCGAAACAACAATTGGATACGCGTTCGTGTCTTAACTAGGCGGTCCCCTATAATCCCCAACACCCAAGGGTGCCAGAGCACCCATACAGAATGGAGAGAAGGGGAGTGGCGAAATCGACCGTAGCCTGCTGAGAAGACCAACTACCAACCTCCAACCCTGGGACTGACTGGTACCCACCAGCGGGATAAAACCCAGACCCAGTAGAGGGACTAACGCGAAGCGACCAGAGAAAAGCAGCAGGAATCCATCGTAATCGCGTACCGTAAACTGAATTCCCAGCCGTCTGCTGTAGGGAAAATGGAGCCGCCCGACCGAGCTGATGCTAAGCGAGGCTACAGCAAAAGTGGAGAAGGGGTGAGAAACCAACATCCAGAGATGTTGAAGAGGAGGAAGGATGAGCTCAAGGGGGCAGACCCTAAGAGAGAAGGCAGGAGAGAAGATCTACCGTGGTGGAAGGATAAAAAGTGATGGCCTAGTCCCCCCCCTAAGAGGAGGACCAGACGCGAAAAAGTGGTGATGATTCTTGTGGTCTTGAGATTTCAATAACCGGAGGTGTAGTGGAGACGGTTGTTGACTAACTAACTTGACCTTTTTTTTTTTTTTTTTTTTCCTTTTTTTTTTGTATCATATATTCATTATTTGTGTAAGGTACAAGAACATGCGTGCAGTGCTAGCTATGGCAGAAACAAAACCCAAAATCAAACAACTAACAAAAGAAACATCAAAACCGGTTCCTCCGCTGGCATGTAATAACCGACGCATTGCCTACAAAGACTTATAAAGCAAAACTACTAACTAATTAACTAGCATCGTACCGAAAAACCCACCACTCATGACAAGTAATAAAGATAAACAGGAGACCTCCCACCACTTAGACCATTTGGCGACCCAGCCAACGACAACCGAGAGGAGGCATGAAAGAACGGAGAGGCGGATAACGAAGGCAGGTTGGGGGCATAGGGTGCATATATGTCAGGGGGAAAACCAGTTCTGGTGGCGGTAAGGTAGTGCCCAAGACCAACCAGGGCCGGGACCGAGGACCAGAGAGAAGAGTCAGGTCCAATATCCGTAATCCCCGGGGGGTGGCGACAATGGGCGACAGACTTGGCAGGACAGTGGAGGAGGGCATGCTCGAAAGTCTCTTCCCCCTCCTCGTACCAGGAGCAGAGAGGAGAGGGGTCTTTGGTGTGCCACGATGGGTGGGCAGCGAGATAGCTTTTGCCGGAGCGCATTTGATGGATCCGACCTGCGAGGAATCTTCCCAGTCCCATGAAGGGGTATGGGCGGAGGGAGAAGCCAAAAACGTAGTAGGGCGGAGGGGGTGAGAGGAGGTTTCAGGTGATAAGGAGTTCCTCACGCCACCAGGCCTTGAGGGAGGCATAGAGGGTGGGGGCCCCAAGGGGGGCAACCTGAAGGGGCGGGAGGAGAGGAGGGTTGGCAGGAGGGAGGGGCTCATGGCGATTGCCTATAATGAAGTGGACACGGTGTGCCACCGCGTCAACTGGGAGGTGGCGGCAGTTGGGTGGAGAGGGTGGGTTGGTGTACCATCTGAGAGGGGTGTAGTTGGGGCCGGCCCACGGGTGGCAGCCCCTGGCAGAGCCTGGGTGGCGAAGGGTGTCTTGAGCGCGGAAGAGAGAGGTGGTGGGGACCATATGGTCAAGTCAGACGGTGGTGGGGTTGATTTCGTGGGGGAGACAAACAAGGTGGAGGCCCGCTAGGCACTGAAGGTGTTTGATCAGTAGGTCGATGGGGGAGAAGGAGGCCTCGCAGGGAGGAATGGCGGTATTCGTTGAGGAGAAGCAGTTCGTAACCCATCTCTGGACCCGGTGCCAGAAAGCCCTGAGCTTGTCGAGCATCTTGCCTGTGGGAGCGAGCAGGTCACATGCATAAAGTAGAATGGGGCAGATGAGGGATGAGGCCAGTCTGTGGCAGAGGTGGGGGGCGAGGCCTTTATCAGGACGGGCGAGCCTGTCTATTGTGGAAAGCGCCGCTTCGGCAACGGTGAGTCGTCTTGTGAAATGAGAGGAGGTGCTCCTATCCAGTGCAGGAGTTGCTGGCTCAAGCCAGTAACCCAGCCACCTAAGTACCTGGGTGGGCTTGTATGGGACAGAGTCCACCGAAACAGGGAGGGGAGAGGGGGAGCCCCTCTGCTGAGGGGTCCTCCAGTGCATGAGCTCAGTTTCGGGAAGGGAAAAGGCCACGCCGATACGCTGGCCGCGTGAGGTGAGAGAGGAAGCTACGTCCTGAATGTTCTGGATGTTGCGTCGGTAAGAGGGGGAGGCCACAGTGATGGCGAAGTCGTCAACATAGGAGAGGATGAGTCCGTTGGGAACGGGGAAATGAAGGGACAAAACATAAATCATGAGAAGAAGAGGACAGACCAGTGACCCTTGAGGGGTGCCGACCTGGACCGGAGAGAGGACCTTGGGAGACCCCTGGAAGAGGAGGCGGCATTGCCACCCATGAAGGAATGAGCAAACACAGGAGACGAGATAGGGCTGAACCCCTCTTTCCCTCAGTTTACCACAGAGGGAAGTTGAGTTGACGTTGTCGAAGCCCCCTTTAACATCAAGGAACAGAGTGGAGGAACAGAGGCCCATGCTATGCGCGAGTCGGACTTTATGGGAGAGGGTGGAGACGGCGTCAAAGGTGCCCAGTCCAGAGAGTGAGCTACATTGATTGGAGTTGACAAGATCGAGGGCCCGAGCAACTATGGCTTGCCTTACTGGTACCACAGGCTCCAGGATCTTGGAGAGGGTTTGAAGGAGGACAATGATGCGGAAGGAGGCAGGTCTGTCATAGGAGGCTTTGCCCAGTTTGTCAAGAACAATGCCGTTTGCTTGTTTCAGGGAAGGCGGGTGGAAGCCATAGAGGAGGAGGGGTCCAAGAAGAGAGGTTAGGATCTTCGGGTTGGTGGCGTGAACACGTTTCCAAACTGAGTATGGGATGTGGTCAGGTCCAGGGGCGGACAAGTTAGAACTGGAGGAGAGTACTTTAGAGACCTCTACCTTAGTGAGCAGGTTGAGGTCCTTGAAGGGGCGAAGGATGGATGGGGGGGAAGCGGAGGGTCTGGGAGGGAAGAAGTCGGCGAGGAGTGCGTCATTGACAGCCGTAGAGGTGCTAGCAACCAGGAAGGAGGGAAAGCGGTCAGGGGGGTGGCCCAATGCGAAACGTTTGGCGGTCCAGACGGTCTTGGGAGTGGCTGAGGAAAGGAAATCGTCCCAGTACGTGCACTTCGCATGTGTGATGGCCTTGAAGTAGGCATTGCGAGCGCTTCGGGCTTCGGCTCGGGCGTCCTCCGTAGGAGACTCACAGGCAAGACGATCTGAGGCATGGAAGGAGATTCTTAACGAGGAGAGGGGGCGAGAGCACCAGGGCTTGGAGTGGCTGGAAAGGCGTTGGAGGGGGATGTGGAGGAGGAGGGTCGTTCGGAGGCGGTCAACATTCCTGTCGAACCAAGCAGCGGCTGACACCGAAGTAGGGAAGGAGGGGGGGGAGAAACAACAAAAAGCCTGAGGGCATTACCAAGGTCCAGCCAGTCGGTCTTGGCCCAGGCAGGGGAAGGAGAGGAGGGGTGCAACAAAGGAGCAGAGAGCAACAAACAGGTGGGAACATGATCCGAACCAGTTGATAGGAGTGGGGTGGACCACTTGGAAAACAGCTGGGCTGCTGCACCATTCGCAAACGCAAGGTCCAGAAACGAGGGCCTGCCTACCGAGGCAAAATGAAAATAAGTAAACACACCTGAGGTGTTGAGCAGGGAAAAGGAATGCAGTGAGGCCACCCGAAAATAAGGTGACGAAATGCCAAGCTCAGAAGAAGAAAACACCCTTAAAGGGTCGGCAAGGGGGTGGTGGAGGTTGATATCTCCCAAAACAACAACAGGAAAATCCAAATCAGGAAAGCACAAATCAGGGGAAACAATTGAGGTGTGAGTGGAGGTGCCTTGAGTATTGTAAACATTGTAAACCCTAAGACGGGTCTGAGAGGAGGAGGAAAAACGCAGGTCAGAAAACAAATCAACGGCCATAATGTTGGCGGACTGGTCAAACCAAACAGGTAAAAGTGACATAACGTCAAGGAAATATAACAGAGCATAGCAGGCCACACGTGGGTTGCCAAAAGAAGCTGAGGGGGAAAAACATTTGTATCCGGGAATGGAAGGAAGGCGTGCGTGCCATACAGGGTGGTCCTGTATGGCTACCAAGGCAGGCATGAACGGTAACGAGGAAAAACTCTGAAACAAGGAAAGAAGAACATTCCAGCTATCCAAGCTGTTATGTTGGACAAAGAAGAGACTTGACACATCCAAGCCATTGTAAGAAGGCCTGGCGGTGGAGAACATGGAAACAGGCATCTACCCGGACAAGCCGGACGGATTACAAAACGTGCAGGCGGGGTCATCATCCCCTTGGGCTGGGGGGAGCCTGGCCCTTGAGGAGGAGCGAGTGGCAGTCTGTGCGGTCTCTGGCGGGGCTTGGGGATGGGGACGACGGGGGGTGGCAAAAGGAGGAGTGAGAGTCTGTCTGAGGGTGGAGGGTCAGGGATTTCCCTTGGCTCCATCAGGGCCGACATCCATGTCATCTTCTGACTCTCCGTCTAGCGATGGAGGGCCTTCGGTGTCTCTGGGGATTGGGGTAGGACGGTCCGGGCAGTGTCGATTGGTCGCGGCGTGAAGCTCCCCGCAGTTGGGGCAGGAAGCAGTTGAGGAGGGGCAGCAGTTGAGGACCGCCTTGGTGTTGCCCGCTTTAGGGCAGGTGGGGTTCTGGCAGCAATGCGCCGAACGTGTATGCGAGAGGTAGCAGATTGGACATACCGGGGGATCTAGCTTACATCTAGGAACCTGATGTCTGAACTTCCAGCAGTTCCAGCATTGGGTGAAGCGGTTGGACAAGAAGGCACGTTCGACACGGCGTCTTCGTGAGAAAAGATGGATAGAGGTTCCAATGGCATTAAGGTCCTCGGGGGAGATGGTGATAACGACAGAGGGAGTGGACTTGGACATTCTGGACTCTAAGTCGTGGTTAAGGTATCAGGCAGAGAAGATTGTGACGCCCTTGGCGTTGAGGATGGACTCCTGGAGGAGGGGGAGGAGGGCGTCTTGGTCTTCTGGGAGGTAGGCGAGGGGGAGGGAGTGGATGGCGAGTTGGGTCTCGTTGGGGGCAGGTCGGAAGGGGAGGTAGGCATTGTCGCCTACCGGGGATAGCTGATTGAGGCGGTTGGTGAGGGCCTGGTAGTAGGGGGCGTAGGAAGTGGCTGGGGTGTGGGGATCGAGGACAGTAAGCGTAACTGAGCCGCGGTCGTTGACTCGGGCTGAGAGGAAAAGAGGAATGGAGCAGTTTGCTTCGCGGAGGACCGCGGCGGTGATGTCAGGTATGGTTGCGGAAACTCTGGCCACTTCAGGGTGGGAGGCCAGAGAGGAGTGAGGGGCGAAGAAACATCGTTAAGCTGCTGGCAGTAGGGCAGCCTCTTTAACAGGAGGGGCCATCATGTCAGATGGGACTTGCGCAGCGGAGGATGGTTTCGTCTTCGATCCCTTTGTCTTCTTCCGTCCTCCAGTAGCCATGACCTGAGCGAACGAACGAGGGGGGTGCAGGTAGGTGGGGTCCATGTTACCAGGGATCCATTCGGAAAGGGGGGGTGTATTTGCCATCATGGAAGGTCCGCGCCTCCCATGAATTGGCATATTTGACCGCGTAGGCCTCGGGATTACCATAGTGTATGCCGGAAGGGGTGTCGTATCGGGGGGTGTCCAGGTCAAACCCGTTAATGACTGCACCCTCCTGATAAAGGGGGACACGCGTGATGGACTGCTGGGGTGGGGGGACAGGAGGAAGTTGAGCCGTGCAGGTTTGGGTGGGTGGAGCAGGGGGAAGGGTCTCTTTTCCCTTTCAGGTAGGGAGTGGAGCTGGTCGAACCGGTGGCTGGTGATACAGGGGTGCTGGTTGAGAAAGTCTTTGTCACAAGTGGTGAAGAGCAGACTCAATAGGGGCAAGGGAGGAGAGGGAGGGGGCCTGAGCAGAGGAAATACCGTCAGACAGGTCTTGCACCTTCGTGGTGAGGAGAGTAATGCATTCGTTGGTAGAGGCGAGGCCGTTGAGGGTTGCCACGAGGAGGAGGATCAGGACTGCCTGGCCATCACTAAGATTGCGATGATCAGAGGAGAGGAGAGGAAGAACGTGGTAGGCGGTAGCCGAGGTCAATCCTATTGGTCGGACTAGGGCCTGAATCTTTGATCAGTGATTGTCTAGGAAGACTCGCCTGAAGTAATAAAAGAACGAAGGTAAAGATTCGTAATTGTAAACTTATTATATTGTTAAGGTCTCTTCTCCATTGCTTGATTCCTCTAACTAAACCGGAGACCTTAATCCTATTTATACTAATCTACTGTTGCTTAACATTCCCATACTAACATGTACCCAGGAGCTTTCAACTTTTAGTTTCGACTAAGTCCGAACAGCGTTTGATCCTGAAAGTTCGTACACCACTTCAACCTTAATTGTCACAAGATATTTATCTTGAGTGGATAGCGTCCTATCCCCCAATGATCTCTTTGCGATCTCTAAGCTTGAATGGACTAGTTATGTAAATGTAGTCTGAATGGCTATCATTCTAATTGTCCCTTCTGATCAAGAACTAGCTAAGTTTGTTGTCAGGAACTGGTGCATAATTAATATATGCTTGCATGAGTCTCGATACGCCAGTATCATAGAAAGGCTTCATATATCTCCAGTCTTCCAATCTAAGTATGGTTCCCCTCGGACCTCCTGCCTCCAAGAGGGACTCCTACTGGAGCCGTGGGACATACACCTAATCTTGAATGGGTATTCGTAGTCTTTGAAGTAGTTTGACAGCACCAGTTGTCTCCCATCTATTTGATAGAAAATCCCTCGGTCGGCTATTCACTAATGTGAGTTGTCTTATATGGTTTGCGGTCAGGGAGTTATTAATTAGAAATTGTTATTTCAATTCTTATATAGCTTTGCTGCAACCATCTTATTGAGTCACTTGACCTCTATGGTCGGATGCGTGACAATACCACTAGGCTAGGTTTTATATGCCTAACATTAGCTCCCTCCTTTAAGGATTCTCCTGGAACGCTTTTCCATATAGATCCTTTTAGGACCCGATGAGGTCGGGGTAAAACACCTCCCGCGTTTGCTTGGCCACTGTAGGAAACCCTTTTCCTTATCGTCCTGCTTCTGCCCTTCCTGGCATTTCCAGATTATCTCTGTAGAATTCTTCCACTAGTTCTTCGGCATTACCCACGTCTTCTGCTGGTTCCCAGGTGTTCTCAGCTTCGGAACATCCTTACCATTTTACAAGATACCATAGCTCCTTTAGCTGTTGGTATTGGCCTTGTATTTTCTTTTTATAAGTGCGAACTTCACTTCTTACAATTTTTTCTATTTCCCATTGAAGATCTCCTTCAACCCCCTCAGGTGCATGAGGTGGTTGCCTTCGGTTTTCGAAAACCGATTCGTCGCTATAGGTTTCGAGTAATGATACATGGAACACTGAGTGGATCTTCCATCGGGCTGATATATCAAGTCTGAAGCTTCGATTGCCTTTCTTTTCCAGGATTCAAAAAGGACCATATAGTTTAGGACTAACCTTTTTCGATTTTCGTCACATACGAATATTTTTTGCATTAAGCATAACTTTGTCCCCAACCTTGAAGTCTGGCTGTCTAGTCACTTTTCAATCGTAGTATTTAGACATAGCTTCCCGAGTCTTGTCCAGTAATTCCTTAGCTTGTTCGTGTATCGTCTTGATCCAGTTCACGTATAGTGAGGCGCCAGGATTTTGGACTTCGCGTTCTTTCATCCACTCTGTCTGGGGATGAAATCCGTAGTTTGCATAGAAAGCAGACATTCCATGAGCGTTTGTTGCGGAGCTATTGTGAGTATATTTGGCGAGTGGTAGTAACTGATACCAGTCATCATGATCGTAGTTGATGAAACTTCGAAGGTAACCATCCATTACTTGGTTGCTCCGTTCAGTCTGTCTGTCAGTTTGAGGATGATATGCTGTCGACATTCTTCTTTTGATGTCCAAGCTCTTGCATAATGATTCCCAGAATTCTCCCGCAAACTTTGGATCCATATCCGAGATGATTTCAGTGGGTAAGCCATGCAGCTTCCATACTTCTTTTACAAAGGTATCTGCGACATCCTTAGCCGTCGCATTTTCTTGTTGAGAGAGGAAATGTGCCATTTTAGTAAACCGGTCTACTACTACTGTGATCTGGGTGCATCCTTGAGACTCCGGTAATTGAGTTATGAAGTCTACTGATATGTAGCTCCAAGCAGTATATGGTATCTGTAATGGCTGTAGGAGTCCGTACTTAGCGTGCCTTGGTGACTTATTATGTTGGCACTCGTCACAAGACCTTACATAGTTGTTTACCCAGTTGGCTAACCCTTTCAAGTAAAAGTCCCGCATAATTATTGCGAGAGTTTTTTCTTGTCCGAAGTGTCCGGCTATTTTTGCATCATGGCAAGTTTCGGCAATCCTGGTATACAGGGGCTGGTCCTTTGGCACATATAGGCATTGCTTATAGTATAGCAGGTCCTCATTGATTGTCTAATCCTTCGGAAGTGTCTTCCCATCATCTCGTAGTTTCTTTAGTTTTTTTCTTTTGTCCTTCCAGTCTTAGTCCTTATCGATAGCTATGTGGATTGTGGCAAGGAAATCTGGATTAAAGGTCTTCATGCTTGCTTTCGACAATATAGCATTAGACATTAAGACTTATCCGGTATGTCGTCTAGCTTATACCAGTATTGGTTGTCGCTAGCCAATGCCTGAAGATGGTTTATGACTGGTTCTTGTTCTTTGACAACCAGGGTCCGTAGAGCATTATCTGTACTTCCGAATCCTGCATTGCCTCTTTCCGTGTCGTCAAGTTCGTCGATCTCCATGAGATCTGGGGTGTTGATTTTTTCCACTATGAGTTGGACCACTCGATCACCTGCTTGTATTTGGCAGTTCATATCCTTATGATTGAATGGGAGGATTTGGAGTTCTCTTCTATAATCTGCGTCGATAACTCCTGCTCCTGTGGAAATTCCGCTTCTAACTGCAAGGCCACTCCTACATCAGCAAAAGATTATCCTGCGTCTGGCGCCCGGGCATCGCGTACAGATACACCCCGTCAGTCGGTTACACCCCCTGCATCCTGTGCGTCTGGAGTTGCCTCGCAACCACACAGATATCCCATGCGTCCTGTGTTGCGACGCTCCCTTCGCTTGTGTCCTGCACGCCATTTCCTACTACCCCGACGTCTGAATCAAGTCCGGCGTATGTCGCACTAATTTTAACCTCTGGGTGCTCCACTCCCCTGGCTATGCCATCCCCATGTCTGGACGCTTTGCCCACATTGCCCTATTTGTAGACGTGCTCCGGGCGCCCCGATTGCTGGCGTCATTGCGTCTCGTTCTTCAGAACTATGCTTTCGTAGTCAAGACTGCGTCTTGCGTGCTCACAAACCTACTTTCCTCCTAGGACGAGCCTAGTATCTCTCACCCTCCTTTCGCATCTATCCTGAAGTCGGCGAGTTGTTCTGTTGTCACTATGCGGTCGCATTGCCTTTCATCCGAATCTGACATGCGTCTCGACTACGTCTCGTCTGATGAGTTTTTAACCGTAACCTTGTCTCTAGTCCTGGGAGTCCCGGGAATCCCCACAAGGCCGTCCTGTCTCTTGAGTGTCCCCGCTCATGATCTTCTTAATATCAGAATCACAAGATGCCTAATTCTCTTAAGAAATCTGTCATCCTATGTGCTTTTAATTATCATTGTCCTTAATTCTACACTCAATTTACTATACAATAATTTATATACTAGTAATACAATACCCCCGTGTATAGTATTATCTCTGTCCAAGTCTATTCCGATGTCCCCCTTGAGCTAGTATAGCAGGGAGATTTGGTCTAGCACCATTACACGCCGGCGCGGCAATGATCTTAGACCAAATCTCCAATTTTCCTTTCTCTTTTGTTTTTTTTTCTTGCGGAGATGCTGAAAATCTTTATTGGATGTCATGGCCAATGGCAATGAGGAGTCGTGAAGCCGCCGTCATTTGTTCGAAAGATTTGTCAATATATTTCATTGAATGTCCATAAATCGATCTGACTGTTGACGAACCATCTCCGCTCTATCTCAGGAACCAAGTAGACCAGGCCCATGATGGTGCCTATGTCCACTACCGTAAACCTGCGGGTCTCCGGCAGCTGCAATGTGACAAGACCATGTAATTCCGATGGGCATCCCAAGTTAAGTACGTTCAACATCTGCACACATGCCAGTGGGTAGACTCTGTCTTGGTGCCTAGAGTCACGGAGTTTGAAGAGTATAAGAAGTTGCCCAGGAAGACGTCCTCTCAGTGCGCCATACATTTATTCTTCTCCAACCTGTACCCATACCCAATTATTGTGACTAACTTTGTTTCGGAAGAGCTCGGTGCCCGTGCATCGTGCACGGTTGATATCGTAAATATCAGTTTCCTGGAATGCGAGAAGTGGGATTTCACGTTACATCAAATGTGCCAGAGGTAGTAGTCGTAGTATTCGGAGATCTTCGGGAAGGTGACACACGACGCGCAAGCTATGTCGACTATAACGGAGCAATTTGACATGCATAATCTCATTTGAAATAGCCAAGACCTTGCAAAGATCTCTAAGGTCTGTAACATCAGAACGATGTCCCTTCAGAGCCTTACGATATGAGGGCGGCTGACATTGATTATCCGTTTTGCCCAAAAGATCAGCAACGTCCGCCGAGATATCAGCTCCACCACATCTCAGTGAATCCAGATTTAAAAGTTTCATGTAGATCGAGTAGTGTCTGGCATAGTGATCGAGGATCTGCCACGCTGTATCATTTTTATTGGAACCTCGCCATCCGTCTATTATTTGTTACTTATGAGCCAGCTCATAAAAGTTTGTAGAGTACTGCGGGATGTTGCCAAACTGGTAGACATGATCGGAGAAGTGACCAAGTAGATGCATCTTGATGAAGTTGAAATGGGATTCGGCATTGATCAATTCCGTACGTTCGTCATCGTCTTCCTCTCGGTATCACTGCTCCACATAGTGTCGCTGACAGGCAGGGAGATTTTGATCAGCCACAGTCCGATGTTGCTTTTGCTCGTTACACTGGTTCCGAATCTTTGTCTGTGTTTGTTTAAAAGTTATAAACTCCAAGAACATATCTTTGGTTGCGTGAAATCGATTAAGATATTGATTCATATAATCCAGAGTCTCAGGCGTGTGGCTTCAGTATTGAGCCATCAGAGTGAAATCCAGTAATGACTCAACACACGAGAGTGCAATTTTGAAAGGTTGCTGTTCCGTACTATCTGAGATTCTCAAAGCTACCGCAAGAACTGCCAAAAGACGACGTCGCAAGTTTCTCATCTCCTTTTCTTGCGACTGCGTAACCTCACGGTAGCCTTTTTTGGGTACAAAGAACCCCAGGTACACCGGTAAAGATTTCCAGTCGTCATCAAATGCATCCAGACCTCTGTGCTTCTTAGGAAACCATTGAATGCAATCCATCATATGCTTGAATAGTGCAAGATAAACTTTATGGAGCAAATCAGGCCGGTCAAGATTGGCCGGTGAAACTCGAGGAAGGCCATGAAAAACATTTCGTCCAATCTTAATACTGAGAGAATCAAAGGTGGTCTGCACGTCGGCCAACGTCAAGTCCACTGACCCCAACTGGATTTCTTGTTCCAGCTGCTCATATCTGGCATAGTCTCGACCTGGATAGCCCCCTTGGGCGTTCGATCCTAACATATGAGGAGGTATCTCACATCGAGGACAGGCATTGGATTTTACTCCATTCAGTGTGACGTTTTCCATATGGTCAGCAACCCACACCGCCAAAATAGGGAAACACATCTGTACATTCCCATCAGCACAGTCAATTGGCACACCATTGAGAGAGGCCTCGGGCAAGGGCTCGAATAGGAACTCGAATACGCCTTGTAGTGTGTTGGCACTAATCTGTCTCTGGCGTTCGTTCCCTCAAGAGGACTGCGGCAATTTGGGTGGGACAGGCAATAGCGCCAGACGAAGAACTGCCATTGTTCTGGGTTTGTTACACTTAGCCAACGGAAGATTTCCGATCGTTATATACACAGTCCACGCCTTCTTGTCACCCGAGAAATTGGTGAGGTGCATCTGATCAGACATTCCAATAATTGGAACCAATGTGGCACCAGACGGCAGTGCTTCCTGTTATCAGTTAGCCATTGTATTTGAGAAACTGGGAGCGCAAAGCTTTGGCATAGTACCTGAATATTCCACCACGAGTGTGCCGTATGCATATCTGCATATGCTCTCTGTCCATTGAGATCGTATTCACGTCACGGTGTGTAAACGAAATCATCTTTGTACGCTATATGTCGAAGGACATACCGGATATAGTCTAGAAGGTTCCAGTAGCAGAAGGGCCAAGTTCTCATGCCATCTTGAACTTGACCTTCATGCCATTGTAGATACAGACCATATGGGTCAAGTGTGTGTAGATGCTTCCAAAGTGTATGTACTGAAGTGTACAAAATGTCTTTGGAATTCTCAAGGCCGTTGGAAAAATATTCATTAATTCGTGACTTGGATATCTTGCTTTGAATGAACCAAGATGCAAGTTTGAGTTCGTGTACACTAGCAAACGGGGCAAATGGATCCTTGCACAGATTTTGCTGCTCTTCCGTAAATCCCATCACGTCTCGAATGGATGCCCCGGCATGAGGATAATGCTCTGCGTCCCCAGGTGTCGAAGGCGCATCGACCATACCGACGGATTGTGCGTCAAACCCATGCACAATATCATCTCCAGTTGAGTCTAGTAGGCAGCTAATTGGGTCGGCGTCTGATTTGTAGTCGGAATCCGGCTGACCGCTATCCTACTGCGTGGGGTCGTGAGGCAATTTGCTGGATCCTACGTCATGAAGACTCGCCGCCGCGTTAGTACGCAACGTTTGTGATGCCAGAAGGACGCTGAGATCGGCATGGGCAGTTCGTACGTGTTTCTCATATGAACCTGCAAGTGAGTATTTGCGGCAACAAAATGTGCATTTGGTAGGCATTGCGGGACTGCCTGGTTTTCAAGAAGCTTGTAGCTATGACGAGCAAGCGGAATGCTGACTTTTACATGATGGAGTCGGGGGCCCGGCCAAGTACAGTCAATGTGAGACACAGCTAATGGCATGTTCGATTTAGCGCAGGTGATGAAAACAGACCCGGGGGCGTAGTAAATGGACCGGAGAATGATTGGAAGTCACAACTTTGGATTCCTAAATAATTATGAATGATTTTCAAGCTGGTAAGAACGTCAGGGACTCAAGCAGCATCTAAACTTAAACCACGAAAACGGAAGGAAGGCCATACCAGGAACAATATTCACAACATCCACCGCGCCCACAATACCACCACCCAGAACGAACCACTGGACGGCCCAAATAATAACCACATGCAGTATGTGCACATGCCAATTGTTCCAAAGCGATACAAAGCTCCAGAAGGGCACATATACTGGCTACCAGCTGTTGCTCTCACTGGCACAATTACTGTGAAGAGGGTCGGCCATGAGAAGATCAGCCGGTATAAGACGCGGCTTACGTTCGGCCAGGACGATGTCGGCAGACAGCTCTATGCAGCGCGGCGAAATACTATCAAAGAGCAGATGTTAGCGAGGAATTATACCAATATAAATACTTTCCCGGACGACGATTTCAGCGAGATCTTCCATGGAATGAGGAGGTTGCGCCCTGCCTGAGACGCTCTTGTGGCGGCGGCGGCTTATGACATGCCACGGAGGCGCCAGATTGACGAGGCCATCATTGCTCTTATCAAGGACTGTGGCAAGAAGTTGACCGACTCTCTTCAGAAAAAGCGTGCTCCTCAACAGGCGCCGGGGGCCCCAGTAATTGTCCCGGAGCAAGTGCTGGTTGAAGAGATCTTGTTGCCGATGGGTGCCCCAGCTGTATGGGGTGTCAATGCACCATAAGCTCTTGGGCCAAAAGGTGCTCCATATGCTGAAATTGCTGAAAATAATGCAGACCGCTGTTCTGCGCCGACCGACAAGAAACGTCGCGATGGTAAACGCACTGCCGGAGGTGTCTCAGCAGTCGAAGATAGTCCTGACGACCCCGACGTCTATTATAGACCAACTGTCAAAAAGATTCGCGTTGAATCGTGCTCCTCCAGAGGTGTCGCAACTGCGGAAGAAGATCTAGATGATACTGACCTCTATTCTGTGCCGACTAACAAGAAACGTCGCGATGCTAAACGCGCAGCCAGAGGGGTTGCAGCCATCGAAGATGCTCCCGATGACCCCGACGTCTATTCTAGACCAACTGTCAAAAAGATTTGCGTTGAATCCAGTCCCTCCAGAGCTGTCGCAACTGTGAAAGAAGATCTAGATGATGCCGACCTCTATGCGGTGCCGACCGACAAGAAACGCCGCGATGGTAAACGCGCCGCCGGAGGTGTCACAGCCATCGAAGCGGGTCCTGACGACACCGACGTCTATGAACCACGACAGAGGGTAAAAGGAGTCCCGCGACACCCATTATATAGTATGCAAACAAGTTAGTTTATTTCCCTATCAGCTGTTGGAATTGAGTCTCTACGTACTAAGAAAATATAGATTGGAAGGCACTACTGGGGCGCCAGTGGGCGGTGCGTATAGTTTGGCTCCAGCCGTCAAATCATGCTGCTGGTCGGAGGGGCTCAGACAGCCGGGCGGCGGAGGCTCCACTGGACTATCGAGTGCTAAATTGGCGACCCCCGCACATCTCCGGGATAAGGTTTGGTGCGTTAGATTCATCTGATATTTGCGGATTGTGCGCCTTGGTTATGAGATTCATACCTGTCCACCGCATTCGCTATATGCTGGGCGCTACAGGTGAAAGAAGCCAGGCGCTCCACCAGTTGTCACCACAACCACTATCCTCATTGGATTACGTCTTCATCCAAGATAGTGAAACAATGAGCACCTGGCTGCTCTCCAATCCAGTGGAGCAGGACCCGTTAGATCTCCTGGTGTATTGTTACCACAACGATGGAGACAAGCGGCATGAAACGCCCCCACTGAGAGGGCACCCCTATTGGGCCGAAGACGCCGTATTGAATATCAGTCGCGAATGAGATCCAACAGTCGGCCAGATTTATAATGCAGGTGCCGGGCAGAACACTCAGACCGATGGCGATGCGAACGATAACCGTACTAGGGCATACTATATTCCTTAGACCTCCGCGCTCCGCTGTGGACGTGTTGTGGAGTTAGGTTAGGACTAGTGCAGCTCAAAGTTTTCAAGTGCAGGTGACGTCTCTTGGCGTCGGACTAGGGTGCGCCTCAAACACTTAGGGTATCCGCATACTTAGTGAAGATACCCTAGGACCCCATGCGTGCTTCACAATATGTTTACAATTTCAGTACATGTATTTAGTGCTTTAGATCTATCTACTAGTATACTCAAAAAATATTAATTTCATTCATTTCCTAGCCATTGATACACATAGTCTACGAAAGCAGTAGAGTTGTCCTGCGACGTGCAAAGACGTCGCAAACGTGTTTCCGTGTTCCTGCTCAGCATTGTTTGAATCAGAAACCTCCACCCCCACCTCAGGGTCTTGCATGACAACAGAGACTCCTTTCTGACTTCTCTCCCACCACAACAGCAACGTCCTTCTGCCTTCTCCCCTCTCAACAACCACAACCACATCTCACACTGCGACCCCCACTCTCAAAGACCATATCAACCACTTTCAGTCTTTGGCCCGGGGCCCACGTCCACGACTCACACTGCGACCCCCCCGCGACGACCATATCTACCTCTCCCTGTCTGCAGCCCGGGGCTGACGTACACGACTCGCACTGCGACCCCCCGCTGACGATGATATCAAGGTCTTTCTGCCTTCTCCCCTCTCAACTACGACCACATCAAGCAGTGTGACCCCCCATTGACGATATCAACCTCTTTCAGTCTTCGCCCCAGGGTCCATGTCCACGACTCGCACTGCGACCCCCTGCTGACGATGATATCAAGGTCTTTCTGCCTTCTCCCCTCTCAACCACGACCACATCAAGCAGTGTGACCCCCCATTGACGATATCAACCTCTTTCAGTCTTCGCCCCAGGGTCCATGTCTACGACTCGCACTGCGACCCCCGCCTCGACGACCATGTCAACCTCTCTCAGTCTTCGGCCCAGAGCACACGTTTACGACTCGCACTGCGAACCCCTCCATCGACGACTATATCAACCTCTCCCTGTCTTCGGCCCAGGGCCCACGGCCACAACTCACACTACCACACCGCCGACGAACATATCAACGTCTTTCAGTCTTCGGCCCGGGTCCTGCATCTACAGCTCTCACGCCAACCACTTTACCGTCTGGCGTCTCCCAATTAAGTCGTATGGCGCCCCGAAGGTCTCAAGGACTACCATCGCAAATCCCGAGTTACCATCCATCCAATCCTTGTCTACTGATCTTCACTAATACAATTGCAGACACCCCGCCGCCCAAGGTCACGAAAGTGCCGCTAAGAGAGGGAAACGCACCACAGCCCGACCTCTCGACAGTGGGCGCAGCAAACGACGCAGGTTGCGCAGGGACACTGCGGTTAACCCGCCCTTTGAGCCGGCCGTGGAGAACTCCCGGTAAGTGAAAATCTTCCAATGTACGCACCTGTTTGACATAGTAAAACTAACTCTCTTACTTCAATTAGGGGGCGCTATGGCGAAATCGCCTATGCCAAGAGCTGTTGCGGGTTACCGGACCCTCGCGCCAACACCGCTCCCTATAGACCGTGGCACGAGTCTGTCCGGGGCTTCATGGCGAGGCGCTCCTGGGACCTCCGCCGGCTTACCGATTACCAATTGAAGTCGGTCGTGACATTTGCCCGCTCCCTTCCCACGGTCGAAGGCCGGATTAAGCTTTTGCAAAACGAGCGCCAGACTGACAACATCGGGGAGGTGGAAAGTCGTCTGAGGATCTTCGTCCAGGACACGGCCAAGAAACGCCAGACGACGAATGAGCCTCTGTTCGCGGAGCGGGCAGTGGTGGCGCACAGAGGAGGGTACTCTGGGTAAGTATTACTGTCCATCTTTTCTCTGTTATCCCTGGACTAACACTTGTCATCAGTGCCCAAACCCGATTGGTCCTCCTCGGATTGCCCACGGGCAATACGGGTCCACATCGTTCACCGGACGGGTGCACTCGTAGACGGCCACCCGTTCCTTGGCTACCCCTGGTATTCCAAAGACCCTGACCGGGGAATCGCCTGGGGGGTCATGGAATTACCAAGCATCAAAGAGGTACTCAGGGTAGTCAGGAGGCAACATGTGGAGGAGGAAATCTGGTGCCCCCGATATCTCCTTGGGGCCTCTTGTCAGGGCGCCCGTGCACATAGGCGTTCACCCACCAAGCCACTCCCGCTCAGGGATCTCATCGTTTTAAATAAAGATGAAGACGTCTGGGCGTGTATCCTCGCCAACGACGGCAAGGACTCCCTCGACCTTATGGTCTTTTAGCCATGCCCGGCTGACGGGGAGGACGGAGACCAGACTCCCGAGCCGGCCAATGGCTGATACCCTTTTTTCGACTGCGATGTCTGGGATCGCTGTTGGTATGGTGGAGATATCGGGGGGGGGGCAGAGGAGGGAGAGAAGGAGGAAGGGTAGGAGGAGTGGGAGGAGGGGGGAGGGGGGGGAGGAGCGGGAGGAGGTGGAGGAGGAAGGGGAAGAATCTTCAGCCTTGTCAGCCGAAGAGTCTGAAGTTCCTTCGACGCCCGTCGGCGGGGAAGCAATTGTTATAGACGACGCAAGTTCCTTTGCGCATCGAGATTTTTGATAACTCGGTAACTAATTACATAGACAGGAAGCGAACTGGATACCCCACGCCCCTCTCGACTCGGCCGCCCCACTCGCCCCGCCCATCTTACCACCCATCGCAATCGCGATGAAGTAAGTTACCCAAAATTCCTGTATTCAAGAAAACACCGTTACTAATAACAAATATAGGACAACGAACCGAATACGTCTGGCCCTGTGAGATCTCGCCGCTTAGCTCGCCCAACCCGCTCCACCACCGGGCTTGAGGTCGACCAGGCAAGTTCCCCAAAATTCAACTTATCAATAAAACTCCGTCGCTAATAGCAGAAATAGGAGGACAAACCGGAGACGTCTAGCCTCCCGAGACCCCGCCGCCTAGCGCGCCCGACCCACCCCACCCGCCCCACATGTCTTAACATTTATGAGGTAAGTTTTCCGAAAATCAAGTTATCAAGAAAACTCTGTCGCTAATAGTAGATATAGGATAACGAACCGGATGCATCTGGTCCCTCAAGACCCCACCGCCTACCCCGCCTCACTCGCCCCACCACCGGTCCCGACATCGAGGAGGTAAGTTTCCGGAAATTCAAGTTATGGAGAAAACTCCATATCTAATAGCAGATATAGGACAATGAACTGGATGCGCCTGGTACCTCGAGACCCCGCCGCCCCCCCCATCAGACCACCAGTGCAGACCCCGGCCCCCCCAACCCGCCCCAGCTTGAGGGGGCCCAGAGTCTCGTGAACCTGATCCAACAACACCCTTGGATCACCGGCTACCTGACCCCGTCTGCAGGCCAACCTGGACACCCCCGCGGACACGATGGGGCGAATAATACCCCCCCGGTCCACTCCCTTGGGAGTTGTTACCCGCGTCCCGAAACACCCGACATACAAGATCCTTCGACCACGACTTTCCCACCTGCCCCCATAACCCCTATGTCTGCGGCTGTTCGTCCATCTTCCGCGACGCACCCGCCAGCGATTGTCCCGCCGGCTCAGATAACTCTTGTGTCTGTAACGATTCATCCAGCTCCAACAACTCCCACGCCTGCAATTGTCCCATTGGCGCCAACGGCACCTCCATCTGCGACTGTTCCGGCCGATCCTGTGACTCTCATGACCTATGCTTCGGCTGCACCAGCATCTCCTGGTTCCACCACCGCTGTCCCGCTAAACACCCAAGCATCACCGGGGCTCCACCGTAGCAGCAGACGTGTGCCTAATAAAACCTGACTTCGCTTTTTTTCCGTTGTTTAGAAGTCTTGCCTTTGCTTTTGCTCTTCGTCAGATTTTCCCCTTTTTTACCTGCGTTTAGATGTCTTTCCCTTTGCATTTGCTATGCAAACCATGTTTGTTTCCTTTTTTTTGCTAGCGTTTGAATGTCTTTCTGTTACTTTTATTTTGAAATTCGCGATTGTTCGTCATCTAGTTTTGCTGGATCCCCCTACTAGTACTATGCTATGTCTCTCCTTTGATATCATTTTTTTGTCTTCTTTTTCCTTTGGGATCCGCATTGTTTCCTTGTTGGGATTTCCGGAATGTTAGCCAGTCCATGATACAGGTAGTAATGTTACCATTGGACGCACTTACGTCGTATTCCTACAGTAGCTGTTTCGACCTCTCGTGCCTAGTCTGATAGTAGTAATAGCCTTAGTCCCCTTTGCATTAGCCTCGAATACTAGCACTTATCGAACCGGCTCATCTCACATTCCTAGTCTCTAAATGGCCCAGCGCGCCCTCGATGACAATGCGATTAGGCAGCTGCGCCTAAATTCTTACACCTGTTCGACGCTCGGAGATGAGGTTAACTACTGCTACGTGTTATTTGGCATAGCATGTGGCTTGCCAGCAATATTGGTCGCCAACGAGCACCGTTTATAGCCAAATTTTAACACGGGGTCTAATTTATCGACAACTGGGTGTAGTCTAGCGCAAAATTCGCAGAGCCTTGAACACCCGATGCTGGAAGACGTAAATCTATCCGTAAATTCAAGTCATGAACTTGAAGATACTACCTTAATGTGAAAACCGGACCTCATTTATACGAAGCCGTGGCGATAGCTATGAGTCCTTCGTTATCTTTAATTCTCAGGAGCTAGAACCTTCTCTCATGCGAAATTTATGAATATCCGTTTAGTGAACATGGTGTAGAAAACTCACCGGGCATCTTAGTGCAAGAAAATCATTTGATCCAATCCCGAGTGATAGTTCGTGATTCCACAGACACATACGCCAGCCATACTGGTATGTCTTACCGTATAAGATCCCACGAGGAGTATTTGACACCATAAAATCAAACAAACACTTCATCCACAATAGACTCGATCTTCACACTACTTACCTGCATCCGGAATCCTTACTCACTTGATATCCACTGACCTATTACAGGATGCACAAGCAACATCAAACAAATACACAGAGTCAGCCAACCCCCGAGTAGCCATTTCAAATGGATGTAAACCGGACGTGGGATCAGAAACTGTGGGATCAGGGAAACTGACGTCGGCGAAACAGTAACACGAGTCCGTCAGTTTCCAAAGGACACTTTCAAACCCAGAGCCCCTACGCCGTGATCCGTCTCCGCTACCAATATTAAGCACACCGCTAGGAAGACCGCCAAAGCATGCACGGAGGAGCACAACAAAGACTACGGCATATAACGCACAAGTGACAGAACCGGAAGGATAAGAAGATACAGAACCGGTCCGTCTAAGTGACGGTACCAGTGATGAGTACCAAAACTCATGTGGATCTGATAAGAGAGAATGAAACACAGAACCGGACCCCAAAGAGATTGATACTGCAGATATCAATTCATCGCCATGGCCTGGTATGTCTCTAGCTACCAGCTGACCACGATATCATCGCTCAACACTCTGGATTTCCACCATTCCCAGATCACAGCCGACGTATCCGGCGTGGCGGACACCTGCCGCTCGTCCCCAAATAATTCGAGGCAGTGCGTATAGTCCCCCAACATTCATGTCATCGAGCATACCAAGGTTTTCATCACCGCACAGCAGCGGCGGTGCTCCTGCTTCTGGTATCAGGAGCTCTAGTCCAGCCGGTGACACAAGTGTACAGTCGGGCGAAGGCTGGATTGGAGCTAATTCTCGACGGAATCTAGTAACAGGCGCAGAGCGGGCTATATTGGAGTTCGCGAAGTCGCTCATGCTGCAGTAAACTTTCTTCGAAGATCCACTCCCGAACCCGGTTTCTTTAAGAGGCCAGGTTCTGAAGGTCTGGGATGCTGCTCTCGAGAGGAGCGTCGATAGTGAACACGCGGGACCTTCAGAGCGGTGCATAAATTTAGTACGTCAACTCGGTTGGTCTTGACGCGACACGTTGCATTATATGGTACTAATGTGGACAGGTAAGACAAAAGCTTTCCGGGGTATGCTCACAGTTCGTATACCATATAAAGAACAACATCGTAAAGTTATACGAACTGCTGGAAGATCCGAGTGCGACCGCATGTAGGGTGGATTATCTGCTCAAACAGGACAGGTTCATGTGTGACTCGAGAGGGTACGAGGTTCGTTGAACACCCCCAGCTGCTTCAGAGTAACCACTGACTATCGTGATTGAGCTCAATGCAGAATCTGACACTGCGATTCGTTACACCGCAGATTCCAGATGCGATATATGGTAAGTACTTCGCCGGTAAGAAAATGCGCGGTATCGTGGATCCCGACTTTTTGGGGCGAATTAACGGGACTATGATCTGCTTGATGTGCGCTATAATCTGTCACACACTACGTGCACAGAAAACGGGAATATATCAGGAGCCAAGAGACTTCAAGCCAGAGGCGGCTAGAGGTAAGAGTCTGCTAATCTGCTAATATTTGATGCGACCACGCTGCTAACTTGTCGCTGAATGCGCAAGACCTTTTCGCACGGCAGAAAAAGACATGGGCCAACTGCCCACCATGGATCCAGGAAAAGATTCTGGGAAGTATACGCGGGGCAACAAAGAATAGGGTTGAGCAGGTACATGGGGTGCAACAAGAGCGGTGCGAAGGATATGATGACGATTGGGAGGCACTGGGCGCAGAGGTCGAGGGTCGGATCACCGACCCGCCACTATCAAAGCCTGTAGGCCAACGGACTAATGTGCGTAACTTGGGCTTGCAGCAAGCATGTGAATGCGGGAATGATTCTCAGGAAACAGACATCTCCTTTGATTACAGCCAGACGTCCATTGCACGGGCTCTGGCGGTTCTTGAATCGAAGCCCCCTAGTCAGGATGACGTATACAAGCAGACCGCTGGACCGATATCACCCGGCGTCGTGAGCCCTTCTTTATCTTGTTGCCTGTGCTTACCCTGGAGGAATCTCAGGAAGGCGCCACATCGCCTGCTGGGATTTGTTATCGTCAGCCTGACGTTAACGAGTAGGAGGGTAATGGGATCTCGGGTGCAGGAAATTGGGCGGAAAATGGAGCGGTGACGAGCAGCATGTAAATATAAGCATTACAGCTAGCAATAGATTTCATGAATTGTGATATGAACGCGATACACGCAGGAGTACAATAATGAATCAAAGGCAGCTATTATGAAGATATCTGGACGACCTCTAAAGAAGAAGCATAATCTAGGGACGGAATTTGGAATATTTCGTCGTACGTCTGATCAGATCCGGCGCATCTCCAGTCGTCAGATGGAGCGCGCAGAATGCGAGGACTACATGAAAGTAATATCTGGAGACAAGAGCTATACCAAGCAAGGATCGTGATGCCAGGAATACTAGGCAGAGAGAATCAGGACAAACCGGTGGAAGCTGCGCAACGCTAAAATGGTGGCTTGTAGCATCGGAGAATCGTGATGCCGCAGAGCAGGAGCAGAGGTTATCTGGACATGAGCAAGCAAAGAAGGGATGTCCAGGCGCAGCACACAAGCCAGAGGCTTAGTCGGGATGGGGGAGCGAGCGAGAGGGTATCCTCAGGGTGGAACAGTAGCTAAGGAGATCGGTGGTCTGAACCCAACAGCTGCAGCTCAGTCGTTCACAGGACGCAGGGGACGTAAGGGTCAATGTCTGGGGGTCGTGCAACGCAAAGTAGAATGCGACGTCGGTTAGGCGTTACGTCCTGATTGACGATTAGTATTTTGAGTGTCCCATGCGTCAGACTCATGGAATGCACAGGACACAGGTAATCTCTTTTGCTGATATAGGTGCTATTCTACCGTATGTCCCTTCCAGTAGCTTGATTGCGATGCCCAATTTTATTAACAGTTGTCTCATCTTTGGTATGATTGCATTGTTCATAGCATATAGATTATGTCCTGTCGCTATCCTAGAACCTTTTGTTGGTATTCATGCTTTTGGATTCATCCTTCTAACTTGGATCGCTGTCTCGTCTGATAGTAGATCTTGGCTTATGTCGCTCTTAGGGTTCCAAACACTGAGGTTTTCTGAAGACTTAGTATTCTGAAATGCCACAATCCTTATTATGATTTCATCCTTTTCCGCAATTGCAATTAACGAAACCCGGATTCCTTCAGTCTCGAAGTGTTCTGGTTTCAAAATTCGGTAAAGGTCTCATATGCCATTAATGTTTTCAAAAATCCACTCAAATGCCACAGTACCCTCAGATGCCACAGAATGTAATTATGTAAGTTTTTTTAATAATTAATTTTAAAATTTTGATTATCATAAAAAGAAATCTTTTACGGAATATAAAATTCAAAGAAAGAAAAATGTAAATACATATATTATAGAGAATTAAACTATAAATAAGAAATTTACTAGCCATGCTAGTGGTGACAAGTAGCCAAATTATGTCCAATTCCCTCACATGTTGAGCATTTTTAGCTAGGATATACAAGTTTATTAAGTAGGATACCCAGTTGATTGGTAATTAATTACCTTTATTGAACCTTACCAACTCGTATATGCTCTTTTCTGGGTCATCTATAGGGCTTACTTGTAATAGGGGGCTCTATCTGTAGAGCAATAGGAGTAATTCTGTTCCTTTAGTCAGCTGGTACTCCGTTTCCTTGAATATTTATAATATCTACAAGAAGGAAGTTGTTTTTGTAAATTAATTACCAGGTAGTGATAAAAAAGTTATTGAGTAGTAAAGAAAAAAGAATAATGAAGTAGAAAAAACTTGTTCCTATTACCAGTACCAAGATTAAGAAAATAATTTATATTGCGAGACCTAATTTGTATTTAATTTACGTAAAAGCAAAACTTAAATAATATATTCCTGTGGCATCTGAGGGCACTGTGGCATTGGAGGGGATTTTTGAAAACATTAATGGCATTTGAGACCTTTGCCGTTCAAAATTATTTGTTCGCGATGCGTAGCTCCCTCTTCAGAATCGTACTCCAGCCATCGACTTAGTGCATCTGGTTTGCCTCCTCTTGTCCCTGGGTGGTAGACAATTTTAAAGTCATACTCAACCAATTTTTAAGCCCATCGGATCTGTCTGCTACTCCAGACCTTTGAGGTGAGAAAGTACTGCAGATTCTGGTAGTTAGTATATACTATAATTAGCTTCTCCGTACCAATTAAATCATGCCGCCATTCTTTAAAAGCTTCCAGAATTGCTTGAACTTGAAGTTCATTATCGTGTATCACGTAGTTCCGCTCGGCTGAGTTTAACTTCCTCGAGTGGAACGCTACGTGGTGTAGTCTTTTGTCCAAGAATTGGGATAGCACACAACCTAAGGTGAAATCACTTGTATCGGTTTCAACCACGGTTTCTCTGTCTGGGAAAAAGTAGTGTAGTATTGGCGCTGTCGTGAATTTAAGCTTTAAATCTTCGAAAGCAGCAGCTTGCTCAGGACCCCACTTGAACTCCTTTGGATTTTCCTTTGGTGTCTCTGTTATCGGTCGGCAGATAGCTGAGAAATTCCTGATAAACCGTCAGTAGAAATTAGCAAATCCGATAAAAACTTGTACTTCTTTTACCGATTTTGGTGGTATCCATTCCATGATTGATTCCACCTTGCAGTGGCTCATAGATACTCCTTTTACCACTGCTATGTAACCTAAAAACTTAACTGATTCGACCTGGAATATTGATTTCTCAACCGACACGGGGAGTTAGTATTCTTGGAGCTGCTTTAGAACCTTCTTGACGAGTGTTATGTGGTTGGCTTCGTTGGTTGAGTAAATTAATATGTCGTCTAGATAACAGACCACTCCTCGATCAAAAAATTCGTGAAGCACTTCATTCATTATTTTCTGAAATGTTGCTGGTACGTTCACCAATCCAAATGGTATTACATTATATTCATAATGTCCATATAGTGTTCAAAAAACCGTCTTCCATTCGTCACCTTGTTTCATTCTGATAAGGTGATAACCATCTTTGAGGTCGAGTTTGGAGAATATTTTTGCTTCGGCCACTCTGTCTCGCAATTCTGACATTATTGGTAGAGGGTGTTTGTTAAGGATAGTCAGTTTATTCAGGTTTCGATAGTCCACGACGAGCCACATTTTACTATGTGGTTTCGGTACGAACAGGATAGTTGATCCATAAGGGGATTTACTTGGTGATATTTGCCTTGAGCCAACATTTCTTCCAAGTATTCTTGTAGCGCTTTTAGCTGTTTCGCTGATAAAGGATATACTGGTCCCCATGGTTTGCCCTTTTCCTCGTTTATTTCGATTTCGTGATCATTGGTCCGGTGAGGTGGTAACTTAGCCGCTGTTTGTAGCAGGAAGAGTTTTTTGTATTCGTGATATACTCGTAGTACTGTGGTTAATTCGACTGTCTCCTGATCATCTCTCATACCGATTCTTCCTATTCTCACTACATCTTCATCCATGGCCACCGTTTCGTTATATTCAAACATATCCGCGATTCCCTCATGTTCCTCCACACAATTTTCACAACATTTGAGTCAAAGGACCACTTGCCTGGATCTTCCATATTAGATATTGGGTCGTCAGTTTGCCACCAACCGAACGGTATAATCATGTCATAGAGTCCTAATTCAGCAATCCCGCATGTTACTTCAGAAAGGTGCTTGTTTCACCCAATTTCCAGCATAAGAGGATAGGTATAAAGTTTTCCTCCGGAAGTGGCTGCAGCACCGTCAAAGCCATAGATTTTAATAGCTTCTGGCCTTTTGGTAAAGGGTAATCGATGTCGTTAGACTAGTTGTTGGTTTACAACGAAGACATTGGATCCTGAGTCTAAAAGGACCATAATCTTCTGTCTTTTGCAATGGATAAAAAGGTTTACACTGCCTTCAGCGCGGGTATATCATTTAGGTAGCGGCGCATATAATTTGCTCCGTCGGGTCTGACCCCGTTCATCTTCGTTTTTTTGTTTCGGCAAAGTGTTCGTTACTATGCCCGCATAGTTTCGACCATTTAGGTCTTCTCAGAGAAACTATATTTTGTTATCATTTTTAATCAAGATAGGAAACATACGTCGCCTTTAGCGTTTCACCAATACACTTTTTTGTACGACCAGTTCTCTGAATGGATGCCAAAACTTTCCTAAAATAAAAACCCTTTTTTTTTTTTTTTTTTTTTTGATGTGTGGCTCCGGGTTGCCTCTTAGTCTGAGGTGAGGTGAGGTCTGGTTGCCTCTTAGTTCTGAGGTGAGGTCCAGTTGCCTCGCTTAGAAAAATTTTGGTGTGGTTTTCCGGATGCCGCGCAGGGATTAATGCCAATTGCAACCTGTCAGCCATCTTTCTGCTACCTGTCAACTGGCCATAAAAGGGGCCTCACTTTGCACTCGTTTCTGCTCCTTAGGCTCTAGGTGTCGGGAGCGGTCCTCTGTGCCATCTACCTCCTTAACTACTCTGGGGGGAGTAGGGAGGCCTTGAGGCTCTATGTCTAAGGTCCTGGCCACTCTGCCTCTAGCAGTTTGGTGAATGGTGTTGGCACCTAGTGTCCTCCTCACCCTAACCCTGGGGTGAGCTGAGTAATCACAATTGTAGATTTATTTCCTAATTAGGAAATTAAAATTTCCAAAAGGGGAAATTAATTTCCAAAAAAGGAAATAATTTTTCGAAAAAAATCTTGGGAAAAAATTCCACCTCTTTCAAAAAAATATTTTTGTATCGCTTCCAGCCGGCCTTTGTACAGGGCTTTCTTAGAATGTTTCTCAAGATCGAGGGCGCGCATACTTTCCAACCTGTCATTCTTAGGGAGGAAGTATGCCGTCCGCGTCTGTCCACTATTTTAAGTTAATAAGGTCTTATAGACTTAGGGAGAACGATACTTAATAACTGTTCTTGAGGGGTTTCCAACACCCCGGCCAAAGGGGGTTCCCGATTTCGATTCCTGTTCCCGAACGACCCAGACTACCCAAAAACGGTAGCTGTTGTTACCATAATGACCTTTAAGTCATTTCTTCGTCTTCTCCCAACTCCTATATTTAGTGTGCTGTCTGGACTCTGCGTCCTGCTTGTGGTTTTTTGGGTCGGTTCACGACAGCTGCTGACTTTGCCCATTTAGCTTCCATTCTTATCGGGCGACAGAAAACAGTAGCTGCGGATATTTGAATGTCGCCCAAGTAGGTTTTGTAGTGGCGGTTGTGCTTTCCACACCTTGTACAAATGCCTTTTCCTTTCCGAGTATCCACTACCGATTGAGGTATTCCTTCATGTGCCTCCTTCCAGTTGGAGTGGGTGATCGCAGGTGTCCCTCCTAACCGTTTATTTGGGGTTGGTTGTTCTGCTTCTCTTTTTCACTTCTTAGAAGGTCCTCCTCCCTTTATCTGTTTTTTGGATTTATCCCAGAATGATTTATCCTTTCTTGACTCGGATTTTTCTCCACGGTCTTTAGTGAGTTTGGAAGTCCAACCATGCATTAAAGTTTTTAAATACTGTAATTCTTCTTCTGAACGGCCAGACTTCAGCAACACCCTTTCGCATTCTTTGTCGGTGTCATACTTTTATATGATAGTCGGCGTATAATGTCCGGTGTGAGCTTCCGTTCAATCTGCATTCTCCAAGATGCTCCTGTCATGCGTCCCCAGATATTGAGATTATGCATCAACTCCATAAAATTCTGAATGTCCCCTTCGTATTTGATTTTATCCATGTCTCGGATAGCTTGTCGTGCCACTTCCATAGGGGCAAAAAGTTCAATCATTTCATGTTCAAATCTTAACCATTTCTTTAAGCCAGAAACTTGTTCTTCGCCTTGCAGGCTATCCATAGCCAGTCGATACCAGGTGGTAAAGGGGGCTACTCTTTCCCCTTTTGTCCTTCCTAAGGCATATATGACTCTTTCTCGATTTTTCTCCCACATCCTGGGATTTCGTTCGAAATAGTCCGTACATTGTGTCAGCCACACATGTACATCTTGATGCTTTTTTCCTTTAAAGAATGGTGGAGGGTCTGCTGGTCGTTTAGCGTTTTGCGCTAATGCTTCTGCCAGCACATTGACCATCCCAGTCAGTTCGGGAGTCAAGTCGCGGGACCTTCTGAAAGGGTTTCGTCCGGATCCACCACCTATGCCACCGTCGCTGCTGCTATCATCGTCATCAGGATCATCAGGATCAGATGGTGTATCAACAGGGGGCGGATCTCCTTCCTTCCATTTTCCCTTTTCTTTTCTATTTGACTATCCATTTCGAGTAGACTCACTGTCTGACGTTTCTACCATCACACGCCTTTGTCTTCGTGATAGAGAACTTTTTGTCGTTGGGCCTTCTAATTCTTTTACCTTTTCCTGTAGGATTCCCAACAAATCGCCGTGTCGATTGGTGAATCTTTGTTGTGTCATGAGTAGTTCCGACATTCTTTCTTCGCGCCTTTGGCCTTCTTCCATTGTTTGGGCGATAGCTGCCCGCAAAGATCACATTTCCTTTGCCTGTTTCTCATTGATGTCTCTCAGGGCTTGTTCAAGCACTTGGTCTCGATAGAGTGCTTCTTGTCCTTGTTGCCCCATATGTTCATGCAGCTGAGTAGTAACCTGTTCATGCCATCGTTGTTGTTCATCCTGTCTTGCTAAGCGTTCAGCGACAGCTTGAGTTAGTTCAGCCTGGTGTGCCGTTACGGCTTGTTCCAAGCCTGCATATTGCATGCCATATAATGCGACATCCGCTTCACGCATTTCCTCTCCTTCAGCTATCTGTTCCTGAACCGCTAAGAGCTTAGCATGGTAGTCCTGTGCTGTCGAGGACAAACTTCTCAGTGCCATGTTTTCTGCATTGGTAGACTGTTTCAAGTTTTTATTCAATTTAGCCACGACAACTCCTATCCTGGCCACTAGTCTTGCCATATTGGCACCATGATCTGTAGGTTGTGGTAAGGTACCTCTCGGTATTCCTCCTCGTCCTGACTATTGAGATAGTGGTGAAGGTACTCAGGAAGGTGCAATGGAGAAATGAGGTTGGTTTGTAGTGGTTACCGATGTATCCGTCATAGGTGTATCGACTGAATCTTTGGGCGGCGCGGGTAGAACCAGTGGAACATTGGGAGCTGGTAGAGATATTTTTACAAAGTCTCGGAGGTTAAATGTCGTCAATGGGCTTACCACACCTATCTTCGTGAAGGGGTTTGCCCTCGGTAGGCCAGCGATGCAAGTCTTTCACCGGTCAAACTGTTTTGATAAACGTAAGCTGAATGACGTACATTTAGCGATTGTTGATAGGTAGGTGCCGGTGGCGCAATTGGGTCTAGGTTTCAAGCTCTTTGATTCCCGTCCGTTAACGATATGGGGAGTGGACGGGGAATGGAATCTTCTGACTCTGAGGATTCTTGGCTATCTTCCGGAACTTCTTCCGGGTACTGGGTATTTTACTGTGGGTCAGGAAAGCAAAAATCGTCCAGACTGGAGTCGTTTTCGTAGCCTGCATAGTGGTCGATATCTGTATGACAACTTTCATCGTCGGAGGTGGATACAGTTTCTTCTGTCCTTTGTCTGCTGGCGAAATAAGGTAAGCAGAGAATATAAGTATTAATAAAAATATAAATAAAAGATATCATGTAAATGATATTGGAGGACTTCTTAAGCGAGTTTTTTAGCCTTGTGGAGAGTATAGTGGCGAGTCTTATGGACAAAGAGTTAACAATATACTGTTAGGCGGTAGCCGAGGTGGATCCTATCGGTCAGACTAGGGCCTGAATCTTTGATCGGAGATTGTCTAGGAAGACTCGTCTCAAGTAATAAAAGAACAAAGGTAAAGATTCGTAATTGTAAACTTATTATATTGTTAAGGTCTCTTCTCCATTGCTTGATTCCTCTAACTAACCCGGAGACCTTAACCCTATTTATACTAATCTACCGGTACTTAGCATTCCCATACTAATATGTACCGCGGAGCTTTTAACTTTTAGTTTCGACTAAGTGCGAACATTGTTTGACGCTGAAAGTTCGTACACCACTTCAATCTTAATTGAGACAAGATATTTATCTTGAGTGGATAGCGTCCTATCCCCCAATGATCTCTTTGCGATCTCTAAGCTTGAATGGACTAGTTATGTAAATATAGTCCGAATGACTATCATTCCAATTGTCCCTTCTGATTAAGAACTAGCTAAGTTTGTTTTCAGGAACTGGTGCAAAATTAATATATGCTTGCATGAGTCTCAATACGCCAGTATCATAGAAAGGCTTCATACATCTCCAGTCTTCCAATCCAAGTATGGTTCCCCTCGGACCTCCTGCCTCTAAGACGGACTCCTGCTGGAGCCATCCGACATACACCAAATCTTGAATGGGTATTTGTAGTCTTTGAAGTAGTTTGATAGCACCGGTTGTCTCCCATCTATTTGATAGAAAATCCCTCGGTCGGCTATTCACTAATGTGAGTTGTCTTATATGGTTTGCGGTCAGGGAGTTATTAATTAGAAATTGTTATTTCAATTCTTATATAGCTTTGCTGCAACCATCTTATCGAGTCACTTGACCTCTATGGTCGGATGCGTGACAATACCACTATGCTAGGTCTTATATGCCTAGCAGAATGGATGGAAAAGTATCTCCCAGGACAGGTTCCAGGGACTGTAGGATTGCCGGGATTGTGTAGACCGCGACGTGGAGGGGAGTGGCAGAGCTAGCTCTGGAGGGGTGGGCTGAACCGATGTCAGATATCGGAGTGAGAGGCAAAGACTTGAGACTTAAGTGAGGAAGAGGTAGACATGCGGAAGTAGGGAGTCACACCAGATATGATGGTGTTGAGAAAGTGTAAGAAAGTTGTGGGCAGGAAAATAGGGGGCGCGGAGCGTGACTAACTAACTCGCCCTCTTTTTTTTTTTTTTTTTTTTACATTATATATTTATTGCTTTGGTAAGGTCCAAGAACTCGCATAGAGCGCTAGCTATGGCGGAAACGAAACCCAAAATGCACGCATCCCTCATCAGTCTGAGGCAAAAACCGAGAACCCCAAGCCCTTCTGGTATGGAGCCAACCGCACATCTCACCCTGAATCAAACCTATCCTTACAACACAAGTGAACTCGGTTCTAAGAGAAACCCGAATCAAGAAAAGTAGGAAGCCCAAGGAAAAATCCCCCCGGAAATCTCAGCCCGAAGGCACAAAAGAAAAGCCAAAACTATGTTGGACGGAAATGTTTCTTGGCTGCTCACCGCATATTTTTCTTGTGGCATCGACCCACAACCCTAACCCTCTTGGCATGTCAAACATATCCAACGCCTCTATGTTTGACTACCGGTTAGCTCTACACATCAAACACCACATGCGACGATATCTGCGACGATATCTGCGACGATACCTGCGATGACTCCTTATGCAGGTCCTACTCCTATCATATGGGATAACCGAATACCCTCGGCTGAATTGTGTTATCCTCGGCCGAAGTAGCAAGATAGGCGGAAATAAAGGTGAACGTGATGGAAAACACGGCACACGCTGGAAGTGCATGGAAGTGGATCAGCATGATCCAAGGAAGGATAAAAGGCAGCTTGTTTTCCCTTTGTTAAGTAGTTTTTGTTCACTATCCGAATCAATTGTCTGTCTTTCCTCCTTTACGAGTATTTGGGTCTTTACAGTCTTTCCCGTATTTTTATTCCCTATTGTTATCGCGAGAATATTTCTCTGTTTAGGATACTTGAATTCTATCTCTCTATCTTTGCCTAGTTATTCTATTTGAATCCCAAAAAGTCAACCATATCCAAGTCCGGAATCACTGTCGTATACCTTGTTGTTTAAAAGGTTATGAGCCCGGCTTGACTATCCGGACAAACCATATCATTATATCTGTTTATTCCTACCCCCCTACGAGATGTCGACATCAGCGGAATTCAAACTTCTGGCCGGTACGGGCATTCGACTGTTGTCTCGTGGAACGGAATATCGGGAATGGCGACTTGCCGTTATCGACATACTCGCTGAGAAGGGCTACTGGAACCTCTTATCGACGGAAGGCTCTACGAGTGATACCACAGACACCAAAGTAATAGCAAATCGTGCAAAGGCCAGGGGCCTATTGGGACGGCTGTTGGACAGCAATCACCGCGAGTTATATGCAACGGAGCGGAATCCCCATCAACTTTGGAATAAGTTAGAAAGCCGATATGCTGGAAAGGACCAGGCGAGGATCTGGTATTTGCGTGGTGAACTGTCCAAGTCCGATATAATGATGAACCTATGGTTGACTACATTGCAAAGTTAGAGAAGATTTTCAACCAGTTGAGTGGAGCCGGATAGCAGCAAAGCAGGAAAGACAAGGTCTATAATCTGCTTTCGAACCTTCCACTCCAATACCATCCTTTCCGAACTGCGATATCGAATAGCCCTACGTTCGAAGATATCTCCTATGATGTTGTATGCGATAGGTTGATTTTGGAACATCAACAGCTCATCGGAGATATGGGAAAACCTCTTGGAGGTTCTGTATCCAATAACGGTGCTTTCTTTTCTGCTAGGAATGGGCAAGGCAGAGTGAGCAAAGGACGCGGACGTGGATCAGGAAGCTTTAGAAGCTTTAGGAGATCCGATGGAGGATCATCAGTGCCTGTAATGGACCAGGCTTTCGCCACCGGTGGTCAGAAACGGTGGGCGAAAGGGATAGACAAAGATACTTGTCTATACTGTAAGGAAAGGGGCCATTGGGCAAAGGATTGCCCTTGTAAGGTACAGGGAGGACGAGGTACCGCCAATATGGGGAAGCGACATTGGGTTGGTGCCTGGATGGCATCAACAAATCAGGAGGCCATCAGACATGAATGGATCCTGGATTCGGGAGCGACACATCACATGAGCTCACAGCGAGATCTTTTCCACGATTGGAATACCCATACGGCTAGTATCAGTATCGCGAATGGAGGATCCATGACGGCGACGGGTATTGGAGAGATCATGATTACTGTTTGGAACAGTAAGGGAGAGCGGACACCGATCCGCCTACAGAACGTACTATTTGTTCCGGGACTAGGTCCAAACAACTTGGTTTCAGTACGTTGCATCCAAGACGCAGGAGCGACAGTGATTTTCGGCGGTCGAAAGACGGACCAGGTCGAAATCCGGATGGATGCGAAGGAGATTGCTATTGCCAAACTCCAGAAGAATTCCTACCTACTACAGGCTGAACATTGGAGGAGTTGAGTAGAGGAAGAAGACATTGCCGCAAATCGAGTAGCACATAATCGAAGATCAGGGAATTTGATAGAGTGGCATAATAGTCTTGGACACTTAGGTTTTGATGATGTCAAAGACTTAGTGCGGAAACATACAGACATAGAGATCATTGGCTCTCTGCAAAACCCAACATGTGTGCACTGTCTGATCGGAAAGCAAACAAGAAAACCCAACTCGAACCCAGCAACACATCGTGCGAAGAAGCCTCTTGAGTTAATCCACATTGATGTTGCCGGACCAATGGCGACGGCTTCGCTTGGTGGTTCGAAGTATTTTGTTTTGTTTATTGATGACTTTTCTCGATACACAAGGGTGTATACTATTAAGAAAAAGTCAGAAGTGATTGAGAGATTTCAGGAGTTCAGAGCCCAGGCAGAAAATTACCTGAACTGCAGAATACAGAGATTCCGAAGCGATGGCGGTGGTGAATTTACCAGCAAGGAATTCACCAAGGTACTCCTGACTGCAGGAATCGTACGAGAGAAGACCGCACCCTATACTCCGGAACAGAACGGTGTCAGCGAACGAGCAAATCGGACGATCATCGGAAGAGCAAAAGCGATGCTATCATCTGCTGGATTAGTTGATGAGATGTGGGGAGAAGCGGTAAACACAGTGGTATATCAGAAGAATCGGAGCCCCACCAGCGCCTTAGAAAAAGGAATGACGCCATTAGAAGCCTTCAGTGGAGAAGTGCCTAAGCTAACTTCCCTAATCCCGTTTGGCGCAAAAGGGTACAAGCATGTACCAAAAGAGCTAAGAACTAAGTGGGAGCCGAACAGTATTATTTGCACCTTCCTCGGCTATGAGGGAACGAATCAATACAGGGTATTGATTGACAGAAAGGTCCACATCACCCGAGACCTTGATTTAGTTAAAAATGGTTCCTAGCGATACTGATCAGCAGTTGCCTAATACGCTAGCGGAGATCCTCATTCCAGTAACCACACTTGAGGAGGTTAGCGAGGAGATTTTGACACCACCTACTAAGGAACCAGTATCCACCGCAACAATACCAAAACCGCATGAGGCTGAAAGCGAGCCATGGGTCCCCGAAACCCCACAAAGACACAATACGCCAGGAGAGTTTCCAAGCGATATACCAGAGGACAAGAGTATACAGCTCCGAGTCCAACATCCAGGTCCGATACCTCACGAAGAGGTATATGCAGGACGACCACGACGTTCCAATGCTGGAAAGTTTACCTCGACAAGATTTCGGGATGAGCCCTACTCAAGGATAGCTACAGCTACCCACTTATCGGAATACCATGCATACGCGGCCACCAGCAATAGCGAACCCACAACTTATGATGAGGCTATTAGTGGGATAGATAGAGAAAAATGGAAGGAGGCTATAGATGAAGAACTAACGTCATTGGAAGAAAACAATACATGGATGATAACGCAACTCCCGAGTGGGAGAAGTACAGTAAAATGCAAGTGGGTATTTAGGGAAAAGAAAGGAGCCCAAGGAGAAACGATTAGATACAAAGCAAGACTTGTTGCGAAAGGATTTACCCAACAGTATGGTATCGACTACCTGGAGACGTATGCCCCAGTAGTTAAACTCAGTTCACTCCGAATCCTTTTCGCAATCGCCACTTTCAACAACTATGAAATACACCAAGGAGACATCAAAACAGCATACCTCCTAGGCCATCTCGACGAAGAGATTTTTATGGATATCCCGGAGGGAATAAAAATCGACGACCCGCAACAATATTCGGGAAAGCCAGTTTGTCGACTCTTTCGTGGCTTATACGGACTAAAGCAATCTGGACGAATTTGGAACCGGACCTGGGATCAGTTTGTTATCGACAAATGTAACTTCAAACGATCAGCGCAGGACTATGCAATATATTACCGTCTTGGATCGAGCAACAATCCTATATGGACTCTGATCTGGGTTGACGACATTCTTTGGGTCGGTCACCAGAATGATATCATCGAGGCCAAGCAGGAACTTGGAAGGCAATTTCCACTGAAAGATTTAGGATTAGCACACTTCTTTCTAGGAATGAAGATTGTAAGAAAACCAGAAGAGGGGAAGATCATACTAATCCAAGACCAGTATATCGAGATGATACTCAAGCGATTCGAGTTTCAAAACAGCTATGCCGTCTCAACCCCAATTGAACCTGGATCACAACTGATCAGTCGAAACGAAACGGAGCTGTTAGAAGACGAAACTCTTTACCGGAGTATCCTAGGAAGCATAATGTACCTTATGCTATGTACCCGCCCTGATCTTGCCTTTGCCGTTGGACGGCTCAGCAAATTCAGTTCAAACACTAGCGCCGCGCATATGAGCGCAGCAAAACGCCTCCTACGATATGTTAGCAAAACTCGCAATCACGGACTTCACTTCGGTCCATTCGAGAGTGGCAGTAAACCAACTGCCTTAGTTTTTAGTGATGCTGATTGGGCAGGAGATAAGGAAAACAGGAGAAGTACGGGTGCTTACCTTTGCACCATCACCGACGATCGACCAAACGCAGACCAAACAGCGATTTCGTGGTCCAGCAAGCAACAGTCCACCGTTGCTCTTTCGTCAACAGAGGCGGAATACATGGCACTGACCCAGGCATGTAAGGAAGCCATTTGGGTACGCCGATTCCTCGCCGAAATTTCAGGCATTAGTGGAGTGAGCCAGACACAATCGCCAATCACGATTTTCGCCGACAATCAGGGCAGTATGGCATTGGCCAAGAATCCTGAGTTTCACAATCGTACGAAACATATTAGTATTCAGCAACACTTCATAAGAGAAAAGGTGGAAGAGGAAGTGGTAAAATTGGAGTACTTACCAACCGGCGACATGGTAGCAGATCAGCTGACCAAGGCACTACCACGAGAGAAGGTAGAGAGATTCCGGAAACAGATGGGAATCGAAAAAGCATGAGAGGAAGCAAAAGGATAGAAGGACAAGAAGAAAAGGGTTGGGCAAAACTGCGGGGCAGTGGGAGAAAATGTTTTTCCTGTTTGCAAAGTTTTCTTAGTATCATCGTTTCCTAATTTTTTTGATGTTTTGTTTCTTACCTCACATTGCAGTTGTTTTTTTTGTTTTCTGTTTCCGAGAAGATTGGTGCAGTAGAAGGTGATGCGTGTTCGCAGAGTGGGAGTGTTGGACGGAAATGTTTCTTGGATGCTCACCGCATATTTTTCTTGTAGCAACGACCTACAACCCTAACCCTCTTGGCATATCAAACATATCCAACGCCTCTATGTTTGACTACCGGTTAGCTCTACACATCAAACATCACATGCGACGATATCTGCGACGATATCTGCGACGATACCTGCGACGACTCCTTATGCAGGTCCTACCCCTATCATATGGGATAACCGAATACTCTCGGCTGAATTGTGTTATCCTCGGCCGAAGTAGCAAGATAGGCGGAAATAAAGGTGAACGTGATGGAAAACACGGTACACGCTGGAAGTGCATGGAAGTGGATCAGCATGATCCAAGGAAGGATAAAAGGCAGCTTGTTTTCCCTTTGTTAAGTAGTTTTTGTTCACTATCCGAATCAATTGTCTCTCTTTCCTCCTTTACGAGTATTTGGGTCTTTACAGTCTTTCCCGTATTTTTATTCCCTATTGTTATCGCGAGAATATTTCTCTGTTTAGGATACTTGAATTCTATCTCTCTATCTTTGCCTAGTTATTCTATTTGGATCCCAAAAAGTCAACCATATCCAAGTCCGGAATCGCTGTCGTATACCTTGTTGTTTAAAAAACTATACCCACCAGAAATGCCCATAGCAGAACTGGCCACCCGGAGGCTAACTCAAAGAGCGCCCCAAACAAAGGAAGAGGCCAGGCGCCCCGAGGACAGGTACACTGGCAACGGAGTGCCCCAGCGAAAGGCCCGCGGTTGGCATGAGGAGGTGGAGAGTTCTGACCGATCCGAGGCAGTGCAATACTGGCCGGAGTCAACGGGGCAGGGCTGTGACCCCCCAGAGTGAGGAGGCAGTAAGGTGCCAGCTGGTGGAGCAGTAAGGTACTAGCTTAAGATAGAGGCAATAGGTTGCCAGCCAGGCGTGAGCGGGGGGTGGTAGGGTACCAGCTGAACAAACCGAGGAGAGGATGGAGGAGGGGTAGACCCAAATACTGAAAGAACTATCGGAAACTTGTTCGTATCTTAACTAGCTGGTTTCTATGATCCCCAAAGCCTACAGCCGAAGACAGCCGTTACGGACAAAGCGGAGGGGAGAGGCGAAGTCAACCGTAGCAGGTTGAAAAAACTAAGCACCAACCCCCGACCGTGGGACTGACCTGTACCTACCAGTGGGACAAAACCCGGACCCAATAGAGGGAGTAACCCGAACCGACCTGAGAAAGGCAAATGGAATCCATTGTTAGCGCCTACCTCAAACCGTATTCCCAGCCCTCCGTTGTAGGGAAACAGGAGCCGCGCGACCGTGCTGATGCTAAGCAAGGCTAAAGCAAAAGTGGGGTAGGATGGGAAACCATCATCTCGAGATGTCGGAAAGGAGGAAGGACTGGCTCAAGAGGGTAGACCTCAAGAGAGAAAGCAGGAGAGAAGATCCACCATGGTGGAAGGATAAAAAGTGATGGCCTAGTCCCCCCCCCTAGGGGGAGGACCAGACGCGAAAAGTGGTGATAGTTGCTGTGGTGTTGAGATTTCAATCACCGGAGGTATAGCGGAGATGGTCGTTGACTAACTAACTCGCCCTTTTTTTTTTTTTTTTTTTTTTTTCATATCATATTCATTGTTTGTGTAAGGAACAAGAACATGCGTGCAGCGCTAGCTATGGCAGAACCAAAACCCAAAATCAAACAACTAACAAAAGAAATACCCGAAACCAGTTCCTCCATTGGCGTCCGATAACCGACGCATTGCCTACACAGGACTCATAAAGGAGAACTACTAACTAACTAGCATCGTAAAGGAAACAAAAACTAAACTCGCCCAAAATAAGGAAAGAAAATAAAACAGGAGACCTTCCACCACTTAGACCATTTGGCGACCCAGTCAATGACAACTGAGGCAGGGCAGGAAGGGAAGGGGAGGGGGGAAGAGAGGGCTGGCAGGAGGCATAATGTGCATACATGTCAGGGGGGAAGCGTGTTCTTTTGGCAGTGAGGTAGCGTCCGAGGCCCACAAGCGCCGGGATTGTGGTCCAGAGCGGATAGTCAGGTCTGACATCTGATGTCCCTTGGAGGTGGCGACTTTGAGCGGCAGACTTGACTGAGCCGAGTAGAAGGGCGTGTTCAAATGTTTCGTCTCCATCCTCGCACTAAGGGCAGAGTGGGAAGGGGTCATTGTCGTACCACGAGGGGTGGGCGGCTAGGTAGCTTTTGCCAGCTCGCATCTGGTGGAGCCGGTTGGAAAGGAAATATCCTAAACCCATAAAGGGGTGGGGGCGTAGGGTGGGGCCAAAGCGAGAGTACGGCGGAGGAGGCGAGAGGAGGCGCCAAGAGGCGAGGAGTTCCTCATGGCACCTGGCCTTGAGAGAGGCATAGAGGGCAGGGGCCCTGACCGGGGCTACTTGTAGGGGAGGGAGGAGGAGAGGATTCGCTGGGGGGAGGGTGTTGGTACGGTTACCGACTATGAAGTGCACACGGTGGGCAACTACATCAACCGTGAGGTGCTGGCGGTTGGGCAGAGAGGGCGATTTAGTAAACTGCCTGACGGGGGTGTAGTTGGTGCCTGCCCACGGATGACGTCCCTGGACGGAGCCTGTGAGGCGAGGGGAGTCAGGAGCCTGGAAGGGGGATGTGGTAAGGACGGAGTGATCAAGGTGGGCAGTCGCTGGGTTGATCTCTGCTGGGAGGCCGACAATGGGGACTGCTGCCAGACATTGGAGATATTTGATCAGATGGTCGGGAGGAGGTAGGGAGGCCTCACAGGGAAGGATGGCTGTATTGGTAGAGGCGAAGCAGTTGGTAACCCATCTCTGCACACGATGCCAGAATGCCCTCATCTTGTCAAGCATTCTAGAGTTGGGGGAGAGTAGGTCGCAACCGTAGAGGAGGATAGGGCGGACTAGAGAGGAGGCAAGTTGGTGGCCGAGGTGTGGGGCAAGTCCCTTGCCTGTTCCAGAAAGGAGGTCAACCGTAGTGAGCGCGCCTTCCGCCAGGGCAAGGCGCCTGGTAAAATGGGAGGAGGTGGCGCGATCCAACGAGGGAGTTGCGGGTTCGAGCCAATAGCCTAGCCACCGGAGTACCTGGGCAGGCTTGTAGGGGACAGAATCCACTGAGACAGGTATGGGGGAGGGAGGCTCCCGTTGCTGAACCGTCCTCCAGTGCCTGAGTTCCGTTTTAGGGTGGGATAAAGCGACATCTATGCGCCATCCTTTCGAGGTGAGTGAGGTCGCAACAGCTTGGAGCTTCAGAACATTGCGCCTGTAGGAGGGTGAGGCCACTGTAATGGTGAAGTGGTCGACATAGGAGAGGATTAAGCCGTTGGGGATCGGGAAGTGGAGGGTCGATACATAAATCATGAAGAGAGGGGGAGAGACTGGCGACCCTTGAGGGATGCCAACTTGAACCGGGGAGAGTACCTTTGGGGAGCCTTGGTATAGGAGTTGGCAATGCCGGCCATGCAGGAGGGATCGGACCCATGAGACCAGGTAGGACTAACTAACTCGTCCTTTTTTTTTTTTTTTTTTTTTTTTTATATCATATATTTATTGTTTGTGTAAGGTACAAGATCATGGGTGCAGCGCTAGCTATGGCAGAAACAAAACCCAAAATCAAACAACAAACAAAAGAAAAATTAAAACCAGTTCCTCCGATGGCGTCCAATAACCAACGCGTTGCCTACATAGGACTCATAAAGGAAAACTACTAGCTAACTAGCATTATAACGAAAACAAATCAACAACACATAATAACATGTAATGAAATCAAACAGGAGACCTTCCACCACTTAGACCATTTGGCGACCCAGCCACCGAAGACCGAGGCGAGGAAGGAAGGGAAGGGGAGGGGGAAAGAGACTGCTGGTGGGAGGCATATTGTGCATACATGTCAGGAGGGAAGCCAGTTCTGGTGGCGGTGAGGTAACGACTGATTCGTTCACAAGGGACGGGATCGAGGTCCATAGAGGAGAATCAGGTCCAATATCCGTTATCCCCTGGAGGTGGCGATGACGGGCGGCGGACTTGACAGAGCAAAACAGGAGGGCATGATCGAACGTTTCATCCTCCTCCTCAAACCAGGGGAAGAGCCGAGAGGAGTCGGTGTCGTGCCATGAGGGGTGGGTAGCCAAGTAGCTTTTACCGGCATGCATCTGGTGAAGTCGGCCAGAAAGGAAATGTCCCAAGCCCATAAAGGAGTGCGGACGCAGGGTGGGGCCGAAGAGGTAGTAGGGCGGGGGAGGTGGGACCAGGCGCCACGAGGTGAGGAGTTCCTCACGGCGTCTGGCTTTGAGCGAGGCATAGAGAGCAGGGGCCCCAAGCGGGACAACCTGTAGGAGAGGTAGGTGGAGAGGGTATGCTGGAGGGAGGGAGTCATTACGGTTATCAATAAGGAAGGGAACGCGGTGGGTGACTGCATCAACCGGGAGGTGACGTCGCTTTGGCAGGGAGGGTGGTTTGGTGAACCATCTAAGGGGTGTGTAGTTGAGGCCAGCCCAAGGGTGGCGGCCCCTGAGAGAACCAGGGAGATGGAGGTAGTCGGGTGCACGGAAAGAGGACGTAGTCGGGGTAGAATGGTCCACGCGGGTGGACGCTGGGTTGATTTCAGGTGGCAGGCAGACGAGATGGACTGGCGCTAAGCGTTAGAAGTGTTTGATTAGGAGGTCGATAGGGAGGAGGGAGGCCTCACAGGGGAGAATGGACATGTTGGTAGAAGCGAAGCAGTTGGTAACCCACCTTTGTACCCGGTACCAGAAAGCTCTCATCTTGTCCAGCATGTTAGAGTTGGGGGAAAGCAGGTCGCAACCGTAGAGGAGGATTGGGCGGACTAGAGAGGAAGCTAGGCGGTGGCACAGGTGTGGGGCTAGACCCTTGCCCGGCCGCGACAGGCGGTCTATTATAGCGAGAGCAGCTTCAGCCAGGGCGAGGCGACTGGTAAAATGGGAGGAGGTGGCACGGTCCAACGCAGAAGTCGCAGGTTCTAGCCAGTAGCCCAACTACCGAAGTACTTGGGCTGGTTTGTAGGGGACGGAGTCCTCTGAGACGGGGAGGAGGGAGGGGGGCCTTCTCTGTTGGGGCGTCCTCCAGTGCATCAGTTCTGTTTTGGGGAGTGAGAAGGCGACACGTATGCGCCTCCCCTTTGATGTGAGTGAGGACACGACTGCCTGGAGCTTCTGAACGTTGCGTCGGTAGCAGGGTGAAGCCACTGTTATAGCAAAGTCGTCGATGTAGGAGAGGATTATGCCGTTGGAGACAGGGAAATGGAGGGAGGAAATGTATATCAGGAAAAGAAGAGGGGAGACAGGTGATCCCTGGGGGGTGCCGACCTGGACCGGCCAGAGTCCTTTGGGGGAACCTTGGTCTAGGAGGCGGCATTGTCGGCCATGTAGGAAGGATCAGACCCAAGAAACAAGGTAGGGCTAGACGCCTTTTTCCCGAAGCTTGCCGCATAGTGCGGCCGAGTCGACGTTGTCAAAGCCTCCCTTGACCTCAAGGAAGAGTGTGGAGGAACAAAGGCCCATGCTGTGTGAAAACCAGACCTCATGAGATAGGGTTGCTAGGGCGTCAAAAGTGCCAATGCCGGAAAGAGAACCACATTGGTTGGGGTGGACGAGGCCAAGAGCCCGAGCAACTGCGGCTAGCCTTACAGCTACCATACGCTCCAAGATCTTGGACAGGGTCTGGAGAAGGACTATGATTCGGAAGGAGGCTGGACTATCATAGCATGCCTTGTCAGGCTTGTCGAGCACAATGCCGTTGGCCTGCTTGAGGGAGGAGGGGTGGAAACCATATAGGAGGAGGGGTCCCAGGAGAGAGGTGAGGATCTTTGGATTAGTGCCATGGACTCTTTTCCAAACCGAGTATGGGACGTGGTCGGGGCCAGGGGCAGATGAGCTTGAGCTGGAGGCCAGGGCCTTGGAGACCTCTTCTTTGGTGAGGATGTCAAGGTCCTTGAAGGGGCGAAGGATAGTAGGAGGGGAGGAGGATCCTCGAGGGGGGACAAGGTGGGACAGGAGGGCAGTGTTGACAGGGAGCGGAGTGTCAGCATCCGGGAATGAAGGAAACCGGTCAGCGGGGCGCCACATTGCGAAACGTTTGGCTATCCATATAGTGTTTGGGGTTGCAGAGGAGAGGAAGTCGTCCCAGTACTTTCGCTTAGCCTGCTTGATAGCCTTAAATTAGGCGTTGCGGGACGATCAGGCTTCCACCCGGGACTCCATGTAAGGGGTCTTGCCGGCGCCACGTGTAGCGGCGTGAAAGAAGATTCTGAGGGAGGTGAGGAGCGGCGACCACGAAGGTTTAGAGCGGGTCGACATGCGATTGAGAGGAGTGTGAAGGAGGAGAGTGGTGAGGAGGCGGTCAACATTGCTGTCGAACCAGTTCGTAGCAGAGGACAAGGTCAGGAGGGTGGGAGGTGGGGAAACAACAAACAATTCAAGGGCATCACCAAGGGCAGTCCAATCAGTCTTGGCCCTGGCTAGCGTAGGGGCAGGGGGGCGCAACCAAGGGGTGGAGAGTGAAATACAAACTGGAACATGGTCAGAGCCAGTAGACGGGAGCGGGGTAGCCCATTCAGCAAAGAGCTGGGCTGCCGTGCTGTTGTCAAAGGAGAGATCAAGAACGGATGACCTCCCCACGGAGGTAAAGGGAAAATAAGTAAACACACTAGGAGTGTTAAGGAGGGAAAAATCATGCAAAGAAGCCAACTGAAAATAAGGAACTGACGTTCTAAGTTCTGTAGACGAGATGACCCTCAGTGGATCGGAAAGAGGATGGTGGAGGTTGAAATCTCCCACAACAAAAACAGGAAAACCTAAGTCAGGAAAGCACAGCTCAGGAGGAACAATGCGTGTATGGGATAAGACGCCTTAGGTAGTGTACACATTGTACACCCTAAGGGGAGTTTGCGAGGAGGAGCAAAAGCCCACATCGGAGAACAAGTCGACCGCCATAACGTTGGTAGACTAGTCCACCCACACAGGCAAAAGGGAAACAACTTCATGAAAAGACAAAAGAGCATAGCAAGCCACGCGCGGTTTGCCAAAAGAGGAAGTTGGTGAAAAGCATTTATAACCAGGAAAGGAAGGCAAACGTGTCCGCCATACAGGGGGATCCTGTATGGCCACAAGCTCAGGCAAAAAAGGCAAAGCAGAAAAACTTTGAAACAAGGAAAGAAAAACATCCCAGCTACCCAAGCTGTTATGTTGAACAAAGGAGAGGTTCAATAGGCCAGGATCCCTGCCAGAGGACCTGGAAGAGGGATAGTTGGGAAACAACATTTACCGGGACAGGCCGGCAGGGTTGTCAAAGGAATGGGCTGGGTTAGCGCCCCCTTGGGTGGAGGGGATGCTGGCCCTGCAGGAGGAACGAGTGGCTGTCTGAGGTATTTCGGGCGGGACGTGGGGACGGGGGTGGCGGGGAGTTGCGAAAGGTGGGGCAAGGGTTTGTCTCAGAGTGGAGGGGCCAGCACCAGAGTCAGCACCATCAGGGCCGAAATCCATGCCATCCTCGTCAACGTGATCTGACGGTTGTGAGGAGGGGCGATCTTTGGTGGTTGGGGCAGGTCGTTCCGGGCAGTCCCTGTTAGGGGCCGCCTGTGGCTCCTTACAGTTAGGGCAGGAAGCAGTTGAGGAGGGGCAGCAGTTGAGGACCGCTTTGGTGTTACCCGCTTTAGGGCAGGTGGGGTTCTGGCAGCGGTGCGCCGAACGTGTGTGCGAGAGGGAGCAGATTGGACATATCGGGTGATCCAGCATACATCGAGGAGCCTGATGGCCGAACTTCCAGCAGTTGCGGTACTGGGTAAAATGGTTAGACCAGAAGGCATGTTCAACTCGGCGTCTTATAGAGAAGAGGTGGATTGAGGTTCCCATGGCATTGATATCCTAGGGCGCGATGGTGATGACGACAGAGGTAGCGGACTTGGAAATCCTGGACTCCAAGTCGCTGTTGAGGTAGCGGGCTCAGAAGATGGTGATGCCCGTGGCGTTACGGACTGACTCCTGGAGGAGTGAGAGGAGGTCGTCTTTGTCTTCTGGGAGGTAGGCGAGGGGGAGGGAGTGGATGGCGAGTTGGGTCTCGTTGGGGACAGGGCAGAAGGGTAGGTAGGCATTGTCTCCTACCGGTGAGAGCTGGTTGAGGCGGTTGGTGAGAGCTTGGTAGTATGGATCGTAGGAAGTAGCGGGAGTATGGGGTCGAGGACGGTGAGGGTAAGAGAGCCCCTGTCGTTGACCCGGGCAGAGAAGGAGAGAGGTAGGGGCAGTTGGCTTCTTGGAGAACCGAGGCAGCGATGTCGGAGAAGGTCACAGAAATTCTTTCGGCTTCGGGGTGGAGGGCAGGGGAGGAACAAGGGGCGAAGAAATGACGTTGCGCTGCTGGCAGGATGGGGGCCTCTTTAATAGGAGGAGCCGTCATGCCTGATGCGACTTGCGCAGCAGAAGGTGGTTTCAACTTAGGTCCCGTGGTTTTCTTCTGGCCCCCAGCGGCACCAGCAAGGGCGAAGGAGCGAGGAGGATGTAGGTAGGTTGGACACATGTTGCCGGGGGTCCATTCAGAGAGGGAGGGGTATTTGCCATGATGGAAGGTCCGGGCCTCCCACGAGTTGGGGTATTTGACGGCGTAGGCTTCTGGGTTGCCGTAGTTCTTACACCTAACGGTGTCATAGCGTGGGGTGTCAAGGTTGTACCCATCCACAATCACCCCAACTTGATAAAGGGGTGTGCGGGAGGGGGCCTCTTGGGGGTGTGGGACGGCAGGAAGTTGTGCAGTATTGGACTGGGATGGTGTGGTGGAGGGGAGTACTGCTTTACCCTTTCAGGTAGGGGGCGGAGCTGCTGGTGCCGGTGCTTGCTGACGTGGGGGTGGCGCTTGGGAAAGTCTTTGTGACAGGTCACGCAGAGCTGATTCAATAGGGGCTAGGGAGGAAAGCCACCGGGCCTGAGCGGCGGAAACACCGTCAGACAGCACCTGGACTTTGGTGGCCGGTCCATTGAGGGTAGCAACCAGGAGGGCGATGAGGACGTTCTCGCCTTCACCGAGGTTGCGAAGGTCTGACGAAATGAGAGGGTGGATGGAGGCGAAAGTGTCTCCAAGAACAGGCTGTAAGGACGGTAGGAGGGTCGGGATCACGAAGACTGCAGGGTGAAGGGGTTGAGTAGAGCTGGCCCTAGAGGAGTGGGCGGAACCAATGTCAGACATTGGAGCGCGAAGCAGAGACTTGAAGTCTAAGCAAGAGGGAGGTAGACGAGCAAAAGTGAGTGGTCACACCAGACGTGATGGTGTTGAGGATGCGTGAGAAAGTTATGCTCAGGAAAATACAGGGCGCGGAGCGTGACTAACTAACACGCCCTTTTTTTTTTTTTTCTTTTTTTTTTTTATATCATATATTCGTTGTTTTAAGGTACAAGAACCTGCATGCAGCGCTAGCTATGGCAAAAACAAAACCTGTAAACATGCGCGTCCCTCCTCCGTCTGAGGCAAAACCCAAGAACCCCAAGCCCCTCTGGTATGGAGCCAACCGCACATCCCGTCCCGAATCAAGCCCCCCCTACAACCCAGATGAACTAAGCCCTAAGAGAAACCCAAAACAGGAAAAGTAGGAAGCCCAAGGAAAAATCCCCCCGGATATCCCTCCACAAAAGAAACCAAACTCATACCCACCGAGTAGTGCTCACAGTACAGCCGGCCGCTAAAAAGCTAACCCTAGATCGGGCCGAAGAAAGGACCAAGTGCACCGATTCATAGCGCGACCCCCACCGTGGAGGAAAGCTTGACGAGGAGAGATCCTGACAGACCGGAGACAGTGCAATACCAGCCGGAGGAAAGGAGGCGAGGGCTGGGGCCCCCCAGAGAGAGGTAGCAGTAAGGTGCAAGCTCAGGGGAGCAGTAGGGTGCTAGCCGGGTGGCAGTAGGGTGCTAGCCAGGTGGTGGTAGTAGGGTACCAGCCGGGGGGTAGTAAGGTGCCAGCTGGGAGAGCAGTAGGGTGCTAGCCGAAAAGGGAGGCAGTAGGATGCCAGCCGAGGAGGATGGTGGCAGCAGGATACCAGTCGAACGAGCCGAGGGAGGGAGAGAAAGGGGTAGACCCAGATGCCGAAAGAACTATCAGTAAACGTGTTCGTGTCTTAACTAGGCTGTCTCCATTAATCCCCAGTGCCCACAGTAGACAAAACCACCGTAAAGGGTAGAGGGGAGGCGAGAGGCGAAATCGACAGTAGCCGGTTGAGAAAACCAACCCCCAACTCCCGACCATGGGACTAACCCGTACCGACCAGCGCGACAAAACCCGGACCCAGCAGAGGGACTGACCCGAACCAATCAGAGGAAGGAAGAAGGAATCCATTGTAATCACGTACCGCAAACCGTATTCCCAGCCGTCTGTTGTAGGGGAAAAGGAGGAACCCAACCGTGCTGGTGCTAAGCGAGGCTAGAGCAAAAGTGGGGAAGGAGAGGAACCCAGCGACGAAGATGCCAGGAAGGAGTAAGGAGGGGTCTCATGAGGGTAGACCTCAAGAGAGAAAGCAGGAGAGAAGTTTTGCTGTTGCAAAAAGATCAAAGATGATGGCCAAGTCCCCCGCGTAGGGGGAGGACCAGACGCGAAAAGTGGTGAGAATTCCTTGGTGTTTAGATTTCAATCACCGGAGGTGTAGCGGAGACGGTCGTTGACTAACTAACTCGCCCCAAGGACCTCCTTATATAGTCCTTCCCTTAACCTGCTTATAAATCAAACCATGGGCAGTCTGCCTTGCTAATCTGGCTTGCGCAGCCTCCTTGCGCAGCCCCATGACCTCTGAAGAGATCATGTGTGTGAAACATAACATAAAACCCTAACGAGTCTGCCATGCAGTCAACCTCGTTGCATAGCCTCCTCTTATAGGCACATGCCTCTATATAGGTCATGTGCGTGAAAGTAAATCAAACTACAACTACATAAATCAAACTACGTATCAAAGGAAACTCGTAAATCAATTTCAGAACAAAAGAAACTTACTATATCAGATTAGAATCATGACAGTAGCTCCCCTCTTCCTAGGCCTAACTCCCTTTAGGCCAACCAGTTGTACTCCCGACTCTTTCCCGCTATCTCCAACATGAGAATAGCTCTCCTTCTTATCCTCCCGGTTAGCTCGTATCAGAGGGTTTTAAGCCTGTGATACTTCATCTGCCGGCTACTCAACTGCTCCCGCAACCTCTTCATCGTGTGCTCCGCAAGTTCACTCTTGACTTGCTCCGCCGTCACCTTCCTCACCAACCTTTCGTTGTAATGAGACTCCACTGAGTACTATTACAAGTAGCCAAACCTATACCCATACCGGAGTCAAGAGACTGCCGCGGTAGGGATGGCCGTAGACTTAGGTCTACTGAGTGGAGGTACAGGTTGTTAGGTACCTCAGTCAGGTATACTAGGCCATACCAAAGGTACGTAGGTACTAATAAAGGTTGGGGGTTATCCTACTCAGTAGGGTAACCCAAGTAGTCAATTTGGGAGTTACCCTGAATTACTTGACAGCGAGTCCAGGTAGAGTTACCCTACTCTGTAGGGTATCTCAGGGTGCTGTTACCCTGCCTTGGGCCACGGATTACCCTGCTATGGAGTCAAGTTACCCTACCTTGTAAGTAACTTGTTACACAGGACTTCGGAGGAAGTTACTAGATTGTTTGTCACGCGAAACGACATAGTGTGTTCGAATCTCAGGTTGTGCGGATCACTCCCGCACAACCAGCTGAGCTCCGAACCAGCTGTAACTTGGAGGTGTGGTTGCTGACGCCCCCCTCCGGCCCCATTATAAGGTCCTGGCATCATGGGCTACAGCCTGAAGAGTTGCTGTAAGTCTAGTAAAAGTCTCCAAGTGGAGATGTTGCCGTAACTCCGTATGTGCTCATGCCGTCCGTCCTGTCGGAAGCTGTCCGCGGGATATATGAGGGGGAGGAGGAGAACCTGGAGAATAGCCTCCAGGTGGTTTCGTGTAAAGCGGACCAAAACTGACGCAGTAATACTGCTTTAAAGTCCGGAGTAGTTTGTGAGGTTACCGGAGTCCAGTAGGCGAGGTAACCGAAGTCCGTTGCCCCGAAAGTGTAATAGTATTGGAGAATCGTTAAGGACTCTAAGACACTAGTCTAAGGTCACGATAAGACTCACTTCTAGGAGGGTTGACTGTGGGTAGCGCCTATTGGTAGTCAACCTCCGAAGGGGTCTGTCGCGGGAGCTACGTGGCTATCATCCGGAATGATATAGAAATGAGTAGAACCGGATAGTTGTTCAGGAGCCACGAATTCTTGCAGAAGACTAAGTGTATATGGCTAGAGAGTTCCATAGTTGATATAGTATCTGCACGGGTATGACAGCTCGCCACTGGCATGACTGCTATATGATGAGTTTTTACTCATGCGGTTGCATTGGAGATGCAGCGGCTAAAACACTTCTATCGGGCAGATGTTAGAACACCACCGAGTGGTCTAGTTTGCTACGGGGATCTTTGGTCCGACCCGTAGAGGTTGGCTAGACAGCCCATGGGAGTTGCGTGCTCACGAGCGCAGAGTAGTGATGGGAAGTAACTGGCAGCATACCAAACCTACTTAAGTATATGCGAGTTCTCCTCTACTCTGGCAATCAACTACCTCTCGAGATCAGGACTTAATTCAGTAAAGCTGTGCCTTAACGATATTAAGTTTTACCGTTTTTTTATTTCAACCCAACTGTTGATTACCTTTATCTTTACTTTTAGAAAGAACACTTCGGTCCGGTCGCAACCCTGGGATCCATCTTCCCAGAGGGAGCCCCCGTTACATTCGTTGTCCCTCTCCAACTGCCTTGTCTTCATCTCCCACATCTTCATTTGCTCTTGGTATAGACAGGAATCGATTTCGTGCGCAGTAATCGTTTCCTGCATTCGTTGTATTTGTTGTTGTAGGGATTTGATCGTATCGGGCTCTGTGCTTTGTGGCGATGTGGGGAGTTGCGGAGTTGTTGACGTCGGCATATTGGTAGGACTTTTCGGTTCCGGGGTTTCCTCCAGGGTTTGGTCCGCCCAACGGACCTTCTTGCCAGATTTTTTGCCCTCCATTATCCTTGACTTCATCCCTGAAGTCTTCCTGCTCTTGTATTCCCTCAGGAACCAGCTCGCGCTGGCCTTGTCCACATAGTGCGTAGGACACCCGTCGTTGCAGCAGTGTGTCCACGACATTAAGTCGTGTTCGTGGGATTAGTTTGCTGGTCGATTGAGGTCGGCCAGGTTCACCCATTGTTCGTTAGTAAGTTCCTCCTCTTTCTTTACCTCCAGCCAGTCTCCGAACTGGATGCTCATGGCCGGGCTTGTTTGGGTATAGTCGGTGGAATTCTTGTTGCACCACAGATGTATTTTCGAAGTTGTCGGCTGGATACTACTCAAGATCGTGTTCAGGGGGATATCCGGTCCACTTCACTCGGTATTGTAGTTTTCCGTAGTGCAAGCGAGAATCAATGATTTTATCGAGTTCGTATTCATTTTCACCGTCGATTTCGATCTGTGGAGGAGGAAGTTGTTTTTGTGAGGGAAAAGAGTTATCTTGATAGGATTCGATGAGACCGATGTGGAATGTGGATGCGTGTTGTTCATCGAGCGTGGGAGGTTGAGTTTATAAGCTCTTAATCTAATGCGTTCTTTGATCGTAAAGGGGCCTAAATTTTTATAGTCCAACTTCCTCGATGGTCTCGTGGTTCGTATATTTTTTGGTATTAGCCATATCTCATCTCCTATGGCTAAGTTCGAGTCCCTTTTTATGAGTTTATCAGCTGATTCCTTGTGTCGTTGTTGCACGTGATTGATTTTTTCCTTCCGCAGTGTTTGTAGTTGGTCCATATCCTTGACTTGCGTTATCTTTGTTGGCGAGTCGTATTTTACCAGATCATATGTTGGATCATATCCATAATTCGCGTAGAATGGTGTCATCTGAATAGTTTCTTGTTTCCCGTTGTTGTATGCAAATTGTGCCGTTGATAGGTAATCTATCCAGTCGTCCTGCTGGGAGTTTACATATGTCCGTAGATATTGTTCTAATATCGCATTTGTTCGTTCTGTTGGTCCGTTGGTCTGTGGGTAAAATGCTGTGCTTAACCGTCGGTCCATTTTCAACTGTTACGTTATTTCCTTCCACAAATTGGAAGTAAATAATGAATCTCGGTCGGAAATTTTATCCTTTGGTAGTCCATGTAATTTAAAGACTTGGTCTTTAAACAACTGGAATAACTGTGCCGTATCTATTGTGGTATTGCATGGCACAAAGTGTGCCATCTTGGTCAGGCGATCGACCACTACCTATATTGCGTCGTAACCTTTCAATTCTGGTAGCCCGGTGATCAAGTCCATGCTTATCGATTGCCATGGTCTTCTAGGTTCTTCTAGTAGTTTTAGTAGTCTGTAAGGTGAATGACGTACTGCTTTGGTTCGTTAGCAAACCTCACAATTTTTGACATCTCGTTTTATATCGTCGTGCATATTAGGCCAATAATATGACCTTCCGATGCGTTCCATAGTTTTAGCCTTTCCGCCATGTCCTGCCTGAGGGATATCATGATTTCTACTTATCGTTTCCGTTTGTAGTGTTTCTTCGTCCGGGATTCTTATCCAGTTGACGTACTATAGATAGCCATCTTTTTGTTAGTATAGTCCCAATGCCATCCCCTTTATTTCTTTTTGTTTTTCTGCCAATGCTTTGGCTATATCCATCATTTCTGTATCTTTCGGCGTTTCTTCCTTGATCCATCGAGTATATCCTTCGTCACTTAGCACTATTGTGCCTATCACATTCATTGATTCATATCCGCTATCTTCTTCGTCTTCGAAATACTTCTCTCTATGGAGTAGTATTCTCTTTCTTTGGCTAATCCTTTCGTCTTCTTTGTTTGGCAGATTCTCTGCTCTTCTCGTGAGTGCAGCAGGTTGTCCTCCTTGTTTGCCGGGTCGGTACTCAATTTTGAAATGGTATTGTGACAACGTCTCGTACTATCTCGCTTGTCTTTGATTGAGTTCTTTCGTGGTGGTAAACCGTACTAGGTTTTTGTGGTCGGATATGACTTTGATATCATATTTGTGTCCTATCATATAGATTCTCCATGTCTTGAATGCCTGTACGATAGCTAACAGTTCTTTGTTGTGTATAACATAGTTGCATTCCGCTTTCAACATTTCTTTTGACCAAAAAGCCACTAGGTGCCAAAATCCGTCCTCGGCTAGTTGCGATAGTATGCCTGAGCATACGTAGTTTGATGCGTCTGTTTCAATACTTATCGGTAACTCTGGATTGAAATGTTGGAATATGGGTGCTGTGGTGAGTTTCTTTCTTAAAGTGTCGAAGCTCGTTTGATGTTGTTCTCCCCATTCCCGCTTGATTCCCTTTTTTGTGAGTACATATAGAGGTTTAGCTATCCTGCTAAATCCTTCTATAAACCTTAGATAGAAGTTGCAAAAGCCTAGGAAGCTTTGAACTCCTTTGACGCTTTTTGGAGGTTTCCAAATCTCAATTTCTTCCGTTTTGACTGGCTCCGCTTTTATCCTTTCTGGACTAATAATGAAACCCAGGTACTCCGTTTCTTTCTTGTCGAACTCGCATTTTGTAGGCTTTAGTTTGACTTTAGCCTATCGTAATGCCGTGATTATTAACCATATGTCCTTTTGGTGTTGTTCCAAGTTTTCTGAGTATATGAGGATATTGTCTAGGTAGACGATACAACATACATCCTGGGGTGAGCTTAACTTGGAATTAATCCATCATTGGAACGTGGCCGGTGCATTGGATAGTCCAAATGGCATTACTAGGTATTCATATAGTCCGTACCTAGTGTGAAATTCCGTTTTCAATTTGTCTCCTTTCGCGATCCTTATGCTGTGGTATGCATCCTTGATGTCCAGTTTGGGGTACCACTTCACCTTTCCTAGCCGATCCAAGGCTTCGTCTATCAGAGGTAGCGGGTATCTGTCTTTCTTAGATACCGTGTTGAGCCCCCTGAAATCTACGCATAACCTCAATTTGGCATCTTTCTTCTTGACAAATAATATTGGTGCTCCTGCTGGTGATGATGATGGTCTTATCCATCCTCTTGCCAGGTTCTGCTTGAGGTATTCTCTTAATACCTTGAGTTCTTCTTCTCATAATGCGTAGAGTTTCATAAAGAGAGTCGTCTTTCCTTCCTCTAGCTCGATCGTGTGATCCTCTGGTCTGCGTTCTGGTAGGTCTTTCTTTTCTCCTTCTTCGAAGACATCCAGGAATCTGTTGTATTCCTTCGGTACCATCTCTTTAAGTGTTGTTTTGTGCTTATTCATTCCTTGTCGTACAGCTAGCCGCGTACTTATTATTGAATCTTCGGCTATCGTTGGCACATCTTCTTCGGGCTCCCATTTGAGTACTCCACATTGTTCTCCATTCCAATAGAGTTTTCCACAGGTTTTTGCTGATATAAAATCGATATTAAGGGCTTTCTCCTTAGGTTGTTCCATCTCCTTAGTGCTAGTACTCCCGAATCCGTTCTCACCTCGTATCGTCTCTTCCAAGCTAACTACTTCATGTCGTCGCCGAGTATAGATTTTTTCGATGATCATTTGGGTGATCTGGTCTCCTTCTCTGAACTCGTAGTCTTCGTCTTTCAGGTTCATAAGCAATACCTGAACCTCCCTTCGATAGTCTGCGTCTATAACTCCTGCTCCAGTGGTAATACCATGACGTACCGCTAGTCCACTCCTCGGAGCCATTCGTGCGTAGGTTGCTTCGGGGAGTTGAATTGCAATCCCGGTCCTTATCATGGCCTGTCCTCTAGCGGAGACAGTCATACCATTCATGCTGTACAGGTCATGTCCTGTAGCCATAACCGATCCCTTAGTCGGTATCGTTGCTTTCGGGTCCATCCGTCTTATCTGAATGTCCCCTTCGTTACATGTTGATTCCAACGTGTGTGCTTGCTCATTCTCCCACGGGGCTATTTCTTCTAGAATTATATTGACTGTTGGTGGTTCTTCGATACAGTTTGCCGTGCATTCGTCACTATTGAAGTGTACCTTTTCTCTGTTCTAGTCGATTCTGGGGTTGTGTTGTTTGAGCCACAGTGTTTCCAATATGGCCGTATGCTTCCTCATATTGGCAACTTGGAAAACCTCTTTTTCTTTATCTGTTCCGATCTCCATAGATACTTTCGCTTCATGGGTAATGGGTCCCACCTTGCTTTTTTCCCCATTGACCAGATAGATGTCTCTGGGTTTGCTGATCCAATTCAGGGGTATTAGGTTCATGTCGGAAAACTCTTGGTCAATGAAATTTTCTGTTGCCCCTGAATCTAGCATTGGGTTGGTCTCCGTTACTGCACTAGTCGTTGATATCCTTATCTTGAGCATAAGGTGATCAGAATCGTCTTGTTCTTCTTTGTTGTCCTTGTGTCGGAATAATGCCGAGTCATTAAAAGCCGTCGATAGTTGTGTAATCCTGGTGGGATTTCCCTTTCACTGGTCCGTAGGACCACCATTTACTAGGGACCCAAGTTGTTTAAATCCTCGTGGGGATTTTCCATCGTCATTTCTCGGATCTTGACATCTTTATTTCTGCATTGCGCAATAAAGTGTCCTTTCTTCCGGTATCTAAGGCATGCCTTTTCTTCTCTTCGTTTCCGGTATTCCAATGGTGACAGTTTTGGCATCCCAAATCAAGTTTGAAACTTCTTCTTTCTTCCTCTTGCTGCGTCCAGTTCCATTGCCTCTCCTCCACTTCCTCCTAATATGGTAGTCTTGGCCACATATTTTCCATCCGCACTTCTCGGTATTTCTTGTTGTCTTGCGGTTGGATTCTGTTTCTTTGCACGCTTGACCTGATTAAGCTTGTTTTCTTTCGCGATTACCCATCTTGCAAATGCGTCGGTAGTGGTGAAAGGTGTATCCCCTAAACACCATGCGTCTTGTAGTGTTTCGCTGCCTGCTGATAATAGGTGATTCCATAGGGAATTGTTGTCATATTCCGCTTCACTTGCGATAAGTTGTAACTCATTCCAGAATTCCATCACGTTTTTTCTTCCTTGCTTCATAGTCTCAAGTTTGAGTCTGGCAGTTTCTCTTGCATTTGGGTCTCCGAATTGTTCCCAGAGGGTTTGTTTGAACTCGTCCCACATATTCCATGTCCTTGGTTTCGATCCATCCATATAGTGGATGAGTCATGCTTCTGCTGTATCTCTTAACAAGGATTCTGCAAAGGCCATCTTCTGGTTGTCTTCATGGTCATGATATTCTTTGACTCGGAAATATCCTTCTAATTGAGCAATGAAGCTCTCAAACATGGTACGATCACCTTTGAACACATCGGGATCTCTAGGCTTGGGTCGGTTCCGCGAATTCAGTTGACCCAAGTTACGGAAAGCTCTGAATTGTTCTTCCGTCATGCCTAGTACATTTACTGGTGGTACTGCCCCTGCAGCTGGTGCTGGTAGATTTGCCATTCTTCTTGTCGTTGGTGTTCCTTCTTCGTCGAAACATGCTTCAGGTGACCTGTTCTCCAGTGTGATTAGACTTCCTGTCCTTGAAAGTTGTCATGATGCGTTCTCTAGGGCGTCGGTAAAGTCTCCTCCTAACCCTAGGGTATCGTCGTTTATGTCAAGATCACCTTCGTGATCTGGGTTGAAAGCCGTGTTGTCTATAGTTGGGCGTCGCTTGTGAGACGCAACCAAATGTGCAGGGGCCCTGTTCCTATATCAATACACATGACAGGCAACGATACTTCTCTTATAGTATCTCCGATACTATATCTTAACACTGATAGTGTGCCTTCACAGTATTACTTTTCTTCGTCTCTTTCTTATAGTGTGCGTTCACACTATTATCATTTCTCTCATTACACTTAATAGTCGTAGAGGCATTCCTCTTCTACTAAGTTGATGTAACTATCATGAAGTAGATAGAATAAAGTAAATTTGTTCTTAAAACAATAAGTAGGAAAATAACTTAGATGGTTGCGTGAAGAACTAACTAACTCGCCTTTTTTTTTTTTTTTTTTTTTTTTATATCACATATCCATTGTTTGTGTAAGATACAAGAACATGCGTGCAGTGCTAGCTATGGCAGAAACAAAACCAAAAATCAAACAACTAACAAAAGAAATAACTAAAATCTGTTCCTCCGATGGCGTCGAATAACCAACGCAGTGCCTACACAGGACTTATAAAGGAAACCTACTAACTAACTAGCATCATAGCGGAAACAAATCAAAACTCACAACAAACAAGAAATGAAATCAAACAGGAGCCCTTCCACCACTTAGATCATTTAGCGACCCAGCCAATGACAGCCGAGGCGAGACAGGAAAGGAAGGGGAGGGGGATAAAGAGGACTGACAGTAGGCATATTGTGCATACATGTCCAGGGGGAAACAAGTACTAGTAGAGGTGAGGTAGCGACCCAGGCCTATGAGGGTAGGGATCGAGGTCCAGAGACAGGAGTTTGGTCCTATATCCGTGATCCCCTGGAGGTGACGATTGTGGGATGCAGACTTGGCAGGGCAGTGGAGGATGGTGTGCTTGATGGTTTCATCATCTCCCTCACACCAGGGACAGAGGGAGAAGCGGTTGTCGTCGTGCCAGGACGCGTGGGCGGTCAAGTAGCTTTTACCAGAGCGCGTCTGATGGAGTCCGCCAGAGAGGAAACGTCCAAGGCCCATAAAGCGGTGTGGTAGCATGGTTAGAGTAAAGACATAGTAGGGAGGAGGGGGCGAGAGAAGGCTGCACAAGGTGAGCAGCTCCTCGTGGCATCTGGCCTTCAGAGAGGCATAGAGGGCAGGGGCCCCATGTGGGGCCAGCTGAAGGGGAGGGAGAAGGCTGGAGTTTGGTGGAGGGAGAGGATGGCGGTAATCAGCGATGATGTAGTGGACGCGGTAGGCAACAGTATCTACCAGCGGGTGACGTCGGTTGGGCGGAAAAGGCGGTTTGGTGAAGCATCTGAGGGGGGTATAGTTTGGGCCGGCCCACGGGTGTCGGCCACAAATGGAGCCAGGACGCCGGAGAGAGTCTGGGGCTCTGAAGGTTGAGGTGGTTGGGACGCCGTGGTCGAGCTGAGCTGTCGCGGGGTGTATTTCTGGGGGGAGGCAGACCAGGCGCATGGCCACAAGACATTCGTGGTATTTAATGAGAAGATGGATGGGTGGTAGGGAGCTTTCAAAAGGGAGGATCGCGGTGTTAGTGGAGAAAAAACAGTTGGTAACCCACCTCTGGACTCTGTGCCAGGAGGACCTAAGCTTGTCGAGCATCTTGGCACCTGGTAAAAGTAGGTCACAGCTGTAGAGGAGGTTGGGCCGAACTAGGGAGGAAGCCAGCCTGTGGCAAAGATGAGGTACGAGGACCTTGCCTGGGCGGGAAAGGCGGTCAGTCGTGGCCAAGGCGGCTTCGGCCATGCCTAGCTGTTTTGTAAAGTGCGCGGATATGGCCCTGTCCAGCGCAGGAGTCGCTGGTTCAAGCCAGTAGCCCAGTCATCTAAGCATCGGGGCAGGTTTGTAGAGGACCGAGTCCACTGAGACAGGGAGGGGGGAGGGGGGTCCCCTCGGTTGAGGGGTCATCCAGTGCATGAGTTCGGTCTTAGGGAGGGAAAATGCGACGCCAACTCTGCAGCCCTTTGAGGTGAGGGAGGTTGCGACGGCCTGAAGCTTCTAGACGTTGTGTCGATAGGAGGGTGAGGCCACTGTGATGGCAAAATCATCAACATTGGAGAGGATGAGTGCGTTGGGGACTGGAAGGTGGAGCGACGAAACATAGATAAGAAAGAGAAGAGGAGGGACAGGGGGCCCCTGGGGGGTCCCGACCTGTACTGGGGTGAGGATTTTTGGGGAGCCTTGGTAGAGGAGGTGGCACTGGCGACCATGTAGAAAGGAGCGGACCCAAGAGATGAGGTAGGGTTGTACAACTCTCTCACCTAGCATGCCCCGCAGGACGGACGAGTCCCCATTGTCGAAGTCCCCTTTCACGTCGAGGAAAAGAGTGGAAGAGCAGAGGTCCATGCTGTGTGCAAGCTGGACTTTGTGGCAGAGAGTAGCTAGGGCATCAGAGGTCCCCATGCCGGAGAGAGAGCCACATTGATTGGGGTGGACGAGGCCAAAGGCCCGAGCAACTGCGGCTAGCCTAACAGCTACCACACGCTCCAGGATCTTGGACAGGGTTAGGAGGAGGACAATAATATGGAAAGAGGCCGGAGTGTCCTAGGAGACTTTACCAGGCTTGGGAGTACAATTCTGTTGGCCTGCTTGAGAGAGGTTGGGTGGAAGGCATAGAGAAGAAGGGGTCCTAGTAGGGAGGTGAGGATCTTTGGGTTGGTAGCGTGAACCCGTTTCCAGACTGAGTAGGGAATGTGGTCCGGGCCTGGGGCAGATGAGCTACAGCGGGAGGAAAGAGCCTTGGAGATCTCCTCCTTCGTGAGTACATCAAGGTCTTTGAAGGGGCGGAGGATTGACGGAGGGGGAGTTGAGGTCCTAGGTGGAAAGAAGTGGGTAAGGAGAGCATTGTGGACTTCAGAGGGGGTGTCTGCATCGGAGAAGGATGGAAACCAGTCCAGAGGGCGGCCTAGGGCAAAACGTTTGGCCATCCAGATGGTCTTGGGGGTGGCGGAGGAGAGGAACTCATCCCAGTATGCGCGTTTCGCCTGCTTGATGGCCTTAAAATAGGCATTGGGGTACCGCGGGCCTCGGCCCAGGTGCCATCGGTGGGGTCATGCGGGCCCGGTGAGTAGAAGCATGGAAAGAAGTCCTCAAGGAGGAGAGGAGGTGAGACCACCAGCGTTTGGAATGTCTGGATAGGTGGTGGAGGGGAGTGTGGAGGAGGAGGGTAGTCCAAAGACGGTCAATATTCCAGTTGAACAAGGCTGAGGTGGAGGAGGAGGTGGAGAGAGAGGGAGGAGGAGAAACCAGGAACAACTTGAGGGCATCACCGAGGGCTAGCCAATCGGTTTTGGCCCACACAGGGGAGGGGGCAGGGGGACGCAGAAGAGGAGTAGAGAGCAAAAGACAAATGGGAACATGATCTTAGCCAGTGGACGGGAGCGGGGTGGACCATTCAGAGAAAAGCTGGGCTGCCGGACAGTTCGCGAAGGCGAGGTCAAGCACTGAGGGCCTGGCTACAGAGACAAAAGGAAAATAAGTAAACATACCAGGGGTGTTTAATAAGGAAAAACCATACAGCGAAGCTAGTTGGAAATAAGGAGAAGATGTGCCAAGTTCGGCAGAAGACAAGACCCTTAGCGGATTGGAAAGTGGATGGTGAAGGTTGAAATCTCCCAAAACAAAGACAGGGTACTCCAAATCAGGAAAGCAGAATTCAGGAGAAACAATACAGGTGTAGGTGGAGGTGCCCTGAGTGTTGTATACATCGTAAACTCTGAGGCGCGTTTGGGAAGACGAGTAAAAACCCAAGTCAGAAAACAAATTCACTGCCATAATGTGTGCAGACCGGTCTGACCATACTGGCAAAAGGGAAATAACTTCAAGAAAGGACAGTAAGGCATAGCAAGCCATACGCGGCCTACCATGAGAAGCAGGGGGGGAAAAACATTTGTAACCGGGAAAAGAAGGTAAACGTGTTCTCCACACATGAGGGTCCTGTATGGCTATAAGCGCGGGCAGGGAGGGCAAAGAGGAAAAACTCTGAAACAAGGAAAGAAAAACATCCCAGCTACCCAGACTGTTACGTTGGACAAGGGAAAGACTCAAAAAGCTCGGGCTGTCGTCGGAGGGTCTAGTAGCGAATCTGATAGGTACCGACATCTACCCGAACAGGCCGGAAGGATTGAAGAAGGTACTGGTAGGGTCAGCATCTCCATGAGTAGGGGGAAGGCTGGCCCTAGAGGAGGAGCGTGTAGCTGTGTAAGGGGTCTCAGGTGGGGCTCGAGGGCGAGCGCGGCGGGGGGTGGCGAAGACTAACTAACTCATCCTTTTTTTTTTTTTTTTTTATATCATATATTCATTGTTTGGATAAGGTACAAGAACGTGCGTGCAGCGCTAGCTATGGCAGAAACAAAACCCAAAATCAAGCCAACTAACAAATGAAAAATCAAAAACCGGTTCCTGCGATGGCGTCCAATAACCGACACACTGCCTACACAGGACTTATAAAGGAAAACTACTAACTAACTAGTATCTTAACGGAAATAAATCAAAAACTCATAACAACAAGTAATGAAATCAAACAGGAGACCTTCCACCACTTAGACCATTTGGCGACCCAGCCAACGACAACCGAGGCGAGGCAGGAAAGGAAGGAGAGGGGGAAAGAGAGGGCGGGTGGGGGGCGTAGTGTGTATACATATCAGGGGGAAAACCAGTTCTGGTAGCAGTGAGGTAGCAGCCCAGGCCCACGAGGGACGGGATCGAGGTCCAGAGTGAAGAGTCAGGCCCAATATCCGTTATCCCCTGGAGGGGGCGACGTCGGGCAGTAGACTTGGCTCCGCAGAGTAGGAGGGCATGTTCAAACGTTTCATCTCCATCCTCGCACCAGGGGCAGAGGGGGGAGGGGTCGATGTCATGCCAAGAGGGGTGGGCAGCTAAGTAGCTCTTGCCGGCACGCATTTGGTGGAGCCGGCCGGAGAGGAAACGCCCTGGGCCCATAAAAGGGTGCGGGCATAGGGTCGGGCCGAAGAGGTAGTATGGCGGGGGAGGCGAGAGAAGGCGCCATGAGGTGAGGAGCTCCTCGCGGCATCTGGCCTTGAGCGATGCATATAGGGCAGGGGCCCCAAGGAGGGCTATCTGCAGGGGAGGGAGGAGAAGAGAGTTCGCGGGAGGGAGTGGGTTGCTACGGTTGCCGACTATGAAGTAAACGCGATGGGCGACCCCATCAACAGGGAGGTGGCGACGGTTGGGTGGGGAGGGCGGTTTGGTGAACCACCTGAGGGGCGTGTAGTTGGGGCCTGCCCATGGATGGCGACCTCGGACAGAACCAGGAAGGCGGAGGGAGTCGGATGCCCGGAAAGGGGAAGTGGTTAGAACAGAGCAATCGAGGCGAGCAGTTGCTGGGTTGATCTCAGGAGGCAGGCAAACGAGGCGGACTGCCGCCAAGCGTTGAAGGTGTTTGATCAGGAGGTCGATAGGGGGGAGGGAGGCTTCGCAAGGGAGAATGGCCGTGTTGATAGTAGAGAAACAGTTGGTAACCCACCGCTGCACCCGGTGCCAAAAAGCCCTCATCTTATCGAGCATTTTGGAGTTGGGAGAGAGCAGGTCGCAGCCATAGAGGAGGATGGGGCGGACTAGTGAGGAGACGAGACGGTGGCAGAGGTGTGGTGCAAGACCTTTTCCCGGCCGGGAGAGGCGATCAATCGTGGCGAGAGCGGCCTCGGCCAGAGCGACGCGTCTGGTGAAATGGGAGGAGGTGGCGCGATCCAACGCGGGGGTCGCAGGTTCCAGCCAGTAGCCCAACCACCAAAGTACTTGGGCAGGCTTGTAGGGGACAGAGTCTACCGAGACGGGGAGCGGGGACGGGGGCCCTCTCTGTTGAGGCGTCCTCCAATGCATAAGTTCTGTTTTGGGGAGGGAGAAAGCGACTCCTATGCGCCTTCCTTTTGACATGAGTGATGACACGACAGCCTGCAGCTTCTGAACATTGCGCCGGTAGGAGGGTGAGGCTACTGTTATAGCAAAGTCGTCGATGTAGCAGAGGATTATGCCGTTGGGGACAGGGAAATGATGGGAGGAAACGTAGATCAGGAAAAGAAGAGGGGAGACAGGTGATCCCTGAGGGGTACCGACCTGGACTGGTGATAGGACTTTCGGGGAGCCCTCGTAGAGAAGGCGGCAGTGCCGGCCATGCAGGAAGGAACGGACCCACGAAACAAAGTAGGGCTGAACGCCTTTTTCTCGAGGTTTGCCGGACAGGGCAGCTGAGTCGACATTGTCAAAGCCCCCTTTGACGTCAAGGAAAAGTGTGGAGGAGCAGAGGCCCATGCTGGGCGAGAGCCGGACTTCGTGGGATAGAGTGGCCAGGGGGTCAAAAGTGCCCATGCCAGAGAGCGAGCCACATTGATTAAGGTGGACCAGGCCAAGTGCCCGAGTAACTGCGGCTAGCCTTACAGCTACCACACGCTCCAGGACCTTGGACAGAGTTTGGAGGAGGACGATGATGCGGAAGGAGGCCGGTGTGTCATAGGAGGCCTTACCAGGTTTGTCGAGAACAATGCCATTAGCCTGTTTGAGGGAGGAAGGGTGGAAACCATATAAGAGGAGGGGACCGAGGAGGGAGGTAAGTATCTTTGGGTTGGTGCCGTGGACTCTCTTCCAGACTCAATACTAACTAACTCACCCCAAGGACCTCCTTATATAGTCCTTCCCTCAACCCGCTTATAAATCAAACCATAGGCAGTCTGCCTTGCCAGTCTGCCTTGCGCAGCCTCCTTGCGCAGCCCCATGACCTCTGGATAGATCATGTGCGTGAAACATAACATAAAACCCCAACAAGTCTGCCTTGCAGTCAACCTCATTGCATAGCCTCCTCTTATAGTTACATGCCTCTATATAGGTCATGTGTGTGAAAGTAAATCAAATTACAACTACGTAAATCAAACTACGTAACAAAGGAAACTCATAAATCAATTTCATAACAAAAGAAACTTACTATGTCAGATTAGAATCGTGACAAGTGCTTCTGAAGAGGGCCAAATAACCCTACATCTAAGGGTTGAAGTAGATGTGTTGAGTAAGCTGTTAAACAAAAACAAATAATATTGTGAGCATCACAAAACTCGCTAAACTGCAGGTTCACATGTGATGAATGACCATCAAAATTGAGTAGGCGCTTATCATTCGGGCTTCCCTATCTTATCGCATTTTTCCAGCGGAAAGGATGGTATATCATAGTCAACCAATGGTAGCCAAGCTCTTCATCAGTCCAACCATTGCGTGATTTTCCAAATCGTACCTCCCTCTTACCCTCCATAACATTTCCGAATTGGCCATAGGTGTGCACCTTTCCTTTAGTGATTAGAAAGGTTGGAAAGACGAAACCATTGGCTGATACTGCTTCCATTAATGTAACCATCTCTCGCTTACCATCTTGTTTGATGTAGGGATTTTTTTTACTGCATTAAGTGGTAACCTTGGTCTTTGCTGAGTAGCCCAGAATAATACCTTTCTCATCAACATTACAAATGTTGTGAACATTGATATTATTATCGGTGAGCACCTTTCCTAGCTTTGAGAAGTGGTCTTCAATGGTGACGTAATCGTTTGCATACACTTGCTGTTTATTCATTCTTACTGCAAATTTGGCTGCTAAATCTGGGTGGCGATTGAGAAATTGCATTATCCAATTATGTCCTAACACCTCATGAACTGCATTTTTCCTTCCTTCCCGCTCATATCACCCCCACAAGGCTTTCCTTTCCTCCACGGCTATACTTTATGCCATCTGCCACACCCAATCTAAGCGTAGCGGATATCCATACAACTCCAACTTAAAAATGCACCTCACGATTGCATTTTCGGAAGCCGGGGATAGGATCTGATCTCCTTCATGTGCTTTCCACTGTGTCGGGCGGCCATTCATGCGATGGCCCAAGGTTGACTTAGGAATGTCGAATGCAGTAGCAGCCTCACTAAGGGATGTACATTTTCCGGCTTTCAGAGCATCTATTACCCTGGAAATGCGTTCCTCACGCTCTTGGATGATGGAATTGGTACGTACTTTGATTCTCTGCATCATGGATGATTTTTTTCACGATCATGAAGTGCAAAGTGGGGTACTATTGTTGTTGTATTGGTTCTAAGATCTTATCTTATCTAGAATTTTCATCTGTCTCGCTAACCCCTGATGTCTCGCTTCTACCATGGATACGTTACGGTAAAATCGCGGGAAATCTACAATATCTGCCCTTTCACAAATATCCCTCTAAATTGAGGTGTCGACTAAATATATGTTTAGATAGCCAAGTCAATGAGGTCCAACTCAGACAAAAGGGGACATTAGGAGGGGCTGGAGATAGCGGATTTCACTAGACTTTACCGTCCTTATCCAGCAGCCTGTGATCTACTTTAGGTTAGCTCATGCTATTGTTGCTGGGGAGGCTATGTACAAGTACATACGAGTACCTGAGCTAGAGCATGACAAGAATGATACTAGATTTGGCTTTTGGACTTACAGAGACATACTCATACCTTCTCCCCCAGCAAGTATTGTACTTGTACATGGTCAGAAAGGTCGAAAAAAAATAGTACGTAAAGTCATGAGGGGAAGTTGGGATACTGATTGCAATGTGGAAAATATGTTGTCTTGGCAGACATGAGGAAACCGGAGTAGATATTAACTTAGGCGAAACATCTTGCTGATGAGAGGGAGTGCTTACACAGTGGAGGGTAAGAATCATGGAATTGGGCTCCTTGCAGACCAGACACATGGGATTGCTTGCAACCCGGGTAGCCCTTCGGAATCTCCAATTGTCATTTTTGGGGGAAAGATAATAGTAATGCAACGGAACGGATCCTAGATGTCCTGCAATTCTACTGTTTTTCCACCTATACACCTTGATCGACACCGGAATCCTTGTCTTGCCACCTAAAGTTTTCCGACCTTTATGACCATACACGAGTATATAGCTCGGCTCTTGTAGTCAAAAAAAGAAAAACAACTGGGTGTGTAAAAGGGTGAAACCTTAACCGCACCATACAGGACGTCAAGCAGCAGAAATCAAATCATGGAATTACAGAATAGGAAGCGCTGGCTCAATCTACAGTGAGAAGGGTAAAGCTAAAGACGGGGTGCTCCTTGTATGGGGGCTTGGGCCAACTTCCAATAGGCCAGCCGTATTATGCGGATACCCAATGACCGAGTGATCTATCGTGATACCGTTGATGTGAGTATTGTACGGTACCGTAAAATCGACAATCTCTGGCATGTCAGAATATTGTTGTAAATAGTTCGCTGTTGCTAGTCACTTTGTGTGTTTGCTGTTGTTAAAGGTACTTGGGGTTTATATATTCAAAGTAGTTATAGGGACATGGATTAGGGCTATGATGGGGTGCTTATTTTATCATGTTTTCTGTTATTTCTCTTGGCTAGAACCACTACCAATACAACCATCTCTCCTCTCCACACTACGACCAAGGTTTCGCCTTTTCTCTTCATTTCCCGCTACAGTCAACAATTCCACTCCCATCACACCCCCTGTTGCTCGACAAATATTCCTGTAAATCGCGACATTGTCCAGGGTAGTCGTAGGTTAGCAGGTTAACTAAATTGCGAAAGCCAGTAAATAAGATCTAACACACTGCCAAATGACTCGGGCTATGCTGTATCGGGAAAACACTAGTCTCTCTCAAGAACTTTTGACTAGGAATCCGGAGATCATAGGGCTGCCGGGGATGGTGGATTTCGGGAGATGTTACGAGTAGGGTAGGGTAAGTGGAATTGAAGAGGTCATCCCATTCTGGGGTGCCAAGTCTTGGCATGCAGATCTGGGGACATTTAAAGTTGGCGATTCTCCCCTTCTCTCTCCACTCCCTCTTCTTCCCTGCACTCCACCCCGCCCTTCTCTCTTTCACCTTATTTTTGTTTTAACTTATTGTAGCACAAATGTGTGTCTTACTGGGCAGCATTGGGTGCATTGACCCATTTTAGCTGACTGTTGTCAACGGCCGTCGGACAGCGCCTGTCCTTGTCCTTGTCGTCCCGTCCAGTCGTCGTCCGACGGCTGTCGACGGCAGTCGGACGGGACGGCTGGGAGCACGGAGCTGCATCGATGAATTGTAGCATTTTCGGGTGGAAAGTTTATGTGGAGGAGGTAAGAATAATTCTTACCTCCTCCACATAATTCTTACCTCCTCCACATAAACTTTCCACCCAAAAATACTACAATTCATCGTTGCTTTTTTATTGCTTTTACAACATGCCTCGCTCCTTCTTCCAACCCTCGACCACTGTACGATTCCGTCCGCTCTACAGACCCCTAAACTACCGAACCATTGTCCGCCATCACATCGGGCAGTCAAAGTCTCCGGTTGTAAGTAAACCCTTATATTACTCCTGATTGAGCTAATAATAGAGAATGTAGTTTGAGGGGTTCACCCAATTCGATCAGTGATTCCAAGCGGTCAGTCCAGACCATGGGCCGGCAGTCCGGTCGAAATTCTGGGCGGCCGCCAAAGCCTGACGGCGCCCAGGCAACCGCCGGGTCGAGTCTTGGCGCAACCCCGGTCATAGCTGCTTTCCCGCAGTACGGCTAGTCCGGCCGCAGCCAAAGCCGGATGGACTGGCCCTTGGGATCACCGAATTCGATATACGAATCTCACAACTAGAACGAGACCTATCGGATCTTCGAAAGGTTTGTCTCCTGTCCACTCTAAGTTTGAAATCTACTATGTCATAGGACTTTGCCGTCTCGAAAGTCCAATTAATGATGAACATGGAACATATGCGGGACTAGTTCTCATCAAATTTTAAAGACTTGACTCCGGATCGTGGCACTGCTGGACTCGAGGACTCGGGCCAGGCTCGAGCTGCCAAGAGGCTCGAGTGTAATAGTAGAGTCACCAAGATACCTCTACACACTATCCCTATAACTCAGAACCATCTTCACTACGGGTTTCCTCTACCTCTTCCCAAATTTCCACCTCCGCCAAGAGACTCGAGCCCGCTCGGCTCATGCACAACACTAGACTTGAGTGGAAAAATCAATCTTATCAAATGGATCATGACCGTTGCTTGTTCCGGAATTTTTAGTCTTTTGGCTGTTTGTTACTATCAAATTTCAACTTTTACCTTCTAACACAATTCGTGATAGGTGGCAGGATCTTTGGCGTAGGACGTCGCAACACAGCACGTGATCAAATTTTTTCAAACAGCGATAAGATGCATTAAGTTGTCATGTCACTATGAGGGTGTTTTACTAACATACTCTTAGGCAATTGAGACCAACAAAGACAAGAAGTAACCACCCAAAAAAAAAAAACCCTTTATTATTATTATCATTATTATTGCTTGTATTCCAGGGATGCGTGGCTGGGCGGTGTCTGAAGGGGGAAGGATTTGCTTGTTTTTGCTCTTGCTTGGGTTTTTAGATTGAGTGCGCTTGATGATGACTTCCCCTATCTTTTCTTTTTCCTGAATGCGTTGGGGTTGGCGGGGGAGAACAGGATGTCATACTAGTGCGGTGAAAAATAAAATCGTCGCGTTCGCTTAAACATTTCTTACTTGTACTTGACCCTTGTGATAATTTTACTTCCGCTGTCCTCGTATACACGCAAGTACTCGACGTTTTTCAAAAAGTCTCCGGAACTTGAGTTACAGTATTTTATTTAAAACAAGGCATTGTTCGCTCATTATTATGTATTCACCTCCCCATCCGTGGGTAATTTCATATATTATTTATTAAATCACTGATAATGTTTAAACGAGACAGAACCTCCCGCATACATGCCTACTTAGGAAAGTCTACATAGAATTTCGGAACATACGAGTATTAAATCATTCGGAATGGGCCGCAACCCGGGAGGGCCCACGACACCACATCCACCCCACCCAGAGCAGTCTCCTCCACCACCTCCTCCACCTCCAGCAGCACCAGCACCAGCGGAATCCACTAGTTCTTCCCAACGCAAGAGCTCCTCTCACATCCCCCCGACTATCGTTCTCAAGCAAATATCCAATCCGGATCCGACGGATCATTCTGAAAAGACAATGGAAACCACAAGGTCGTACGCCGAGATGGTCACAAAGGCAATTAAACTCGTAGAAGACGCCGATACCCCTCTCGATCCAGCCCGCTACAACCAATTCTTCACAAGTCTCGGCGCTGACGTCGCCGCAAAGGTTATCAGCTCGGAGGGGACAGAACCTACTAAATCTCCGGTATCCACGCAAAAAATGGAAGGCCGCAGTGAATACTTACCCTCCGCCACCCTCAATATGCCCAATAAAGCGCAGAAACCGGGGACGCCATTTCCCCACGGACGTAACCCCAGCCACGGGGGTTCGGAGGAAATGCGGGACCGGTATATACCCCAAGCGACAATCAAGAGTTTATCCTTTAATAGTGTAGACAAACCGCACTTTGGCCTTAGCCAGGGCCCGGTGGAGAAGGAGTCCTCTTGCTCATCCGCTCCCTAACCTAAAAGGCAGAATTCCGGTTATTACAATCCTATCAGAGCGCACATTGAGGGTTACGGCACAACATTGGGCGAGAACACGGAAGGACACGCTTTCCATAATCTCTCTATTCACCTGGCTAATCCCGAGGGATGTAGGGGCTCTACTCTAAGGCACAGTTCTTACATTGGGCGTGGCCATGGCTCTGGACAGTCATCCAAGTCTTGTGGTGGGACCGCTTCTGAGGGGAATCAATTGGCGTCATGAGCATGGGGGTAAAAAGGAGGGCACTGCAGAGCACGGAGGCCACCCTATCAGTACCGATGAACTGGCTTCCTTAGCGAAAGGATCTCCTGTATCACCGTTTGGGAAAAAAAATCCCACTATGGTAACTACAAAAGCATCAGATATCACTCGTCCAGTCTTGGAGCACTAGACAAATGAGCCCAGTCTTAGCTCGGGACGGGGCCTTGAGGAGGAAGAATAAGAGGAGCAGGCATCACATACACTACCACCCAAGGGTAGTCTCGAGCATGACTATCAAGAAGAGGGCGAACCATAACCCTTTTCTAGTAGTTCGCTCAGCGCTGACTCCCGAGCCGATGACACCTCCACCTCTAACTAAACCTCATGGTACACGCAACGACTTGCAACAATTAGGGTCGCAGTTCTCAGTGCCACAACCACAACAACCATCATCACCAGCCCTAGACACTCCAACTACTGCGGTCAGGTTCGGTAATCCAGGCTATTTAAGTCCCTCACCCCCCAGATTTCAGCCTCCACCAATCCCAAGTTGTTTATAAAAATATCTGGCCAGCGCCAACCAACAAACTGGGCGAACTACACGGCCGAGTGTTTCGGGTTACAGGACGAATATACTATGCCTCAACAGGCGGCCGAACGCCTTTGTCCCACTTCCGCTAGGATAGAACGCAACAGCGTGCTCGGCAACAAAAATACTATCAACGGCGCGGATGGGATGGCTGATCTAGATGAGGGATACGAGGCGATTGGGACCTCCAAGGTAGTCCAATACGCGCCGATGGTTCAGGACAAAGCATCCAAGGCATTCGCAGGTCACGAGAAGGTCAACTTTGGAGACAGAGATTCCAAGAGAGAGCCGCCCTCGCACCTGGCCAAGATGTATCTGGAAACCCTGCTTTTAACCCGCCATCGAGTTTTACGGATCAACGCACTTTGTTTGTCAGTCAATCCAGCGAAGATGTACCTCCCCCTAGAGCATCTCAGCCTCCACCTGGGCTTCCACTTCCTCCTGGACTTCCAATTCTGCCAAGCTATTACCAGCAATGGGCATCACTCCCCAAACTGGTCTAGGAAATAGTTTGTTTTCTCACCCGAGCGGGAAAGAGGCTCTCTTCTCTCGAACTACCGACAACCGTCAAGCAGCGCCAGGCCAACATCTCCGGCTTTATCCAGACATGGGCCCCTTCACTGTCGGTCAACGTAGCGATTCTAATGAGTATGATATAGTCCTTTCATTGTTCCTTTCCGCTTTGGTCTAGAAATATTATGGCTAACTGGGCACTAGTTTATTCTTGCGTTTGAGCGTAACAGACGCTGAGTCAAGCTGCTGTTAGCACGAGACGATACCGACACCGCCGACACCGAATATGGTCGAAAACCACTCTGGTGGGCTGCGGAGGGTGGATATGAGGGAATAGTAAAGTTGCTATTAGAACGAGACGGTATCAATCCCGACACCGCCGACACCGAATATGGTCGAACACCACTCTGGTGGGCTGCTAGTGGCGGGCATGAGGGGGTGGTAAAGTTACTATTAGAACCAGACGATATCAATCCCAACATGGCCGACTCCTTTTTTGGCCGAACACCACTCTCGTGCGCTGCTGTGGTAGGGCATGAGCATGTACTGGAGTTGCTATGATACTAGAGCGATCTGATGTTAATCCCGACATCCCAGACCCTAGTGGAAAAGCACCCCTTGAAATTGCCGCGTCTAATCAACGCACAGGGGTTGCGGAGTTACTCTCTAAACTCAACCTCTCCCCCCTTATTCCTGAGCATTCTCATAAAGTCCTAAAGCACCCATCACCCGAGACTTCTGACCTCCCTCAAAGCCCCTCTCAGTCTCAGCCTATCCCTCCCGCCTCTCTTTCAATGCTGGAACCCCTTCCTCCCGATGCTCGACTCTACCTTGGAATACGGATTCGTTCCTTCATGATTATTTCTTCCTTCATTTTCATTTTCATTCTTTTCTTTGCTATTAACCCCTTCTTACAGACCGGTTTCTCACTATCCTTTCATAGATGATTGCTATATTATACAAGTGGAGTTGGTGTGGATGGTACTTTTGCGGATCAACCTCAGATATGTAAGCCAGGGTTTGTGCAATTGTACTTAATGCCGGGAACTCTAGGGAGGTCGATTTGCGCATAATCTGTGCTTTCCTATTCTGGTTTTTACCCTTGTTTTCTCATCCCTCATCTATACTACATCCTCTATCCCTTTTATCTGACGACATATGTTCTTTCCTCTCTTTTCTGAGTTATCTTTTAGAACTCTGTATCGTAGGAATGTACCATATCGAAGATGACCGCTTTTTGATAGTGTAAGTGTAGTTTGTGGAAAGCCTTCATTGAAATCCAACCATCTTATCCTGACAAAACAGCAATGTTGGTGCTCATTCGCAGTCACCTCTACCCGCGATCCGCAACGGATCAGTTACTCTGATACAGCACATACGCTCTCACAGGTCTCTGCCCCCCCTAACCTGGGCATGCGCTCTCGGTACAACCCCATTTACTCTGAGTATTTTCCAAACCCCCCCTCCCCCGGACCACCTTCGCGATGGATAACCCCCTAGATTGAACGTGCAGCCTAAATGGCAGATAAACAGAAACACTCGCCGTTGTGACGGAGAGTAGGTTAGCAATTAAACACACCATCTTTTGTTGATACTGTATCCATACCGTACTGTAGTTTACGGGCCGGGCATTACCGGACACTCCCCCGGCCAAAAGCGCAAGTCATGTTTGCGCGTGGGTTACCATAATGTTATATACAGTATACTCGATCCTCTTTTCACTTTGTTCCCCCAGTCATTCGAAACCTCAGCTTGCTTAAACGGAGAGTCGGCCACTCGCCCACCCCCAGCTCTCCGGTAACCTACGAGGCTCCTAAGGCACCCGGAAGTGTAATAAACTTGAACAAGTCCGCCAGTAGTGCACCGCATCATGGTGTATGCCCTGCTATCGAATTTTTAATTTTTTTTTTTCTTTACTCCTCACCCACGGAAGTTGTTGTGTGCATTTCTCAGCTTGCTGTTGCACTTACCCTCCCAATCCTTGTTCAAGCATCGCACTTAAACTATAATTTTCCTTCGCCAGACACCCGGGGGAAGTAACTCAGTTTAAGTGTGGAGCTCTGGCTAAGAGCCAGTGTCTGTGCACATCACCCCGCAGATTTTGTCTCTCATTTTCTGCTATCGTACAAGACACTTGCGCGTTATTATCTATACTAATTATCTGAGACCTGCTTATTGCCGGGCAATCTTCGCTAATATACTGGGAAACATTCAAGAGTTCGTATGGTATTGTCTCTTATGCTAGGGCTACTCTGTTCTGTGGTTTTCCCAAGAGGTTTTCGTTTCCTCTCTCATCTAACACGAAAAAAAATACCATCGAGATATAGTTGGTCGACAGGAAAAATTCCAGTAGGCATTCATTATTTCAGCATTCCGGAGGTATGATGTCCGGGACAGAACAGACCTACCTATGATACCGGCTTATCATTGTACAAGAAATATTAAGCGCGCTCAAGCTTTGCCGCCGCCATACCTTGGGCCGGCTATAGTCCGTACCGAAACTTCTAGGAAAACGAAAAGCTAACAGCATTGTATGCTATCGTAGCAAAAAATGCGGCCAGCAGGCATTGGATTCGCCCCCGAGGCCGGTTTTCCGACGCTATGCACTAAGTTATTGGCTCGCCGGAAGTGCTAACAGAATATGATATTGGCTTGTATGATATGCTTGTTGGTAAAACTAAGGCTCTGCACGCCGTGACTGACCTTGAATTTTCAGTCACCTGGGAAAAGGCACTAGGCTCGTGGGTGTGGCGGTATTCTAAGTTGGCCCTAATCCTGACCCGTCTTAGCCATGAAGGGTGTTGCAATTCTTGATTGAAGTTGTACTTTTTGCTTGATTAATCGGCTTCCAGAGTGACCATAGGGCCCTATTTATACTACAAGGAAGGAAGCAGGTAAAACAATGCATGACATATCATACAATACACGAAAGATAAAAAGAAAGGTCAACAACAACGGTACTGCATAATCGTGTAGCAAAGGGAAAGGGGACGTGTTGCATATTTGGAAGTGATATCACAACAAAGTGGAGAAGGTGCCTGGGCGAGTGATATGGTATGAGGTGGAAAAATATTCAAAAGAATAACCAGGAGAATGGAGATCTTGCATGGACAGGACTATATAACTGTAGATTCGGTTGCCCACGTGCTCCTGAAAGAGCGGAAGTGGGCTTTTGCGGCTTGCCAGAGGTCATCACGCTATGGGTCTCCGACTGCAACGACTAGAATGCCCCGGGCGCTCGCGGTCTGCGTGAATTGGGGGTTGGTGATGGGAAAGTCACCATTTTGTATCGCTGTCATGGGCGCCACAGTGCTGGAAGTGCCTATTCGATCACCTTTGTTAATTTTTTTTTCACGGTTTTCCATTAAAAGGGCCGGAGTGAAAGGTTCGCCTTAGCGACCCCGCGGAGTGCTGGGTGGTATAAATGCCCATGATTTTTCTTTGCTAGCGGTGACCAGGCGGCTCTTCGCCATGACAATGATAGCGAGTGAGAGGACGGAATCTCCAGGGCAACCACCATATACCCAAACCCCCCGCAAAAGCATAATATATGATGTCATACGATATGATAGCTGTTGGGGAATTTGGAAGGTTCGAAATAGGGTTGCCAAGCTGCGCTAAAGGAGTGCACGACCACAGCCCCACCTCGCGTGTCTTTCAAACAATCAAGTTCGTGACATCTCCCACACTCCCTTTCTTCTCTTTGACCCCCGCCAAACTTCATCTCACTGCCCCTACTCCCGGTATTGGAAGAGGTTTTAACCAAAACACACCGAAGGGACCTCTTCACGTCTTGCCTATACTGGTTCTCAAGTCACCACCAGGATCACATTTAGGACAATCACCAAAACCAACAATGCCTCCAAACCGTTCTCTCCTTCGCAATGTCTCCTTCTATGACGCTACCCATCCTGACTTAACTCTTGGAGGGCTGGTCCAAAATGGATCTATAACTGAGGCAAATTTCCTTGACATCCTCAAAATCTTAATCGTGGTTAAGGGGAGTCCTTTGCGTGTTCAAGAGAGGATGTCGAGCCGTATCATATCCAGAACAGATGTGCCTCTTAAAACGGCTATATACGATATTTATTGTGATGGTGTGTACTAACCCTCCAATTTACTAGGTTTCCAGCTTGCTAATTTCACCAGCCTCTATCCAAGTCAGCGATGAGGCTTGCATACACCGGTCGATTTCTCATGATATGTCTGATAGCAATGAGGAATTCCATAATCAAATCCGTAATCGCGATCGGAAATGCGTTATTTCAGGAATTTCAAATCCTGAAATCCATATCCAGGCCAATAATTGGATTTCGTTCGAAGCTGCCCATATCTTTCCTCTTGAGCAGGAGAGTCTTTGGACTCAGCATAATGGTTGACAATTCGGCATAGACATGGATGACACTTGTGGATCCGCAAAGATCAGCTCGTGCCGGAATGGGATTTTACTTGACGCAGCCATACACGAAAAGTTTAATCAGTACCTAATTTCTGTGAACCCTGACGACAATTACAAAATTGTTGTATTCGATATTGATAACCGCGGTTTGGATGGTAGAATTCTCGATCCTGTGTGTCGCGACCCGGCCGACCCCCGTCATGTTTCCGACAAGCTTCTTAGATGGCATTTCCGCCAATCTGTACTCGTAAATATGAGAGGAGCAGGGGAGCCGATCTTCGAGCACAATTTCCCATTCGAGACTGATGTGGTGGGAGAGACCCTTGCTGGCTCACTCGGAAGCGAGGAGGTTTGAGTTGGAGGTATCTACTAGGTTGAGAGGGGTTTTCTTAGACGAATGGTGTCTATCTTGAAGGAGTTTAGCAGCCGCGGATCTGGTAATATTGGCTGAGCGGTGCTTAATTTTTTAGAAGGTTGAGAAGGTCGGAGCAGCGATTTCGAAAAGTAAAGGCTCAACCGGAAACGGAATATCAGCTAGGTGGGACAATTACAATACCACAAAATTGCCCCTTTTGTCAATTTCTTTATTCATTCTTTTAGGCTAGCAATTATTGTTATCTCGGTGGAGAAGGGTGGGAAAGAATTGTTCACAGTTTAGATATTATGGAGGGCTCTTGATTTACTATCTTGGTGGTTAAAGGAATTGATCCTCCTCTACCACTTATCACTTTCTCCTATGTTCCGTAAAATAGCTATTTTTATTCCACGAGAATTGATCGCTACGACGAGGAAGGCTATCTTGCGCGCAGTGGGCAATTTGAGGTGAAGGAGGAAAACCAAAGATTCACGAACCCCAAGACCGTAACATATCCCAAGGCATAACAAGCCATCCACCAAAGTAATCTATCATACTTAATCATGACTGATATCTTGACTGGAGTGCGCCCTATCACCTCACCCAAGCCTCCCGTTGACTCACTCTGCAAGTCGGTCGCTGCTGCGTGAAATATGCGGGCTGGAGAACGGAGTGAGCCTGGAAATAATTAGCACGAAAAGCTCGCAGGAGAAACAGATGTGCACCTTTTGTGAATGGGTCCATTCCTTACCCATACTAAAATGTAGCTCCCTGAGGTCAAACCAACGGCGATCAACCACCCGGGAAATCGCTTCGGCAGGTCGCAAAGGTGATACCCCCCCAGACGGCCATGCTTCCACCACTCCCGAAACAGCTCAGGAACCCTCGGCATGGTCTAAAGGCGTGTTTCCACCCAGCCGGAGCCCTTCCACTCAACAAAATCTAATATGGTACAGGGCATTTCATACCATGGAAGTGGTGATAATACGCGAGTCATCGCAAATATCCTACGGGAGGTCGTGCTCGGGGAATAGCGAAGGGGTTTCGGGGGCTTCGAGGTGGGGGTCATGCTTTCTAACTTTTATTTTAGCTCACAAGAATCATAATGGCTATACCGCGGATTCTGGTTCGATCCGGGTTGAGCCCCGCGACATGGAAGCACTATCCTCGCCCAGTGAGGTCACTGCGCATCGTGTAATAGCGCTTCATTTCTTACATTTTGATACCGGGTGATTTGCCGTGATCGTGCACAATTCCCACCTACCCGGCTACCGAATATTCTTAATACGAATACACCCCCCCCGGAACCTGCAATACATCGGGCCGGAGCCAATACACATGTAGAACCGATTCACCAGACTGCAGAGAGTACAAAGTATCATACAAGCTTCGAGTCTCCACCGCGCTTAAACTGGCCCTCGGCTCACGGTTGTATCTTATACTGGTTCGGTGATACCGTGCCGGGATAATAGACTGGAGTGAAACCCAGAGTGGAGCAAAAACAACTGGGCTCCAATATCTAGACTAAGTTAACCACTATTCTCACCCGACAAATGATAAGACCTGCGCCAGTATGTCTTGGGTAGGTTGTTGCACCAAGAATCCAGAGATATAAACCATCCATCCATCCTCCCTCTCACCCCATCGCTCACCCGCCCATCCCCATTCAATCCTCCCCGTTAAATACAATTACCACAACCGACCCCCCCCCCCCTCGGTATTTGCTATCCCCGGAAAGACTTCGGATTTATCCAGCATTAACGGCCTATACGTCTGCCTCCGCCTCGCCCAATGTTGTCACCGCGATCCACTCCAACGCTTGGGTCAGGGTCCCCGGGACCTCACGACAAGGAGAGCCAGGTATCAGCACAAGCGACGGCGGTGGTGGAGCTAATTCAGGAGGCCCATGACACCCTGCAGGTGTACGAACAGTTCGAGGAAGCGTTTGATCGACACATGGCCCAGTGCCATGATGCAGGCGCGGTTTGGATTGTGACGTTGTGGTGGTCGCAGAGCCAAAGGGTTCAGGGAACGAAATAATACTCGGGCATCATGGTGAATACGGCTATTGTCGTAAAGGCCAGCTTGGCTCTCTCTACACACCACTTAGGCGTTATGGAGCGTGGTGGTAATGGGGGTGGTTATAGCAAGCATGTCGGCGAAGGGTCCAGCGAGTAGTGCGATAAAATACATGTTCGGAATGGTGAGTTTTTTCGTCCTCTGTTTGTATCCGTCCGCCCATCCTGCAGACTGTCGTGAAAACTGACGATTACCTTTACCGGTAGTAGTCTTGGTTTGCTGTTCCGGTGCTGGTGTACAGTACCTGACCCCGGTTTCAGGGGACAAAATGTTTGCGCACCCGTACTAGGTTATTAGGGTTAATACTACATTCTCGGTGTGTTTGCTCTTATCATACTTGTTTCCTCGTTTCTTACGCTCGAGGGGAAACTGACTGGAAGTAGATTTTCTGGTTCGCGGCCCTCGTTTCCGTCGCCGGCTACACTAACGGCGGGATCTCTGATGGAGTGGGGAACGAGAAGGATGAAAAGAGCAAGAAGGAGGGTGGATGTGCATTGTTTCCCGCCGGAATCGGTAGGGGCCCCAACGCATGTAGGATGAACCAAGCAGCCGTCAGACTCGGTGTGATTCTGTGGTATACACCCCCCCCCTTCTCGCCCTGCACGCCCTGCACGCCATTCATTCCTCAGTTCCACTTTTTTCCTCATCAACTTAATGCGGTTTTTTCTGGCTTGGAACTACTGCGATCGCGGGCTATGCCGCTTGGTATTTCTGCCGACATGGCATCTCCCCATTCGAAGACTCGAGCCCGGCAGGACATGGCATTGAGGAAACCACCAAGGATGCCTTTAGTTCTAATGACAAATATGCCCTCATTAATAAAGACCGGGATGAGGGCGACGGTGACGGCGGATTCTCCTCCCACCACCGACGTAGTAGGAGTGTGCCCAGCTACGATACTGGTTACGATGCTCACCCCGGTAGCTCTGTTCCTTGGGACGGCAAAGGAAGCGTGTATAGTGGAATCGGAGGACACGGACCATCAGCAACGGGCGAGGATAGGAGAACCCCCTCGGGGTTGAGCATGCCCATCACTCCAGATGGGGATTATGGCTGCAGGGAACGACAGCGAAATATGAAGTTTTCTGCGTTTTCTTTTTCTCTTCTGGTATCTTTTTCCACTTTTTCCATTTCCTTTCCTGGCTAGGCTTTCCTTTTCACTCTAGTACGGGTGGGATGGGTTATCTCCTTTTGCGTTTTATATATCCTTTTGCAGCATGGAACAATGGAAAACGGCTTTTCAACTGGTATAGACTGGGGGTGCCCTCAGCGAGGCTTGGCACGATTTTGCTTGCTAAAGCGGTGGAGGGCGGGTAGGTTTTGCTCCCAAATCTCTCCGCACCTCGCTGAAGGGGTCGCCTCGCTAAGGGCACCCCCGGGTCTAACATTGACTGGCCCTGCGCACACATGTCATATCACGGGTCTCTGATGCCGACACCAACATCCATGCCTACCTCAACTACCGCGGTACCCCGCCCGATGCAGATTTAGTTCTGGCAGATGCCGTTGGCTTGGTTGTCGCGATCGTCATCGCGCATCTCATACTCCTCATAATAGCCGTGTCCGCTCTCGTCCTCGTCGTCCAGATTGGGAAGTGGTTGTGGTCTACTCTTTCGGCTTCATCAAGCTCTACTACCCGTTTTCAAAAGGATCCTGATGCCTTTCACGCCAGGGCATCCGAACACGGGTAGTATGCTGGTGGGGGAACACGTCAATAGATAATTCATGAGGGCAGTTTGTGCTTTCCTAATTAAATAACATTTTAAACCTTCAAGTGTGTATCTGTAAAAATATACAAATTTCGGGATAGTACCGTGTTATGCAATGAGAGATATCACACGGCCACCAATACCTTTGCTTAATCACTCCACCTAGGTTAACCGTCGAATCGTAACCTCGTAACCTTCTAGTTTTGACCAACCTCCTAATCAAGGGTTATAGATGATTGCAGGAAACGCAGCAACCTACCGTGATACCACACTGCGCCAAGCTGTAGAAGTATTACACTGGGAAGTCTCCTGTATTGACCTCACGCAAGGCTATTCTATAAGAATCGGGGCAAGATGATATGCAGGCAATTCGGCTCTGCCAGAGTCCGGTAGAGGCTGAAGGCTCAGATCGCGTGCAGCCGTGCGATGGCGGTAGCGCCGCTATAGCTCCAGGGTCCGCCACCGCCGATACCGCCAAAGGCCTCGGGTGGGCCACCCCCTTTATTACCCTGGACGGATAATCGAACCCCGAATCCTCCAGACCGAGTGACCCCCTGTGATGCTAAGGGGGATATCGGAGGATCATGAGATGACTAATCGGGGGCTTGGCATTTGCCGGGTGAGTATTACCGGCACAGCCGCAAATGCGGATCACACCCTTCTCGTCTCTTCGCTTGCCTCTGTCTATGAGTTCAATATTTGATACACTGTAAGAGGACAGTACCGGAGAAAATCCCTTGCCCATACAGTCATACATTTTTTATTGATTTCCTCATCTTTACTGTGAGGCAGTTTCACAAAGTCTCACTCGCAGGTAATTCTACTAACTCTACTGATTTAGCCTGGGCTATAACTTCTAGAGACCGGGTAGATTTCGAGTTTCATCCCAGTCGCTCCCTTCCCCCGATTCACCTCTCGTCTCCACACGATTCTCCACCAAATTCTCCTCTTCCCCTCTCCCCTCCACCCCCTTTTTCGTCTTCCACTTTCCAACCACGGCCAGCCTCCACCCCCCCGCCCTGTCAATTCTTCCACCCCCCGTGCCGGGCCTATTTTATTATGTAGTAAATCATAGTCGCGATTGCCTAATCTGGGTGCTAACCGATAGCGGATGAAAGACGCTGGGTGAGTATATTAGACCACCATACTATACCGACTGCCTTGTATAAATTGTTTAAGAAAATTCAAAAAGTATAGTATTAACATAAGCCGGGTTATGTGATATGGATTGATGAGAAAACCAATGTAAAAACTCTTGCTTCTTAGTGAACGCTGACGATTTTATCCCCCTGTGGTCAATCGGGGATGATTCGCAATGTCATATAAACTTGGGACTTAGAGATAAAACTTCTACCTTGATAACCACAACTTAGAACCTCACATGTAGGTGGATTGTTTCCATAATGGCGTATTCCAAGCCATCGCGAGTGCCATGAATAGAGAGCCATAATCAGGTTTGAGTCAAGAGATAGGTTGAACTTTAGTCAAAATAATAGTATTGGTTAGTGTGAAGTATATAGGGTAAGGATCGAGTTACCGGTATATTCACTTCTATCGAGGAGCAACAATCGAGACTGACAGACAAAAGAGTGGATTGATAGAGTCTTAGAGAACGGAGATACGCATATGACCACGAGAATGATAAACGAAATGAACGACAAAGACAACGATCTTTATAGAGAGAGAGTCGGCGAAAAACATATGTGCCGGTAAAAGAAAAGAATACCGAAATATCACAAGGTGAAAAGAAATCCACCACACTCCCTAATTGTCAAACACTACTAACATGAATCCAGTGTAGATATCCAGTATCTACTCCTATTCGTTTCATCCCTAAACAATCTATGTTTGCACTATACTAGGTCAAACTGATACATGTTTCCCAAACGCCGAAGGTTGCTGCTAAGGTCGTCGTAACACTAGGCCCAGCCATAGTATGTTTCAACATAATAGTATTGGTTAGTAGTTGGCTAGATGGTTTGCTATGCAGCGGGTTAAGATATAGTCATTGGGTATGCCAATCATTTGATTTTCCTCTTTCGTCTCAAATTTTCCACTCTTTTTATAATTGTTTTTCATATTATCGGCGGTCGTCCCTTATGTGATGAAAATGGATGTTTTACGTGGGAGAAATTGGCGGGAAACAGCAGAGGGGTAGTTTATTTTGCCACCAAGATGGTAAAGTCATGCCCGCCATAGCTAACCTATGAACAATCCTTTCCCTTCCTTTACCCGCATATTACAAGCTCTGGAGGGTGGATTTGTATTAAGCATGTCAGTCAGCTAGGTAACTTAGGCGGGAATTGTACGCCATCATGTCAAATCACTCGGAATCAAAAAGAATGGAAGGGTAACCGCACTTGGTGCGGGATGTGCCTGCACTCTGAGGCCCCAGTGGTATATGTACGCACTGGTCAGAGGACACGTAGGCTATGGAAATATTTCCACCCGCTTTTTTCTCCTACCTTTCGGTCCCCTCTCGCAACACTCCTTTCTTCCTGCCCACGACTTTCCACAAGTTTTTTCTTTCCAGCAACTTGTTATTACCAACCGAGATCTTCATCTCCATTGAGTGGGTTTCTTTTCATCAGCCTTCCACTGTCTCTCCCTTCCTTTTCTTTCTTCCGACTTTACAAAAATGAAAGCCCTTAGTATCCTTCAAGTGCCTACCAACATCCTTGCCTAAAATTGGGTTGAAACTAACCGGACTAGGATTTCGTTCCCTCGGAACCTTTGCCCCCCCAGCACAAAATCCCCACCCCCGATCCACCGCCACCGGGCCTGCCAATCCCCCTCCCACTGCGCAATTACCGGCCGCTACCACCCCCGATCCGGTAGTTTCCCCCAATCAACAGCTTCGTGCCTCTGATAGCATCGGAGCTTTAATAAGTTGTGAAGTTACAAGAGACAGCCATTCCAAGCGCGAGAGAATGTTTGCGGTTCAGGGGCTAAAGGCAGCCGCGAGGAGGGTGCAGAAAAAGCGATTTGGTGAGCTTATGGGCTACACATACGTTAATCCCGGAGGGTCAGCAATTCTTAAGGAAATACAGGCCCTGCGTACATAGGGAGAGCAGACGGCCAAAGAGGTAGCGAGGTTGGAGAGGGAGGGTAAACAATTACAAGAAAAACTAGGACGGATGGCAGACTGGGCACTAACCATGCAGCCTCTGCAATCGACCGCAATCGAAATACGCCTCCGCTTCTTTGCAAATTACCAGAAATTGGGTGGTGAGCGATTGGGAGATGGTACTAAGGCAATCAGAATGGGAAATGAAGCAGCTCATGAGGGTAATATCCTAACGGATATTATCATGATACGAGATGGTCATCTTGTTGACAAAAGCGTATTTTATGAGCTCTATGGGATTGCCTACGATGCCTCCCAATCTTATACCAGAATTTGCTCCTCTCTTCTACTGCTCTTTTACGTTTACTGAAGATATATACCAGAATGTAAAGGAATAGTTGAGATTATTAATAAACGCGCGTCAATGCGGGCGAACCCGCACCGATTTTCCAAGCCTTGGAACGTGAACCTCCAAAGGGACTTCCAAGATATTCTCGGCTATTTCGACAAGGCCGGTGCTCAGAACTGGGAGCAGTTGGAACAGGATACCCCGGGATCTATACCCGAAAGGCAGGCTTGGTTGAGAATCGCCCAGGCGTAGAGAAGCTGCTGGTTGTTAGAAGACGAGGGGCATGTGTGGAAGTGAGGCCGGGGGGGGAGGAGGAAAGAGATGTAGGGGGTGGGAGGAGGTTTGGATGTGGAAGGAGTGGTGGGAACGGGCGGCGGCAGTGAATGGAGGAGTTGTGATATTAGAGGCATTCGGCCCTAGAGCCGAAATGATGGGGGTTTCATAAGGGCAGCTGTTTTAGCCCGGGGGGGGGGGTTCTGGGGTTGATGCCTTAATTATACTGGCCGTGCTATCGTTACACCTCCCACAGAGCAAGCAGCATTACAATGGGGATTTCTCAAGTGAAAAGTCGTCAGGAACAGGAATATCAAGTCGTCGTGCTAATAAAAATCTCCTTCAATAGGGTGTTTTCTAGCTATATTTTCGCTCCTCACACCCAACTTTAGGCTAGCTATTGTCCCATGGTGGGGGTTGTTGTTTCTGGTCGGGTAGGGATAAAAATTCTGGCAAGCATTATAGTTGGAGGTTGCTGACCTGGGGTTGTTTTGCGACCCTTTTCACCCGTTGTTTTTGTTTTTCCTTCTCTTTTTAAGGTAGATATTCTGTGTGATTGATGATACTGATTCTACCGTCACCCCACCGCCCAGCCACCTACACCTGTCCAGCAAACTCACTCTTGTACCTACCGTAGGTCTATAGCCATACCAAGGTTATTATGTCAACTTCTACCTAGGCCCCCGTGCGCCAGCCCTCTAATCTGCACAGACACTTGTACGTTGACTAAAGTTCAACCTATCGCCTCAGTCGAACCTGCATACAACTCTCTATGCCTGACGCTTGATAAGGCGTGTAATACAGGATTATAGAAATAACCCTAAGATAGCGATGAAGGTTGACGCTTTATCACGAAGTGTTAATTTTATCAGTTGATTCGAATCTGGGACTCTTGGCCACAAGGGCTACTGACTTGAGCTTTATGCTTATTTAAGGCAACCTGAGTAAACTTAACTCGCAAATATGTTTTGTAAACATCCCAGACTACGGTTTGAAAGCCCAACCGGGTCGCGCCAAACAACGTCAGCAAGCCTCGCAATGGGCCAGCCCGGGCCGTAAATCCTTAAGCCCGGCCCAAACCCGGCCCAAACAATGGAAGGCCCGACCCGAGCCCGACCCGACCCGAACTACTTGAGAGCAGGGATTAATCCAATTCTATTTAAAGATGTTAATTATTTTCAATTTAGAGACATTCTTGCTGCTCTCTCGTACCATGGCATGTGCATAATGTTGAGCACACAGCTAGCATTGCCAGTACGTAGATACAATCAGCATTTCCGAACAGGGAGTACATACAAAGAGGTCAGCCTTTGTCCTACTTAATACCATCAATTTTCACTAATTGCCCAAGTGGCTCTCCCGGTTTTCCCCATACCCATGAGCGTGATGCTCGCTCTTTTTGCTTTATTAGGGGAACTGGTATAGTAACGAGAGAAGAACTTAGAGATTGCGGAACTGGGTTTGTGTTTCGATTATCATCGATGAATTGGATATCAAAAATGTCGCTCGACTCATCCCGTAGATTTTGAGAGAAGGTTCCGGGAGAGCTAGGATATGATGAAAGAGAGGAGAGTTCACTAAAATCATCTTCAATATCGGTCATGGTTGGGAACAGAATAGGTGGGGATAGTGGTGATACGTGCTATTCACAAGGCGCGAAGTAGCACATTCCCGAAGATAACCTCTCAAGAATTGAAGCCGGAGGATGGTGAAAAGGGGCGATTAAAAATAAGCGGCTCAAAATTTCCCAATAGAAGACTAGCTTCAGGATGACGCAAGTCCTGGGGTTCACAGCACTTTTGTTTAAAGGCCGAAGATATGAGTGATATTGTGTGACTGCATCAACATAGGGGACAATTCTTTCGGGCTTTTTTGGGCTACCCGGGCTTGCCACCTGGGCAGCCCGGCCCGGCCCAAACACCAGAACTCCCGGCCCGGCCCAACCCGACCCGATCTCAGGCTGGCCCAAATAGCCCGGGCCCAATTGCGAGGCTTGCTGTGGACCAAGAGCCAGAGTAAGGGGGGCGGGGACATTAAGGTATGTGCTCAGGGAACTCAATTATAGCGTCTCCATACAGGATGGTTGCTTTATGGGGTTTGAGAAAGGGCATCCCAATAAGGGCATCGTATTTTGCCTGATTCAAAACAAGTATTGATTGAGGGGGTAGCGAGACTGACCCTAGCTGGATAGTAGTGTTGCATATCTTATGACTAGTGGAATGAGATCCTTTAACTGCCATATTGTTGGCTAATGGTTTTTTGAGGGTTTCGGTAGGTAGTCCATAGGTGGAGACGAAGGTATTGCTGATTATGTCTCTTCCAATAGCGCTGGTATCAAACAGGACTTGTGCCTTCTTTGCATTGATTAAGATTGTCCCTTCTAAGGCTGGGTGGGGCTTTGCTATCGCCAGCAGGTGGGTGCTGTTACATTCTATTTCAACATAGCCGATGTGAATTTCCTCAAACTCACTGGATTGCTTGCCATCATCAGTGATTTCAAGGTGGTTTGCTGACCCTTCTTACTTGACTTCAGCTGCCTTTCCTTTTCCCTTCTTGGTGGGACAATTTCGTGCCATATATCCGGTTTTGCCGCATTCAAAGCATTCAACCTTCTGCCTTCTTAATTCTTTAGTGGACTTGCTTTTCTTCTTAAAGGATTGTGGGGTTTCTTCTTCTGAGTTATTGGAGGTGCTTCGCCTGGGCTGCCTATTGTTACTGGAGGCTGATTGACTCTTGTAGGCTTTCGTTTCATGGAGGATGACATCCTTTCATTCTGCCCTTGCTATTATAGTTGCCATCTCATCTGCTTCCTCTTCCAGGAGTTCCACTTCTCGCTGGAGTGTAGGGTGCATGGCATCGTAGAATCGTCACTTGAGGATGTAGTTAGGGATACTTCGTCTTTTCATCCAATCTTTAAGTATTAGGAGGTTCGTGGCGATGTGCATGATCCTCTTTACCTGTGTTCCTTCGACTTGCTGGATATCATTGAATCATTTGTACAAGAGGTCGTTGGTGATAGATGATTGAAATCAATCTTTGAGGTAGTCAAGTATTATTGTACCTTTAAGCGTTGGGTTTCCGCCATATTCCTTGTAGCATTGGTGATATACATCGACAGCCTTTGCTTCACAGAATGACTTAAGCCATAAATCAGTTGAAGGTTTCTCCACCTCTACTCTGTTTATGAGGAGGTAGTGCGTTACTTTAGTGGCCTATCGGTCAAAGGCTTCAGGCTTGAGGTCATTTCCTTCTCCTGTGAACTTCAGTGGGAGGTGGGTCTTGATTTTTTCTGTAAATCAGGAAAGTCTTCTTCTTGAGTCTCTTCTGGCTGTAGCCTAGAAGGTCCTCCTGCATTGCTTCCCATATCGGATTCACTACTAGAATTGGGATCGTCTGGGGGGGTAAATGAAGGTTTCTTCGCTGGTGTAGGAGGGAATTCACTGGGAGGTCATGGGTTTTCCATTGCGTAGTCTTGTAGGTCCTTCGCAGGACACTTAGACTATTGCCTCTTCGTGAGGTCTTCATGTAGGATCTGCTTCCCACTCCGTGTAGTCAATGACTCTATGTTGAAATTGAGCTGAAGCCAAATATACTAAGATTCTGCTGCTTCGCTCCGCTAGTGCACTAGGGTAGATGTTGATAGGTTGATCAGGCCTAAATTCAGAGACAGATTCTTAACCACATACTGAGATTAAAAAAATCTAATGTGTTCGCTAGATGCAAATCACATTTTGATAAATGTATGATAGTTGACAGGTGGCCTGCTCTTCCAGAAAGGCGGCAAGAGCTGTATAAACTAAAGGAGGCTTTGGAGGTATACTGGAGAAACTAAAGAGTAACCGTTCAACCAAGTATATTGAAATACTGTCTGTCGAAGTCTGTCCTTTCCATTGTAGAATAAGTCGGTCTTTAAATACACAAATCTGTTCAAGTCTAGCATGAACGAAACTAAACAAAGGTATCAAGTGATACACTTTGGTAAAACAACATAAGTATCAAATTGATACTTAAAACAAAACATAAACCCAAACTAAGTATCAAAACGATACTTCAAACCAAGTATCGAAGCAATACTTAAAACAAAACATAAAACAAAATCTCTAACGGAGTATCAGTACCAGTTACAAAGACCTAACTCATTCCGAACTGACTGCTGCAGGTTGAAACTAGCCAAAGCATAATCAGAACTCACAGCACACGAAGGGGGGAAACTTCAATCAAAAAGCCATTTCCAGTACTTATTCGCTAGAAGAAACCCTGAAAATAAACAATCCCCTATGTAGATGATGGAAAGCAAAGTTTTGTAACCGGTACTGGTACTCAGTTGGGGATTTTGTTTTATATTTTGTTTTAAGTAGCGCTTTAATACTTGGTTTGTTTGAAGTATCAATTTGATACTTAGTTTATTTTATGTTTTGTTTTAAGTATCGTTTTGATACTTAGTTTGTTTTACCAAAGTATATCGCTTGATACCTTTGAATAGTTTCGCTCATGTTAGACTTGATCGAATTTGTGTATTTAAAGACCATCTTATTCCACGATGGAAAGGACAGACTTCGACAGATAGTATTTCAATATACTTGGTTGAACGGTTACTTTTTAGTTTCTCCAGTACACCTCCAAAGCCTCCTTTAGTTCATACAGTTCTCGCCTCCTCTCCTGAAGAGCAGGCCACCTGTCAACTTTGGTACACCCCTCGAAATGTGATTAGTACCTAGCGAACACATTACAACTTTCCAAAGACTTTATAATGAAATGAAGGAACTGTAACCTTGGAGTCAACATCATGAAGCCATAATCATGAAGCTATTGTGAGATAGGAATCATAGATGCTGATTGGCCTACCTCTCCTATGTGACGTATCACAAGGTGTTGAAGTTTCAATCACTGGGGTTGTAGCAGAGATTGAGCATGATTTGGATACTTTTGGAATTGGCGAGTATAGTCTCCAGCTTGATGTATTGCAGCCTCCGGGTGATGGATTGATATTATAAAATTTCTAGGAGTACAGTACCTGTTTTCCTGGCACTTTAGAGGACACTGTCAACTTGAATTTATCTTTCCTTTTCTGCCTCTCCACTGGTTGGTCCCCCTTTGGAAACTGGGATTAATCGTACTCGTATTCTCCGTTGCTGCAGTCACGAGTGACATCTCGTGACCGCTTGAATCACCCCCTGCCCCCTCCAAAATCTTCCTACCCCTTCTTTCTTTCCCTCCCCGCCCCCTCCTCTTCTATTCTCTCTCAGTCTTCTTCCTTTTGTTCAACAAGTAAGACAAGTTGTTGGCTGCATCCGGAGATCACTCTCCTATTGAACCTGTGATACTGCTCTCTTCCGCCTATTTACTCCCAGTGCTTCTCAACATCCCCAAAGCCCAATTCAACCCCAAGCACTCGCCTCAAGCACGATAATATTATGGTCCAAAGCAGACTCCACTCCGCACGCACACACAGAAGCTCATTACATAGTGCAGCATCCGGCCGCTTGTTCACTCAAAACCCAACCCGCAGCGAGAAAAGGGAGGCAAAACGTAAACAAAAAAGGTCCATTAATGGGCACAGAGATCCCCTTCACCCCTCACTTAGTTTGGTCGGCCCCCCTCATGATAACATGTTAAGCAGGCAGGCATGCGTGCAGGCGGACGGGAATAAGTTGCGGTCACGAAATATCACTCGCTCTCACGACCTCATGTGTTTAATTGATCGCATGGCACATACCCATTGCTGAAGACATTTCGCTGCGTGAACACACTGGATGCAAGTGCTTCCGTGTCGCTCTGCTTTTAGGACCGCGAGAACACAACCTAGAGTGAAACCCGAACATGCAGGATAACCCCTTATGAAATATTTGAATTCTTGGAAACTACAAATAAAAGTAAAAACAAGAAATTTAATAGAAGAATATTCAACCCTGAGCCACCCATTCAGGGCAGATCACTGGTTAAATTCCAGGGGCGGACAGCGCTGAAGCAATACCAGTAGTGACCCACCACTTTTACTTCGAGGGTAGGAAAGAGTCTGGCGAAGTCTTGGCTACCAACCACGTAGGGGTTCTATAAGCTACGTTCCCCCGACTTGATCCACCACCACCAATTCTATACTGGAGAGGAAATCGTAGTCGCGCTTTTTGTCGGACCCATCACCAATAGTGATACGCAACCCAAGCGGTGAAGCGAGGATTATATCGGAGTTGTAGAATTGACTAAAGTACTTTTGAGTTTTCCGAGTTAATTTTAAGCCTGACCTGGAGAGGTCGTCGTAGTTTCCGCTAAAGAGAGCACGGAAGTCTTCCGGCTTGTTAGGGCTAATCTGCTCGGCATCCGGGGGGGTGTAGTATGTATCTTGAAAGCGTTTTTTGTTTTCCTTGAATAGTTGGCAGTGTGTTAGGTATTCGAGGGAGGATGAACTTACTTGTTGCGCTGGTTGTGGTATGTCGACTAGTGCATTTATTTCTTTCCACGCAAGCCTTTCAAGTTGGTAGTATGAAAAGGATTTTGAGCCTTCTGAAGCCTTGATCTCGGAGCTCAATTTCCTCGCCCGTAGCCTTTGCTAGGCGGGCATAGTTCTGTTCTTTAGAACTCGGTCTCGGGTCCTGAGTTTTGATTGGTATGAAGATGATCTAGTACTTGGGTGGGACCATACTTTAGAACATGATTTGGCGCATGCAAGGAATACATCCTCCGTAACTCTTCAGCATTGCCTAGTGTTCGTTCACCATATAAACATCCACATAATTGAAGACAAGCTGCCCTAATGACTTCTGTAGCGGGGTCAGCTCTTCAGCGACCAGCTTCTTCTTCAAATTCAGGTCTTTTAGGCCTTCAATCTTTCTTCCACCTGTGGTCAAGCCTCACAATTGGGCCCGGGCTATTTGGGCTAGCCCGGGCTGAGATCGGGTCGGGTTGGGCCGGGCCGGGAGTTCTGGTGTTTGGGCCGGGTAGCCCAAAAAAGCCCAAAAGAATTGTCCCCGATGTTTAGGTAGTCACACAATATCACTCATATCTTCGGCTTTTGAACAAAAGTGCTGTGAACCCCAGAACTTGCGTCATCCAGAAGCTAGTCTTCTGTTGGGAAATTTTGAGCCGCCTACTTTTAATGGCCCCTTTTCACCATCCTCCGGCTTCAATTCTTGAGAGGTTATTTTTGGGAATGTGCTTCTTCGCGCCTTGTGAATAGCACGTATCACCACTACCCCCGCCTATTCGGTTTCCAACCATGACCAATATTGAAGACGATTTTGGTGAACTCTCCTCTGTTTCATCATATCCTAGCTCTCCTGGAACCTTCTCTCAAAATCTACGCTGTGGGTCAAGCGCCATTTTTGATATCCCCTTCAACAACGATAATCGAAACGCAAACCCTTTTCCTCAATCACTAAGTCCTGCTCTTGTTCCTACACCAGTTCCCCTACTAAAGCGAAAAGAGCCAGCATTGCGCTCATTGGTATTGGGTAAACCGGAAAAGCTACTTGGGCAATTAGTGGAAATTGATGGTATTAAGTGGGACAAAGGCTGACCTCTTTGTATGTACTCTGTGTTCGGAAATGCTGATTGCATCTAGGTACTGGCAATGCTAGCTGTGTGCTCAAGATTATGCACATGCTCATGGTACGAGAGCGCAGCCCGAATTTCTCTAAATTAAAAATAATCAACATCTTTAAACAGGATTGGATTAATCCCTGATCTCAAGGATTTCGGTTGGCCCGGGCGGCCCGGGCTTTGTTCGGGTCGGGTCGGGTTCGGGTCGGGCCTTCCACTGTTTGGGCCGGGTTTGGGCCGGGCTTAAGAATTTACGGCCCGGGCCGGCCCATTGCGAGGCTTGCCTGTGGTTTGCTCCGAGCCTCCTGGAATGGATAGGCAGGCATTCCCAAGTAGTCTATATTTAGGCAGCTTAGTATCCTTGCATTCATCTTTTGAAGAGGAGGAGATGGAAGCCAATCTAGAGGGTAAGGGGCTCGGAAAATGTGATTCAAATAGGTCGGATTGATCCTCGTTATCTGAGCCTACGTCTATGGCCTCTTCTTCGGACTCTTCCTTTTCCTCGGGCTCATTTGCTAAATCTTCACCGTCTTCCAAGATGATCCCATCCTCTTCGGTTTCTGTGTGATCAAGTTTTCGACGTTTAGGATTGCGTTAATTAGACTCATTGCTCGTTACCGGATATTGGAGTAGGAGGTTGTAAGGTTTTGCTGCTACTATGTCATCTTCCGATTGCAATTCGGGGTCGTCGCTACCTAAGTCTTCCCCAGAGTCTTTGCAACCGCGCAGTTCGGGATCATCTGAAGTTTCGGGATTAGAATTGGGATCTTCGGGTTCCGGAGTTCTGTTACTCAATTGTCGGGGCGGTCCCCTGTGGTGGAGAGGGGTTGTGCGATCATATATTAGAGCTGATTGATAGGAAACACGTGCTTCTTTGGTCGATCCCCAGTTCTAATCGAGGTTCTTCCTTGATCTCTCCCTCCTCTACCACCTCTACCGCCTTTGCCTCCTCTCCCACCTCGACCACCTCTACCGCCTCTACCTCCTTGGCTTCCTCCTCTTCATTTAAACCCCCCTCCACCTCTGCCGTGCCTTCTGGATCCGGGCGGCATGTAAAAATTCTGTTGATTTTGTTACAAGATTGTTTGTCAGTAACCTTGTACGAATTCAACAAGGGGTAAGTTATGTAGGTCTGTAATATCAAAAGTCAAGTTCCTGCAAGGGTCGTAAGAGCGGGTAATGGGGGAGTGGGGCTTGCCCTGCCAAGCCAACTCAGCTCCCACACAATAGACGGGGAGGAAAAAAAGAGTTGAGGCTCTGAAAATTGCCCCACCATCGGTCAATTTCGTGGAAGCCAACCTACCTCGCAGCCACCCTACGGCCTTTCAGCAAATCCAGCACAAAGCTCAGACTCTCACTCCGCTCCCTACCAACGCTCTCGTCCCGGCGCCACTTCTCAACGCTCCCGACGACCACAGCTTTTAATTGCGAGCCGGCAACGATCGGTCCCGGGAGCAGGGAAGAAATTGATCGGCGGTGGGAAGGGGTGAGACAGTTCTTCCGGCTGGATTGGGGTCCGTTGGCGTGGGTGAGGTTGGAATGCATAGCATCTGAAAGTGCCATGGAGCGTTCGGTCACTACTAGGGAGGAGCTGGAGGTGCCCCGTGTAACTTGCGGGCGGGTTACAGGCGGCTCTTCGAGAAGTGGTGAGAGGGTATTGCGGGTGGGAGAGGCTTAAACTCCTCCCTCGCCCTCGCTGCTAGAACTAGTAATGTCGGCCCCATCAAGGAGAAAGGATCTGCTCTTCCTATGGGGCATTACTACCCCCCGTTCTAGCCCCGCTACAGGATCGAAATCGCTCTCATGGTCGGATTCGTCATCTGGGTTCTTGGCCTTGCCGCGGCCGGGGTAAGTTATCCACACACCGTAGAAAGTCAGCAAACATCCAGAAACAAATTTTAGCATCCCCCCACGTCGACAGTTTCAAAGTCTCTGTATAATATCGCTGATCCGAGGATCACAGAGATGGTGAAGAGAACGAATTGTGTCGGGATCACTTGTGTCGAGTCGAAGCGCTGGAGGGCACGGTTTACGTATTTCACCTGCAGGATTGCTGCTGTGACTAGGATTATAGCGAGGGGGTACGCTATCGGGAGGGTGAAGATTCGGTAGAAGGATGAGGAGAGGAGGGATGATATTCCTTTTGTTGAGAGGACAGTATAGCCGCCTACCCTCCGTTAGTAACTTTACCGCGAAGGAGGGAGGGGGGGGTACCGAATAATCCCACAAGCCCCAAATCAATGAATGTGTACTTTCTTCCACACTTTGGGGAAATATACATCAACAGGGCAATAAGGCTGCACGTAATCCCAAAGTAAACCTCAAAAGTAGTCTGCGTGATGGCTTCAAGGATCTGATGAGATCCAAGCTATATTTCGCAGCACAGCAGCCAGTCAGTACGAAGACGGGCTGGTAAAAGAAATACCGGATTAGGTATCGCCAACCTTGACTTCTTCCTTTTCAGCACTCCAGACCACAATCACAGCACAGTAAATACTGACCACAACGCCGAGGAGATCTCGGCCGCGGAATGGCTCTTTGAACATCGCGAGTGCTATGACGCAGTTTGAGATTAGCGCCATGACACCGAGTAGGGATACGATACTCGCAAGCGCGAACCCGCAGGTGAGAAAGTGGCCACATTCCCCAATTGACAAGAGGACAAGGCCGAGCCGCCAGTACGGTGATGAGAGGTATCGATGGGCCGGATTCCGAGGCTTGGCATTTTTCAGGTGAGTACAAGGCATAGTCTAGGGATAAAGTATCCAAACAGTTAATTTAGGTTAACCCGCAAAATAAACCCTGTTCTGTATGAAAACTTTATCCCTGGCACTTGTATAGTGGTCTATATACTCACCCACCAGTTTTTCGGCCAATCTGGGTTAGCGCCCGGATTAGGTAAGCGCAGTCACTATTTCTTGTATTGTAGCCTTCCCTCTGCTCCGGATTAGTTCAAGGTCAACGTGGCCTGAAGGATTCATTGATAGGGTAAAGGGGGAATACCAAAGGGCCAACATCGATTTGGAGTGTTTCCGGGATCGCGCTGTGCAGTGGTTCGGGCTTTGGGTCATGAATGGAGACTTGGCCTTCCGTTCTGCTGGGATCTTCATCTAGGTTTCAATGTGCGTTGAGAGCCAGGGTACGGGGTGTGGAGGGCCGTACCCTCGGGGTCATGGTAAATGGGTCTCTATTGGCATATTGGATGAGGGCTGATGTATTGCGGGCTCGGGAGGTGGATTCGTATAGGTCAGCCGGTCGGGCGGGAGTTGTGAGCGATCACGGGGTATCACTCGGCGTCAAAGAAAGCTACTACACGATGCGCAATATTCTCACCGGATGTGGATAGTGCTTCCATGTCTCACTGCGTCGTATACAATGCGGACGCAACCCGGGTCAAAATCGGAACCTCCGGTATAAATGGTTATGAGTATGCTCAACCTTGTGGACGACATAAAAGGTAGAAAGTACGACCCCCCCGCTGTAGCTAACCCTCTCACCTCTGTTCAAACCCCTTCGCTATTTCCTAAACACAACCACCGATACCTGTGATAGCCCCCGCAATATCCCTACTCCCATGGTCTGAAATGCCCTACGCCATATTAGCCTTTGCCAGGTGGAAGGGCACCCGGGGACGTAAACATACCTTTAGACCTCGCCGAGGACCCCTGTGGTGCTTCGGGAGTGGTGGAAGCCTGGTTGCTTGAGGCGGTATCACCTTGGTGACTAGTCGCGCACGGCTCCCCACGTGGCCGATCACCATTAGCCTGTCCTAAGGGAGCTGCATCTAGTATGGGTAGAAAATGGACCCATGCACGACAGGGGCAAACCTTTGTTTCTCCTGCGAACCCCTTTCTTCGTGGTAATGATTTCCAGGCTCTCGCCATTCTCCAGATCGCATACATGCGGGGTGCGAACTCTGGATATCTCGTTTCAATCCAAGTGTAGAGTGGTCTTCTGCAGGCCGCTTGATTTCCTCTGGGATCCGATTGTATGTGCGATCCTGCCCTCCCAGATCATATTTTTCGTAGAGGTTCCACGCCTCTGCCTATATCCAGCCCCCCCGTAAAGGGGGTAGTTAGCCATATGTAACTATTCAATGGAAACGTTTCTCAATAGCGTTTCCCTCTTTCCAATCCCACAGCCCCCCTCCCTTCACTCTCCACAGATCCACCCGTCTTACCTTTATCTCATCCCCGGCTCTCTTACCAATCCCCATGGCCTCATCAACATCCCGAGGCTGCTCCGAATATTCTGCGAGCAGCCTCTCAACAGATCATCTGGTATTCCACACATGGGCTATAGGTTTCGTTCTGCAAATGCAGAGGAGCTTCTGGATAAATTATAAAATGTGGATCAGGTGGGCCTGGCCGATGGAAGCATGCGCTGCCGTGCCATCGGAAGCAGGAGGTGCGACGAGTATTTATAAATACACACATCGATAAGCGCCTTTAGCGGAAAGCACATGTTATTCTCGAGTGTTACGACTTGATTGAGATACATCTAGGCGGTGTGTGTGGTCGTATTTCCGCTTGAGGTTCGGTCGCCGATTCCCTATTTCTTAAGGTGCCAATCCCCGGTGCAACACACGCAGGGACTTGGCTGGGCCGCATCACCCATTGGTTGCGTCTGTCCAACGCCCTACAGTCCTTGGCTCCAGGGGCAAGGTAATTCAGGAGACACCTATTATTCGAATAATTGGGCCGTGCCCTATGAGACGTCTAAAAAGGAAGCAGCCCCTTTCCCCCTTCTGAGATAATAATGGATCTGCAGAGCTTAGGAGGAAATACCAACAACCTACACACGAGCTTTACACCATGTACCCGAGTATAAGGTTCAGTGAACGAACGCACCATCCCCCATCCCACTAGACCCCCATCCTATATCCTCTCCACACTCACAATGGCAATGTGTACATTAGGCCCTACATTCGAAGAAACCCTCCGGGCAAGTGCCTGGCCAAGTGCCTGGCGCCTTTATCGGGGGAACCAGGCTTTTCAGAGCTAGATTATCAGACCCTCCCCCATCTCTTGCGCGCTATCCAGGCACGTCCTCACCTAGCCCACTTCGATGACGATGTACTAATATCATATCATAAAAAACATAAAACGGCTAGTGTTACCTGAGCCCTTTTTCTAGGGGTTCTTGGCGCAACAAAACATACTACTAAGCTGGGGCGCCGACGGTATAGTATAGTATATTTCTCGGCCAATGTTATCCGGAAGGTCTTTTCGCCAAGAGCATGGTATTGAAAAGGTTCACCCCATTTGAGTATCCTCAACAACCAAGTGGCGAACAACATCAGTGGATCAGGGCTCGACCCTGGGGCCCCGCTATTCGCGGGGTAGTACAGAAGCCGTGTTCACAGAAGTCCCCCACTGAGTTACCACCGAATCTTCGCATTAGGTCTCCACCCTTAACCTTAGGTTAGGCGAGATGGGCAATACCACCGATAGGGACAGCCCCGTTGGATCGGTCTGGCGGGGGGCACCGTTGCCCAATCCTAACCACCTCCACATCCTCCAAAGCATCCCGAATGCCATATTTCCAACAAGCGACGGCGTCTAAGTCCGGATCGTGCCGTCGAGCTCATATAACTCAGGAGGGATGGGATTGCGCTGTCCCCAGTGCGATCTAAACCACTATCATTAACCGGCCGAGATGTCCCGTCATCAGATGGCCACAACCAACCAACCACGCCAGCGAGACTGACTCTCGGAGCCACGCCGAAATGGATCCAACCAAGCTACCCAGGGCGACCCCTGAAACAGACACCGAGGTGGACACCGAGATAGATTCTCCACCAACCCAGGGCGACAAGGAGATGGACACTGAAACCAGTGATCCCAAGCGGCCAGTCCGGACCATGGTCCGGACCACGGGCTCGCAGTCCGGTCAAAGTTCTAGGCGGCCGCCAAAGCCTGGCGGCGCCCAGGCAACCGCCAGGTCAAGTCTTGGCACTTGTGTGGCCAAAGCCCACAGATGCCCAGGCAAAGCCCAAAGATGCCCAGGTAATGCCCACAGATGCCCAGGCAAAGTCCACAGATGCCTAGGTAAAGCCGCCAGATGCCCAGGCAAAGCCCACAGATGCCCAGGCAAAGCCACCAGATGCCCAGGCAAAGCCCACAGATGCCCAGGTAATGCCCACAGATGCCCAGGTAATGCCCACAGATGCCCAGGCAATGCCCACAGATGCCCAGGTAATGCCCACAGATGCCCAGGTAATGCCCACAGATGCCCAGGCAATGCCCACAGATGCCCAGGTAATGCCCACAGATGCCCAGGTAATGCCCACAGATGCCCAGGCAATGCCCACAGATGCCCAGGTAATGCCCACAGATGCCCAGGCAATGCCCACAGATGCCCAGGTAATGCCCACAGATGCCCAGGCAAAGCCCACTAATATCCAAGTAAAGCCCACAAATCTTCCGGTAAAGCTGCCAGATATTTAGTCAAAATTGTACAATCTGCAAGAATCTGAATAATAATCAATAATACCAACTATACCTCTGGTTCTTAATAACTATAAAAATCTTCATGAAAGGCACTGGTCCGTAGTATAGTAGATTTGACTTGAGATATTCCAATGGCATACCAGAATCAACTGCATCTATCCCAACCCTCGCATACCACGGACGGGAATACCATCATACCTCAAAACACTACCTTAAACTATCTATATAATTCTTCCACCACAACAGATAAAAATATACTGACAGATATATTCTGTTCTTTACTACCTCCTCTCTATATTGATAATTTCTCCGACCATAACAGTATTAATATGGAAGATATGAATAGTAACCTAGTACTTGGTAATGACTTTCTTGATGAGGTTCATCCAGATGACTCAGTTTCGCAAACCTTTTATCGGCTCAATTCTCAACTGCCCTCCCTTATATCTCATGAAATGGAAATTGAGGACACAATTCTAAATCTGGGGAGCAGTATTCTCAGTGCTCCCCCGAGTTCACTTCTTATATCCTCAACTGATGCCTATAGTGATGCTGGAGAGGATATTGTGCTTTCGGCCGACAGTTCAGATAAATCAAAAATACCACCTGCTTTTCTTGCAAAGCGTAAACGACCTACTGGATACTGATGGCTGCCATGTAATGGCATTGAGTACTTTGACCGAAGGGATAAGAGTTGGCGATGGAAGTGTGCCGGTTGTATGTTATTCTTTATAATTTTTGATAAGAATACAAATATTAAATTACTGGTTATACGACACAGGTCCTAAAGCATTTACCAAAATGTATACCGATGGATCAACAAAAAATATGAACCAGCACTTGGAGCAGGCCCATGGGATCACCAGAAATAACCCAAAAGAGGCCATCCCAAAAGCTGTACCGTCACAGATTTCAAGTCAGCATACCTTACAAAGTCAACTTTCAGCTGGCTCTTGGGCAAGAGCAGGTAGCACTTCAAAATAAGGACGTCTGGTCTTCAATAGCGATATTTTCAAAGCTATGTTGATTCGCTGGATCTGTAGTAGTAATCTTAGTTTTTCAGTTGTTGAACATCATGCCTTCTGGGCACTTTTAACATATCTCTTAACGGTTGTAGGTTGCCCTTCTTACTTACTTTGGCTTAAATAGCCTAGATTTTAATGCTAATAATGATAATACAATTAGACTCCGATTACCCAAGACCTAGGTTTAGCTCTACCTCGCACCAGTAGTACTATCACAAACTGGATTTTGGAAACTTTTAAAGATGCCCAACTATGCCTAATTGATTGACTATTTGATGTCCCATATAAGATTCACTTTAGCTTTGACCTATTGTTAGGAGTACCCGATTCCGATAGCCTAGGAGTACCTTAGGTAGGGTAACTTTACCCGAATTCAAGAATCTTAGTCTCCAACACCCCCCTCCGGCCCCCTTACGGGGCCCGCACGTCATCATACACATCAACCTTTGTTGCGTCCTGTGACTATATGGTCACAGAATTAAAGGTGTCAGAATAACAATGTATACGTCGCTGCCGTCTGTCCGACCGAAAGCTGTTCACAGGATATATAAGAGGGGACCTCTGGCAAGACCTGAGAAGTGGAACGAAGTCAATCCGTCAACTACTCAGGGAGTTACTAGGCTTCAAAGATGAGACATCTTTGACATGGGCCGTAGGTAACGGGACGTTGTCGCACAGGGTCGTGATCTGAATGCTAGGAGGTTCGGGATAACGAACCAATGCATTCACCTCCACCCCCCGATAATTAGAAAGAGTCTAAAAGCTCCTGGAAACACTACCAAAGAAGCCAGCGAGCTCCGAGGAGTGTTGCAACTATGACATGGGGTGTACAGCAGTTGCGGGAGTTAAGACCAACACAACACGAAGGTCCACCCCCTCTACATAGAACAACCAGGAGTTGCCGACCGAGGAACTATTTGACTATTCAATAGAATGACCTCTCCCGTACGAGAAGAGAGTCATCGGGATAAATTCTATCGGTTAGTTGTTGAGTTATCACAACTAGAAGTCATTGACTCCGGCATATCTGCAGACGCAACCTCGTATCAAGACTGATCCTCTTGGTAACGAAAAGGACTATTGGAGCCAACAAAGTTCGACTTGAGAACTCGGCTACAGGTCTATTGACTCTGAGAATTGGATAATTACTACTGGTGACAAGTATGTCTACCAGAGAGGAAATAGTAATTACCAAAGAGGGTGTGGTGGTTTTCAGGGTCTTCCGGTGTTCGCACCTTTAGGGAGAACTCGACGTTGCGAGTTAAAATCAAAGAGGTACATATTTTGTATGTTAGATAGATGTAGTCCGCGAACACTCAGACGCGGAATATAAATATCGAAGTGCCTCCCAAGCTTAAGACATCATCAAGCAACGGAGAAGAGACCTTAACAATATAATATTGTTTTTACGATTCTATCCTACTTTCTTGCACTCTTAGTAGTCATAAACGAAACGAGTTGCTTCCGAGCCTTCCTAGACAAATCTCCGTCTATACAAACGAATCTCGATTGGCCTAGACAACCCTAAGTCTTTACCGGTTGTCTCCGCCTAACACCTATGGACATCCCTGAATCACCGGTCTTTTCTTGCGCTTATTGCTCATTGGGTATCCAACAAAGGTATACTAGTTACTGCAATATTGGGTTTTCAGCATCTACAAGGACTACATTCTGGAGCAAATCAAGTGGATATTATTTGGAAAATTATACAACTTTATGAAATTTCATCTAAGATTGGTTACTTCACTATGGACAACACTGCAAATAATGATACCGCCCTCCTTGAAATACAACATCTCTGTCAACCTAATGGAGTTAAATTTGATGCTGTGGAATGTCGGGTAAGATGTTTTAGCCATGTTATTAACCTAGTTGTAAAGGGGTTTCTATGGGGTACACAATGCGAAGCATTTGAACTTGAGGTACATACATTAGAAGAAATAAATCACGAAGCAGAGCTGTTAGAGGCATGGAGAAAGAGAGGTCCCCTAGGAAAGCTTCACAATATAGCAACTTGGATTTTGAGAAGCCCACAACGACGCAATTGATTTGTTATGACAGTTAGACAACAGCTTCCTGACTCAACTGTTTTTTCCCCTTTAGTAGGAAACGCTACCCGATGGCATAGTGATGCGGATGCTCTGGAGCGTGCCTTTATACTTCGTACTTCACTGGATGGCTTTGTTGCTCTCGCATCAAAAGACGAGCGAGAGCGAACTAGAAGGCGCCAAAAAGGAAAAGGAAGTGAGAATTTAAAAGATACAGAACGTGATCCGGAATGTGTATCTACCAATGAGCTTACACTTAACGATTGGGAAGACCTGAAGGTTATTAATACTATTCTAGCACCTTTTAAGCAAATTAACCTGTACTTGCAAGGTACTAGCACAAGTCGAAATCATGCGAATAGATATCTCTCCCAAGTTCTGCCTGCCATGGATGAGTTGTTAACACATCTCGAAGATGCTAAATGTCGATATTCTGATCCAAATATCTTTAGTCCCCATATTGCAACCTCAATTAACCACGCTTGGAGTATACTTGATAAGTCCTACTTACTTTTCTTATTTGAAATAAATACTATTAGGTCAATACACTAATAGTTACAACTAGATACTATCAACTCGCTGTTGTTTCTAAGATTTTGTACGCTGCAGTTGCGCTGGATCCGGAAATGTGACCACAGTATTTTGAATCTGAGTGGAAAGACAGACCAGAGTGGACTTCAATGGCGAAGGAGAAGTCAAAGATCTTATGGATTGAAGACTATCGTGGAGGTGTGGGTGTTGGAGCTATAGGATAGTGCAGAGTACTGGAATGAGTATTGAGAGAGATGTGGTAGCTATTACAGCTCTGCATAAGTAGAACTACTATCAGTATATAAAATAAATTTACACAGCTAATCAAATGTAAACAGCAACACAAGATATATTGGAAAGTAATTTGCTACTTTGGAAACAAAAGCGGCAAGCTAGAAGTGCGATTCCATCGGGAGATCAGTTTGATCGTTTTCAGAGTCTGGAAATCAAAGATGTGGACATTCCCGATATACTTTCCTACTGGGTTGAAAAGAGTAAAAGTGCACAATGGTCAGAAATTGCTACAATGGCCATCACTATTCATAGTCTTCCAGCGATGTCAGCAGAGGTGGAGCGAGTGTTTAGCAGGTAGAAAATATCCTCTAGAACTAAACAAACTCCACTACTTACTACGTCCAGGTGTTAACCGGGGTGCATGAAATAGTTCATGTATTTTGATTTCTGATCGGCGGAACAGGCTGGGTGATAATACAATTGAGGCAGTGGAGTGTTTGAAGTCATGGGGGAAGGCATCACTTTTGGATACTGGAGAATTAGATTGCGTAGAAGCGATGCTGGCAGGTTTAGAGAGATAGGATTTTATGGATTATCTGTTGACTTGAATAATAACCTCTGTGTTTAAGATAAAATCACTCTTATTAACTGAAGCATAATATTGTCCCGTCCAAGCAGTAAGATTCTGAGGTAGAGTCTATAGATGTCTAAGCAGTGTTGACAGATTCTCAGACCAAGTTCACAAGTATCCCGGCAAAGCCGCCAGATGCCCAGGCAAAGCCCACAGATGCCCAGGCCAGGCCAGGCTTTTATTCGGGAAAGCCTGTTTGCCACAGTCCGGCCCGGCGGTTCTTGAAAAAGCCTGGGTCAGTCCGGCCATACCCAAAGCCGGACGGACTGGCCGCTTGGGTTCACTGACTGAAACAGACACTGCGATAGAATCTCTACTATTACCCAGATCCCTCGAGCCGCAGAACGACAGGCCTCATCGTGCGGGGACTAAACGACCACCGGCTTCCTTTGTATCATGCCGGGATGCCAAGCGGTCCGGTTCACGATCGACGCCGAGATTGACTCTCCACCAACCCAGGGCGACCCCGAAACTGACACTAAGATGGACACCGAGCTAGATTCTCCACCAACCCAGGGTGACACCGAGATGGACACTGAAACAGACACTGAGATAGAATCTCCACCATTACCCGAGATCATTGTTGAAAATATCTGCTCGCCATGCTCCTGGTCACCAATCACCACCGACCACTACCACCCAACATGCTCAGAACCTGTCTGACATGTTTGCAACATGCGCAACATGTTCCGAGCATGCTTGGCATGTCATTCACACCATCAATTCTGCGTCGGCCCGTCCATCCGTCTGTCCGTTGATTTTCTGTCCATTCGATTGTTTGTTCGTTCTCGCTCGTTCGTTCGTCCATTCGATTGTTTGTTCGTTCTCGCTCGTTCGTTCGTCCATTCCCACCCACTCGTTCATTCCCACCCGTTCGTTCGTTCCTACCCGTTCGTTCCCTTCCGGCCACTTGGTTTGTTGTGGCAGACGTTCTCGTTGTGCGTTTTGGAGAAGCGCATCCGACGGGGAAGGATACGAGCGATTGGGGGAGGGAGGAGGTTATCATTTGTTGGGAGTGTTTGTTTCCTGTATTTCTTTTGTTAGCAAGGGAGACAGTAAGGATTTGAAAGGGGCTGGGGAATGGAAGGAAATGGGAACGGAGCGGCGCAGAAAAGCAGTGGGAGCGCGGGAGGATAATCTGGGGGGGTCTTTAGGTGTCTATTGTTTGTTCTTTCTTTTGTTAGCATGAGGAGCGAGCAAAGGAGACGGGGAACAGAGAGATGGGGGAGTGAGGAACTTAGAGAGGGCTGGAAGGGTAGTAGGATAGATGATCTTTGTCGTTTATTAATACTCCTGTCTTTTCCGGTTAGTTTTGTTAGAGAAGTGCGAGCAAGTGAGTTGATGAGCGTGTTGTTTGGGAGAGAGAGAAAATTGATGAGAAAATTTTTCATACCCCTCTTAACCTTTACAACAGATTTACTACACTTTGTAATCTGTCATATTTTGTTAGTTGGCATATTGTTATTGGTTGGAACCGAACGAGCACCAATTAAAAAATTTTATTCTTCAACTGTGAATAGTTACAGTTGAGGCTTTTGAGAAGCACTTGGGAAGTATAACCTTGATTTGAGGGGTATTGGGAGTTTATACTAGGTGGAAATGGTGCAGGCTGGGACTGTGGAATGGGAGGAGGATGGAAAACTGATAAAACGGATGATAGTGACAACGTTCGTGATGATTAAAGGACTGGAGAAAAGGATAAGGTTTTTGCACATAGATGGTTGTGCAAACAACACGGCGGAGAAAAACGAGAACCTTAGAAAGGTTTTAGGAATGGCAGGTATTAAGGCCACTTCAGAACTGAAGGGGGCTATTAAAACATCAGTTTTGATGCAAGGGTGCGGAGCTCACTGTGGGATTAACAAGACAGGAGTGATAGGACTTTTTGTGGAACACTCGCAGAATAGTGAATACGTTAACCAAAACGAGGATGATAGTGATAGCGACGAAGAGATGGTAACCTTTGAGTCACCGAGCTCTTCAGCACCGACATGGGAGTCGTCGATCAACCTGTTAGAAAACTTGTCGTCGGGAGAGAAGAAACTTTACAAAAAGTACAGGTCAGACGATGATAAGGATGGAAGCTACGTACCTAGCAGCAAGGATGTTGCGATGGAACTGGGAGATGGAAAAACCTCGGAGAAAACGGGTTTGGGGGACAGCAAGCATGCGAAGGTAAGTGATCCACACTCAAAGGACACAAAGGGAAAGGGTAAGGAGATACCGGTGAGGAGTATGGGATTTAGGTTCAATAAACCTGCAAAGGAGGTGGAAATCAAGGATTCCGTTGATGCATCAGAATTACCGGAAACAATGTCTTATGGAAGTGGAGGAAAGTCGGTTAACGAGGTGTTGCTAAAATGTTTGAAGGAAATGGAGGAGAACATGAACAATGATGAAGGAAAGGATAATGACAATGAGAAGAGAGAGGACAAAAGATCCAACGAAGAAATACTGTTGGATATGATGAACGGCCTTAATGAGAGAATAGATGCCTTGGAGGAATGGAAAATGGTAGTGGAAAAGTCAGGTTGTGCTAATTGCAGAACAAAGACTGTAGGAAAACAACAGGTGGTAACACCAGTAATACCGTTACCTAAACCCACGAGAACCATGAAAGCCAGGAAACATAACCCTGCACCGGTAAGGAAAGAAGAAGAGAAAAGGGAAGTGGAAATAGAAGTCCCATCGTACGCCAAAAATGATGAACGAAGGGCAATGGAGAAGATAAGCTATGCTAGCATAGCTGGGTCTACAAAGAAAACGGAAGAACGGGAAGATGGTTTCACCCTAGTGGAAAGGAAGAAACAACAACGGACTTCAGGAATATCGATACCGGTACGGGAAAGACATCTCACACTGAGATTCGATAGGGATACGAATGGGATGGTTTCTTACCCAAAGGGGGTGAATGGTGAAATAATACGGTCGGAGCTTAACAAGACATTGGAAGTGTCTGGAAGCAAAGCTTACTTCTCGTTGGTAAAGTATAATGAATGGGGAGATACATTACTAACATTGCTAGATACAAGAGTAGACGACATCATAGGACTCTACGGAAAGATGAGGGAAACACTAGAAAATATGGATTGTGGCCCCTTTGAATTTTTGCGGGATATAAAAAAGGTGAAAATAGTCGTGTTAGGTGTACCTTTGGCGAGATACGGAGGAACGTGGGATCCGGAAGACTGGTCAGATGAAGCATGCAGGGAATTATCAAGGGATGTGGAAAGCGCTAACAAGGGAATTGTGATAAGAGCAAAACCAGAGTGGACGGGTAAATTGTGGAAGCTTAAGGAGAGAGGTGTGGCAATGGGAGCTTTGGCTCTTATTGTAGAGGAAACACCAGAAGTGAAAATTTTACTCAAGAGAGGGGGTAAAAAGTTGTCGATAAGAAGACTACTAAGGGCTTGCAGGTTATACGAGGAAAGGGAGAGAGCTGACATATGTTATAGATGTCTGGGAGTGGGTCATAGAGCCGTGGAATGCGGGATGAAGCCTAAGTGCAGATACTGCAGGAAAGACCACGAATCGAAGGATCACAAATGCAAGAACGGATGCGAGGATGGTAAGATGTGTGAACACATGGAGATCATTTGTACATTGTGTGAAAGCAGGGAACACCTAACAGGATCAACCTTCTGCACCGCAAACATAAGGAATTCAACTGGTTACTCGAACTCATCAAAAACACCGGTAGCGGCGGATAAAACATCCAGAACAGGAACCGCAGAGAGGAGTAGAAACACCCTTTGAAGACAAGCAGGGGGCAAAGGTGGTACTCCAATTGGGGAGCATTTAATAAGAAAGGGGATCTCGGGTTATGGTATAACCAAGGTGGTACCGGTGGAGAAACGAAAAGTCCACGACGAAGTTATGGATCCCAAAGGAAAAGGAAAAGCAGTACAAAAGTACGAGTAACAAAGGGAGGAAAAACGGACATCTAAGCTGAGGTCTGCTTCCCTACCCCCCAAGGAAAGGAATGAAATTGAGGATGATATGGAAATGGGATTTAAATTGTTTATTTAATTATGGAGACAAACATATGTACAATTAATGTGGCGAAAGGATTGGGTAATAGGGGTTTGGTGATGGATGTTATTTCCTTTGTGGATATATTTTTTATTTTGGAGGCTCCGAGGAGCGGAAGAGGGGAAGTTGTACATGAAAAAGAGGAGTTTGAGTTGGTTTCCTTTATTGAGAATAGTGAAGTGGAGGTTTATATAAGGAAAGAAGTGGTTGGGTACCTTGAGGTGGACAACCATTGGGAAGGAGGTAGCATATTAAGATACAGAAATGAGGAGGGGGAAGAAAGAAAACTGGGAGGATTGTACCTGAGACCGGGTATGAACAGGGCGACAGTGGAAGAAGAGTTGGAAAGGATGGAAGTTTGTGATGTAGTAGTCGGTGACTACAACGCTAGGAACAGGGTATGGGGTGAAACATCAGGAGACGTTACAACAAATAGCTACGGAGGTTGGGTCGAGAGTTGGAGGACGAAAAACGGATACACCTTTAAACCACCAAAAACGAAGAGATTTCGGAACATATCAACAATCGACCTTTGCATGTCAAAAAACATGAGAACCAGAAACCGATTAAGCGATAAAGCTGGTTTGGACCACACAGGACAAATAACGAAGTTACGAGTGCGGGAATACGGAAATACGATTGGACCTCAGGTAAATTGGAGGAAAGTGAACTGGAGTCACCGCAAAAAAGAGTTGGGAAAACTTGAGGGTCGAAATGCGGGGGATACGTGGACCGGAATAGTAGAGTTGGTGGACAGACTACCAAAACAAAAGGTGGATAGGAGACGATGTAATTGGTGGACGGAAGAGATGGAAGGAATGATAAAGGATATGAAAAGGTTGAGGAGAGGGAAAGATAAAGAGGCGTGGACGTTGGCAAGAAGAGTGATCAGCAACAAATTGATACAGATGAGATACGATCACATGAAAACAAACTTGGGAAGGATGAAGGACCCCCAAATATTCAGGATAATAAAGGATCTGGATGCCAAACGGTCGATACCCCCAATAAGAGGTGATACGGGAATATACCACAATAACCACCGGGAAATTAGTGACCTCATAGCGGAGCAGTTAGGGGGGATACGAACTCCTATTAAAACAGTGCCGTTGGAAAAGAGACGGATCGAAATGAACGTACTGGACTCGGAAATATCCTGGGCCTTGAAAGTTTCACCAAATAATACGGCAGCCGGCTGGGACATGATAAGTTACCCATTCCTGAGGTTCTGGTGGAAAAAGTGTAGGGGACAGATGGGAAGGACTGTAAGAGAAATGACGGATTGGGGTTAGACGGAATGGCATAGAGCGGTTACTGTGTTACTGAAGAAGGCCGATAAGGAAAGGTACGATGTGGTAAAATCTTGGAGAATGATACACCTGTTACCGACATTGTCGAAGGTGGTGGATCGTATCATACTCAAAAGATTGGAGAAAAGTGTGGTAGTAGGAGAGACTCAATTTGGGACTAGGAAAAGGAGGGGTTGTCACGATGCGATAAAACATGTCTACGAGTTTTTGGAATACGGGAAGTACGAAAACACGGCTCTGATGTCAGTCGATGTGGAGGGGAGTTTTGATAACATCCAGAAAGACATACTCCTTGATCTGTTAAAGGTTAAGGGTTGCGACCATAATATCGTTGAGTGGATAAAGAGATGGATGGAAAACCGAAGTCTGAGACTGAAGTTTAACGGGAAAATGAGTGATGTCTACCGAACGGAAAAGGGTGTACCCCAAGGGTCACCTTTATCACCATACCTATTCGGAATTTACGTTGAAGATATTTTCCAACCCCGGTTCAAACACATAGTTAGCATAACTTGTTTGGTAAACATTTATGTAGACGATGGAACCATCATGGTTAAAGGAAGCTCGAAAAGGCTCCCAAGGAAAAATTGGTGGAGATATTCGAAGACTGTAATAAAATTGCGAATGGAAGGAGAATGAAATTTAGCGCCCAGAAGGTGGACTGGTTGGGTTTTGGAAAAGGGAAGTGGGGTGAAATTATGTTAGAAGGGAAAAGAAAAAGACCTGTTGGGGAGTTAAGGATTTTGGGTTACAGGTTTGGAAAAGAGAAGGGCATGGATGAACATGTCGAGTATTGGTTAGAAAGGGGGATAGGAGTGAGGAGAAGAGTTGCGGCTGTGGGAAGGAGATATGGAAGTAGAGGAGGTTTGGGTGCTTGGGAATACAGAAGGCTGTTGCAATCGGTTTACCTCCCGACGGTTTGGTATGGACTGGAGTTCATAGCGGATTACCCGGATCTGACCAAACGAATCCAAATACACGTAAACGATACCATAAGATCGGCTTTCAGAACACCATTAAAAACAGCCAACAACCTACTTCTAGCTGAGACAGGCTTGGTACCGACGAGTATACAAGCCAAATACATACAGAGACGTTGCTACCGACGAACCTTGAACCTCAAATACGGGAAGGATTACCCATGGTACGGAATAATCCATGATCGATGGAAGTTGGAAGGGATACAACAGAGTATCATGTAGTCAGAAGAAAAGATGGACATAACCTCTAAAGTCATAATACATCGAAGCAAAGAAGAGGCAAGAAAGTACCATGACACGAGAGTGGAAAGCCTAGCCTTACAAGAAAAAAGTTGGGTATACACAGATGGTATAAGAACAAAAGGTAAAAATGCCTTGGCCTGGTGTTGGATAGAAGGGGATGGTGTGGAATTGGAGTCAAAAAAGGAACGGGTACCGAACGACTTCGACATCACCAAAACGGAAACAGCAGCAATTTTCTCGGCATTGGAGGACGCTGTAGAAAGGGGATTTGAGAGTGTAGTTTTGTTTACAGACTGCCAGGTGGCCGCAAGGAGATTGGAAGGAATGGAAAATGAGGGAGAAAAAGTGGACTTGTGGGACATATTGGTACCGGTGTTGAACAAATTGAAGAGTTGTGAAATAGCTTGGATTGCCGGACATTCAGGGATTCATGGTAATGAAATTGCAGACGGGTTGGCTAGGAAGGGATTAGAAGGGGGCATTGATTGGGGACGATGGATGAAATGGAAGACAGTTGGGGAAGGTGGATGCTGGGAGAAGGGGTTGAGAAGGAAGGAATGGAAGGAGTGGCACAAGAATGAAGGACATGATTACTATAAAAGAAAACCTGGAAAGCTTTTACATTGGAAGGGTCTTTAAAGGTTGGACATATATGTAATCATGAGATTAAGAGCTGGAGTGGACAGCACGGGTCACGAAGAATGCAACAACCGGTACGAAAGATACCACATCCTTTTGTGCAACAAGACGGGAAACGGAAGACCGGATATCAAAACGCTTTACGACGACAGGAAAATATCGGATTGGGTGGAGTGGTGGAGAAAGAAAGAATACTTCGCTTGGGGTATCCCATCAACTACACCAGAACAGCTACATAATTGTCGAGTGATGTACGGAAACCCCTTCAATGGTACGATCACGATAGAAAGGAATGGCGCTGCCATCGTCGAAAGAGTTGCGAAACCTGCCTGTGATGGATGTGGGAAGGTGCATAACGGGCTGTGCCTGAAAAGAGTCGCGGACATGAAAGGAAGATATTTTTTTGTCGAGGACATGATTGAATGCAGGATTTGTGGAGGAAAATTTGGTTGGGGAAGCACGATTAGACCTGGTGGTTCTGGGTTGAAGAATCACTTGAATGGCAAGAGGGGCAATTGCGGACGCGAATGGGAAAAATTGTTTTGGAAGGAAGAGATGGAAAGGAAAGAAAGTTGGGAAGAAGACTTTAGATTGGCAATGGGAATTAAGTGGAGTGAGTTGTGGTGTAAGGGTGTTTTGAATTGTTGGAACTGCAACAAGGAGTACAAAACGGTTACGGGTTTGAGGTTGCATGCGAGACAAAAGGAGGAATGTTTTGAAGTTTTGGAAAGTTTGATGATGGAAAATCCTACGGGTTGGGATTAGAAAGGTTTTGGATTTGGATTTATTTGTTTATTTTATTTTTGTTTTGTTTTGTTGTGTTTGTTTGTTTGGTTGGGTGTTGTTTTTGAGTTGGGTTGGCTTGCCCCATGGAACGCAATGCCGTAGGATAGAGAGCCTGGATAGGAATGCTTCCTTGTATTTAGGTACAGAATATATTGGATTTAATACCCCTCTTTTGACTCCGGCCCGAAAGCCTTGGCTCTTTACCTCGACCGAGTGATAGTTTGTGACGGCGGACCTACCCCCCATAACGGTGATCGTTAAATTTACTGCTCCGGCAAAGTTATTATTTTATTAATCATGACCCCTACAAAGATTGCGAACACGGCTACTAGAGGTGTCAGGATGACTTTCGCCGCTGCTGGTGGGTGAAATAAAGACAAAACAAAACGGTGATGATTAAATGTGCTATGAAGGCCCTTCACATCCCCCCCCCAACACTCTCACAACCCACTCATCAACTTGCTTGATTCCACGGTTCTCCCTTTTTCTCGCCAAGCTAACTAATACAGGGAAACGACAGAAGTATAAATAAACGACAAGTTGGCGTCTCCCACTTGTTCCATCAATCACCACGCAGCTTCTCAAAGTATCATGAATCCCCACCCTCCCCGGAATGCAGGACCATTAATAGGCCCGCGGCCGCAACCACCTCCTGCTAAATACCCTGGAATGCCTCTGAATAATCCAGGATTGGGATGACGTACACGCACCGTACATTCACAACTGAGGGGGGTTTCAGAAACGGGGGCAATGTGTTATACAGGAATGGGGGCAGAAGGGGACGGGAGACTAGTCCCATGCTTTTTGCGATTGATGTGGCTAGGGAAGGCATGCCAGCCACAGTTTCCTGGGCCTGCAGCAGAGCTGCAGCTCCGTAATACCCTGGGAAAGATCCGCAATGTCTGTTAAATGGGCTTTGCTGTTCATGTGGCATGCTTGGCACTTTTATTTCCTAGTTTCCCGGCACTCCCCGCGCCCAATCTCGTGGGAGCGCAGTACTAACCGTCAGGCTAGGAGGAGTACGCATATTCCATTTCCAACGGTAGCCTCACCACCTCACCACCGCTATCAACGGTGTCGGGAACAGGTGTTGAGCCTGTTTGACCCCCCGCCACGATCTGACAATCGGGTTCCTTGAGCCTGTAAAGTATTTTCACTATTTGAGACTCCAGGAGAGGCTGCCAAACCAGGCCACTGGACCAGCCCACAGAGACGGAGGTGCGGCCCATGGGCTAGCTATTGAATAGGTTTGGACTAATGGAAGAGGCGCTACTGGAGGGTGAGATCTATATCTGAATAGGCACCATGGCATCATAGGGTGTCACTCGGCCCAGTTCATGCGGGGTTCGAAAGGTATGTTTGAATATAGGCTAACAGGTGCATTGAGCCCGGCCGCAGCTCACGGTATGTATGGGGGTGGATGGGGAAATAGGTGGAAAGCTGAGAGATCGCACGTTGGTGTAATAACCGATAGACATAATACTGTATTTAAGTACTGCTGTGCGCCGAACCAGTGTTCACTTAGGAAAAGGGGGAGCTAGGCAATGGATCCGGACATGCAGGAGGCGGCGAGCACATCCAACCCGAGGGGTCTAGGTAACAATAAATACAAGTATAGTATCATACTCCAACAAGGTCTAAGGCGGAGATGATGGAGGTTGGATATCTATCTAGCTTAATCCCTGTAGCGCCGGTAGGGGTTAAACTCCACTCTGGCCTACGACATAACTCCGCAGATTTACGAATATGGATTCCACTGTGTACTACCTGGAGAGAAGCAGCCGGGGCGCTAAGACACCTGAATTAATCCAAATTGGAACACTCCCCTAGATTGCAGAAATACAAGAACTGAAATTAAACACAGAAGAAGGGGAGAAGGGCTCTAATAGGAACTAACAAAGCACTTGTGGGATCGTAACACTGTCCCCCTTTGTACACTGCTACAGAGCCCGAGGGAGGAAACTCAAGAGCAGATATGTAGAAACCGAGTACGGTATGCACAAACCCATAACAGATGAGAGGAAATGGGAGCAGGAAGGGAGATGGTAAACTATAGAGAATGGCACCCGATATCAGCGAGAATGGAGCCCATCTCATAAGCAAAGCTACTCAGATGCCATAGTTAGAGAGTCAACGCCATGGGGGGTATCGGGCCGGTATGAACGCTCAGTCTACTGGGTGTCATCCCTTTGGTGCAGGGCGGTGTCGGTTCCTGATTGTGAGGATTTATGATGACTGCCTCCCGACCGACCGCCGGACCGACCGTCTGTTTGGCTTTCGTTTCACGTTGATCAAAGGGTCAAGTGATGCGGTGGGGGTATTGCATCCTTAGAGGCAGCACCGCGCAGTATGGTAGTGGGAGTGATAACGGCGGCGGAAGTAGTAAGGCGGCGGGAGAGCTCTGTGTAGTGGGTGAGCACTTTGAGGAACTCGGCTTTCATGTCCCTTGTCTTTGTTAGCAATTGGAACGAAGGGGGGGCTGGGAAACCTGTGTGGATAGTCGTGGAGGGCAGAGGATATGTGTGGTAGTTGATAGAGCAATTGGGAGATGCAATTTGTTGTTTATCTATACTCCTGCCCTTTGCATATGTTAGTTAGTTTTTGTGAGAGAGTCGTGAGGTAATCGCAAGTTGTCAAGCTGGAGGGTGAAGTATTTTCACAACGCTTTTAGCTATCGCCATTTCGTTTCGTTTCGTTTTGCCAGTTCGTCGTTTTGTTTCAGCCATGCTACCGGTTAGCCATTGCCATCCAAAATTCTTACGGTTAGTTAGTTAGTTGTGGTATTGAGAGTAAGTGAGTGATATAGAGTGAACCTCCCCACTTTCTCAAGTCGTGAGTTGGTAATCAGAGCTTTCTTTACGTTTCGTTTCCTTGATTGTTCCGCCATTTCATAGCTCCCTTGTTTCGTTACTCGTTCCACTCGCAGTTCCATCACTCGCAGTGTCACCACCCGCCACCGTCCCGCCATCCATCCCCCCCACGGTCAGCTGCAGATGCCCACGGTCCATAGCCCACTTCCCCCACCCACCTACCGCTATGCCATTTGCCAATTGATCATGGTTCATGGTTCCGCTGGTCGCCTCGTCATCGTCTGATGTGTTGAAAGTCATGGATTCTGCGCGGCATGCTCCGGGATTTACCTTTATTCAGAGTGATTCGTCCATGCCCGTCCGTTTATCCATCTGCCCGTTGGTCTACCTACTCGCCGTTTGCCGTTCGTTTACTGTTTCCCGTACCTCTTGGTTGTTCACCCTGCTTCTACACTATCCACCACCGGTCCTTTCAGCTATCCCTGGGGTAACCTCCTCTTCCGCATGTCTATTGCCGTATGTTCGTCTTGTATCTCTATTGTTCGTTCTCAACCGTTTTCTTGTTCCGGCATACTTTTCGGTTTGTGCTTTGGTGCAGTGTTCGCAAGAGGTCAGTCCGGCCAGGCTTGGCTCTGGGGCGGCCGACCTGGGCTTTTTATGGGGCAGGCCGGGCCGGACTGCGGGCTACAGTCCGGCTTTCAAGACCTATCTGGCCGGGCCTGGCCGGACTGCAGATATCTGCAGGCTTTCGAGTGATAAGATGTGATAAAGATAAGAATCTGATAAGCAGATGAAACGCCTAGAGTTATGGATCACCAATGGGCAACCAAGGAGAAAACTTCGGCCACAATAGCACCCCCCCACCATGCTCACTATTATAAAAACCAAAAAAGTAAATAAAAGAAGTAAATACACGGTAGAACACCAAGCAGAAATTAATATTCGATTTAAAGCTATTTCTTGGTGTCATGGGAACAGGGCGAGGTGGTTTCGATGGTTCTATTGCTGTTGATCGTAGGTGCATGGCTAATTTTGGAGGACAGAAATAAATCGAGTGACCGGAGAAAACAAGAACCTAACCGATTACTGGTTACGAAAATTGTGTGGCTTAAGCGGTAATAGGTGGTTGATATCTGTGGGCATCTTCAGATATCTGCAGGCATCTTCGGATATCTGTAGGTATCTTCGGATATCTGTAGGCATCTTCGGATATCTGTAGGCATCTTCAGATATCTGTAGGCATCTTCAGATATCTGTAGGCATCTTCAGATATCCGTAGGCATCTTCAGATATCCGTAGGCATCTTCAGATATCCGTAGGCATCTTCAGATATCCGTAGGCATCTTCAGATATCCGTAGGCATCTTCAGATATCCGTAGGCATCTTCAGATATCCGTAGGCATCTTCAGATATCCGTAGGCATCTTCAGATATCCGTAGGCATCTTCAGATATCCGTAGGCATCTTCAGATATCCGTAGGCATCTTCAGATATCCGTAGGCATCTTCAGATATCCGTAGGCATCTTCAGATATCCGTAGGCATCTTCAGATATCCGTAGGCATCTTCAGATATCCGCCGTTATCTTCAGATATCCGTAGATGTGAGCCACCCATTAACAAAATAATGACCAGTCATATGGGAAATACCGAAAGCCTACCGGCGCCGCCAGGCACCCATGAAGCCGGCAGGCTTTCTCAAAACCTGGCCTACAAAGCCCAGGTCAGTCTCAGTCTGGCCTGGCCTGGCCGGACTGAAAGCCTGCCGGCTATCTGCAGGCCGACCTGGCCGCTTGCGAACACTGCTTTGGTGTAGGGCATCTGCGGAAGGGCATTGGTCTGTAGTGGGAGCGGTACGGGAGCCGTAAGAGAACAGGAGCGCAGTAAGAACGGTAGCGGGAGTCTTTGATCCTGTATTACCTTTGTCAGCACAAGAGGAATATAGCGCATATGGCAGCGGGAGTGGTATGAAAGTCTTTGTGTTTCCTTTGTTAGACTGTGTGCGGAGGAAAGGGAGACCTGCGTGGGTAGGCGGGGATGATACTAAGTCAATTTGCGGTGGGAGTGCAGAGCACGATAGCCGAACATCATCACCAGGGATAGTAAGGTTAGGTAGAGAACAGTGGGCAAGCAAAGCAACGAGATAGGAAAGGTCCGGCAGACCCAGACAGGTAGCGACATGGAGTTGTGAGGCCGCAGGAACACTAGGCAGGATGTGGAAGGAGGGACGACTATACCTGACTGGTCGATCTTGGCTTTTTTCGGGCCAGAATAGTGGCCTGGGTTGTGGGTGAGGAGAGGAGATGGGGAGGGAGGCAGGAAAGATGGTTGAAAGCCTTTTAGCAGGTGTCGGTTGATTTCTTGAGGTTTGTCGGGTGAGAATAGTGGTCTAATATTTATACTTACCCAATGCTCTATCGTCCCTATAAGGTTTGGGAGTGGACCAGGCAAGTATTACAAAAAACTGAAGCAAAGTTATAGTTGTCAGATGGATGGAGAAGAGGAATAACAAAGGACTGACATCACCTTGGAGTGGTGCCGGGGATGCTGTAGGTTACAATGTGTTGAGAGACAGGTTAAACAGGGGCGGGGATGCTAAGTTGTTCTTATTATATTTTGTACTGTTGGGAGATGAACAAGTTGCCATTAGAGTGCATCCTCCACAGGCGTATTGGCTTTAACCTAATGTATTACAGGCTCTGGAGGGTGGATTTGTATTAAGCATGTCAGTCAGCTGGGTAACTTAGGCGGGAATTGTACGCCATCATGTCAAATCACTCGGAATCAAAAAGAATGGAAGGGTAACCGCACTTGGTGCGGGATGTGCCTGCACTCTGAGGCCCCAGTGGTATATGTACGCACTGGTCAGAGGACACGTAGGCTATGGAAATATTTCCACCCGCTTTTTTCTCCTACCTTTCGGTCCCCTCTCGCAACACTCCTTTCTTCCTGCCCACGACTTTCCACAAGTTTTTTCTTTCCAGCAACTTGTTATTACCAACCGAGATCTTCATCTCCATTGAGTGGGTTTCTTTTCATCAGCCTTCCACTGTCTCTCCCTTCCTTTTCTTTCTTCCGACTTTACAAAAATGAAAGCCCTTAGTATCCTTCAAGTGCCTACCAACATCCTTGCCTAAAATTGGGTTGAAACTAACCGGACTAGGATTTCGTTCCCTCGGAACCTTTGCCCCCCCAGCACAAAATCCCCACCCCCGATCCACCGCCACGAAGCCTGCCAATCCCCCTCCCACTGCGCAATTACCGGCCGCTACCGTCTCCTATCCGGTAGTTTCCCCCAATCAACAGCTTCGTGCCTCTGATAGCATCGGAGCTTTAATAAGTTGTGAAGTTACAAGAGACAGCCATTCCAAGCGCGAGAGAATGTTTGCGGTTCAGGGGCTAAGGGCAGCCGCGAGGAGGGTGCAGAAAAAGCGATTTGGTGAGCTTATGGGCTACACATACGTTAATCCCGGAGGCTCAGCAATTCTTAAGGAGATACAGGCCCTGCGTACACAGGTAGCGAGGTTGGAGGGGGAGGGTAAACAATTACAAGAAAAACTAGGACGGATGGCAGACTGGGCACTAACCATGCAGCCTCTACAATCGACCGCAATCGAAATACGCCTCCGCTTCTTTGCAAATTACCAGAAATTGCGTGGTGCGCGATCGGGAGATGTTACTAAAGCGATCAGAATGGGAAATGAAGCAGCTCATGAGGGTAACATCCTAACGGATATTATCATGATACGAGATGGTCATCTTGTTGACAAAAGCGTATTTTATGAGCTCTATGGGATTGCCTACGATGCCTCCCAATCTTATACCAGAATTTGCTCCTCTCTTCTACTGCTCTTTTACGTTTACTGAAGATATATACCAGAATGTAAAGGAATAGTTGAGATTATTAATAAACGCGCGTCAATGCGGGCGAACCCGCACCGATTTTCCAAGCCTTGGAACGTGAACCTCCAAAGGGACTTCCAAGATATTCTCGGCTATTTCGACAAGGCCGGTGCTCAGAACTGGGAGCAGTTGGAACAGGATACCCCGGGTTCTATATCTGAAAGGCAGGCTTGGTTGAGAATCACCCAGGCGTAGAGAAGCTGCTGGTTGTTAGAAGACGAGGGGCATGTGTGGAAGTGAGGCCGGGGGGGGAGGAGGAAAGAGATGTAGGGGGTGGGAGGAGGTTTGGATGTGGAAGGAGTGGTGGGCACGGGCGGCGGCAGTGAATGGAGGAGTTGTGATATTAGAGGCATTCAGCCCTAGAGTTGAAATGATGGGGGTTTCATAAGGGCAGCTGTCTTAGCCCGGGGGGGTTCTGCGGTTGATGGTTTAATTATATTGGCCGTGCTATCGTTATATTTTCCACAGGGCAGGTAGTATTACAATGGAGATTTTTCAAGTGAAAAATCGTCAGGAACAGGAATATCAAGTCGACGTGCTAATAAAAAATCTCCTTCAATGTGGTGTTTTCTGGCTATATTTTCTCTCTTCACACCCAACTTTAGGCTAGCTATTGTCCTGTGGTGGGGGTTGTTGTTTTTGGTCGGGTAGGGATAAAAATTCTGGCAAGCATTATAGTTGGAGGTTGCTGACCTGGGGTTGTTTTGCGACCCTTTTCACCCGTTGTTGTTGTTTTTCCTTCTCTTTTTAAGGTAGATATTCTGTGTGATTGATGATACTGATTCTACTGTCACCTCACCGCCCAGCCACCTACACCATGCCGGAAACTTATTTTGCAGTAGGCGAGGGTTCCGATCACAAATCAGGACTTCGTCTTCCGTTATGCCTGGATGTTCCCTGAGGTTTCGGTGCGCATTCAGAGCCCGGATTTGATAGCCGGTATGGAGATGCTACCGTAAGGTTTGTGCTTTGTACAGTACTCTCGGGATCATGGCGAATGAGCTACCATTAGAGTGTATCCTCTAGGGGCATATTAGCTCTGGCCTAATGTACTGTAGGCTCCAGGGGGCGGACTCGTGTGACGCATGTCAGTCAGCCAGGCTGGCTAGCGGGAATGGTGGCCGTTCACGCAATCTCACTTAGCATTATTAAATGTTGTTTAGATAGTTGACAAAGTGAGCTGGAACAATGAGTTGGGAAATCGAGGAACTCTTAGTGAGGTTCAGGATGCCCAAACTATCTACTGATTGGAGCGAGACATAAAGAATACACAGTACTTTTATTCTGGATCATTGATCTTTCATCGATTCCACAATGTCTTCGGACTCCGACGGCGTATTCGGAAGAGCTAGGGGGCGATACCAGACCCACGTCACTCTCAATCAAGAGACAATCGCTATTCTTCCCCAGATCATGTATATTCACATATCGCTTCTGCCACTATCTATTCCTGCCGTCAATAACAAATTATAATAATTTCTCTCTCTCGAGGTATAGCATCTAGATTTTATATATTTTACTAGTTGGGAGTTGCGTTAGCGTGAGCATAGGGATAATGAATTGCCTATAGTGGAAACCTTTTAACCCTTAATTATGAACTCCCGAACCACTATTGGAAATTTGCTTCCTTTGGTCACACGCTAGCTCGACCCTCTCAAATCCTACAAAACTTAGGTGTTGCTCTTTCACAATATAGATGGAATCACACTGTGATAGATATATCTTTCTTGACTCCTTTTCTTTTGTGCACCTACCCAACTGGTTCGTTTGATGAGCGTGGGCTATGCTTCTTTGGGGTGTGTCCAGTCCGATGTATTGCGACCTGGGCGAATTAACCACAAGGTTTGCAGTTACATGCAAAGCTATCAAATCTGAAGGACTGCCCCAGTGACAAGATTACTGATGGTTCAAAGTGTTAGGAGCTGTGGAATTAGATTGCCTAGCGGCAACACGGGAAGGATTTCTCAAATGGCAAACAATAAAAGATTACTCCGGTTCAATATCAATCTCTTTCAATCCGAAGAAAGCAAGCCATATCCGACTAACTACGGCCTTGGATTTGTGAAACCGCTTTCCCACTGCTGAGCCATGTGGCCTATGAAAGAGGCTGGGCTAAACTACGACATGGCCACGGTACAATATAGCATTGCCGCGTTGCGATTACACATCAACTTGGAATGCTCCTCTACGCAGTAAACGCATAATATTATAGTGTAAATGATTTGAAACCTGACCCTCAAAACAGGCCAAACACGATATTGAACTAGTCAACCACAAGGAATTTATCAAAAAGAAAAAGTTCTGAGGTGAAGGCATTTGTCAGAAGAACAAACTAGCGCTTTATTTTTGTAATAAATTGATACCTGCAGGAGGAGTCCACAAATAAAACGTGAAAATTTTTGTGACAGTGTAACAAGTGATATAATCTACCTAGTACCATGATGAGAAGTACTGTAGAGTTTTAGGAATGGAGAAAGCAGAGTGATAAGTTATGACTAGGAAGTTATTTGTCCAATGTGAAAAGTCATCATGTTTCCTTAACTCAAGGATCTTATTAGATTTCTCTTTTTCAAAAAGCTTTTACATTTTATAAGTTCCACAAAGCTCTATTGCCTCTCATCCACTATTTGCTTGCTGTCCGGCGGTGTACTTTTCCACATGTCCCCTGGGGTCTTGGCCGCTCTTGGCTCAATTCTGATCGGTTGCAACCGAATTGGAGTTTCGTCCGGGGGCCCACTTTTAAGCACTTTGCACCGTACCCATTAGAGGATGGTGGAGAAGAACGAGTGCAGCAAACATCAGTGTTCTCAACGGTCCGGGGCCCCTGTGGGGCCCGACAGGGGGACTGCCAAGAGCCCCGGACGGGACGGGAGGCAACATGCGGTCCACTCCGGTCCTGCAAAACACAGGATGGCAGTCAGTGGGGAGGACGGCGGGCCTGGCTAGGTAAGCCAAATTAACGTGGGGTATTGGGCGGGCTGCCGGGGACTGTGGAGGCTGCGGGGGACTGCCGGGGACTGCGGGGGACCCTCCCTGACCCAGCTTGAAACATATCCTACCGGGGACGGCGGGGCTATAGTCCTATACACTGGGTCGTGGGGCATGTTTGGACAAAGACCGGACGGGACGGCTTCTTGCCGTCCATCGCTGTCCCACTTCAGGACGGGCGGACTGCCCCATTGAGAACACTGGTAAACATCCGCTCGAAGAGGCGATAGCTCCATAACATCCATTCACGAGAACTTGATCCAATGAAGACGTACCTATCGCTCGATTCACCAATATATCTATTACCAAATACCACATCTCTCAGTGCCAATATTCCTTCACCATTCGGATATCTTCCTATAACCAAAGACTACTCACGCTACCACCACCCCACTATTCTCCCATCCTCTAAACATCGCCACATACTTGGACTCACTAACCCAACTCTTCCCCATGGCGAGCGGTTGGCGTTCTAGTTTCTTCAAGCTTTTTATCAATCCATGATGTTTGAGTTTACTGACTAGGCCATTTTCGACTATCTTTCAGGCATTATTCTATATATTGGCGCTATTGCAACTGCTTGCACCAGCTTTGGCGTTTTCATTGCCGACCCAGTGTTTAACGGATATATACGCCAGGCTGATATCTGCTCCCACAAGGCCAAAGTTCTCTCCCTCGAGACGAAGTACAAATCCGACGTGGAGGCTTCCTGTCAGGAAATTAAGAACCTGCTTACGGAGATGATACAGAGGTAGCAGGAGTTGTCAGAGATTGGTGGTACTATCCGCAGCCAGATACTGCAACCCAGGATACCGATAGAGACCTTATTTCCTCCCTGCGGGGAGAGATGGCTGACCTCCGAATCGAGATGAGCGCATTGCACAAGAAGCAATACGAGCAGGCTAGCGAGATGGCCGCCATTCGGAAAAGGCAAGGGGATCTAGACGGCTATGTCGAATGGGTTCGCAAGGCGACCGGTGGCCTGGCGGAGATCGCTCAAGTTGGGGCTAAGCGAGTGACGAGGGTTGAAGTGAAGTTGGGGTTTTTGGAGGAAAAGTTAATCGCCCTCCGTGGTGATATAATCAATCCAGATTTTAAGTAATATTGATGAAGGTAGAAGTTATATGACTGTGTCCCAATTTTATACGGCATTGCAAATCTTTGCCGAGTAACAGCAAGGGGTTTACATCATCTGCGTGCAGTAGGAAGCTAAGAGTTTTTATGTTTGTTTTCTCATTACCCCATTTCACATAGCTGGGTTTAACTCCAAAATATCCCTAAAAATTTGCGTAAAATTTTATACAAATCGGTCGGCTTGGTATAGCGGTCAAATATACCCACCCAGCGTCTTTCATCCGCTATCGGTTAGCGCCCAGATTAGGTGAGCGCCGCCATGATTTACTCCGCGTAACGGGCCCAGCAAGGGGGTGGACAGTCTCTACGTTCGCTACGTATGTGCTCTTGTGATGGAGGAGAATAGCAACCAATGACTGACTTGCACAGCGGTAGGTAGGAACACTGAAGGACTCTGTGGGAACTGGGGTAGTGGTAGGACGTGCACAAAAGCGTATGGTAAGGTAAAAATTGCTTCGCTCTCTCTCTCTCTAAACTAACGGTAAAGACAGGTGTATAAGTAAAACATAAACAACGTATCGCCATCATTCCATGAATCACCACACCTATCCGTATTCTCCAAAACATGCTATCCTTTCCTCCATACACTCCCGTAGTAACAAAGGAAAGACATGTCCGGAGAATCTTCCAACCTCCACACTAGTCTATCAGATATCGGAACTCTTCGCCAGACTCCCGAAACCTCCACAATCTGTCTCAATCGACCAACGTCGATCTAGAACCTTCAACACTCCCCCTGAAACTTGCCGTTCTCAACTCCGGAGATAGGCCGAGTTTCATGACAAAATCCGCCTGCTTGACTTTTCCGTAAACTTTGGTAAACCCATCAGCGATCATAGCGGTAGTCGGTACATGGGAGATGGTAATCGTGCCGTCGTGTATTTGATCGTGAATCCAATGAAACTTTACTCCGACGGTTTTGCTCGGTGTTTGGTGTTCTCCAATATTCGCATTTTGGACATTCGCTTGATTGTCGCTGTATATCGGGAGTGGTGTTCGTGTTGCGTGTGTGTTTGACGCCCGAGTGAGATCCTGTGATTGGTGCAACTCATAATCAATCTTGTGGATCCAAATCGCTTCATCGGCACTAGTCGCAGTTGCCACAAACTCTGCATCTGCTGTACTCTTTGCCGTAATAGACTGTTTTTTAGAATGCCAAGCAATAATCGATCCATACCGGTCTCTGATCACCATACCGGTTGTTGACTTCATCGAGTTAGGATCTCCAGCGAAATCAGAATCGGTATATAGTGCAATCGATTCGTAGGGTTTTCGGATTCCCTCTCTAAATCCTAGATTTAGCCTATACTTTGCTGTTTTCGATAGATATCGCATGACCCGCTTGGCCATCATCAAATGACGCTTTGCCGGATTCGATGCAAATCTCCCAAGAACTCCCACGGCGAACGATATATCTGGTCGAGTAGCTACCGCTGCGTAATTCAGACTTCCAACTATCTCCTGATATTCTTTCTGATCCACCTCTTCTTCACTATTCTCCCTTACATCAATCTCGTGACTCTCACAATCTCCTTTTCCCAAAACAGTCAACTTTCCATCTTTTTTTAACAATGACATTCCCGGATCCAATGGTGCGCTAACTCCACTCGCACTCTCCATCCCAAACCTTCGCAAAATCTGCATAACATATCCATACTGATCCAGTGAAACCACCTTCCCTACATGATCCCGAACAACTCTCATACCAAGAAAATGTGATACTGGTCCCATATCGCGTATCGTAAACGTATGTTGTAAAGTTTTCCTTGTTGCATGCACATCATCACTCCCCCCAACAAGCAAAATGTCATCCACCCATACCATCAAAACCAATCCCTCTTTATAGTAAACTCCAGCCTCCCACTCACTCCGCCTAAATCTCATCACCTTCAACTCACGATCCAACTTATCGTACCAATTGAGTGCGGACTGGCGTAACCCGTAGAGACTCTTCAGGATTCTAACAAAAATTGGTTTCCGTTCTTCCGCGCATATGGCCACATTGCGTTCCGAACCAGTTTCTATAACAAGAAAACCAAAAGGAAGTTGTAGGTAAATCTCCTCTGTAATTTCACTTTCCAAGAACGCAGCAACAACATCAAGTTGGTGAATCACATAGTCATGGGCCGCCGCAAACGAAAGTATCAACCTCACAGTGCTCAGGGATACCAACGGTGCGTACGTGCGGTCGAAGTCGATTCCGGGTTTTTGCTTAAAACCGTGTGCGACTAATCGTGCCTTATATCTCTCACAATGTCCATCAGAATCCAACTTTCTTGCTAAAACTAAACGTGAAGTAACAGCCTTCCTGCCCAATGGTACTTCATCTACAACCATCCATGTCTTCCGCTTTTCCAAATTCCCAATCTCTTCATCAATCGCCTTCATCCACAAATCCTTCTCTGGAGATGCGAGGGCGTCGGTAATAGTAGGCGGTCCGGCTTCAACCATTCCAATAAAATCAATCGGTATTGAATCCCGACCATCCCTACTAGTCCCAGGATCTCTGCCCCGTCGTGGTCGTGGTTCCCATGCCTTACCCAAATCGGTATTCAAACCACGTAGCTCACGCGAAAGCTTCCCTGTTGGTTTATTCGGAGGATCGGGGGCGGAATGCGGAGGAGGATTCTCTCCCGGCGATTCAACTAACTCCGGATTCACAGGCAAAACCTCCCCCACTAACTTCCTACTCTGATTGCCATTATCATCAGTAATCTCTTCCTCTCCACTAACGTCTGCCATATCCTCCTCATTTCCAAAAACAAATCCTTCACCAGATTGAATGGGAGGCGATATTTTCATCGTTCTATGGTCAAACGTACCGTGGTCCGATGTCTTGTATGTCGTTGTTTTCCACAAGGACCGGTTCTCATAGAACGTGACATCTCGTGCAGTGATGATCCGGCGACTATTGTGATCGTAGACCTTATAGTGTTTAGATGTCGGACAATAGCCAACAAAAATACCATCCGTGGCCTTGTAGTCTAATTTCTTCCTGCGCTGTTTGGGTGTGTGATACAACACTTGACATCCCCAAACTCGGAGATGACAGATATCCGGAATTTGCCCAAACCATAGTTCGAAAGGGGTCCTTCCATTGAGTGCAGAAGACGGCGATCGATTCCTAAGATATATCGCTGTTTCACACGCAAGAACCCAAAAGTCTTTAGGTGCCGCAACAGTCGACATCATACTCAATGCCTTGTTGATAATAGTGCGGTTTTGGCGTTCCGCGATTCCGTTCTCTTCCGGTGTATATGGAACCGTACACTCGCTTTGAATTCCATTGGCTTTTAGGTAATTCAAAAAACGTCTTGATTGAAACTCGCCACCACCGTCACTACGCACAGAGAGAATCCTTTCACCGGTGGTATTCTCCGCAGCAGCCTTGAATTCGAGAAAGCGATCGAACGTTTCAGACTTTTGTTGAAGAAAATACCCGGTAGTATACCGCGAGAACTCGTCCGTAAAAAGAACGAAATATCGATTCTTACCGAGGGATGGGGTATCCATCGGTCCACAAAGGTCGGTGTGGATTCGTTCCAAAACCTTCGTGGTGGGGTGTCGTGGTTTGGTAAAAGGTTTGCGTGCCAAGCTTCCTCGTAAACAGTCTTCACACTTCTCTTTCTCCTCCGCAGAGCCTCTCTTAACCTGCAACCCAACAACCACCTTTTCCATCGACCCCATTGTGCCATAACTAATATGTCCCAATCGACGATGCCAAAGTCTTTTATCTAAATCCTTCTCTTTACTACCTTTGCAATCCTCAAAATATACCGCGTCTTGTCCTCCGGATCTTTCTTTCTGGCTATTTTGTGGTTTTGTATCAAGAAGAAACAAACGATTCACCAGTCTTGCTGATCCCATTAGCTCCCCGCTCTTGTAAAGGTAACATCCCTCAGCAGGTTCTATGGATATCTCCAATCCGCGTTCCATCAATTGACCCATTGATAACAGGTTCCGGCAACCCCGTACATGTAAAACCTTTTCAATTGTTACCGTCCTCGTTCTTCCTCGAGGCAAACAAACGACTATCTCAACACTACCAATTCCGTCACACTCAAGGTTTCTCTTATCCGCGACGTTTACGGTTCTCGTACCAGGCCGATAGTAATGGTACTCGGTAAAGAAAGATGTCGTTCCGGAGACGTGGTTCGAGCATCCACTATCAATCCACCAATTTTGGTCGATTTCTCCCTTATTATAGTCAGTAACGGGGCCTTGACTTACCGGAGAGTCAAGACTCCAAATCGCGGACACAGATTGTTTTTCCTCTTTCCGATTGTTACCTGTATGCCCCCTCTTACTGGATTCTTGTCTTCTATTTCTGTGATTCTCATTTCGCTGATCGGTTTTGGTAGTTCCAACTTTTGCCCAGCAATCTCTCTTCCGATGGCCTTTTTTACCACAATTATAACAGACAATCGATGCGTCACGTTCGGATCGTTCCCGTATATCGTTCGCAGTATTTCGATTTCCTCTTGTGGGTTTACTATGTTCCCGATAAGTTGTACCACTGGAACGGGTATACATTACCTCATCTTCAAATTGTGTACCACTACTTCTCCTCTCGGACTTCAAACGACTTTCTTGTTTGACCATCTCATCCATCAATTGTTGGGGCTTATGGGCATTACAGTTGATATGGCGGAATGTCCTCCATGCCTCGTCATTCGTTGGAATCGCTCGGAGGATAATATACGCTGCTTCCATATCGCTCATACCTTTTCCTTCGGTATCGCAAAGTGCTACGTCACATAGTAGCGATTTGAATTTCTCGTTAAAACTCATAACGGAAGGGAAATCAGCAACCTTCAATGATCGAATATCATCGTTTATGCGGTGGAAATGCTCTGCTCCGGTCAGCTTCTGATCTTTCCTAATTGCACCCCACATCTTGCGTGAAGATTCGGCATCCCAATACTTCCGCCGAAAATGTGGTTCCATATAACTCGCCATCAACGCCTTAGCCATGACGTCTCTAGACCTCCATTTCATTTGTTCCTTGGTGAACTCCGTTCTGCCGGTGCTAGTTTCGGAGGGTGTGCTCGCAGGGTATGTTTCGGTCCCGTCTACTATAAACGTCAATCCTTTCCCGGCGATTAGTATCATCATATCGCGGGCCCATCTCTCATAGTTGGTGTCGTTCAACAACTCCACAACCAACTTCAGGTTCACACCTGACGACTCCGAATTGTATTCGGTCATGTCGAAAAAACGAGATGAATCTTTCTTCCGGATTGTTCGATCCTATAGTAAGTGTTCCTCTTGAATCCTACTTAACGCGAAAAGCTCATAACCTCTTGTGATGGAGGAGAATAGCAACCAATGACTGACTTGCACAGCGGTAGGTAGGAACACTGAAGGACTCTGTGGGAACTGGGGTAGTGGTAGGACGTGCACAAAAGCGTATGGTAAGGTAAAAACTGCTTCGCTCTCTCTCTCTCTAAACTAACGGTAAAGACAGGTGTATAAGTAAAACATAAACAACGTATCGCCATCATTCCATGAATCACCACACCTATCCGTATTCTCCAAAACATGCTATCCTTTCCTCCATACACTCCCGTAGTAACAAAGGAAAGACATGTCCGGAGAATCTTCCAACCTCCACACTAGTCTATCAGATATCGGAACTCTTCGCCAGACTCCCGAAACCTCCACAATCTGTCTCAATCGACCAACGTCGATCTAGAACCTTCAACAGGTGCAGAGATTATCGTGAATGCTTTGCCGAGGGCGCGAAATAGGCGGCCAAGTTTGTTTGTCCGTTCGCGGCGGGGGGGCAGTGAAGTATACCAGTCCCGGATTCTTCATCTACTGCCGTATTTGATTCTTTTGTATATGGAGCGTCTTTAAGGTGTGGGCTGGGTAATTGCTAGGGCCAAGAGTGTGGGGATGGAGGTTTCTGAGAGGATCGTTTGGGGGGAGGGGGGGAGTGTGGTTGGGCAGTAGGTGAAGGGAGTGTCTGGGTTTGGTGAGAGGAAGAATTGACAGGGCGTGGAGGAGGAGGTTGGCCGTGGATGGAAAGTGGAAGACGAAAAAGGGGGTGGAGGTGGGAGGAGAGGAGGGGAATTTGGTGCAGAATCGTGGGGAGACGAGGGATGAATCGGGGGAAGGGAGCGATTGTAATGAAGCTCGAAATACACCCGGTCTCTAGAAGTTATAGCCCAAGCTAGTTCAGTAGAGTTAGTAGAATTATCTGCGAGTGAGATTTTGTGAAACTGCGTCACAGTAAAGAATCAGAGGAGAAAATTAATAAAAAATGTAGGACTGTATGGGCAAGGGATTTTCTCCGGTACTGTCCTCTTACAGTGTACCAAATATTGAACTATGATACTTGGTTTGTTTGAAGTATCGTTTTGATAGTTAGTTTGTTTTATGTTTTGTTTTAAGTATCACTGTAATACTTAGTTTGTTTGAAGTATTGTTTTGATACTTAGTTTGTTTTAGGTTTTGTTTAAAGTATCGTTTTGATACTTAGGTTGTTTTACCAAAGTGTATCGCTTAATACCTTGGATTAGTTTTGCTCACACTATATAAGAACAAATTTGTGTATTTAAAGACAGTCCTATTCCACAATGGAGAGGACAAGCTTCGACAGACAGTATTTCAATATACTTGGTTGAATGGTTACTCTTTAGTTTCTCCAGTACAACTCCGAAGCCTCCTTTAGTTCATACAGCTCTCACCTCCTCTCTGGAAGAGCAGGCCGTCTATCAACTATCATTCACCTATCAAACCATGATTAGCACCTAGCAAACATGTTACATTTTTTTAACCTCAGCAAGTGGTTAAGAACCTGTCATTGGACTTAGGCCTGATCAGCCTATCAACGTCCACCCTAAAATGCTAGCAGAGTGAAGTGGCAGAATCACAGTACATTCAGCTTCTGCTCAAAACCAATATAGAGTCTCTGATGACCCAGAGTGGGAAGCAAATCCCATGAGAAGACCTTACAATAAAGAAATAAACTAGGCATTCTGCAAAGGACCCTAAAGACCCAGAAACTAACACAACAGAAACTCTATAACACCCAGAAGAACTCCCTACTACTCATAAGAAGACACCTGCAATTGAACCTCCCCATGTGTTAGGAGTACCTGATTCCGATAGCCTAGAAAGACCTCAGGTAGGGTAACCTTACCCGAGTTCAGAAATCTCAACCTCCAACACCCCCCTCCGGCCCCCTCACGGGGCCCACTCGTCATCATACACATCCATCTTAGTTGCATCCCATGACTATAGGGTTACAGAATTGATGGTATCAGATTAATACTGTATACGTCGCTGCCATACACCCGGCCAAATGCTGTTCACAGGATATATAAGAAGGGACCTCTGGCAAGATCTGAGAACTCTTGAGCCCCCTCCTACTTTACGGTTTTCACCCCTCATCCCTCAAGCAGGCCAACGGCATTGTACTTGACAAGCCAGGCAAGGCCTCCTATGATACACCAGCCTTCTTTCGCATCATAGTCCTCCTCCAAACCCTGTCCAAGATCCTGGAGCGTGTGGTAGCTGTAAGGCTAGCCGCAGTTGCTCGGGCCCTTGGCCTCGTCCACTCTAAGCAATGTGGTTCGCTATCTGGCATGGGCACTTTTGACGCCCTTGCTACCCTCTCTCATGAGGTCAGGCTTTCGCACAGCATGGGCCTTTGTTCCTCCACTCTTTTCCTTGACATCAAAGGGGGCTTTGATAATATCGACTCGGTTGCCCTGTGCGGTAAACTTCGCGAGAAGGGCGTTCAACCCTACCTTGTTTCATGGGTCCGATCCTTCCTGCACGGCCGGCAATGCCGCCTCCTATACCAAGGTTCTCCTAAAGTCCTCTCGCCAGTCCAGGTCGGCACCCCCCAGGGATCACCTGTCTCCCCTCTTCTTTTCCTGATTTATGTTTCCTCCCTCCACTTCCCAGTCCCCAACTGCATTATCCTCTCCTACGTCGACGACTTCGCTATAACAGTAGCTTCGCCTTCCTACAGACGTAACGTGCAGAAACTGCAAGGAGTTGCGTCATCACTCACATCGAAAGGCCGACGCATCGGTGTCACCTTCTCCCTCCCCAAAACAGAACTAATGCACTGGAGGACGCCCCAGCAGAGGGGGCCTCCATCTTGCCTCCCCGTCTCAGTTGACTCCATCCCCTACAAACCGGCCCAAGTTCTTCGGTGGCTGGGTTACTGGCTGGAGCCAGGGACTCCTGCACTGCACCGTGCCACCTCCTCCCATTTTACCAGACGCCTCGCCCTGGCTGAGGCTGCCCTCTCTACAATAGACCGACTCTCCCGTCCAGGCAAGGGGCTCGCCCCACACCTATGTCACCGACTCGCCTCCTCCCTTGTCCACCCCATCCTCCTCTACGGTAGCGACCTGCTCTCCCCCAACGCCAAAATGCTCGACAAGATGAGAGCGTTCTGGCACCAGGTGCAGAGGTGGGTTACAAACTGCTTCGCTTCCACCAACACGGCCATTCTCCCCTGTGAGGCCTTCCTCCCTCCAATTGACCTCCTGATCAAGCACCTACAGCGGCTAGCAGCGGTCCACCTCGTCTGCCTGCCACCAGAAATCAACCCTGCTTCCGCCCGCCTGGACCACTCCGTCCCAACTACCTCCTCCTTCCGGGCACCCCACTCCCTCCGCCTCCCTGGTTCCATCTGAGGCCGCCACCCTTGGGCCAGCCCCAACTACACCCCCCTGAGATGGTTCGCCAAACCACCCTCCCCACCCAACCGACATCACCTTCCTGTCGATGCAGTCACCCACCACGTCCACTTCATTATCGGTGGTCGTAGTGACCCGCTCCCTCCGGCAAACCCTCTCCTCTTGCCCCCCCTACAAATAGCCCCGCTTGGGGCCCCAGCCCTCTACGCTTCGCTCAAGGCCCGGTGCCGTGAGGAGCTCCTCGCCTCCTGGCGCCTCCTCTCGCCTCCCCCGCCCTACTACCTCTTCGGCCCCACCCTGCACCCGCACCCCTTCATGGGCCTGGGGCGTTTCCTTTCAGGCCGGCTCCATCAGATGCGCGCCGGCAAAAGCTACTTGGCTGCCCATCCCTCATGGCACAACACGACCCCTCTCCCCTCTGCCCTTGGTGCGAGGAGGGGGACGAGACGTTCGAGCCTGCCCTCCTGTCTTGTTCTGCCAAGTCTGCTGCCCGTGATCGCCACCTCCAGGGGATAACAGATGTTGGACCTGACTCTTCTCTATGGACCTCAATCCCGATGCTTTTGGGCCTCGGTCGATACCTTACCGCTACCAGGACTGGTTTCCCCCCCAACATGTATGCACAATATGCCCCCCACCAGCCTACCCTCTCCCCCTCCTCTTCCCTTCCCGCCTCGCCTCGGTTGTTGTTGGCTGGGTCGCCAAATAGTCTAAGTGGTGGAAGGTCTCCTGTTTGATTTTGTTACTTGTTGTTATTATGAGTTTTTTGATTTGTTTCCGTTACGATACTAGTTAGTTAGTAGTTTTCCTTTATGAGTCCTGTGGAGGCACTGCGTCGGTTATTGGACGCCATCGGAGGATCTGGTTTTTGGTTTTTTCTTTTGTTAGTTGATTGATTTTGGGTTTTGTTTCTGCCATAGCTAGCGCTGCACGCATGTTCTTGTACCTTAACCAAAAAATGAATACATGATATAAAAATAAAAAAAATAAAAAATGGCAAGATCTGAGAAGTGGAACGAAGTCAATCCATCAACTACTTGGGGAGTTACTCGGCTTTCAGGATATGACATCTGTGATATAGGCTGTAGGTGACGGGCCATTTTCGTACAAGGATATGATTTGAATGCTAGGAGGTTCGAGATAAAGAATCAACGCATTCACATCCACCCTCAAATAATTAGAAAGAGTCTAGAGCTTCTGGAAAACACTACCAAAGAAGCCAACGAGCTCCAAGAAGTGTTGCAACTATGACGTCAGGTATACCACGGTTGTGGGAATTATAACCAAGACAACATGAAGGTCCACCCCCTCTACATAGAACAACCAGGGGTTGCCGACCGAGGAGTTATGAGAATATTCAATAGAATGACTTCTCCTCTACAAACAGAGTATCATCAGAATAAATTCCATCAGTTAGTTGTTGAGTTATTACAACTAGAAGTCATTGACTATGGCAAATAGACAGAGGTAACTTTGTATCAAGACTGGTCCTCTGGACAATGGAAAACACTATTGGAGCCAACATACTTTGACTTGAGAACTCGACTACAGGTCTAAAGACTCTGAGAATCAGATAATTACTAGTGGTAACAAGGATGTCTTCCGGAAAAGAAATACTAATTACCGAAAAGGGTGTGATGGTTTTCAGGGTCTCTTGGTGTTCGCACCTTTATGGAGTACTCAACATTGCAAGTTAGATTTAAAGAGGTACATATTTTGTATGTTAGATAGATGTAGTCTGAGAACACTCAGATGTGGGATATAAATATCAAAGTGCCTCCCCAGCTTTAGACTTTATCAAGCAGTGGAGAAGAGACCTAAATAAAATAATATTGTCTTACGATTCTATTTTACTTTTTGCGCTCTTAGCAGTCATAAACGAAATGAGTTGCTTCCGAGCCTTCCTAGACAAATCTCCGTCTATACGAATGAATCTCGATTGGCCTAGACAACTTTAAGTCTATACCGGTTGTCTCCGCCTAACACCAAGATTTGGACTCAATCAGTGAATCTGATATGGCCAGCACAGGTGGCAGACCTTCAAGATCCTGTCCTACAGATATACAGAATGATGATATCCCTTTCTCTGATATTCAGATCCACCTATCCTCGAAGTTCACAGGAGAAGGAAAGGATCTCAAACCTAAAGCCTTTGAGTGATGGGCAACCGAAGTCACTCACTACCTCTTCTTGAAGAAGGTAAATGTTTAAAAGATCACTGCCGGCCTGTAGATAGGATCATTCTGCTAAGAAAAAGCAGTCGATGCATACCACCAATGCTTCAGCGAAAACACAGGAAATTCTAAGCTGAAAGGATCAATAGTAATAGACTATCTCAGAGCCTAGTTCCAATCATCTATCACAAATGATCTTCTGTTCAAACGATTTAATGAACTCCACCGAGTCAATGGATCCCACTTCAGAAGGATAACAGCTGTCGCGACAGATTTTGGGATGCTTAAGAACAGAATGGCAGAAGATAGTATCTCAGACTACATTCTAAAACGAAGATTCTATGATTGTATGCACCCTACACCCCAATGCAAAGTGGAGCTACTCAGTGTTCCCAAGCGTCCAGTCCATTCATCTTTCGCCTAGGACAGGACAGGCGCCAAATTTGAGACCTTTGCCTGGGATGGATGCCCAGTTGCACTCCATCCTGACATATGCCCTTGACGGATGGCTGGGCCCTATAGGTGTCTTAGCTTATGTTTTGTTTTCAAATTTCATTAGTATTAGGTTAGTATGATTTAGAAGTGAAACATTTTTATTCTAATGTAGAGAAGCTCAGGTTCTACTATCATATATCAATTGTCACTGGAAAGTAAGGTAGAAGGTTTAGAGAGTACAAGATCTGAGTGAATGAGACCAAGGGATGAGGACTCTGCTTTATCACCAGGATTTCTCAAAATAGTTAAACTTAGTCTCTCAAGTCTGGATTCATCAGCAAAAAATTATCCCGTGTCCGGCACCCGGGTACCACGTCCAGAAGCATCCTGTCTATTGGTTACACACCCTGAGTTCTGCGCGTTGGGAGTTACCTCACAACCACATCGACGTCCCATGCGTCCTGTATTACAACACTCCCTTCGCTTGTGTCCCGCACGCCGTTTCCTACGGCCCCGACGTCTCAATCACGTCCCGCGTATGTCGCACTAATTTTACCCTCCGGGTGCTCCACTCCCCTGGCTATGCCATCCCCACGTCTGGACACTTTGCCCACGTTCCCCAATTTGTGGACGTGCTCCGGGCACCCCAATTCCTGACGTCATTGCGTCTCGTTCTTCAGAACAATGCTTTCATAGTCAACACTGCGTCTTGCATGCTCACAAACCTCCTTTCCTCCTAGGACGAGTCTAGTCTCTCTCACCCTCCTTTCGCATGTATCCTAACGTCAGTGAGTTGTTCCATTATCACTATGCGGCCACATTGCCCCTCATCCAAATCTGCTATGCATTCTGACTACGTCTGGTCTGGTGAGTTTCTAAGTGTAATCTTGTCTCCGGTCCCGGGAGTCCCGTGAATCCCAACCAGGCCGTCCCATCTTGTCAGTGTCCCCGCTCATGATGTTCTTAATATCAGAATCACAAGATGCCTAATTCTCTTAAGAAATCTGTCATCCTATGTGCTATTAATTATCATTGTCTTTAATTCTACACTCAGGTTACCATACAATAATTTATATACTAGTAATACAAAGCCCCCATATACAGCATTATCTCTGTCCAAGTCTATTCCGACGTTTCCCTTGAGCCAGTATAGCCAGGAGATTTGGTCTAGCACCATTGCACGCCGGCGTGGTAGTGATCTTAGACCAAATCTCTGATTTTTTCACTTTTTTTTCCTTTTTTTTTACAAAAATGCTGAAAACCCCTATGGGACGTCATGGCCAATGGCAACGAGGGGTCATGAAGCCGCTGTCATTTGTTTGAAAGATTTGTCAATATATTTCATTGAACGTCTATAAATCGATCCCACTGTTGACGAGCCATCTCCAGTCCATCTGAGGGACCAAGTGGGCCAGGCCCACGTTGGTGCCTACATCTACTACTGTAAACCTTCGGGTCTCCAGCAGCTGCACCGTGACAAGACCATGTAACTCCAATGGGCTTCCCGAGTTAAGTACGTTCAACATCTACACACATGCCAGTCGGTAGACTCTGTCTTGGTACTAGGAGTCGCAGAGTTTGAAGAGTGTAAGGAATTGCCCAAGAAGACGTCCCCTCAGTGCGCCATACATTTGTTCTTCCCCAGCCTGTACCTATACCTAATCATTGCGACTAACTTTGTTTCGGAAGAGCTTGGTGCCCATGCATCTTGCACGGTGGATGTCGTAAACATCAGTTTCCTGAAATGCGAAAAGTGGGATTTCAAGTTACGTTAACTGTTCTACAGGGAGTGGTTGTAGTATTCAGAGATCTTCAGGAAGGTGACACTCGACAAGCAAGCTCTGTTGACTATAACAGAACAATTCGTCGCACATGGTCTCGTTTGAAATACCTAAGACCTTTCAAAGATCTCCAAGGTCGGTAATGTCAGAACGACGTCCCTGCAGAGCCCTACGATATGAAGGCGGTGGATATTCGTTACCTGTCTTGCCCAAAATATCAGCGACATCCACCAAAATATTAGCTCTGCCATATTGCAGTGAATCCAGATTTAAAACTCTCCTGCAGATTGAGTAATGTCTGAAATAGTGATCGAGAATCTGCCGCGCTGCATCATTTTTATTGGAACGTGGCCATCTAACTTTTACTTGTTTCTTATGAGCCAGCTCACAAAACTCTGTAGAGTACTACGGGATGTTGCCAAACCGGTAGACATGATCAGAGAAGTGATCAAGTAGATGCATCTTGATGAAGTTGAAATGGGATTCGGCATTAATCAATTCTGTACGTTCGTCGTCGTCTTCCTCTCAGTATCGCTGCTCCACATGGCATCGCTAGGAGGTAGGAAGATTTTGATCAGCAACAGTTCGATGCTGCATTTGCTCGTTACACTTGTTCCGAATCTTTGTCTGTGTTTCTTTAAAAGTTCTAAACTGCACGAAGATATCTTTTGTCGCATGAAATCGATTAAGATATTGATCCATATAATCCAGTGTTTCAGGCGTGTGGCTTTGGTATTGAGCCATCAGAGTGAAATCCAGTAATAGCCCAACACACCAGAGTGCAATTTCGAAGGGTTGCTGTTGCGTACTATCCGGCATTCTTAATGCTACCATGAGAACATCCGAAAGACAACGTCCCAAGTTCCTCATCTCCTTTCCTTGCCACTGCGTAACCTCATGGTAGCCTTTTTTGGGTACGAAGAACCCTGGGTACGATGGTAAAGATTTTCAGGTGTCATCAAATGTGTCCCGACGTCTGTGCTTCTTAAGAAACCCTTGATTCCAATCCATCATGGGCTTGAATAGTCCAAGATAAACCGTATGGAGCAAATCAGGCCGGTGAAGATTGGTGGGTGAAACTCGAGGAAGGCCATGAAAAATATTTCGTCCGATCTTAACACCGAGAGAATCAAAGGTGGTCTGCACGTCAGCCACTGTTAAGTCCACTGACCCAGACTGGATTTCTTGTTCCAGCTGATCATATCTGGCATAGTCTCGATATAGATACCCCTGTGGGAGTTCAATCCTAACATATCAGGAGGTATCTCGCATCCAGGACAGGCATTGGATTTTACTCCATGCAGTGTGATGTTTTCCAGATAGTCAGCAACCCACACCGCCAAAATAGGGAAACACATCCGTACATTCCCATCAACACTGTCAATTGGGACACCATTTAGAGAAGACTCATGCAAGGACTCGAATAGGAGCTCGAATATGCCTTGTAGTATGTCGGCGTTAATCTGTCTCTGGCATTCGTTCCCGGAGGATGCCTGTGGCAATTTGGGTGGGACAGGCAATAGCACAAGAAGAAGAACTGCCCTTATTCCTTGTTTGTTATGCTTAGCCAACTGAAGATTTCCGATCGTAATATCCACAGGCCACATCTTCTTATCACCCGAGCAATTGGTGAGGTACGTCTGATCAAACATTCCAATAATTGGAACCACCGTGGCACCAGATGGCTGTGCTTCCTGTTATCTGTTAGCCGTCGTATTTGACGAAAGGGGAGCAAAAAACTTTGGCATAGTATCTGAATATCCCACCACCAGTTTGCCATATGCATATCTGTATAATCTCTCTGTCCATTGAAATCGTATTCACATCGCGGTGTGTAAACGAAATCATCTTTGTACGCTATCTGTCGAAGGACATACTGCATACGGTCTAGAAGGTTACAGTAGTAGAAAGGCAAAGTTTTCATGCCATCTTGAACTTGACCTTTATGCCATTGTAGATATGGACCATATGGGTCAAGTATGCATAGAAGCTTCTCAAGTGTATTTACCAAGGTGTACAAAATGTCTTTGAAATTGCCAACGCCGTTGGAAAAATATTCATTAATTTGTAACTTGGATATCTTGCTTTGAATGAACCAAGATGCAAGTTTGAGTTCGTGTGCACTAGCAAATGGGGTAAATGGGTCCTTGCACAGATTTTGCTGCTCTTCGGTAAATTCAGTCACATATTCAATGGATTCCCCTGCATGAGGATAATGCTCCTCATCCCCAGGTGTTGACAGCGCATCGACCATGCCGACGGATTGTGCATCAAACCCATGCACAATATCATCTCCAGTTCAGTCTAGTTGGCAGGTAATTGGGTCGGCGTCTGATTCGTAGTCGGAATCCCGCTGACTGCTATCCTATTGTGGAGGGGTCGTGAGGTAATTCGCTGGATCCTACATCATGAAGACTCGCCACCGCGTCCGTATGCAACGTTTGCGATGCCAGAAGCACGCTGAGATTGGCATGGGCAGTTCGTATGTGTTTTTTATATGAACCTGCGATTGAGTATTTCCAGCCACAAAATGCGCAGTTGGTAGGCATTGTGTGATAGCTAGGTTTTCGCAAAGCTTGTAGCTACGACGAGCAAGTGGAACGTAAACTTTTACATGATGGAGTTGGGGGCACGGCCCAGTATAGTGAATGTGAGACACAGCTAATGGCCTGTTCGGTTTACCGCATGCGATGAAAACAGACTCGGAGGCGTAGTAAATGGACCAGAGAATGCTTGGAAGTCTCAACTTTGAATTCCTAAATAATCATGAAAGGTTTTTAAGGTGGTAAGAACGTTATGGACTCGAGCAGCATCTAAACTTAAACCACGAAGACCGAAGGAAGGCTATACCAGGAACAATATTCACAACACCCATGGCGCCCACAATACCAGCACGCAGAACGAACCACTGGACGGTCCAAATAATAACCACTTGCAGTATGTGCACAAGCTAATTGTTCCGAAGGGACACAAAGCTCCAGAAGGACACATATACCAGCTACTAGCTTTTGCTCTCACTGGTGCAATTACTGTAGGGAGGGTCAGCTATGAGAAAATCAGCCGGTATAAGACGCGGCTTATGTTTGGCCAGGATGACTTCGGCAGGCAGCTCTATGCAGCATGGCGAAATACTATCAAAGAGCAGATGTTAGCGCAGAATTATACCAATATCAATACTTTCCTGGACGACAATTTCAGCGAGATCTTCCATGGCATGAGGAGATTGCGCCCAGCATATAACGCTCTTGTGGTGGCGGCGGCTAATGACATGCTGCAGAGATGGCAGATCGAGGTGGCCTTCATTGCTCTTATCAAGAACTATGGTAAGAAGTTGACCGACTCTCTTCTGAAAAAACGTACTCCTCAAAAGGTGCCGGGGGCACCAGTGATCGTCCCAGAGCAAGTGCTGGTTGAAGAGATCTTGTTGCCAATAGGTGCCCTGGCTGTATGAGGTGTCAATGCACCACAAGCTCCTGGGCTGAAAGGTGCCCCGTATGCTGAAATTGCTGAAAATGATGCAAACCTCCGTTCTGCGCCGACCGACAAGACAGATCGCAATGGTAAATGTACCGCCGCAGGTGTCACAGCTATCGAAGAGGGTGCCGATGGCACTAACGCCTATTCTAGACCAACTGTCAAAAAGATTCCCGTTGAATTGAGTTTCTCCAGAGGTGTTGCAACTGCGGAAGTTCTAGATGATACTGACGCCTATTCTGCTCCAACCAACAAGAAATACCACGATGGTAAACACGCCGCTGGAGGTATCGCAGCTGTCGAAGATGGTCCCGACGACCACAATGTCTATTCTTGACCCACTGTCAAAAAGGTTAGCGTTGAATCGAGCTCCTCCAGAGCTGTCGCAACTGCGAAAAAAGATCTAGGTAATACTGACCGCTATTCTACGCCGACTGACAAGAAACGTTGCAGAGGTAAACAGGCCGCCAGAGGTGTCGCAGCTATTAAAGAGGGTCCTGACGACACTGACATCTATAAACCACGACAGATGGTAAAAGGAGTCCCGCGACACCCATTATATAGTATGCAAACTGGTTAGCTTATTTCCCTATCTGCTGTTAGAATTGAGTCTCCACTTACTAAGAAAGTATAAATTGGAAGGCACTACTGTGGCGCCCGTGGGTGGTGTGTATAGTTTGGGTCCATCTGTCAATCCATGCTGCCGGTTGGAGGAGGTCAAACAGGTGGGCAGCGGAGGCTTTGCCTGACTATTGAGTGCTAAATCGGCGACCTCCGCACATCTTCGGAATAAGGTTTGGTGCGTTAGATTCATCTGATATTTGCGGATTGTGCGCCTTGGTTATGAGATTCATATTGGTCCACCGCATTCGCTATATGCTGAGCGCCACAGGTGAAGGAAGTCAGGCACTCCACCAGTTGTCACCACAACCACTATCCTCATTGGATTACGTCTTCATCCAGGATAGTGAAACGATGCGCACCTGGCTGCTCTCCTACCCAGTGGAGCAGGACCTGTTAGATCTCTTGGTGTATTGTTACCGCGATGAAGGAGACAATCGGCAAGAAACGCCCACTCTGAGGGGGCACCCCTATTGGGCCGAAGATGCCATATTAAATATGAGTCACGAATGAGATCCAACAGTGGGCCAGATTTATACCATTGGTGCCAGGTGGAATATTCAGACCGACGGTGATGTGAACGATAACCGTCCTAGGGTATGCTATATGTCTTAGACCTCCATGCTCTACTGTTGACATGTTATGGAGTTAGGTTACGACTAGTGTGGCTCAAAGTTTTCAAGTACAGGTGACGTCTCTTGGTATCTGACTAGGGTACGGCTCGACCACTTAAGGTATCCGCACGCTTAGTGAAGATACCCTAGAACTCCATGCGTACTCCATGATATGTTTACAATTTCAGTACATGTATTTAGTACTTTAGATCTATCTACTAGTATTTGTAAAAAGTTTTAATTTTATTCATTTCCTAGCCATAGATACACATAGTCTATGAAAGCAGTACAGTTGTCCTGCGATGTGCAAAGATCTCGCAAGCGTGTTTCCTTGTCCCTGCTCAGTGTTGTTTGTATCAGAACCCTCCACCCCCCCCTCGGGGTCTTCCATGACAACAGCGATACCATTCTGACTTCTCTTCCACCACGACAGCAATGTCCTTCTGCATTCTCCCCTCACAACAACCAGGACCACATCTCACACTACGACCCCCTCCCGACGACCATATCAACCTCTTTCAGTCTTCAGCCCGGGGCCAATGTCCAAGACTCACACTGCGACCCCCCTCCCTCAACGACCATATTGACCTCTTCTGTCTTCGGCACAGGGCCCACATCCACGACTCTAACTGCTACCCCCCGCTGACGAACATATCAACGTCTTTCTGCATTCTCTCGTCTCAACCACGACCACATCTTACACTGTGCCCCCCCCCCCCTGACAATTATATCAACCTCTTTCAGTCTTTGGCCCAGGTTCCACGTCTAAGACTCCCACGGCGACCCCCGCTTGATGACCATATCAACCTCTCCCTGTCTTCGGCCCAGGGCCCATGTTAACAACTTGTACTACGACCCCTCCTGAGGAACATATCAATGTCTTTCAGTCTTCGGCCCGCGTCCCACATCTACAGCTCTCACGCCAACCACTTTACTGTCCGCCGTCCCCCAATTATATCAAATAGCACCCCGAAGGTCTCAAGGCCTACTATCGCAAACCCCTAGGTAACATCCATCCAATCTTGGTCTACTGATCTTCACTAACACAATTGCAGACGCCCTACCACCTAAGATCACGAAAGTGCCGCTAAGATAGGGAAACACGCCGCGGCCGGACCTGTCAACAGTGGGCGCAGCAATTGCGCAGTTTGCGCGGGAACACAGCAGATATTGCCCTCTTTGAGCCAGCCGTAGAGGACTCCCGGTAAGTGAAAATCTTCCAAGGTACGCACCTGTTTGACATAGTAAAACTAACTCTCTTAATTCAATTAGGGGGCGCTAAGGCGAAATCACCTACGCCAAGAGCTGGTGTGGGTTCCCGGAAATGCGCACCAACACCTCTCTCTATAGAGCGTGGCCGGGGTCTGTCCGGAACTTCATAGCAAGGCGCTCCTGAGACCTCCGCCAACTTACCAACTCCCAATTGAAGTCGGTCGTTATGTTTGCCCACTCCCTTTCCCCCATCAAAGGCCAGAAAAAGCTTACGCAAAATAAGCACCAGATCGACAATGTTGGGGAAGTCAAACATCATCTGAGGATCTTAGTCCGAGACACAGCCAAGAAACTCCAGACGACGATCAAGCATCTGTTTGAGGAGTGAGCAGTGGTGGCACCTGAGGAGGGAACTCTGGGTAAGTATCACTGTCCATCTTTTCTCTGTTAGCCCTAGACTAACAATTATTATCAGCGCCCAAACCCGATTGGTCCTTCCTGTATTGTCCACGGGCAATATAGGTTCACATCATTCGCCGAATAGGTATGCTGGTAGACGGCCACCTGTTCCTTAGCTACTCCTGATATTCCAAAGACACGGACCGGGAAATGGCCTGGGGGGTCAAGGAATCACCGAGCATCTAAGCGGCGCTCTGGGTAGTCAGGAGGCAATGTATGGAGGAGGAAATCGGGTGCTCCCGATATCTCCTCCGGGCCACTGGTCAGGGCGCATGCGCACTTAGCCGTGCGCTGACTGAGCCTCTCCCTCTCAGGGATCTCATCTTTTTAAATAATAATGAAGACATTCGGGTGTAGGTTCTCGCCAACGAGGGCAATGACCCCCTCAACCTTATGGTCTTGGCACCACAACTGGCTGACTGAGAGGATGGAGACTAGACTCCCGAGCCAGCCAACCACAGATACCCTTTTTTCGACCGCGAGTTCTGGGATCGCTGTTGGTTCTGTGGAGATATCGTGGGGGGGGGGCAGAGGAGGGGGAGGAGGAGGAAGGGGAAAAGGAGCGTGAGGAGGGGGAGGAGGTGGAGGAGAAGGAGGGGGAAGACTCTTCGGCCTCATTAGCCGAAAAGTCTGAAGTTCCTGCAACATCTCTCTGCGAAGAAGCAATTATTATTGAGGATGTAAGTTCCTTTGCGTATCAAGATTTTTGATAACTCGTTAACTAATTACGTAAACAGGAATCAGAACCGGATACCCCATAGCCCTCTTGACCCCACTGCCCTACTTGCCCCACCTATCTTATCACCTGTCGCAATTGTGACGAAGTAAGTTACCCAAAATTGCTGCATTCAAGAAAATAGCATTACTAATAGCAGATATAGGACAACGAACTGAAAGCCCCTGGCCCCACGAGATCTCACCACGTAGCTTGCCCCACCACCGGTCTTGAGATCGACGAGGTAAGTTTCCTAAAGTTCAACTTATTAATAAATCTCCATCGCTAATGGCAGATATAGGAGGACGAACCGTAGACATCTGGCCTCCTGAGACCCCACTGCCAATGGCGCACCACCCACCCCACCCGTCTTGACATTTATGAGGTAAGTTTTCCAAAAATCAAGTGATTAAGAAAACTCTGCCACTAATAGTAGATATAGGATAATGAACTGGATGCGTCTGGTCTCTCGAGACCCCACTGCCTACCCCGACCCACCCACCCCACCACCTGTCCTGATGTCGAGGAGGTAAGTTCTCCAAAATTCAAGTTATGGAGAAAACTGCATAGCTAATAGCAGATATAGGACAATGAACCGCATGCACCTGGTCCCTCGAGATCCTGCCGCCACCTCCATCAGACCACCAGTGCAGACCCTGGCCCACCCAACCCATCCGAGCTTAAAATGGTCCAAAGTGTTGTGAACCTGATCCAACAACACCCTTGGATCACCGACTAGCTTACCCCGTCTGCAGGCCAACCTAGACACCTCCGCAGACACAATGGGGCCTATGATACCCTCCCGATCAACTCTCTCGAGAGTTGTGACCATTGTCCTAAAATACCCACCATACAACATTCCTCGACCGTGATTTTCCCAACTGCCCTCACAACCCCTGTGTCTGCAGCTGTTCGTCCATCTTCTGTGACCTCCCCACCAGCGATTATCTCGCTGGCTCCCGCAACTCTTGTGTCTACAACGGTTCATCCATCTTCCGTGACCCTCCCGCCAGCCATTGTCCCGCCAGCTTCCACAACTCTTATGTCTGCAATGGTACGTCAGGCTCCCGCAACTCTCACGCCAGCAATTGTCCCATTTTGTTAGGCATAAAGAAAATGCACAGACCTCTCGGTAGGGTAACTGCGCACAGACCCTCATTTATCGAGAGCCTAACACCCCCCTCCGGCCCCGTTCTGGGGCCCGCACGTCCTTAGCGAGATTTCGAAGAGTTGCGTCCCATGACTATAATGTCATCTAAATGAAGACCACTTCATAACACCATATACGTCACTGCCGTACGTCCGACCGGAAGCTGTTCGCAAGATATATAAGACGGGACCTCTGGGTACCTCTGAGAACACGCTCCACGCCCCCTATTTTCCTGACCATAACTTTCTTGCGCATTCTCAACACCATTGCATCTGGTGTGACTCCTCACTTTTGCCCGCCTACCCCCCTTTTGCTTAGGCTTCAAGTCTCTGCCTCGCGCTCCAATGTCTGACATTGGTTCTGCCCACCCCTCTAGGGCGAGCTCAGCTCAGCCCCTCCACCCTGCAGTCTTCGCGATCCCAGCCCTCCTACAGTCCCTACAGCCTGTTCTTGGAGATGCTTTCTCCTCCGTCCCCCCTCTCATCTCGTCGGACCTTTGCGACCTCAGCGAAGGCGAGGCTATCCTCATCCCTCTCCTGGTTGCCACCCTCAATGGGCTCGCCACCACCAACGAACGGATCGACCTCCTCGCTAATAGAGTTCAGGGGTTGGCTGACCATTTCTCCGCTGCTCAGACCCCCTCGCTTTCATCCTTAGCCCCTATTGAGTCAGCTCTGCGTGACCTGTCACAAAGGCTCTCCCAACCACCCCCCCCACATCAGCAGGCTCCAGCGCCTCCAGCTCCGCCCCCTACCCGTAAAGGGAAAGAATTCCCTCCCCCGGCCCCACCACCCCAGTCCAACACGGCACAACTTCCTGCCGTCCCACACCCCCAACTGGCCCCCTCCCGCTCACCTCTTTATCAGGTTGGTGCGATTGTGGATGGGTACGACCTTGATACCCCCCACTATGACACCGTTACGGGTAAGAACTACGGCAACCCCGAGGCCTACGCGGTCAAATACCCCAACTCGTGGGAGGCCCGGACCTTCCGAGACTGCAAATACGCCCACCTCTCTGAATGGACCCCTGGCAACATGGATCCAACCTACCTACGCCCTCCTCGCTAATTCTCCCTGGCTGCAGCCGCCGGAGACCGGAAGAAGCCCAAGGGGCCTAAGTCGAAACCTCCCTCCGCTGCACAAGTCGCATCAGGCACCACGGCTCCTCCTGTTAATGAGGCTCCCATCCTGCCAGCAGCACAATGTCGTATCTTCACCCCTCGCTCCTCCCCTTCCCTCCATCCCAAAGCCGAAAGAATTTCCGCGACCCTCCCCGACATCGCTGCCTCGGTCCTCCGCGAGGCCAACTGCCCCCTACCTCTCTCCCTTTCCGCCCAGGTCAACGACAGAGGCTCTGTCACCCTCGCCGTCCTCGACCCATACACTCCCACCACCTCCTACGCTCCGTATTATCAAGCTCTCGCCAACCGCCTCAACCAACTATCCCCGGTAGGCGACAATGCCTACCTCCCCTTCCGACCTGCCCCCAACGAGACCCAACTCGCCATCCACTCCCTCCCCCTCGCCTACCTCCCAGAAGACCAAGACGCCCTCCTCCCCCTCCTCCAGGAGTCCATCCGTAACGCCAAGGGCGTCACAATCTTCTCAGCCCGATACCTCAACCGCGACTTGGAATCCAGGATGTCCAAGTCCGCTACCTCCGTCGTTGTCACGGTCGCTCCCGAGGACCTTAATGCCATGGGAGCCTCGATCCACCTCTTCTCTCGAAGGCGCCGTGTCGAACGGGCCTTCTCCTCCAACCGCTTCACCCAGTGCCGCAACTGCTGGAAGTTCGGCCATCAGGCCCCTAGATGTAAGCTGGATCACCCGGTATGTCCAATCTGCTCCCTCTCGCACACACGTTCGGCGCACCGCTGCCAGAACCCCACCTGCCCGAAAGTGGGCAACACCAAGGCGGTCGTCAACTGCTGCCCCTCCTCAACTGCTTCCTGCCCTAACTGTAAGGAGCCCCACGCGGCAACCGACAGGGACTGCCCTGAACGACCCGCCCCTACCCCCAAAGACCCCTCCACCTCACAGCCATTAGGTCACGATGACGAAGATGGCATGGATGTTGGCCCTGACCGGGCTGACTCTGGTGCTGGTCCCTCCACCCCGAGACAAACTCTTGCCCCACCTTTTGCAACTCCCCACCGCCCCCGTCATCGCGTTCCGCCCGAGACCCCCCAAACAGCAACTCATTCCTCCTCCAGGGCCAGCATCCCTCCCACCCACGGGGACTATGACCCAGCCCAAACCGCAGAAAACCCCTCCGGCTTGTCCAGGTAAATGCCTTCTCACCACTCTCCCCCCCCCAGGCCCTCAGGCAGGGATCCTGGTCTTTTAAACCTCTCCTTCGTTCAGCATAACAGCTTGGGTAGATGGGATGTTTTTCTTTCTTTGTTTCAAAGTTTTTCTGCTTTGCCCTCCTTACCTGCAATTGTGGCCATACAGGACCCCCCTGTATGGCGGGCACATTTACCTTCCTTCCCTCGTTATAAATGTTTTTCTCCTCCTTCTTCTTTTGGCAAGCCGCGTGTGGCTTGCTACGCTCTTTTGTCCTTTCTTGAAGTTGTTTCCCTTTTGCCTGTGTGGGTGGGTCAGTCTGCCAACGTGATGGCGGTCGACTTATTCTCCGATGCAGGCTTCTGCTCCTCCTCACAAACTCGCCTTCGGGTATACAATGTATACAACACCCAGGACACCTCAACCCATACCCATATTGTTCCCCCGAATTATGTTTTCCTGCATAAAGTTTTCCCGTTTTTGTTATGGGAGACTTTAACCTCCACTACCCTCTTTCAGACCCACTACGGGTCATCTCATCTGCACATCTTAGAACGTCGGTTCCTTATTTTAAGCTGGCTTCTTTACATGGCTTTTCCCTCCTTAATACTCCTGGTGTGTTTACTTATTTTCCCTTTGCCTCAGTGGGCAGGCCCTCCATTCTGGATCTTTCCTTTGCCAATAGCACGGCAGCCCAACTCTTTGCAGAATGGGCTACACCACTCCCGTCCACTGGCTCTGATCATGTTCCGATCCATATTTTACTCTCCACTCCTTTACTGCGCCCCCCTGCCCCTACGTCAGCCTGGGCCAAGACCAATTGGTCTGCCCTGGGTGATGCCCTTAAGTTGTTTGTTGTTGCCCCGCCTCCTGCCCTCCTGACCTTGTCCTCTGCCACGACCTGGTTCGACAGCAATGTTGACCGCCTCCGCACCACTCTCCTCCTGCACACCCCCCTCAACCGCATGTCGACCCACTCAAAACCTTGGTGGTCGCCACTCCTCTCCTCTCTCAGAATCTCCTTCCACTCCGCTACACGTCGTGCCCGCAAGGCTCCCAGTGTGGACTCCCGAGCCATGGCCCGGACATCCCGCAACGCTTACTTTAAGGCCATCAAGCAGGCTAAGCGAAAGCACTGGGACGACTTCCTCTCCTCTGCAACCCCGAAGACTGTATGGACAGCCAAGCGTTACGCGATGGGGCGCCCCCCTGACCGGTTTCCGTCTTTCCCGGACGCTGACACTCTACTAGCTGTCAACACCGCCCTCCTGACTCATGTTTTCCCCCCTAGAGAGTCCTCCTCCCCCCCTACTATCCTACGGCCCTTCAGGGACCTTGACGTCCTCACCAAGGAAGAAATCTCCAAGGCCCTGGCATCCAGCTCAAGCTCATCTGCCCCTGGCCCCGACCACGTCCCGTACTCGGTATGGAAAAGGGTACACGGCACTAACCCAAAAATCCTCACCTCCCTCCTGGGCCCCCTCCTGCCATATGGTTTCCACCCCTCATCCCTCAAACAGGCCAACGGCATCGTGCTTGACAAACCCGGCAAGTCCTCCTATGACACACCGGCCTCCTTCCGAATCATTGTCCTCCTCCTAACCCTTTCCAAGATCCTGGAGCGTGTGGTAGCTGTGAGGCTAGCCACAGTTGCTCGGGCCCTTGGCCTCGTCCACCCTAACCAATGTGGTTCGCTATCAGGCATGGGCACTTTCGACGCCCTGGCTACCCTCTCACATGAGGTCAGGCTTTCGCACAGCATGGGCCTTTGTTCCTCCACTCTTTTCCTTGACGTCAAAGGGCGCTTTGATAATATCGACTCGGTTGCCCTGTGCGGTAAACTTCGCGAGAAGGGCGTTCAACCCTATCTTGTTTCATGGGTCCGATCCTTCCTGCACGGCCGGCAATGCCGCCTCCTATACCAGGGTTCACCTAAAGTCCTCTCACTGGTCCAAGTCGGCACCCCCCAAGGCTCGCCTGTCTCCCCACTTCTTTTCCTGATATACGTCTCCTCCCTCTACTTCCCAGTCCCTAGGGGCATAATCCTCTCCTACTTCGTTGACTTCGCTATAACGGTAGCCTCTGCCTCCTACAGACGCAACGTCCAGAAGCTACAAGTAGTCGCACACTCACTCACATCAAAGGGAAGGCGCATAGGTGTGGCCTTCTCCCTCCCCAAAACAGAACTAATGCACTGGAGGACGCCTCAACAGAGAGGGCCCCCCTCCCCCCTCCCCGTCTCAGTGGACTCTGTCCCCTACAAACCAGCCCAAGTACTTCGGTGGCTGGGCTACTGGATGGAACCCGCGACTCCTGCACTGGATCGGGCCACCTCCTCCCATTTCACCAGATGCCTCGCACTGGCTGAGGCTGCTCTCTCTACGATAGACCGCCTGTCATGGCCGGGCAAAGGCCTTGCATCACATCTCTGCCATCGACTTGCTTCCTCCCTAGTCCGCCCAATCCACCTTTACGGCTGCGACCTGCTCTTCTCCAACTCCAGAATGCTTGACAAGATGAGGGCGTTCTGGCACCGGGTACAAAGGTGGGTGACAAACTGTTTTGCTTCTACCAATATGGCCATTCTCCCCTGTGAGGCCTCCCTCCCTCCAATTGACCTCCTGATCAAGCACCTTCAACGTTTAGCGGCGGTCCGTCTTGTATGTCTGCCGCCGGAGATCAACCCAGCAACAGCCCGCTTGGATCACTCAGTCCTGACTACGTCCCCCTTCAGGGCACCCGACTCCCTCCGCCTCCCTGGTTCTGTCCGAGGCCACCTCCCTTGGGCTGGACCCAACTACACCCCCCTGAGATGGTTCTCCAAACCGCCCTCCCCGCCCAACCGATGTCACCTGCCTGTTGATGCCATCACCCACCGTATTCACTTCATCATTGGCAACCGCAGCGACCCCCTTCCTCCAGCGAACCCTCACCTCCTGCCTCCCCTACAAGTGGCCCCGCTTGGGGCCACTGCCCTCTACGCCTCACTCAAGGCCCGGTGCCGTGAGGAACTCCTCACCTCATGGCGCCTCCTCTCACCTCCCCCTCCATATTACCTCTACGACCCCACCCTGCGTCCACACTCCTTTATGGGCCTGGGGCGTTTCCTCTCAGGTCGGCTCCATCAGAATCACGCCGGCAAGAGCTACTTAGCTGCCCAACCCTCATGGTACGACACCGACCCCTCTCTCCTCTGCCCCTGGTGCGAGGAAGAGAATGAGACATTCAAACATGCCCTCCTTTTCTGCTCTGTCAAGTCTGCCGCCCGCCGTCGCCACCTCCAGGGGATAACAGATATTGGACCTGACTCTTCACTATGGACCTCGATCCCGGCGCTCTTAGGCCTCGGTCGTTACCTCACCGCTACCAGGACTCGTTTCCCCCCTGACCTGTATTCACAATATGCCCCCCGCCAGCCTACCCTTTCCCCCTCCCCTTCCCTTCCCACCCAGCCTCGGTTGTCATTGGCTGGGTTGCCAAATGGTCTAAGTGGTGGAAGGTCTCCTGTTTGATTTCATTACTTGTTGTTATTATGAGTTTTTTGATTTATTTCCGTTACGATGCTAGTTAGTTAGTAGTTTTCCTTTATGAGTCCTGAGTAGGCTCTGCGTCAGTTATTGGACGCCATCGGAGGATCTGGTTTAGGTTTTTTCTTTTGTTAGCTGATTGATTTTGGGTTTTGTTTCTGCCATAGCTAGCGCTGCACACACGTTCTTGTACCTTAACCAAACAATGAATATATGATATAAAAAGTAAAAAAAAAAAAAAAAAAAAAATGGCAAGACCTGAGAAGTGAAACGTAGTCAATCAGTCCACTACTCAGGAGGTTACTAGGCTTCAAAGATATGACGTCTTTGGCAAAGGCCGTCAGTAACAGGACCTTTTCGTACAAGGTCGAGATATGAATGTTAGGAGGTTCGGGATAATGAACCAACGCATTCACATCTACCCTTCAATAATCAGAAAGAGTCTAGAGCTCCTGTAAACACTACGAAAGAAGCCAACGAGCTCTAAGGAGTGTTGCAACTATGATATGGGGTGTATCGCAGTTGCGGGATTTATAACCAACACAACACGAAGGTCCACCCCCACTACATAGAACAACCAGGAGTTGCCGACCGAAGAATTATGAGACTACTCAATAGAATGACCTCTTCTCTACGAAGAGAGAATCATCGGAACAAATTCCATTGATTAGTTATTGAGTTATCACAACTAGAAGTCATCCACTCCGGCATATATGCAAAGGCAACTCCGTATCAAGACTGATCCTCTTGATGACGGAAAGGACTATTGGAGCCAACATAGTTCGACTTTTGACCTCAGCTACAGGTCAAAGGACTCTGAGGATCAGATAATTACTACTGGTAACCAGTGAGTCTTCCAGACAGAAAATAGTAATTACCGAAGAGGGTGTGATGGTTTTCAGGGTCTCCCGGTGTTCGAACCTTCATGGAGAACTCGATGTTGTGCATTAGATTTAAAGAGGTACATATTTTGTATGTTAGATAGATGTCATCCACTAACACTCAGACGCGGAATATTAATATCGAAGTGCCTCCCAAGCTTTAGACATCATCAAGCAACGGAGAAGAGACCTTAACAATATAATATTGTTCTTACGATTCTATCCTACTTTCTTGCGCTCTTAGTAGTCATAAACGAAACGAGTAGCCTCCAAGCCTTCTTAGACAAATCTCCGTCTATACGAAAGAATCTCGATTGGCCTAGACAACCTTAAGTCTATTCGGGTTGTCTCCGCCTAACACTCTCTCCTGCTAGAGGAGAAATTCTTCTCTTAAATATGCTTATAATCTCTCAGTCAAAAACTCCTAGGTATTCTATGTGATAGGGGTTAGTCATTGCATAGTATTGATGATAATTTTTGCAACCCCGTTACCACCTCTAATATAGAAATGACGGTCCTTGAAGCTTGCTGGCTTCTATGATCATGTTTTCTTAGAGCTCTATACTCTTCTAATTAATCAAGAGTGGATGTGAATGTATTAGTTCTATACCTTGGAGCCTCTAATATTCAACATCGTGACTTTGCACGAAAGAGTCCCGTTACTTACAGCCTATGCCCAAGATTTTTTATCTTTGAAACCTCATACCTCCCTGAGTAGTTAACAGGTTAACTTTGTTCCACTTCTCAGGTCATGCCAGAAGACCCTTCCTAAATATTCTGTGGACAGGATTCAGTCGGCCTAATAGCAGCAACGTATACGGTATTATTCTAAAACATTCAATTCTGTGATGCTATAGTCACAAGATACAACTAAAGTTAATGTGTATGATGAGGTGCAGGCTTTGTAAAGGGGCTGGAGGGGGGTGTTAGAGGCCAGGAATTCTGATTCAAGGTAATGTTACCCTACCTAACGTATTCCTAAGCTATCAATTTCAGATGCTCCTAATATAAACAAAGCTTAGAGTAGTATCTATATAAATAGTTCTACATGATCCATATAAACCCCATATAACTATGAGATATATGAGGACGAAACATAACTACAGCTATGTAAAACTATAATTTAAGTATGAAAAGCATAAGAGCAAACATGTTTGACTCTAAAAATCTTCCAAGTGAACCCCATAGAGCATGCATGAATATAAGAGGATATGAGGGAAACTACTGTGAGTCTACAGAAATAATCACAGATATCAAGTCTGGGAAGGCACTAAAGATAATGAGATATATTGTAAAGTAAAGAAAGAAACACATGCATAATCCCTATTATTTTCATGAGATATTAATAAAACAACATAAAACATGTCCTAGCTGTAGCAATTTGTAAGGTGTTTAAGCATGGTGAAACACTAACCCAGTATAAGTGAATATGCACTATTATCACAAAAATTTACATATGAAATAAATCTGAAATTTCGTCAATCTTGATTACAAATTTCACATTCTTCCGGCCTCTATGATAGTGCAGCAGTTGAATGGAAGAGAAAACATGACAGTCAAGGTCGGGGAAGGTCAGGGCGTGACAAACATCAGTTCCGATAACCCGACACTTACTGAGAATCAGGGTATAAAGCAGATTAATAAAGGACAGTAACGCAATGACGGGTCGGTGGTCGAGAGAGGACTTCTCCCGCTAGAGTTGGACATATCCTTATTGAGCTTGGTCGATTCTACAGGATCCATTACCAACTATACGCTATCTCGCGGGTCCATTTCTTTTCTGTATGATGCCGCAGCTCAACGATCTCCTTCCAGCTCCATCTTTGCTCTTCCCACCACCATTACTACCGGCAACCCTTCCTTCACTTTTCATTTGGTACCCAGGGATCTGGCAACTGCTCCTTCTCTGTGATTGAACTTTCGCCGCTATCGTCTTCCGCTCCGCACCTTTTGAAATTCAGAACCACAGTTAATTGATTGAAACTCGAAGGCCTCCCGTGACAGGATGCGGATTTTCAGCTTCCCCACTTTCTCAACCTCTTGTTTCGTCGTCACTTCATTTCTCTCCTCCTCTCGCTATCTTGGCGCTTGTAGCTTGGCCTTCCCCTCTGTTTCTCTTGTCCAGAGTTCCCATGTCTCTATTCTTCTCTGTGCTTTACCAATTGCTCCAAACGTGGCAGCAAACTGTAGGTTCAAATTGGTCGTTTCTCAGCTTCCTGCTCCCTCACCTCTAACAAACCCCTCCCCTCCCTGGACAGCCTACTCCCGTACCCACGGAATTGACCGAAATTCCCTCCTCACAGCCCCACCCCCCCACTTTGCCCGCCGATTTGATATCATACTAATCCCCGAACTACCCGGAATAGAGTCCCACCCCTTCCTTCTCTCGCTTGGCACTACCATCCATTCTTTAAAGGGTCAATGAACCGCATCTCATATAGGATCGGGGTACCCCTCAGCCTTGTTCACCAACTTTTGTATTTCTTCACTCCTCTACGACCTATGATACCAAAAAGTTTCCTTCCATAATGGATGATAAAACTTTTATTACTATGCACGACGTAGCACCTGGTGATATGCGCCTGGCCTTTATCGCATAGCTCTTTAACGACATCTCTTGTCGAGGTGGTGAAGTTGGCATTGGGAACGGTGTCTACCAACTAATGAATTTTTTAAAAGAGTCGAGGTCGCTTCATGCACCCCATTCACTTTTGCCCAGGGATTTTTGGGAGGCCACGCTTCGAGTATTTTCATAATGAGAGGCCATTCGCTCAATCGGTTCATGGGAGGGGAGCGGAGTTGGTTAAGGCCGCCGTGCCCTCCTATTGCAATTTGAAGACCGCCGATGGAAATTGTCACCTGTGAGTGCATCTTCATAGTAGAATGATCTATTGTTGTGGAGTCGGCTAGTTTGTACTGGCAGACCTCGTGAAGCAGGGGTTTGTCCTCACCGATTGCTACACCATGATCCTAGTCTCACTGCCATGCATAATGCGGGTGATATTTGATGATTGTATTAATACATCCCTCGTCGTTCATAGGTCACGCTATTGGTGCCCCTACGATTCGAAGGGCTTTCCCTTCTTTGCCTGCAGATCCTAGATTCCCCATGCTGAGCCATAGCCCTGGGGAATTTAGAGCACCACCACCCGGGACACATGGACCACGTGTTGCATTAATCCTAAATCGATTCACAAAAACCTCTTCCATCGGATTCTTATATTCGTCCCCGGCACTGAATGATCTGCTAGGGGTCGAACTCCATAGCTCGGTTAGGATAGGTTTCTAATAGTGCATTCAACCGGAGTATCCGGAGGATGCCATACAAGCCGTTGAGCGAGCCGAAGAGAACTACTCCATTGCTATATCTGAGGTTCATTTGGCTGAATCCCGGAGAGGGTCCGGGCGGTTGGGACCCTACCTACGCTGGAGGCAGCTATGCCGCAGACGCAAACAGTAGCACAAACGGAAGGGAGCAGCAACAGCTATCACCGTCCGCTGGTGGTAGTTCCGGGAGCCTACAAAGCTTACAAGACTATAGAAATAGCTCAAACTCGAGCCGCAAAGGTGGAGGTTCTAGTACTAACAGCGGAGCCGCACGCCCTGAACTCTGTAGGCGATGATCCCACCTCCCGCCTCGATAACACCCCGCGCCCCAGCGCCCAGGCATCAGTCCAGCCACATTGGTGGAGACCGTAGTCTCCTGTACTTCAGTAGGGCTAGCGATTGTCCTCCGAATTGTCCGTCCAATCATCTTATCGACCAGGACACTCGAGCTACCCATCGAGGAACCCGCCTCACCGCGACCCACAGTGGCCTCATCTTCGAGCCGCAGAAATGCCGACGAAATGGACGCCCAGTTTCTATTCCAATACCCCGTGTCAGCGGTCCCAACATCATGGGCAGCATTCGCCAGATAGCTGCGTTTGCCTGGAGCTTATGTAGCATAAACGAGGTTGATCTTGAAATACGCCCGTCCACCAAGAACCACCAAGCACAAGCGGCCGGCCCAGATTGGAGAGGCGGTGCGGGATAATCCGGAGGAGAATGGTTATAGAAGAGGTGAGAAACAGCCAAAGAGTCTGAATGCATCACATGGTAGAGCGCTGGCTGTGGGCGGCTGGGGGGAGCGAGGTGGCCAAGTAGATGGAGCCGGGGGGGGGGGTAGAGGTCGGGAATGGTATGGGTGGGTGGGTGGAGCAGATGGCACCGCTGTAGTAGTGGCTGCAGGGGATGGGGAGGATATGGCGGTACAATGCGCTTTTAAAAGGGGACCTGGGGAAAAGGTACTCGAGGAGTAGGAGGGGTTTTGTGTTAAGTTACAGAGGGACCCGGGACTGACCACTCGGCTCTACTTTGATACCCACTATGCTTTCATTTTTTCCCTTCTCCTTTATAACTAGAAGCCGGGCTACGCAAAGCGTTATCGTTTCCTCCGATTTCGACTTGTTTGAGAGGACTGCGTGGAAATTACTAGTACGTGTTGGCTATATGAGTCCAACTCTGCTCTGCTGCGGCCTTGCGTGGTTGATTACCGGGGGCAGGTGGGTCGACTCGTCGCGCCGAAGACACAGCGTGTAGCCCGGAAAAGAGACTATTGCGCTTGACCACGTGGATAAATGATTGTTAGGCACAGCTTTGATATCGACCGGGCCAAGTTTGGCCACATAGCTACCGCGCTTTGTGGAACTCGGAGGGGTGATGGTAGCGTAGGAATTCGAGATTCCCCAAGGAATAATTCCTGGTCGTGTGGTAATAGTATGTTGTACCATGGTTTGGGGTAGATATGGGGGAAGAACTGTGCGAGGGGACGTTGTGGTGGAAGTACCTTTCTCGAATCTCCAGGAAAGATGAACCAGATCTCTAAATACATGAAACCTCTCCTGTAAATCATATCTCACACCGGCACTACGACAGATAGACACCTCCTGTAATGCGACTCGCGGTGGACTAGATGACCATACCCAGCGGTGTAGATGACGACACCGAATCTCCGTTATGGTGCTTTATCTGCGCGCGATACGTTTGCCATGTTGAAGTTCGATTTCTGCAAGAGGTTCAATTTTTATCCTCAGTAGGAGAGGGCATTTTTAGATAAGCGGAGATGGTAGTGGCGGGAATCTAGTGTTTGGGGGAAGTTTTCCGGGGGTGAAAACTAAGGGATTGAGCTCAGATAGCAGGGCGAAACAAGTCGGAAGTAGCCCCATCTGCCGTGGAAGAGGAGGGAGGAAGTGGAGAGATGGGAGTCACAGTTACTCAAAGGAGATTGATTGTTGGGATCAAAGTTGAAGAGATGATCGTTCCTTCGGAGGTCTAAAGATGGAGAAGTTCCTACTTTTTAGGAAACCCGCTCCATCTCGACAACTATATCCAACACCAATAGGCATGAACACAGGGGGACCAGGTAATACTCTACTATTTTGTTTTCATGACTTATCACTCGACTGGGAGTAGAGTTCTACTGGTGAGTTTTTAATATCATAGCGTACAATACTATAATACCCGAATGGATACCGCTGCCAACCCGGCGCGGAGGTCGTGCTGTAGTTCGAGGCGCTGAATCAGCAGTGTATACGATACGGTAAGGTACGTGTATGTACTTGAACCTTCTGCGCGGTAAAATCAAGGACATTGATTCACCAAACGCTGGAAACGGAAGAAGGAATAGTGCTCCTTCCTGACCTGGCAGGAGACCGATGAGCCTATCGCTCCCGTTGGATCCCACCAACCGGTTTCCGCGATTCCGTTAATATGTCGACTTGATCCCCGTTACGCGGTGGATGCTGTAATCTGTAGGGATAACGAAGACGCATGGAGATAGCAAATAGGATAGGATAGGGCTTTACGGTATCAAAGTCTTTTTTCGAAAAAGAACTCTGAACGTGGAGGTAAAGGGACTCCCGGACCAATCGGATCGCTAGGATTTGATCCTGGGTGCAAGGCCGCTATTATGATGGGTTCAGCGATGCTGGTCGCGATTGGGTGGGTTCTCGGATGCATGGTCATGCTAGATGCCCCGCACCACCCCCAGGGGACGTCCGATCATGTCGCTGCGGTGAGCTGGGTTCGGAAAATACCGGAGGATGGAGGGGGGGTGGGAATGGGCCACTTCCTTGGGTTTCAAGTGTGAGTGCTCATTGCTTTTTTTTATTCGCCTTGTGCAGAAGGGTTTGCTTGGATACAACCAATCCGTTCCGTTTTGCAGCCGTTTTGACTATAAAAAGAATGGCCAAGCGGAAGGGAAAGAGCCGTTTGTATGGGGCAAGGGAAAGGGAGCGGTTGTTTTCAAACAGACTCTGAGATCTCCCAATGAATGATATCCTTGGAAGCTATGGCTCTTCAAAGTTTGCCCAACTCCAAGTTAGGTCACGCGATCCATCGGGAGGGCATGAGGGTGCTGTTTGAGCCTAATTGTCGCTCATGTAGTTCACTTTCATGTAGTTCACTTGGACATATCAACAATTCACAAACAGATGCACTTGGGAAGGATGGGGCAATGCATGAACCCCTGTGATTAATTGAGGCGAGAGGGGAAATGAGAAGGCTAGAAGAACAAGTGTCCCAATCATTTCCCAAGCACAGCAACATCAATCTAAGAATGGATGGCGCTTAAGCCTCATTACTTCCGATTAGAAAAATCCAATCCGCTTTCCTTCCGAACGACGCCATAGATTCTATGGCACTTGTTAGGCTTAACCAAACACTAGCGTAGCACTAAGGGCGGTATGAAGAAGAGAGAATACGGTAGACTTGCCCTGGTAAATCCCCCGTTGGTCCTGCTTCCTTCTCAAGTTCTTCCAGGTGGGCTCGAGCGACCTTGACTATTTGCAGGTCCACACCCACTTCATCCGCCAAGTTCACAGCGTGGTTGGCATCCTTTCTCGCGAGGTCTACGGAAAATAAGGGCTAGAAAGAGAATTTAGTACCGTACATTCCGTTGGGATATATGTATCGGGGTATCCATCGGATCGCGTTTGCCCCTCTCACCTGCTCACGCATGTAATCACCGCCCATCATCCGGGTGGAATAAGCTGCGAGCGGCCCAGGGAGCATGGCCTCGAGGAACGTGTGCAGAACGTCCGGCCCAAGGCCGGTCTTTTCGGCAAAGACGTGGCCTTCGGCAAGCGCCTCAACCTGTATGCCAGCCAGTACGGCGTGAATTGTCATCGCTTGGGGGTACTGAAGTAGTCTAATTTGAAGAGGAGGATGGAGCAAAGCCTACCATGGCGAGAATAAATGTATTTCCGGTAACTTTTAATAAAGTTGCCGTTCCAGGCTCGCGGTCGCGCAGGTCTATCGTCGCACGACCAATTCTACAATTGCCCCGGTTTCGTCAACTTTTTTTTTTCGTTCCACCGCAGCAGTAGATAGCAAGTGATAACAGGTAACTTAAGATATGTCCGCACATTCCGTTGCAGTAAGGTATGACACGGTCTACTGCAGCGCTGCAGCCAGCGAGGACAACCACAAGCTTTCCATTGTCCGCCATAGCGGGTGCCCCGAATACTCCAGTATGCCCTTACCGTCAGAAAAGACCATATACCACGACAAAGAGCCACACAATAGCATACATACCTGGCGCAGCAACGAACTCTCCTCCGGCGCAACGGACTTTCTCTGCTAACGTATTGGTTGTGTTGGGGAGAATAGTTGATGTCTCTACGAATAATTTGCCCTTCACCCCGTTGGGGCACCCTAATGCTTTGTCGATAACCTCTACTACGGATGCGTCACCGGCTAGTGAGGTGAAGATGATATCCGATTGGGAGACAGCATTCTCTATGGAATCGGCGATAGGTAGTTTGTCTGGACCCCCCAAGGAAGCTTGTAGCACTTCGCTTCGCTTGACGTTGCGGTTGAAGATTATAAGCGGGGCTTCGAGGTTTGCTTTGGCCACGATGTTTTTGACCATCCCCTGGAGGTGAATATCAGTGCATGTTGGGACTCAAGCGCATAGGTATCAAAGCTTTGGATGAGAGATAACGTCGGTGCGGGGGTCAATACTTGCCCTACCCATATTGCCAAGTCCTATCCATGATAACTGTGGCATCGTGAAGATGATGCGGTACTCAAGTATCCGGCGATTGCGATTTATTGATCTTCTCCCCGACACAAAATCAGTACTTTCTAGAAGGACAGATAGCGAACAGCGGGGCTCAAAGAATTGAGCAAAAAATCATCGTTTGCCAAGACAGTGACAGTTTTAGAGCATTATTAATACATGTATTTCTTGACCTCCCCCCTCCGGTTCATTCTCTTCCCTCCTATGATTTTGTCGGATACAAAGGGCCGGTTACCCGAGTACGGGCACAGTAAATTTATCCCTTGGATTGATTTCGTTGTTCGAACAAAGGGCCTGCCCGAAGGCAACTACGAGTAATTGGGTGGGATAATATAATAAGTTTGCACGGCAGGTAGGTGTAAATTTACTCGAGTACCGGTAGACTATGAGTACCGTATGAGGGAGGACGAAGAGTTGCTAGATGGGGGGATTCTACAGATTCCCGTATCGTGCTGTGGGCGCGAACATTTTAGTGTAACAAAGAGTAAAAAATGTACCATACTCGTATAATATGACATGGAAAATTTTCTTTCGAACTTTGGTATTACTTGTATAACTTACGGTAGATGGGTACTCGTAGAAAAGAAGCATGTGTGTGGGTAACTCTTTTCCACAGCCAATCGGGCCCAACCTGTGCTCCATATGTAAACTTTGCCCGAAGGAAATAAAAAAAAAAGCCAGTGGAACTCACGCATGGTTATTATTGGAGGGAATCCCTATCTTGAAAGTGGTCGATTGGCTATGATACCAGGCCAAGGAAAGAGGGGATTGAGAGATGCACCTTTGATGTCCTATGTTTTTTTTTTCATTTTTTTTTTTTTTTCATTCGTCTCACGGGAGGATTCAACACTACTTTCTTTTTTTCCCCTCTCGTTGCCCCTCCCCCAAATCCTCAGAGGGGAGTTTTATGTCAAATCCCGAGGCCCCCCACTGCTGTGCCGATACCGGGTTCCATCACAATATGTTCCAACGAAGAGTTTTTCATCTGGAGCACGGCGAAAACCGGTGGGGAGTGGAACAGGGGCATCTTTTTTCTTTTTGCAAAAGTGAAATTAGGAATTACTGTAAGGCTTCCTGAGCCAGCGGCATTTGTGGAGGAGGGAGGGTTACCGCCTGAACTCACCCGATTCGTTATCTCCTGTCGCTCGCTAATCTCGTGACTAGGGAACAAAAAAAGTTCTTGAGAAGGATTAATGCTTTCCTCTATACGAGTAGATAGTCTATAGCCTGGATCCTGGGTCATGCTGGATCCCATCAACTGGCTATCGCAATCCCGTCAACCCGCCAAACCGAACCTGTAGGAAACCGGTACTCAGGGATTGGGGACCTGCGAAGATAACTTAAGGGATGGTGAGCGTTAATGTGGTTCGGTACCTGTATTTGTTTATCACTCTTGGTAGAAGCTGGGGGAATCATGTAGCCCCTTCTGGTGCTCAACTCAACTCGAATTAAAAAATGAAAAAAAATAAAATGCCCCGTCAAGGTGTGCACTCTGGGGGTTTCTTGTGGTTTCTGCAATTTTCTCCCATCGAATTGTGTGTGACTGAGAAGAGCATGATATCGGAAGCCTCATTTTTTTTCGCATCTTGGTGAGGGTGAGGTCAGGGATTGCAATCGATGCTCAGACATTTTGTCACAAGCGAAGGACAATTGGGCAGCCGGCCCCAGTGCTGATCCGGCAATTCCTAGGGGGGGGGGGGTACAGTACGGCACGCGATGGGGCGAGTTCGCCAAAATGGGGGAACGGCTGTTCTAATCCTTGTTCGTCCACCCGTCCTCTTTGCAGCCTGTACTGTACGAGTACCTGTATCATACTGATATTTGAACCACGTTTGGGGACACGTTAATCAAATACCGTATTTACTCGAGTACTGTATGCTAAACAAGGCTACCTGCATACTCGAGTAGAGGCAAAATCCCGCTCATCTCGCTGGGAGCTTTGTGTCAGACTGAGGCGGTCGTGTTCACAAGCGTCGTTCAATTAAGCGCAGCGGTATTATAAAAATTCGGTCAGAACGAAGTTGCATGGACCGGCCATGTACTAAATTTGGACTCTTTGGTTGATGGAGAGCTCACGGACATGGCCAGATCCATCGGAAAGCGTCCCTGGACGCCTTCTTTGACCATTCCAAGGAGTCCTATCCTCCTCACCCTCCACCGCCCATATCCCCCCCCCTCCCTATTCCACAATACCGGTACTCGTAGACCTTCGAGCAGAGAGTACGGTACTGGTAAGGGAAAATAATACCGGTGCTGCAGTAGGAAAGGGGGGAAACAAAGTAACCAGAAACTGCTGCAAAACACAAATTATGTCGGGCCTTGCCACCGGTATGGTATCATAGAACCCAAGCGCGCGCACGGCCTCGGAAGGTCATTGATTCAGTGTCATTCAGCGTTCCAAGCTGAGGCGCTCTGCTCGAGTGAGGACTCCTGCGCGAGCGCGCGGTCGTCTATTAACCTTTACGAATAAGGAGCCTTGAAGAGTGCACGAGGTCTCGGCAGCGGGTCATAGTTGCATCACTGAGGCTCGGCGTCCGTAATTTTCTCCCACTGTTGTGGGGGCAAAAGGTCCCTTGGCAAGTGAGTGGCGGCTGCTAGGGTAAAGGATTAGAGATACCGGTACTCGAGTACTGTACTCGTAGAAGTACGGTACTGGTGGCGGTACAAGTACTCGTACTGGGCTCGTTCTGTTGGAAAAGAGGATTGTGCAGCTGTGCTGTACGAGTACGATACTCGTACCGTAGCCCACTCGAGTACCGCCTGCACCGCACCGCACGTACGGCACCCTACTCGTACCCGCATTATTCTAGAGTCCTGTGCGAGCTCAGCACTGCAGTGGTTTGAACTTTGAAGGACACCATAAAGGCTATATCTTGCTTTTTGTTGGTCTCAATGGAGGGCTCGAGGATAGGGCCCTTTTTTTCCTCTGCTTTTCGATCCAATAGGGAAATTCTGGACGTCCTAGCCTCATTCTCAATTATTTCGACACTTTACCGTGCCGACTCCGGAGTACCGGTGTGGTACAAGTACTGTACGGGTACTGTACTTGTGATCGGGGAAAAATGGAAGAAGGATCAGAAACTGCACTTTCGCCAATGAGCGTGAAATTTAATGGAGCAATGCCTTCTGGCGCACAAACCACTTCTGGCTGGATTTCGGCTGCAGTACCGAGTGCGGTATCCCCAGCCAATGACAAGACATTCCAATCAGATAATTAACGATTAGCCCCGGTGCTGATCGGCTTCCTTGAGATTACTAAACAGCACTTTTGAGCACCCTTCAGGGTCCCTAAAAGTGAAGTTTTAGTGAAATGTATTCGAGTAGACTCCAATGCGACCAGCCCAGGTTTTCCTGTTCCATGGCTACTTTGGCGCTCCTCGTGTCCCGGCTTCTTCGTCACTACCGTAGTCTAGCGATATCGGGGAATAACAAGAATCGACTTGTCTCGTGTGGGGATGGGTTGGATTGCAGTGGAGATCCAAACGTGTGATACTCATAGAAAAATGGAGGTTTTTTGTTTCGTTGCGAAAGGGACAATGCTGCACCCCCGATTCCGGTCCGGAGGGACATTGTGCTGTGCCGGTACCATGCGAGCATCCCTCCTTTTAGAAATTGGCTTACAAAATACCTGATCCAACTCATACACTTTCACTCAGCGTTGAGAGGACCCGCAAGCGTGAAACGCTGATACCCTGGCCTTGGTGAGTGGCGGGGTTCCGTGGATAGTATTATCGTTGCCCATAACAAAGATAGCTATGGCTCTTATCCGTTTGTTTAGGTTGGCCGGTTCCACATACGAAGTTGCGACGACCATAATACATACGAGTGCAAAAATGGTCTCGGTAGGCCCTCACGAGCAAGCAAGAGGCCATGCCCATCAGCCTTGTGGTGTTCGTTAAATTATGTGCGAGATTATATGGTAGGTATGATATATATGTGGAGGGAGGAGGGTATGACGGCGCGCCGGAGGTGATGAGCCATTTCAACTTCCAAGTGCCTGGTGCAGACACTCTCTTGATTAACTTATTTTACTCAAAGGAGTTAAAGGCTGTCAGATTTTGTCTTCAAAATTGTTTGTTGGACCAAAAGGGGGGATGGTGGCCGTTGATCTGAATATAGCCAATACTGTATCCTAGTAACCATGGGGTTCGCGGGTGCCACGCCGTCACTGCAAACTCTGACTCTCACTTCAACCCCCACGTCTGGCATGGACCAATTTTTTTCACATGAGTGGCTTCATACCGGTATCTTGGTACGGTACTATGGGTTCAGTTTGCTTAAATAGTAAGACATGGTTCCCTTCCTCATCACCAAAAAACTGCCTGAGCTCCTTCACCTGGTCGCCTAGCATAGGACAATAGACTTCCCCGACCTTCCCGACAACCTCAGCACAAACTTTCCCGCCTCCCTCATCTTATAGTGCTATTGACAATTCTCTACAAGACGCAATCCTCAATTCCTCCCTTTGACCCGCCAAAAGAGCACAAGAATCCGGCTCTCATCCCACAATTTCTTCCCCTGCGCGCCATCAAGCTTTGTGCATGCAAAATGATGGCAAAGATATTCACTCCCGAAGTCGTGAAGGACCCTTGCACAATGGGCTGTCCAATGATCCCTACCTCCTGTCCGGAGACCAAGTTCTACGGCAATTGTCCACCGACCCGGATGATGGGCTCTCTGATGCGGAAGCCGGGGCCCGAATGACCAAATTCGGGCTCAATGAGCTCGATACTGGTGCCGGTGTGAGTGTGGTTCGGATTTTATTACGACAGCTGTTCAATGCCATGGGTTTGGTGTGTCGCCCCGCCCCGTCAACTTTTAAAAATGATTGCCGTGTAGGGGAGTGCTTTACTGATTCATTTTGGCATCAGGTTCTCATAATGGCCATGGTTGTTTCCTTTGCTATCCAATCTTGGATCGAGGCGGCCGTTATTACTGCTGTTGTTATCGTCAATATCATTGTCGGCTTTCTGCAAGAATATAGTGCGGAGAAGACCATGGATTCGCTAAGGTCCCTATCTTCGCCCACCGCATCTGTTATTCGATCGGGCCAATCGAAGACTGTTCGCTCGGTCGATATTGTGCCCGGAGACATCATCGAAGTCAAAACGGGAGATACCATCCCCGCAGACGTTAGGCTAATAGAAGCAATGAATATGTCTCACTATCTCTTAATTTATAAGTCAAGTACTTTCTGGGCTAACCTCTTTTGCACACTTTGAAACAGATGAAGCCCTATTGACTGGAGAGGCATTGCCCATTCCTAAGGATGCCAATGCTACTTTCAAGGGGGGAGAGGATATAGGTGTTGGCGATCGTATCAACATGGCTTACTCGAGTTCTACTGTCTCCAAGGGCCGTGCAAAAGCGGTAGTTGTGACAACTGGTATGCAAACTGAGGTTGGAAAAATCGCTCAATCCCTGCGCAACGATAAATCAAGAGCTCGAAAGGTGCGCCGCGACGAGGCGGGAAATGCCGGAATTCATCGGTACCTGCAAGCCGGCGCCCTGACAGTTACTGACCAAATCGGGAAATTCCTGGGTGTTTCTGTGGGAACTCCCCTACAACGAAAACTAAGTTGGTTGGCCATATTCCTGTTTCTTATCGCTGTCCTATTCGCCATTATCTGCTTGGCGGCAAACGGTTTCAGCAATCGTCAGGAGGTTATTCTCTATGCTGTTGCGTGAGTGATACCTTTCCAGATATTTACCATGTTGATGCTTTTCGGCTGGGACTGATCTCTTGTAGTACTGGCCTTTCAATGATCCCGGCTAGTTTGGTTGTGGTACTCACTATTACCATGGCTGTTGGAACAAAGATCATGGTTGGCCGCAATGTTATCGTGCGGAAGCTTGATTCTCTCGAGGCTTTAGGGGCTGTGACCAATATTTGCTCCGACAAGACTGGCACGTTGACCCAAGGAAAGATGGTAGTCAAAAAAGCCTGGATCATAGCAGAAGGTAGGAAATCACCGCTTGTATTCACGCTTACCTCGGTTCTTAATATGCTCTAGGTACCTATTCTGTTGGTGACTCAAACAATCCAGTTGACCCAACATCTGCGAAGATTTCTCTTGAAGCCGACCCCCCATTCGATGACACTCCACACAAGGTGCCAAAGACGCAGGCTCAGAGGCAAGCTGAGTCTCCATGGCTCCCAGCCTCCAAATTTACCGGCAAGCGATTTCTCCCCCAGTACTTGGACATTGCTACGTTTTGCAATCTTGCGTCAGTCCATCGCAATCGCGAAACGCAAAGGTGGGATGCTCGCGGTGACCCGACTGAAATTGCCATCCAGGTTTTTGCCAGTCGTTTTGATTGGGGCCGTCGGAAATTCACCTCTGGAGACAATCCGTCATGGACTCAACTCGCTGAGTATCCCTTTGATTCCGATGTTAAGCGTATGACAGTCATTTATCGGAACTCTCACTCAGAGAGAGAGAAGGTCTGCGCGGAATGGGCTTTCATGAAGGGTGCCGTAGAGAGGGTGTTGGAGGCTTGCACGACTATCCATTATGCGGACGGGGCCGTCCCTATGGACGCGGTGCAAGAAGAAAAGATTCTGAAGAACATGGAAGCACTGGCTACTCAAGGCCTTCGTGTTCTAGCCCTTGCAAAAAGACCTTGGCATTCCCAAACCGATGATTGGGGTCACCTACCACGTGCAGATGTGGAGAGGGATATGACTCTCTTTGGTCTTATTGGACTTTATGACCCTCCTCGTGTGGAAACAGCGGATGCGGTCAGGGCTTGTCATAGAGCTGGGATCAACGTCCACATGTTGACGGGTGACCATAAGCAGACAGCTCGAGCAATTGCTATTGAAGTCGGAATACTCCCATCACGTATTGATCAGTTGTCGCCAGATGTCATATCCTCGATGGTAATGACTGCAACCCAGTTTGACCATCTCTCCGATGATGCTATTGATGATCTACCTCTTCTACCGCTGGTGATCGCTCGATGTACCCCTCAGACCAAAGTACGCATGGTGGAGGCCCTACACCGTAGGAAGAAATTTGTTGCGATGACCGGCGATGGTGTTAACGATTCTCCTGCGCTCAAACGTGCCGATGTCGGCATCGGTATGGGTATGGCCGGCAGCGATGTTGCTAAAGACGCTTCGGATATTGTGCTCACGGATGATAACTTTGCTTCTATCCTCAACTCTATTGAAGAAGGAAGGCGAATGTTTGATAACATCAAAAAGGTAATTCAGTTTCTAGTGGTTCTATATGCCTTGAATACATGCTAATCCTGACATAGTTTGTTTTGCATCTACTGGCTGAGAATATTGCACAAGCTTGCACCCTTCTCATTGGCCTAGCTTTCAAGGATGGCACAGGGCTCTCGGTTTTCCCGCTCGCACCCGTTGAGATTCTATGGATTATCATGATCACTAGTAGTTTCCCTGATATGGGACTCGGCTGGGAGCCCGCGTCGGATGATGTCATGACTAGGCCGCCTCATAATGTGAGTTTATCTTGTTTATCTATAACGTGGGGCCAGCTAGGCTGACTTAACTATAGCTCAAAGTTGGTATCTTTACGATGGAGCTTCTTGTGGACATGGCGGTTTACGGATTCTGGATGGCTGCCCTTTGCCTCGCATCGTTCTCATTGGTTGTCTTCGGATTTGGTGATGGTAACCTGGGACACAACTGCAACCACAGAATAGACGATGGATGTGAACTCGTTTATAGAGCGCGAAGCACTACCTTTACCTGCCTCACCTGGTTTGCCTTATTCTTGGCTTGGGAGATGGTACACATGCGCCGCAGTTTCTTTAGGTTGGAATCAAACCCCCCGCATATCTGGACGATGTGGGCCCGCCATGCCTGGCGAAACCCCTTCTTGTTCTGGAGTATCATGGCAGGATTCATCACTGTGTTCCCAATCATTTATATCCCTGGTCTCAACACAGTCGTATTCAAGCATGCCCCAATATCTTGGGAATGGGGTATTGTAATTGTTGAGGCCTTCCTGTTTTTCCTTGGGATTGAGTTCTGGAAGTTTTGCAAGCGGGTATACCTTAGGCGCCATGGCGATAAGGTTGAGAATCCGGAGACGGAGCTGGGTGCTTCTACCTTTTCGAGGTATGCGTCTACTGCTGGATCGGGCATAACGGGTACTGGTGTGGACGTGGAAGCCCAGGCATGAGCATTTGTCGCGCTAAGGGTTTCCCATTATTCCCTACTTCTCTATTCCTCAGTTCTCAGTTCTCAGTCGTCGTGCTTGTCACTCACTCTTGCTTTGTTTCGAAAAATTTCTTTCTCCGGTGTCTTTCTTCACAGAGGCAGTGAACTCTACACTCTCCTTTTTATGCTCCTGTTTGTATTTAATTAAAAATTAAATATCTGGTAGCCGGACTCCATATCTGTTCCCTACTGCAAGTGGAAATGAGACAGTCCAAGTTTTGCCTCGCAACGATCGCAATACTAACAATGACGTTGCGCACGTAGGAAACGTTAGCAGGGATCAAGCCCCATACATCAATCACACACTTTTTCCCCCAATCGTGGGGCCGGGAGCCAAGAGAGGAGTTAACCCAACTAAAACAGTCCCTCAATTACACAGCGCAGTCCACTAGGGGCTGTGGGTAAGTCTCTCGAACCTTCCCTGATGCGCCCACAGTGGTCTATAGTGTCCGGGAACGAGTGGGCTACTGGGAATTGTAGCTACTGGTAACTATGGTAAACAAATCGTGATTGCGAATCTTGAGCACGGATTCTCACCACCTCCCTACAATCCTAGCATCTAGCCGAAACCTGCAAACGTCGGCCTTTTGGGGTGAGGAATCCTAGACCAGCATTGGGTATGCTTGGCCATTGGTAGAGTATCCACACACCCCGGCTTGGCTCGTTCCTGTTACTACTTGACTGTGCCACGGCTCCTGCCGGTGGGAAGATTTACCTAATCTGCGATTTTGAAAGCCACGCAAACAGCCACCCCACAACTCCCTCCCAGCCACTCGAGTAGAGTTGCAGTAATAAGTAACGCTCGGATTCTAGTAACTGTCCATGAACAGAGATTTTGGAGGGGAGTAAGTGGAGTTTGTAGAAGGTCATATGATGTGGGGGTATGGTTGTTGAAAGAGGAAAAATTCCGTGAACACTTCGAAGACAATTGGTGGATGTTGATGTCCTAGACTGCTAGCTGGCTAAGCTTGAATACTTAGCTATCGAGCAAGTAATGATGGATATGTAATCTCAGCAGATAGTTGAAAGGTATGTTGGTGGTTAGTCGGAATGGTCATGACCCTAGTTGTCTGTCGTTCCCTGTTATGTGGGTTAACCCCGATGTGTGGGAACCTCCTTTTCATGTATTTAAGGAGGAGAAAATCGGTCATGGACCACCAGTCGAACACATTCACTCTCACGATCACACAAGTGTTTCTCCTCCTCCTCACAACACATCGACCCGCTGCACACGTTTGCTATCAAGTAAGAATAAGGGAACAAGAATGTTCGAAGTCCTAATAAAGCCATGAGAATTCCACCGGGCTCGGAGGCATCAGAAAGTCAAACGATTTTTATTAGTATCATATCACATCGAGAGCGCCCTTTTAATATTATGCCTTCCGGTACCCGAGCACTCTGGTGGATTTTCTCATCGGCAAATTGGTATTCCTTCTTCGAATATCATATTTACACCAATTCCTAACAAGCGCACTTAGATCTAAAAATCCGAACAAAAAAATTCCCCCAGAAAAATTGCACAGGGCACATGATGGCCTAAATGACACCGGATTGTACTGCCGCACGTGGCAGGCAGCCCGGAAATCAAGAAAGATAGAACTCTCACCAGAAATGCCTCCCGCATCCTTTGGCCACACAAAATCCGACGATCGAGAAACCTACTAGAGAGTAATCACTATGGTTCCGTGCTCGCACACCCCCAATGCGAAATTCGAAACCGAGTGAATCACAATGACTCAACACGATACCCAAAAATTCAGGATAAACTCCTGCGCCAACAAGCCCTCGGAAACTTCACCGACTTCACCGGCGCACCAGAGCAGTTATGCATAACCCCCACGATATACTGTCTCGATCCAACGCCCCTCGAGATATGTCACGGATGTCTCCCGCCCTCGCTAGCGCACTTTTAAACAAGTGAATCGAGGATTGCATGACGCATTCCCGGGTCGGCGAGTCTGTGGTGGCACAGTTTCCAACAATCCAAAACGCTCAAGTTTACTCGTACATGCAACTACGAGTACTTGTAGATATGGGGGCGGGCGGAGGGATACCGTACACCAGGGTGGGGTGGTCGGATGAATGGGTGGTTCGGTCTAGTGTATTAAGCATGGACCAAGAGTATACCGGGATCGCAGAGTGAAGCTCGCTCGTTTTCGTCTCCCCTATTCAACCCTGATCGGGCGCCGCCTCTACGATATTATAGAGCTATAGTATTCAAGGAAGGGAGACGACACCCGCATACGGGCATGGCGAATACAGGGACTGGCGATACTAGACCGCCACTGTGTCGGAAGGGATACCTGGGGGAATGGAGAGGCACCGAGCTGTGGTTCTAATAATATATTTTTTCCCCAAAAGACTGGTTCTAGAAATGTAACGGGCCTTGAGAATTGGAAGAACCATTGGTTAATTGTAGGGTACTGTACCGGTAGTGAGTTGAGATGAGGTTTTCTTTTATTTTTCTTTTCCCTCTTCCTTCCCCCTGCCCTTCACTCCAGTCGCCAGCTGGTGTACCGGTATGCGTTTCTAACTCCGGAAAGTTTGTACTTGTAACCTGTATCCATCTACCGCAAGCATTCTATCAAAGTTGTTAAACCAGCCGGTACGTTATCACACCCTGACACACACGCCGCCCCCCAGCACCTCGGGTCCGTGCTCCTCCACCGATCTGAACCCCAGCACGAGTAACCGCCCTGTTCATATTGGCTCGGAAAAAGAAGTGATCTGATACGAGGTTTCAAGCAGGAGGGAGCATGGCTAAACTGAAATTTGGTATGGACCCTTTGCTCGCTATATAGCCCAAATCCTAACGGCGAACCCTCTATGGTACGACTGATGATGACTACTTGGAAAACAATTTGTTAAGCCTTCTGATCTATGATATTTACAATTTATATGATATTAATTAATTTGGCCGAGGTCGAGAGGGGGGGGGGCGGAAGCATATTACCCGTGCATGGACCCCACGCGAGTACTGATGAGGTGGACAGGGGTATGGGCGGCCCGAGGACGTATTTGTATTCTGGGTAGGGGGTTATGGGCAGGGGGCGAACCCGGGATTGAGTTATGGAGGCATCTTCAACCGGAAAAATACTGTCAAGCTTGACTTGACATTATCAGAATAATCGAGTTAATTAAAGGACCCCTTCCAAACCCATACTTGTACCACCGCCATCTCAACTGGCGATCGACCCCCTCCCCGCACAGTCTTTAGAATCAACATATTCGAGTGAGGGGTCGCGAGCCCTTACTAAAACCGGTGTTACACACATATATATGCTTTCCGGACGTCCATATCCTTGTCCATATCATCACCAATATCCAGAATGTAGGACCAGAGCTCCCTACTTCCAGGGTGAGATACTCGAGTGCACTCCCGGACAGTACTAGAATAGCACTCGACCAGATACGGACTAAATGGGGGGGTAGTACGACGGTGACACGGTTGGGGAATCTTTAGGCTAGAAGCTTCCAAGATACCAAACAACCGCTCGACCGTTCATTTCACAAAATACAACTAAAAAGAAGCTTTCGAATCCTTCCCTTGTAGTTGCTGTATAATTGAAGGGACTGCTACGAGAGAGGTAAAGGGGGACATACAAATGGGCAGTGCCATGATCTCCGGATATCTCAACAGACCCATCCCCAAGCCCGAGCACCCTACCAAAGAATCCTCTCAAACAGGCAACTCCCAATTTTCGGGCCATTCCTCGTAGAGATAATCTGTGCGATCATGCCCGCGAGGCCACTATGTTAATTCCAAATTTCAGAATCCGTGGGTGTTAGGGTGCAAAGATTAAAAGTTTGGGGCAGACAGAGGTTTGACTTCATGGTTTAAACAAGCTTCACAACCCCCCCCCCCAACTCGGCCAGCTGCAGTCTGCAAGGCGCTCAACCCGGTCTATAGGTAATATCCTAAAGGACAGGAATGAAAAAAAAACCCCTCTTATAACCCCCAATAGGCTCCTAAACACAACACCATGAACTTTCCCGTCTAATATCACAGACTTCCTCCATCCCAAGGACCCCGCGCTCTCTAGACATGGGGAACTGTTTGGAAAGTTCCATCAAAGATAAATTGAAAGCACGAGAATACAGACCGAAGAGGGGAGAGGGGGGGAAAAGAGGGAGCGATCCCTTTCCCAAACACCCCCATATAAAACGTATGATATAAGTAGCTGCGACGAGCAATCAGGAGTAATTATTTGTCAAAACTATACCAGAGTATACAAAATCTTACTAGTTACCAACCCAGACGGCCAGTACATCAAATAGGTCAATAAATCCAAGACCCCCGCGTGAGGGAAAGCATAACGACAAGAATCAAATCTCTTCTGGACAGACCTTAGACACCACGCATGTATCATAATCACACCACCGCAAGAGCCAGAGGGAAAAGACACCCCAAGACTCCTTATCCTGGGCTGTGAACGCCTAAACCACAACACCCCGCGGCAGGGAAAAAACCAACCCCCCCCAGCTTTCCCGGTATGGAATATGCGCCGTGTTTTGTAGCACTCCGAGCAACCTCTGTCCTGTCCGCCCCCCGGGCACTGGGTGGCAGAGGGGCAGTTGGTGTTGTTATTTTGCATCCAGGGCCTATCTGGCACGTCAGGAAAATGGCTTTTTTCTGACTCTTATGGCATCTTTGTTGTAAATGACCTCAACCTTGAACTTATTTTTTTTGCCATAGTTCAACTTGGAGGCCTCCTATTGGAGATTTAGTTTCGTCACAGATGTCTTCGACATAACTGCTATGTAGATATCGACCGCTGTGTACCCTCAGGTCAGAGAGATTCGAGCTTGGAGAAAATAGAGTTCAAGAGGTCCTAAAAAAAAAAGAAAAACTATGTATCATACCGAAAAGTTAAATCTTAGCCCCCCCCCCCGCACGCAGGCATAACCCGAACCCATATTCACAAAAGCTCACTCGAAGGATTGTACCACCCACTAATCCTTCACCCGTTCAACCAACACGAAAAAAACACAGACAGGAATTATATCATACCTATAATAACCGCAAACTTATAAGTTGATGTGGTATCCAACCCTATCGAAAACGAAACGAAATGAAAACAGAGCATGAAGAAGCGGGGTATGATATTGTATGATAGGGAGGGTCATGCCAAGACGTATCACAATTGTGACAAGTGTGGTTTCGGGGGTTCCTTTTTTTGTTCAAGTTCAGTTATTTCTAAAAAAAAAATATTATTACAGTACCCATCATGCCGTAATTTCTCCGAGAGCGAAAGCGAGGGGAGCGGCCAGGGTGTGAGAACGGAGGGGAGAATAGATTTTGTGTGAAAAATATAAGATTAAAATTAAATAAAGAACGGAATTCAGAATTGTGCAATACTCATCCATGGCAAAAACTCCCAATCCTGGATCCGATGGCTAAATAGGAGTATGATATTATAAAATAAAAATAAGGGCAGGGAAAATGTAAAAAAAGAATATAATTATTATTATTATAATAGTGTTCACAATAACTAATCCTCTGCCCGGGTAGACCTAGCCTAAGGTTGTAAGCCTAAGTGGTGTTGCAACTCTGGGGGGAGAGAAGAGCCCCCCCCCCAATTAACGGCTCTCGCAACCCCCCTCTGAGTAACAGGTGACCACACCAACCCATTCAACATAACTCGAGTCCAAGCATCACAACACCTTCAATAAACCAACAACAAACCCCGGTATCCCGGGGGGGGGGGGCGGGTGCAATATGGGTACTACAAGTACTATCGGCGCGGGGGGGGGGGGGGCATGGACAAGATGGAAAAAGGAAACCTCCCAAGGCGAAAATCTTGTGTTTCGCTCCTATCAAGGGACCCCATCTGCACATATTCTCACTCGGTGGCGTGGTAAGAAGGGGTGTTGTATTATGACTTTCAGATATGCATCAGGTGCATATTTGATTATGACAGAATTTCTGTCATAGTTTACTAGTATGAGTTCACTAGTAGATGAACTCATCACATAGTTAATTAGGACAGATTTTCTTTGGAAACTCTTTTAGGCCACTAGTTTAGTTATCTCACTTGCTCTCCCTTTCTGTTACCGTTGCATTAGACAACACAACACCATTGTCATTGACTGTTCCTTTTTTCTTACCTGTACTATATATTATAGATTGTTTAGAGCCACCTCCCTGTAGCATAAATAGGCTCCTATGGACCCTCAGGGATAGGTATAACGAAGCAAGCAATACAACCTCAATCATGAATTACAGCAAGTGGAAGGCGGCCGCTGGTTATTGGCTCGTTGGAGACGGCGGTTCTGGATGATTAAACTTGCCACGGAAATCGTGGGTTACCAATATGTGCGTGGTTCTAGATCTCCCGGGGCTGTTGCGGCGGTGTAACTCCCGCAGATACGAGTACACTTACTTTCCCCAGGGCTTTGGATCTTTTGCTGATGTACCGGCAGACTAGCTGTGATATCGTACGGTAGACGTCCTTCGGAAATTATGATGGCCCACATGAGATCGGTTTTTTTTCTTCTTGATACTGTATACACGAACTATCAATTCCAGCCCTCTCAACCAAGCGCCCCCCATTGGTACTGTTGCTGTTGCTTGAACGAGCAGCACAGGAGGAGAATCGAATAAAGAAATTGAGGGAATAAAGCAAGAAAGCTAAGCCAAGGGGAGCGTCTCAGGATCCCCATTATAGTACGCCCCCACGGAACCACCCAAAAAGAATGGAAAGAGACGATAGAAAAAAAGAAGAGCCACCGGAATAATTGTGGAGATAATTTCGTACAGCAACAAACCCCCCCCCCCCACCCACGCTCTTCACTCATTGCTCCATTATTTGGTTTTCTCATCTGTAAGAAAAATCCCCCCCTACCCTTTATATTAACAACTAGGAGTAATGCAGTGGGTAGGTGTCCAGGGCAAGAGCAGAGGAATACACAGAACGGAAGGTACGCCACGCCGAAAGCACAAAGATATAACGAAAAAAGAAAAGGTAAGAGGCGGCCTACAACGGAAAAATAATGATAGCCGGCAAAGTTGAAAAAGAAGAGAAAAGAAAAGGTTATTCTCTGAACAAGTAAAAAGCCCGAAGCCGGGCTGATACGAGAAAAAGGCGGAGAAACAATTATCGAACATGAATGGTACGTCTTAGATATCATCCGATGCACCGCCAAGCACAAGCAGCCCATCAATGTAGAGAAAAAGCAGAACAAAAACACAGGTGAGAAAGATATCGTGTGCCACCATCATAATTTCCACTTAGACAGGTATGATACATTTCGAAAGAAATGCAAGAATTATAGGACATCAAGGCCATTGGCGCTCAGTACCCTGAACTGCAGGATGAAAAGCTTGGTCATCTCCGCCAGTCGCAATGATATCAGAGCTACTGCCGGGGGAGGCTTCAGAATCCGGAGTCGGCAGTGAACCAGAGCCTTTAGAATCTAATCGCATCTCCGTGAGCAAGGCTCTCATCTCCTTAATATCGTGCCTGGCGGAGTCCTTAGGAAACTCCGCGTCTCGCATGTCAACTAACTGCCGGATGGACATACCGATGGCCGTCTCGGTGTTGTTGGTTATCCAGGTGTGCTTCAGCTGGGGGTCGTTCCAGATTTCCGACATTCTATTACGGAAGGCGAGTGGGTAAACAAAACTATTAAATCCGCCGTTAGCAACCGAGACCACATTGGAAACACCGAATATCGCATACCCCATCTGCTCGATCTTGGCCAATTGCTTCTGAATCCATCTCCTATATCGTTTGTTGTTGGGGATCCAAAGAGCCGAAAGACCCAGTGGGGCCTGGGCTGACAACAGTGCACCAGAAGGAGCATCCGGATACACCTCAACAGCAGCCAACACCTTGCAAATCTTTATGGCCAAATCCTGCAAGGACACCTCTGGTCCTGTACCGTTTGTGAGAGCAATTTGGTGTTTAAGCATAATAATCAAGCCGTAATAGTCGCACACGAGGAAATTAACCGCCCATTTATTCCCTTTGTAGATAGCCGCAGGCTCAAAAGGACAATCGTCCTCCGCAATAGTGCTGACCTTCCTCGAAACTTTCTCAGCCCCACTCACGATCGCCGGATCCAGCGACTCAAACCAGGATTTGCATGCCTGTAATAGCCTGGCAGACTCTATTAGAAAATCCTCCATGATTATAAGCCCTTGAGACCGTTTGGCAGTCAATATCGAAATATCCATAGCGAGGTCTCTAAACTCGCAGGATGCATTCTCAACTTTGAGGCTGATGCTATCTGGGTTTACTTCAGTCTCCCTGTGAACGGCTTGCCTGTTGAAATCGGTCCATTGGCTGTCCACAGTGGTCCGGTGTCCTGCCATCATGGCAACCAATACATCAAAATGAGCAAACCAATTAAATACCATTCGTCGTTGAGGCGTCTCAGACATGGTCTCTGGGGTCCATAATGCTGTTAAGATTTTCGTTGCTGCGTTTCTATGCTCCATAAGATTCATCCAATCCCCAAGATATTCCTGGAACATGTGAGCAAATGTCAATAGCCAAAAAAAAAAAAAAAGCCTATCACAATAATACCTCAAAGCTAGCCAATTGAAGGATGGTGACGATGGTTGACATTGTGTGTTCCTCATCCAAGGAGACCCTGAGAAGCCCAACGGATTTGTTGTAATATTCCAAGAACGTCTGAAACACCCCGGTTTTGTGATGTACACTGTAATGAAAAGAGGAAAATGCTGCAACAGCATAAAGAAGGGCTTCATTGTTCACAGCAAGTTCCAGAAGGGTCGTTTTAAAAAAATTACTATTGTCGGATTTAAGGAGGTAGTGGTGGCATGTAAGCATTTGTCGATGATAGTTCAGGTAAAACGCAATATCGTGGGGAAGATGCGCCCATTCTACGGTGGTTAGAAGACTTGCATGGGAAGTCGTCCTCCGAAGAGATGTAGCCGGGGAAGCAGGCTCCGAAGAGTCAGGATAATACGAATTGTCATTCCCCGGCGAGGGGCTAGGGTCTACGGAGGAGCCCGTTTTCCGAGGCTTGCCGCGTCGGCCATGATCGAACGAAGATGGCCACGACTCGCGACGTTGGGTTCCTCTCAAGTACCCTTGACTCGCGGACGTCCTTAACCTTGGCCCTTCTATAGGAGTCGGTCTATCATCGTCCTGGTAATCGTCGAATCCATCCTCTTCCTCCAATTCGTCAAGGGACGAACTCCCTTCCCTCGAAACAGGTGGTTTCTCCCGTCTATTCTTCTGCCCCGACGTAGATTTGGATGGAACCACCTCGGGATAAGTGCATTCCCTTCCACCCTTTTGACATCCTGTATACCGGGACCTATGTTAGTAGCCATAATTTTTAACCAATTCAAAGGTGATGTGGTGGGTTTACGTTCACAAATAGGATGCGTCTCGTCGCACTAGGACCATCAAGAATAACAGAGTCAATGGATGAGTTCGATAGCAATAGTTTAAATTAGGGAAGGGAGTGTTTGTGCGGGGCGGGAGGGAGGTAAGCGGGGTGTATAAGCGGGGCATCCGAACACCGTGATCTTGCAATTCACGATTGGGAAGAGGCTTATTACCTTGACGCGACGTGTTCTGCATGTAAAACATCCTGACCTAGTGCGGCGATGTTTTACAGTCTCTGCCCCCGGAGCACTCTTTCTACGAACCCTTGATGGTTTTGTCCCAGTTGTCATGTTTCCGCCTTCTGGCACAACAAAAAATGTAGTCAGAGGTGGGTGATCAAAAGGAGCATTACCGCCGAGAAGGCCAGCGTTGCTGTCGAAGCTCTGAATCCCGGCGGATGTTTGCGCTGTTGAGGCTGATGACGTTGTTGTTGTAAAGTGAATCGCGTCTGGTGAGATATGAGACGAAGCTCGATACAACCCCGTCATGACCAAGTAAAAATATTCTGGCGAGGTAAAAACCTCTTGCCTTTCCGTTTGTTTGAAAGGAAAGAACGAAGGAAAGAAAGAAAAGAGCAAAAGAGCTAGAAGGGGTTAAAGAGGAAGAGCGGCGAAGAAGGAATGAATTTAAAAAAAAAAAAAAAAAGGCGAGAAGAAAAATTGACAACCCTGTTCTTCCCAAGTTGTGTCCCTCCCAGTGTTACCGGTGTTGTTGATGATGGCAAAATGATGTCTTGGGTAGCTCGCCACTGTGGTTGACCCTTCACTGTTTTCGAGCTTTCCTTAAAACCAACAAAAAAAAAAGAATCTCACAAGAGAGAGGCTGTGGGAGAGGGGAGGGGGAGTCTTCAAAAAGAACAGATGAACAACTGAGTGGACCCTACAGAACGGCAGGCAGCCCGCCGTGCAGACGCGGAGAACAACTTAGACAGACACAGTTCAAAGGAATGACTCGGTGAAAAAGGAGGCCGTCCGTGAGAAACAACCCCCCAGAAGCAAGCCCGGAGAACAAGGAGAACCCCTAGTCAGAGTCCTCAGACAATTCCAGGCTAATGCAGCCCGTTCCTAGTCTTGAGTTTTTCTTATTCTTCTTGACCCTTCTTTTTTCGCTCTTGGAGGAAATAATTGCCTCCCCCCGCTGTTCTTTGGGCTCGTTCTTGAACTACAGTACGGTATTAGACACTCTGACACTTAGGAACTCAATGAACCAGGAATGAACCAGGAACGAAAGGGGTTCGATGTTATCGGGAGCTGATCGATAATGTTGCTGCTTCGAGCTATAGGATCGACCAGGGAGGCCTACCCCCACAAAATCCGAATTGGAAGAGAGGAGCAGGAAAAAGAAAGGAAAAATTATATATGGAGGAAAAGGGAAAACTAGTACTGTACTCGTACATAAGCCCCGATGAACGGAAGGTGACTGGTGGAACGACCGGATATAGATCAAGTTCTGATATAGGTATTACCAAATACCGGTAACTCTCATGAGATTTGAGTGCCGTAGAACTAGCTTTTGGACGACACTGTAAGTGAGCCAAAGTGGCAAATTGAAAATAGAATAGTAATAACGGATCAAATATCAGACAAAAAGGTCGAGGGGAAGAAGAAAAAACAAGTGAAAAAAAAAAAAAAAACAAAGAAGCGGCAGCTCTTCACGACATTTACCACTTGGAACCTGTATCTCAATAGAAAAAAGAAAAGGAAAAAGAAAAGAAACGTTAAGAATGGAATCAAAAAAGAAATCAACTGAAAAGAAGTAAACAAGCTCATCCCCCTCCGAATTCGAATTCTTTTCTTACCCTACCGGATTGTTTCCTGTCCAGAGTTATAGCTTCCACCGACAGTGGGGATGGGGATCCGGACTTCGGAAAATGCGCAATTCCAATGTATGTACCGTCCGGCGATGTCCAGAGACCTGCACGAGGGGCGCGAACTGAGCTCCAGATCTCTCTCCATTGAGAGAAAAAAAGATGCCTCTACGAGTATCGCTGAGGCATCTGCATCACAATTCAAGGTGTCTAACCCCGTGCGTTCAATCGCATGGTTGCGGGGGTCAAGGGGCAAAACAAACCATGTGGTAGCGGGACGAAAATGCAGGTATAAGCATGCCTAGAGGAAGGGTTTGCTGTTCAAGGGAATTAGGCATCGAAGGTACAAGGATCGAAAGTAGCTAGTTTGTGCCAGAGAAAGGGCAAGCAGGAAGGAAACAAGTGATGTGACAGCCCTGCACTGTCCGTTGCCTGTCTCCTGATTGCTCACTTTGAGTTGGTGTTCAACAAGATTGGCAGGCACACTTCCCCAGGAGGGGTGCGAAGAAGAAAAGCATTACAGATGGTACCGGTAGCTTCTCTATGCAGAGTAACCCTGCCCAAATCTATGTTCAACTCATTTTCAACCAAACTCAACATAGACGAGGAATCCTTTGATTCGGACTGGTCGATCTAAAGGCTCGGAAGGACCTCCTCCTCCTTCTTCGGAGCGCAGGAAGAGATTTGCGGGAATCAGATCAGGCAAAAAACTTTAAAAAACAAATAATTGAAGGTGTGGAAAGGGCTTTACTCGAGTAGCAGGATATGGTAGAGTGCAGTGCACCATATGCATCCCCGTGTACTTGTACTTGCTGCCCTCCATTAGAATAATATTATGGTAGAGAGGGGGTAAAAAGGGAACCTGTGGGAGGTAAGGTAGTGGACAAGTCAAGTCAGATGCGGATTTACGATAAGGAAGATATGATACCATCCCCTGATACCGGTACTCCGATGATACGGTACTGCCCTCAAGCACCCCACAGCAAGAAAAGAGTGAAATCCGGTATGATATAGCAACTACTTTAGGCAGTAACTCGGTCCAAACGAAAACCTAGGGCAATTCGAAACCTACACAGACCCGCAATTCAACCTATCTCCTTATTGTTGCACATCCAAACATTAGGGAGGATGTAGGAAAAAAGTGGGGAAGCACCGGGTATCATAACTATCGATATCATAGATGATGCAACGCAACAAAAAACCGAAGGAAGGTGGAATGGGCACCATCGGATGACGGGAGGAGAGGGAGAGGGGGAGGAGGGTACTCATAAGTTAAGTTAGAGGGATAGAGAGGCGGAAGAGGAGAGGGACAGGGAAGGGCGGGGAGAGACAGGGAGAGGTTAATGCCATGGTGGGAAACGGCATTTTTGCCAATTCGTGAGAAGTGGATTCACTCTCAAAAGTCTTCCACCACGAGGTCGACGGCGGATCGATTTCTGCAGATTAGTACGCCGGCTTCCGCAACACGGAAATTCCATTCACAAGTCTACTGTACGGTACGTGCCTGCCGTGCCTCTTGTCGAAATATGTGTGGGGCTACGCACATACCGGTAGAGGAAAGAACCAAAAAATATGCAGAATTTTCGTACCACAAGGGAGGCTTTCGATCGGGGGTGACCCCCGCCCCAAAAAAATAGACCACAGGATGTCAGGAACGAAATATGAACTAGAAAAGGAAAATCAGAGAAGAGAAAAAGGAAAAGCGAAAACTAGATATCGAACATATGGCTCCGAGACTCCTAATAGATGAAATATCAGCAATTTCGCTGCGACAGTCCATCGGGACAGCTGTATCAGGATTTACAATAGTCATATCAGGGCGGAATTGTGAGTTCTTTTCGGGGGGTTGCTCTCTCATTCCTTCCCTTTTTTTCCTCTATTCCGCACAGACCCCCCCCCCTCGCAACGGCGGCGTCACCGGTTGTGATGGGAGGCGGAGGGAAGAAGGGAGCGGAGTCTTGAGGAAGGGGGAAGGGGTTCTTGCTCTGACTATCATGGAATAGTCCATTTGAGAGCGGGAGACAGGGATCATTGGCCAATGTCTGCTCTGGAGGTGGAAGCACTCGAGTACTGTACAGTACCGTAGAGGTGTTAGGAAGGAGTGAGAGAGACAGGCAAAGTGAGAAAGGAGGAGGGAAGGGAATTTTGCTGACTGTCCCCCGCCATTGTTGACTGGGGGTTCAGGGTAGGTGAAGGGCGGTTGGCTGGCAGGTCACTTCGGCCACCGGGAGAGTAATATCGCGAAGTCAGTGTGATTAGTCCAATATATTTACCCTAGCTGGGCCTATCCGACATCTTGCTAGTAGCAAAACACAACCAGTGCCGCAGGAGGGGCACCACGGTGGGTTCGCCTAACTTTTTTCTCCACCTTCAAAAAGGAATCAAAATTGGATTTCGGTCTGGTTACACTCACCAAAATTTGGCCAGTAATACCCCCAGCACCACCACCACTACCGCCTAGATCCCCAGATTTTGAGGCGCCTCACCGCTCTGGCGGTGAGTGCCACTGCCTAAGAAATCGATTGGCAACAGATAATAAAAACCCCACAGAGTGGTGGTACTGTACTCGTACGAGTACAAGAGTACCGGTATTGGAACGGTATGGAGAAACAACATGAACTCTAATTTCGTACGTACCATCCTCGTTCTGGAGGAAATCCTGATGACGAAAAAAGAAAAAATCACCCTTGCCACCCCAAACCGAGCCGTAGTGCTCGCTCAGATCAGTGGAAAAAAATCCAAATTAGGAATACCAATTTGTACCAGTACGAGTACGAGTGCAAGACACAAAACCCCGTTATCGTGTTATCCAACCCCCCTCCCTTCTGCATCTGTAGGCAAAGCTTACTACAAGTACACACGTACCAGGCATAATGAACTCGAACACAGGGGGAACTCCTTTATACCGTATGGCAAATAGTCCGTGCACATCTGGGCGCCCATACTCGAGTGCGAGTACAGTACTCACAGTACTCGAGCACTAAATTCGGACACAAAAGTTCGTGTTCGACTGATACTTGTACTAGTACAATATCATACTGTACTTGTTCTCACACAATACCAGTGACACCCGGAAAAAGCAAAATTGTTGGCGGCCCAGAGGAATCACACATCGGACTTACTTGCTGGGGTGTAGCCAGTTTTTATTTTTTTGAATGAGTGCTGGTCTTCGCTCAAGACCGAACAGGATAGGACGGAACTTGAATTGGTTAGTTGGCGGGGCCGCCGCGGCGCAGGTCGCGAAAGATCCCTCCTGCAGCTTCCACTTGTCCCTTTGCATGTGCTCGTACAGTACCGGTACCGTGCTGTACCGTGTCATTTCATACCTGTCCCAGACGAGAAGCACCCGGGGCATGGCTCGCATTGATTTGCAGATGCCCACAGAATTTTCCATCACATTTCTTCTTGGCAAGGGCGAGCAAAAGTCGGATTTGACCTTAGCAGGTCTTTCGCAACGCTTCAGGTGAGGCGATCTAGGAGTTTTTTGTCTGGCTCCGCTGGCGTTAGCGACTTTTTACGAAAAGAGAGGGAGGGGATGGACAGTTAGTTAGTCAGCCAAGCAGGTTGACAGGTCGATAGGTAGGGAGGAGAGGGGGGAAACGACAAGGTAGCAAGCAAATCACCGAAAATGCGCAGTACAGCCCCAGTGCGTTAAGATTACATATGGTACGCATAGAATTGTCCCAACCAGGTACTGTACGTACGCACCGTTAATAATGATGGTAATAATACTAATAACATTATCAGAAATAATCTCAGAGCAGGTTCGTTCGGGATGTGGAAAGCCACCATGGTGATATCTTGATATCATAAAAAGGTAATATCAGCCATTGGATGATCTGCACGGCAGTGAGGGGACTTGCAAGTTACAGGTACTCGTACCAGTGGTCTGCTGTTACCCATTTACCGTAGAACTTCTTGAAATGCACTATCTCCGGCCGCTCTCAATCTCCGTGACCAAAACCTTGTCCAATAGCCTATCAGGTTAAGCACAGTCTCGTAATAGTGGCGGGGGGAAAGTACTGGGACAGACGAGGATGGAGAAAAGATTACTTCATTCGGTCCTACAAGTACAAGTAGACTACTAGCCAGTTCATTGGGTATCCAGGGGCTATATATACCTTAGGGTGAGTTTCCCGGTATTCGAGTAACTAAAAAACCTATAGACTTAAAAAAAAACTCCCCATGAAGTATCCGGGTGTGGGGAGCTGGCTTGGCGTTGGTCGTGCTATACCGGTATATTAACAGCTCTATCCCCGTAGTGAGATCTCACGGGGGTAACAAACTGTGTCGGCTATCATAATAATTCCATATCGCGAAGTCGTTTTCTGTATATTTGGATACTTCGGGGATTGGCAAGTACAATGCCGGCGTGGTTGGAAACCACAAGATGGCCCAAAAAGGAAAATAAAGTCACCTGTGGAATAGTTGAGCACATTTTTATGCACAGGCATTTCCTTCCGTGTCCCAATACTTCCCCGCCCTACCCAGGGTGCAGTACTGTACTCAACATTGAATTTGGAGTTGTCCCAGTACTGGAACAGTGATCGTGCGCGAGCATACCTGTTACCTGTATAACACTTGCAAACGACCACATGGCCGGAGCCATACTATACAATTAGGTTAGTCCAGCAGGCTACCGGTACTCGTACTGTACTCGAGGGCGGAGGTGGCCGGACAGCCAGGGATTCTGGAGGTTGACAGTTCTACGCTTATAGGGAATAAAATGATGGGTCTGGCATAAGGGTTCCCCAAACCAGCAAGAAGCTTGGACGCCTCTGATCCCGGCTGTCCGGTCACCCATGTCCATACCCGAGTACTGGCAGTACCGGTAGGCAAGAAGTACCTGATAACATGGATTCGCAATGGATATGGCAAAGTGTCAGTGCGTAAGGTACCTGTGCGCAAGCAAAAACACAGGATCCCTGTACTCAGATACTTTTTCCATTTCGCGGTTTTCTAGCCCTAGAGTAGATGCTCTATTCCTCTTTCTACGAATAAACTTAGTTCCTCAACATTTCTCATTCAATCCACTTCATTTAAGGTACCCCCTAATTTTCTTCTCCTGTTCCTCTTACTAGCCATAGACCTTGCATCCATAATGCTTGTATCGAGTACCATATCAAGATACTTATTAACTAATACTATAAAAATCATTTGAATCTATTATCAAGTATAAGGCAGAGTACTTGCGCTATTGGATAAGTAAAATTATGTGAGAATGAGTAACCTGATATTATGTTAAGAATACTAGACTTTATCAAAATATCTATGATTTAGTCAGTAAAGTCAACTCTAAGTATGGTTCCAAAAGAATAACCCCCATAACTCAAGTTATCAGTCCCTTAATCAAAATTGTGACAAATTTTCTTGCAATATAATATGTAATAATATAATAATTTATGGTAGAGTAATTAAGTTTAAAACCTAACTTCCAATTTTAAAGATAATATTATTATAACTAATATAACAATAAGAATACAGATATAAGATTAAGATAATATATAACAATAATTTATTTATAGGATTTTCTATCACAATTGTAAAGAATAGAGTTCTGAGCAATGAGGTTTAAACAGGACAAGAGCAGTATGCTTTCATAAGCAAAAAAAAATAAACTTGGATTTGGAATATAAGTTTGTAAGTTTGTAGTTAAGAGTATTGAAGTATATTTAAAGCATATCTGATGTATCCTTTTACCTAAAAAGAAAATCTTTTTACAGTAATAGTGATATAGAAAACAAACAACTTATGTTAAATGGCTTGGCAAATAGACAATTAGTTTATACACTTTCTAGGATTCAAAGTAGTACAATGATTTTACTTGAATTTTTCAAACAAGATTTTTTAAAATAAACATATAATAGTAAATCCTACTAGATTGGTCTCAAATTTTAACTGAGTGGAGAAATTTTATGACAGTTTTTTGCAGATAATATGTTTTGGCTAACTTTTAATATGTTAAATCTCTTTTCACAAATACTCTTAGAATGTACAGTCTGGTAACAAAAATAATCATCGGTACTTAATAATAGTATTTACCTGCTCATCATATTTTAACATCAATTTTTCATGAAATACCAAATATACTTAGAATTGCAGAATGTTTTACAGAATAGGTAGAATGGAAGAGATAAATACAAAATATTGATTTAATATTTAGTATATGGGTGCATTTTTGCGAAAAGTGGTAAACTTACATTTTTTCACATTTTGAGTTATGGCAATTTTAGTTTGTATAGCAACTAGGAGCTTTTTGAGAAAATATAAAAAAGGTTGTTTCACAAACAAATTCAAATAACTCAACAATTCCGAACTTAAAATAAATAAGAATATAGTGAGATAAATCCTTATTTTTATCTCTTTTGCAATATCTAGGAAAGTTTCCACTTTTATGAGTTTTATATTCTAATAGGGCTTAATTATTGGGGCTAATAAAAAAAAAGAGTTATAATATATGTTAATACAAGTTTTACATAGTAGCTAACTGTTATCAACTACCTTTTACTTGTTTTTAGAACTAGGAGGACGCCCATGTGGCCTTTTTGCAGAAATACCTATTCTATTACTTTCAAACTATTTCAGAGTATTACTCTATTGTCAATTTTTCTATCACAAAATATCAATATTAACACTAATATTTGGTCCCACTAACCTGATTTTTTCTCCTAATAGTGATAAAGATTTGTTGTGTAGCAGTCCTTGGTATTGTTTTATAATGTTTGTAAAATATTTTAAAATTTCTACTTTTAAGACAATCTTCAATAACATCAAATTCTACTCCCGAAAATATTTGAAAACTTAATAGTAGATAGATCTTCATGCAGGCTATCATGCTATGGAAAAATAGTTTTTTAGCTAATTCTACTAGAGGGTCTATTTCTCCTCCAATTTGCAATTTGAATATATTTCCAAATGGTCATAGGATACTCTATCATATACTGAAGCTGGAGAACTACAAAGTCAAAATTGTGGTACTCGTGAAGTTTACTAGTTTTCGCAGAAATGCACCCATATTATCCTATTGCCTTACTAATTGTATTTATCCTTCAAGGAATACTTTTAACCAATCTCTCAAATAAAGAGTCTAGTATCAACTCTGAACAATAAATAAGAACTTCTTCTATTCGTAGCTTTACCTTGTCTGCTGATCTAATATCTTCAGCCAAATGAGGATAATGTTCATGGTAAAGCTTTTTGAGATGTATTCAAATATGTTCAATGAGGTTGAGATCTGATTGTTAGGTGGAGACAACCTGTATTAACTCAGGATTGTTTAGGCCAATTGAGATTCATTTCTGTAGAAAGAGATTTGTCTTGAGGGGCTCAAAGGAGATTTATTTTACTCAACTTAAAGTTTATATTAGGAGTACCCAAATCTGATAATCTAAGAATACTGTAAGTAGGGTAACGTTACCCAGAATTGGAATTCCTGATCTCCAATATCCCACTCTGGTCCCCTTATGGGGCCTGCATGTTATCATACATATTGTTCATGGTTGCCTCTTATCACTATAATGCTACAGAATTGAAGTTATCAGAATAACACTGTATGTCAAGTGACTCCAATTCAGGTTTTGTGTTTTCAACAGGCAATGCATAAAGGCCCCATATATCTTGAATGTCCGAAACTGAATTCCTAAATTATCGGAAAATGTTTTCATAATGCTCAGAATATTGGGAGATGTGATATCTAATATTAATTAATCGTAGCTGAAAGGTCATACGAAGGAGAATATTCATGATACCAGCATACACAGGATTGACAAATTCTTTAGTACTAAGAACAACACTCTGAACAATCCTGAAGACATGGCCCAAAAGAATAATTACAGGCAGTCCGTCCATATGGTTACTATCTTAAAAGGACTGCTAGGCCATAGTTGGGTGCGATCTTATCGGTCAGGCTAGGGCTTGAATCATAAGATCAGAGATTGTCAAGGAAGACTTGTTATTGTATAAAGAAATAAAGATTTAACTTTTATAAACTTATGATATTGTTAAGGTCGCTTCCCCATTGCTTGCTTCTTTAAATAACCCAGAGACCTTAAATCTATTAATACTAATCTACCAGTTCTTAGTTTCCTGATACTAATTTTAACTGAAGAGCTTTTAACGTTAGTTTTAACTAAGTATGAACACTGTTTGACTCTGAAAGTCTACACACCACTTCAACTTTGAATGAGATGAGATATTTATTGTAACGGGTACTCCCTCTGGGAAGATAGATCCTAAGGTTGGAACCATACCGATGTGTTCTTTCTAAAGTAAAGATAAATATAATCAACAGGAGAGTTGAAAAAATACAACAGTAAAACTTAATATCATTAAGTCACAGCTTTACTCAATTAAGTCTTGATCTTGAGAGGTAGTTGACCGACAGAATAGAGGAGAACTCGTACATACTTAAGTAGGTTTCGTATGCCGCGAGTTACTCCTCATCACAACTCTACATTCATGAGGATCTAACTCCTGTGGGCTGTCTAGCCAACCTCTATGAGTCAGACCAAAGATCCCCTGTAGCAAACTAGACTACTTGGTGGTATTCTAATATCTGCCTGATAGAAGTTTGTTAGCCGCTGCATCTCCAATGCAACCACAGGAGTTAAAACTCTTCATATCATGGACATGCCAGTATCAAGCTGTCATGTGTATACAGATACCATATCAACTGTAGAACTCTCTACCCATATACACTTACTTTTTGTAAGCATTCACAGCCCCTGAACATCTATCCGATTCTACTCATTTTCATTTCATTCCGGAAGATAGCCACATAGCTCTCCTGATGTAGCACTTCGGAGGTTGACTACCAATAGGTGCTACCCACAGTCAATCGTCCTAGAAGTAGGTCTTATTGTAACCTTAGACTAGTATCTTACAGTCCTTAACGATTCTCCAATAGTATTACACTATTAGGGCAACAGACTTTGGTTACCTTACCTATGGGCCTCCATGAACCTAATGTACTATGTCTCACTTCAGAGTTGTATTACTCTGTCAGATTTGGTCCATTTTCCACGAAATAACCTGGAGGTCATTCTCCAAGTTCTCCCCTTCCTCTTCATATATTGTGTAGACAGCTTTTGGTCGGATAGACGGCATGAGCACATATGGAGTTATGGGAGTATCTCTACTTGTAGACTTTTACTTGACTTACAGCAACTCTCCGGGCTATAGCCAATAACGCCAGGAACTTATAACAGAGCCGGAAGGGGGTCTTTGCCACTACACCTCCAAGTTTCAGCTTGTTTGGAGCTTGACTAGATGTGCAGGAGTGATCTGTACAACCTGAGATTTGAATATCCTATTTAGTTTTACATGACAAACAATCTAGTAACTTTCCCCGAAGCCCTGCATAACAAGTTATTTTCAAGGTATGGTAACTTGACTCCAAAGCAGGGTAACCAATAACCTAAAGTATGGTAACTCTAGTTCGAAGGTAGTGTAACTCTACTTAGACTCACTGTTCAGTAATTCAGCGTAACTCCTAAATTGACTACTAGAGTTATCCTACAGGGTAGGGTAACCCCCAACCCTTACTAGTATCAATGTACCCTTGGTATTATCTAGTATATCCAATTGAGATACCTAACCAACAGTAGCTCTGCTCAGTAGACTCTAGTCTACTGCCATTCCTATCACGGTAGTCTCTTGACACTGGTATGGGTATAGGTCTGGCTCCTTGTAATAGTACTTGATAGAGTCTCCTTACATTTATCTTGAGAGGATAGTGTCCTATCTCCCAATAATCACTTCATGAACCACAGGCCTTAATGAACTAAGTATGTGAATGTAGTCCGAATGGCTATCATTCCAATCTTACTTCTGGTTAAGAACTAGCTAGGTTTGTTGTTAGGAACTAGTATATAAGTAATTTATATATGCATGAATCTTTATATGCCAACATCATAGAAAGATTCATGCATCTTCAGTCTTTTAATTCAAGTATAGTTCCTCTCAGACCTCCTCCCTTTAAGAGGGACTCTTCATCAGCAAAAATTATAACCGCATACTGTGTGTTCAATGCATCAGATGCACAGGACGCTGGAAGGTAAATTGCGATTCAGGATGCAGGTAGACATGACAACCGACGTCAGGATGCAAGTGGACATAGCAACCAATATCAGGGCGAAACGGGACATGGCAACCAATTTTAGTATGTAACTGGACATCCCAGGACACAACTGGACGCAGGAATCAATGTCAGAATATGTCTCTTAAAATTCAGAATTCACTGGACACAGCCAATATAAAGCATAACTTATACCTAGGTTACTCCAAAATAAGCTATATTTTTACAGTAAACAAAATTTATTTTTATAAATACACAGGCCCGGACTAGGTTACAAAAAGCAAGTAAGGATACACAAGCAATACAAAGTCTAATAGCTATAACAAGTGCATCAGCAAAAAATTTATCTTACGTCCTGTACTTCCTGTGACTCTGATGCTCAGGAAGAGCTAAACTTAAACTCACAATCTGGATGGGCGCGACCGGATGTGATGGGTCTGGACGCGTCCTGTTTGCGTCTGGATGTATCAGACGGTATCCATGGGACCATCGCTATCAATCATTTGCCTAGTTTATTGACTGGCCTAATTACTCCCACTATCTGCTGACGCTCGGTTCCTGTTGCGGACATGTACCTCCCACCCATCTACCTTTTTGGAGTCCTCATGATATCTGCTCTCGCCGGTCCTTTCCTTCCCCATAATAGCTAGTTTCATCTGCGCTTCGTCTACATTCCGCCCCGTATTTACCTTTTTCGTCCAGTAGTCCTCTTATCATTCCTGATTTCTCTCCTGTTTTCTCTCGTGTTGTTTCCATCTTCCTATTCTACTTTGTATTTCTGTGTCCACGTAATGTATTTACTAAGTAGCCTGTCATGGACCGCGTTTCGTCCGCATTCACTACATACATTCCTTTCCCATCCGCAAGCCTCTGAGGATCTCTGCACCTTCGCTAATTATGTTGTACATTCCAACCCCACATTGTATTTCACCAAATCCGCTGGACGTATTCTAAATTCTTTCATAATTTCAGGTTTTGTCCGTCTCTATCCACAATTTGTTTGCTCTATGTTTTCTTATCCTGATATCTTCAATACTGTGACCTCAACGAGATCCTGTCCCCTATCTCTCATGGAAGCTTACTTTCTCCACGATAGTTTTAATCTACATTATTATTTTTTTCCTCACAGATACCAAATTATATACCAATAAATTCATTTTCCTCCTCATCGTCCGACCCAGTTTCGTCTAAATCCTGATCGGGATCTTCAGCTGCGCCGGACAGATCTCAGTCAGTTAAGCTCACTGGTAGATCTTGCATTTCTTCTATTTCTGGCTCTCCCTGACTATATCCTTGCAGTGTAGTACCCCCACAGCTGACACTACTCACTTGTGATCTAGCCTGCTCTGGATGAATTTCAAACTCCCTGCACAAAGTATCAAGATTATTTGAATATCCGTTGGTTCTCTCTACACGTATTCTGTGATCCTTCACAATTCTATCCTTTAATTTGCTAGTTATCCACCGAATGATTTTAGTCTGAAAAGACACTGGCGTATTGCACCACGTTCCTAACTGATATTCTAGTAGCGCTGTTTTTCCATTAGCCTGACTATTATTGGACCAGCGGATATTTTTTTATTTCTACCTTGAGAACTGGAACACGTGAAAAATACCTCATCAATGAAGTTCCCAGTCTGCCAACACTGGAGAGCATGTCACAATATGGCTGCAGTCAGACACAAAAATGTGCTGTTAATCTTTCCTAAGAATCCATCATCTATTGTGCCTCTCCTTTTCTTGCCTGAATAAAATTGTGAATATATGACACCTGGAATCTGTGGGGCTAGGAATCTAAGAGAGTGTGCCTGCTGGCATTGTTAAACAGATTTAGTCTTGCTGCGGTCTGAAATAATCGCAACAAAGCGGGATGAGCATACCCCATACCTATTACGCGCGCAATTAAACCAGTCATCTTCAAGTAAGTACTCTACCCTTTGTGCACAGGCTATAGGATCCTCCGTATCAAGCTTATAGAGTTCTGTTATAGCCTTCTTTGCACAAAGGAGATACTGAGATCTGTATGCACTGCGCTTTGCTCAGATCTGAACAATTAGTGGCCAGCAGCCATTATATTTAGTCCTGCGAATGAGAAGCAGATTATTGATTAAAGAAAACCTACCTGATCATTAGAGCCCACCATAGCATCCATGAAGTAGGAAAACTCTAACTCGTGCTGGGCATTATTCTAACACATGGGTACCATTTCGGTCAGGGTAATGCAGTCTGGAAACAGATTCTTGAAAAGTATCCAATCCCATATTAATTCACGGGCTTTGATCTGAATGGTGAGCTCAATCCCCACAGCAGTATTTCATCAGCTGCTAGTAACCACTGGGACTGTTCTGTCAAATTCTGGAGTTCCATGTCGTGTATGACTTGGTATTATGGCTGGTGTTACGGGTATATTCAGTCTGGAGTCTAATCTGCAGGGCGGCACTGATGTTAAACAATTTTGGCTAACTCGTAGTGGTCCTGGTGTTTTCTGTCCGGGCAAACTAATCCCCTGTGGTCTCGGAATTGGGGTAAAAGTTATCGTCATCATTGATCATTAGGATTCTAACTCTGGACAAGTTATTGGTCTCTGCGCCCCGCAGTCCGCTACCAAGTCCTCATCATCCTCGAGTTCTATCAAGTTCGCCTCCTCGCTGTCTCTGTCCTGACTACTGTTATCCTTGTATTCCCCATCATGTGAGTCCATACTATCATCTGCCGTGTTCAGACTCTGACCTCCATCATGTTGGCGGTCAGGCTGCAGTATCTAAAGTCAGGATGCTGAGCTCCTGTAACTTACGGACTGAACGGAAGTAAGAAAAGGCAAAGTAGAGGGTATTGCAGCCAATGTCTCCTTAGATCTGGATTTTTGAACACATCAGCTGTGGACCTCTTTCAGTTTTTGCCTAAGTTGGTACGATGGACGCAGTCTACTAGCGTTAGGTCACTGCTGTTGTGACATTGTGGTAAGGTAAATAGATGGACAATTTGATTGAGTGGTTTGGAAAATATAGATAGCTTGAGTGAAGGGGAATGTATATATGTCAATAACAAAGGAAGTATTATGGAGGTTGTATTTAGTAGAGGAAACGGGTCCGGATGCATTTTTAAAGAAGTACATGTGCACAGATTGTCACTCAATTCTGAATCAATTGCCCTTGTATATTTTAAACGCAAAATACAGTGGTATGTTATCACGGGTGCAGTTACAAAATATAAATATGGATGGCACTTGGATCATCTATCACTTTGGGAGATTGAAGTTAAAATGAGCGGACTAATTTAGTTCACGTAAACTGGCAAGCGGACTGTAACAAACATGGTTAAAGGTTGCGGTAAGATTTTGAAATACTAATCTCAAAGGGTATAGCATACAGCTATGATTCAGGCTAAACAAATAGGGTATATGATAAAGTTCTAGGACATAAAAGGCTACCAACTTGAAGGGCGATCTCAAGTGAATATAGCCCGAAAAAAAAGAATTCATGAAACTCCAAAAGAAAAAAAAAAAGTAATATCTAGCAAAAAAATAGCCCAAATGCACTCCTACTCTGAGCTTGACCTCCTCCTAACTCCACGGCCCTGAATCCCTTATGCCCGCCACTGACTTCCTCCTCCTACTCCTCCTCCTCCTCCTCCTCGGCCTCTGCCTCCTCCTCCTCCACCGCCTGCTCGTCCTGATTATTTTGGGGGTAATATCTCTAACCTGGCGGGGCAGGGGATCCAGCTTCGTCATCAGTGTCACGATGACAATGGAAAAGAAGGTCCATTGATTCATTCGCCGGACTTAAGCCCTGCTAGATGCGGACATGCCAACTTGACCGGATCACGATCATCTCAGAGATCGGTAACGGCTCCTCGGGATTGTTGAGCAGCAAAAGCGTGCCATGCCTGGTCGCCCTCAGGAGATGGCGAAATCCGACTCCAGGCGCTATTATCCAGTCAATCTCCTCGAGCAGTTGCTCTAGGGTAGGTTCGATCAGCTTGAGTCATTAGACCGCTTAGAGAGTCTTCTACTGGACATTTTCCAGCCTGGGAGCTAGTGCTACGCCAGGACGGACGTCTGAAAGAACATCGAGTCAGAGGCGGACGGAGCGCCGGCCAGCCAAACCTGTGAGATTGATATTAGCATATATAGTATATAAGCTTACTGCGGATAATTTTAGGAACCTTACAGTCATTATTGGCCGCAATAGCAGAAGGCAAAGAAGTAGAAGGAGGCATCGCCTGCATCAACACTCTCACCGTTTGTGAATGTTTTTTCGCAATATCCTCGAGCAAGTAATCCAGACACTCCGTAAAACATCTGCCCCTCCCTGAGTCCTTCTCCCAGTATTGTGGACGACCGTTGTTGGCGATTGGCTCAACGGTGAGCGCATATGCCTGGAGCCTTGCCCATTGTGCTGCGCTCGAGTGCCGGAAGCTCTGGATCCCGTCGTGCTCTATTTGGCGTTTGATAGCATGCCACCAGGCACCATACTTCGGACTAAAGGTGCCCAGGTTTGAAAAGCCACAGACATGTTTGCACTACAGGATGTCGCCATCATTTTCGTGGCGCAGGGTTCTTGGACAAATGAGGCTCACTTTCAATTGTGGCATTATGATTATTGATGGGGTAAGTTGGGGGGTCGGGAGTGTTGGAGGCCCGGGGCGGATTCTTTTTGAAAATGAAGTTTGTCTGTTAGAAAATTGTTTTAGCTTGGAGTGGACAAAATTTGATACAAGGAAACAATCATGAACGGAATAGAATTGATTGGGGAAAATACCGAGGATAGGAGTGGAGTGGGTATCGCACGTAGAGTAACTTGAGTGAGGAGGTATCGCGATAATTGTGAGGATTGGAGGAAGGAGGAGGTGAATTTTTTTTAAGACGAAGTTTGCCCGCTAGAAGATTGCATTAGCCATGGAGTGAACAGAATTCGATACAAACAAACACAATTACGAAGTGGGCAGAACGGAATTATTTAGGAAATATAGCAAGGGCGAGAGTGGAGCAGGAGTGGTAGGCGTGGTGACTTGGGTCAGAGAAGGTAGTGAGGATTGTAAGGGTTGGAGGGAAGGGGTGAAATTTTTTTGAGATGAAGTTTGTCCGCTAGAAAATTGCGTCAGCTTTGGAGCGGACAAAATTTGATACAAGGAAACAATTTTGAACAGAAGAGAACGGAATTGATTGGGGAAAATACCAAGGATGGGAGTAGAGCGGGTCTGGTGAGTCGGGTGACTCAAGTGAAGGGGGGTCGCGAGAGCCATGAGGGTTGGAGGGGTGTGAACTTTTTTTAAGAAGAAGTTTGTCTGCTAGAAAACTGGATTAGCTTTGAAGCAGGCAAATTTTGATATAAGAAAATAATAGCCGGTTTACCTCCTATTCCGCTGTCACTCATAGTCGGTGGAACCAAGTGTGACGTGGAAGCAAGTGTGACGCTACAAGTTTTGTTTCTTGTTTCCCTTCCTTAACATATTCAACTTTACTATGTTTACATAAGCCTGTTATTAATCAGATATTTGTGTATTAATATAGATTGTAAGGTATTAATCCAATGCTATAAAGTCAGCATTCTCTGTAATAGAATCATATAATTTATATGCAGAATTAGAGTCATATTCTCTAATTAAATCATCACTATCCTCATATCAATTTCTATCTTCCGTTCCTATCTGTTCTGAATATACTTTCCGTGCTGGCTCTCTCATAGTAGTAAAATGAATCTCTACCAATTTATTTTGTTCCTGAATTCAATTCCCAATAATTGAGCAACTATAGTACTTATAAGAGTCGCTCTTGGCTCTAATGCTAATAATACTTGGTATTATGTGGAACTATCTCAATAATATAATAATATTAGACTATGTATTTGAAAAATAGAATTATTTATAACTATTAAAATTAAATATGTTAAGAAAAATGAAGAAGCAAAAAAGTTGTAGCGTCACACTTGCTTCCACATCACAATTGGTTCCACCGACTATGAGCGACAGCGAAATAGGAGGGGAGCCGGCTATTAATCCTGAAGAGAAAAGAACGGAATTGACTGGGGAAGATACCAGGGACCGGAGTGGAGTAGGTGTGGTTGGTGGGGTGACTCGAGTGAAGGAGGGTTGCGAGGGTTGTAAGGATTAAAGGGGGGCAAACCTTTTTAAGATAAAGTTTGTGCGCTAAAAGATTGCGTTAGCCATGGAGTGAACAGAATTCGATACAAACAAATACAATTATGAAGGGAGTGGAGCAGAATTATTTAGGGAATATATCGAGAGCGAGTGAGAGACTGTGCAGAACTCTGCAGATGTCTCTTGAGTGGAAAAAGGATGAAAGGTATTATGGGGGTGTTGATGAAAACATGTGTTTATATGGTTGGAGAAGTCAGGAGAGGGGTTAGGAGAAGGTAGGAAGCCTGGGCTTATCTAGGTTTTTTGCAGGTGTTTTTCATCTTGAAAACTACTTGTACTCCATGCAAACATTGACACCTTGATAATCAATCATTGCATGAGATGATTAAGTAAGCACCAAATAAACTTTCGAGCTGTAAATCCACCACTTCCTATCCACGAAAACCCGCGCTAAGCCAAATCCCATAATGAGTCTGAGACTCGTAGTATCGCTGTGTTTTTTTTAAAAGAACTACTATTGCAAACCACCCGGATCTCAGCAGAGGACCAATCTTTGGCTTACAAAGACTTCTTGCCAGTGTTTTTAGTCTTCAAAACGACTTGTACATGGTACAAATATTAGCATCATGAGAAAAAAAAAAACTTCACCCAAGTGGATTAAGTGAGCACAAAATCAACTTCGAGCCGCATGCCACCTGCCAAAATCCACACTACGCAAACCCCATGAAAATACTTGTACTTGAAATTGCCTGACGTTTGCAAATACAACTGCTATTACATATGGGCAAAGAATCTACCGGAGCCTTAAGGTTTTAGTGGCATGCAATAGCAGTTGGGTTTATAAATATCAGGCAATTACGGGTATCGTCAAATGTTAAGCAGCAAATGAGCCTGAGCCGCATCCCACACGCCAGAAACCATGCTAAGCCACGCACCCAGAGACTGAGAAATACTAGTAAACTTGAAACCTAACAATTATCTTGAAAGGCCAAGACTGCTGCTCGGACAACTCAAACAAGGTGTAATGATCTTACCTTCTTATAGATTAGTTCTTCAACAGGTAATGACTTCTTACCTAATCTCGTATCAGATATCGATAGCTTTAAGTCCTCTCTATACCTATGCGATCTTCCCAGTTCTGGTTTATCGATATATCTCTTAGTCTCATTGTATTTATACAAGTGAGATCTCTTTCTCACATATGTTACAGAAGATGTTTGTACGCATGCGCAAGAGTATATTTTTAATAGTATAGGAAAGACATAAGTGGTTACGTGAGGAGTCTGTCCTGAAGGTCCTTTTTTTTTTTTTTTTTTTTTTTTTTTTTTATTATCATATAATTACTTGTTTAAGGTACAAGAATCGCGCATGCAGCGCTAGCTATGGCGTAAAGAAAACCCCTCCACCCCGGACCAAGAGAAAACCCGTACCCCCAGGACCCTCTGGTATGGGCCTAACCGCACACACTCCAAGGACGATCAACTCAGGTGCCCAGCCCGCAGGCCTCACGACTTGAACGCGAAGGGGTCTCGCCTAGAAGCCAGCCAAAAGCCCAAGAAGATTCCTCCACCGAAAGATACCCCCCCCACCAACTACACGTAGCCAACAGGAAGGAAACCAAACAAGCTAGGCAGGAAAGCATAGGGAAAAACTCTACCCGTAAACTACTACTACCACAAAAGAAAGTAAACTCCCGCCCACCGAACCGCCAAAGTGCCGAGTGTAAAACCGCCCCCGAAGTGAGCAGCCGGCAAAGAGCCCGAAGGCTGATGCCCCCAACCAGCTGAGCCACGGATGTAGTGCAATACCATGACCCGCCAGCCGAGAACGGAGGGTCTCGGTGCTGGACCCAAAGAGTGGATGTTTGGCAGAGGGGATGCCGCCCAGCAGTGAGGTGCCAGCTAACGAAAGGGGGTAGTAGGGTACCAGCCAGGGAGGGGAGGCAGTAGGATGCGAGCCGACGCGTTCGAAGTGGAAGATGGAGGGAGGGCCAGAGGCCCCAGAGAAGTCCGACCGTGCAAACCAAACCCGTGCCATTTTACCGCGTCTCTCATGTAGTCCCTTGTTCTCTGAGAGATAGCGTCACTTAGTGGAAAGGATCCTACCGGCTGGGCTAGGTAAGAGGAACAGAAGGGGAGGAAGGCTGTCAGACTTGAACCGACCGACTAGGATGGTATGGCCCATCTCACCGCGAGACAGACCCCGAAGTTACTAGCCGAGGCGTTCCGCAACGGGGATCGTGCAAGTGGGGAGACAGACGTCCACCACTGCCAGTACCGACCGGAAACGAAGAGGGGATGCCGACCGTGCCAAAACTAAGTGAGCCCCCAAGAGCGAGCCAGGACTACTGGGCGAGCCCAGATAACTCCCCCAGCAAGCGAACAGAAGGCAAGCGAGGTGATGGCGGGAGAGGATGGAGGAGTTAACCGTGCCACTAGGCAGGAACCATCGAGGGGGCAGAGGGGAGAGGGGGTGGGCCACGATAGCCGACCGTGGTGTTGTCAAACTATGTGGCAGGAAAATAGGAGCGACGAAGCGTGTCTGTCCCGAAGGTCCTTTTTTTTTTTTTTTTTTTTTTTTTTTTTTATCGTCATGTATTCTTTGTTTAGGTACAAGAACTCGCATGCAGCGCTAGCTATGGCGTAAACAAAACCTTAATCCGAAAACAAACTTCAACAAAGGAAACCAAAACAATGCCTCCAAAAGCGCGAACAACCCATATCGCAAAGCAGCCTCATAGCATAAATATAGGGAAACACTCAAACTAACTATAATACCTTAAACATAACCAAGGAAAGCTCCCAAACAAACGCCGAGAACGTTCAAGTCGCGGGGGGGCGAGGGGATAGTGGGGGGGAAAGAGAGGGGGAACCCCGAAGGGCGGGCATCTCAGGGGGAAAACCGGTAGTAGTGATCGAGATGTACTTCGCCAGGCCGTGAAGCAGGGCCGGCGTGTGCCAGAGTGGGTCGACCTCCCCTAGGCCGTCTACTCCCTGGAGGTGGGAGTTCCTGGCCTCGAGTTTGGCCGAGCAGTTAAGGATGGCGTGGTGGAATGTCTCGGGCTCCTCCTCACAATAGGGGCAAGTGGTAGGGGCGTTGGGGTCCTTCCAAGACACGTGTGCTGCCAGGTAGCTCTTTCCTGATCTCATCTGATGGATACGACCCGCCATGAACTTCCCGAGCCCCATAAAGGGGTGTGGGGTCAGGGTAGGCGTGTACATGTAGCGTGGGGGGGGTGGGTATTGGGAGGACTACGTGTGGAGTAGGAGCTGCTTGCAGTCCCTCTTGAGTCCAAGGAAGGTAGGGTCTCCGGGGGCACCCGGTGGCAGAGTAGTTGGCAGGAGGCTCTCAGAGGCGGGAGGGGCCATGCGCAGATGGCCGACCAGGTTGACGACCCTGTGGGCTATCGCGTTGAGCGGCAAGTGGCGCCGGACCGGCGGCGAGGGTTCAGGTGTTTTCCAGTGGAGGGGCCTGTACCCCAGGGTGAGGCCCACGGTGAGGAGCCGGTGGTCTTCCATGGAGCGGAAGGTTGAAGTTGTTGGGAAGGTGCTGTGGAGCCTCGCCGTTGCCGGATTCCTTTCTGGAGGGAGGCATACTAGGCGAAGGGCTGCCAGGCGTTGACGATGTTCAATTAAGCATTGAATGGGAGGGAGCGCAGATTCGCAGGGGAGAATTCCGGTGGGGGTATCGCTAAAGCAGTTGGTGACCCACCGCTGAACGGTTCTCCAGAAAACAGCCATACGGTCCATCATTGCAGCAGAAGGGGAGAATAGGTCGGCGCCGTAAAAAAGTATGGGCGCGAGAAGGGAGGAGGCAAGACGGTGGCAGAGGTAGGGCGCCAGGCCCTTGCCAGGTCCCGAGAGCCTTTTGACCATGGAGAAGGCCCCCTGGGCTAGGGCGAGCCGTTTGGGGAAGTGCGCGTTGTTCGACCACCTGAGGCTGCAGGCAGCAGGCTCAAACCAGTAGCCCAGCCATCTCACCTCCCCGGAGGGTCAGAAAAGGAGGTCGTCGATCACGATAGGGAGTGTGCACCGTGGACCCTTTTGCCTCGGGGTCCTCCAGTGGATCAGTTCCGTCTTGGGAATACAGAAGCTCACCCCCAGCCTGCGACCCCTCTGGGTGAGAGCTTTGACCAAGTGTTGTAGGCGTTGGATATTCCTCCTGTAGGAGTTCGAGGCGACCGTGACTGCGAAGTCATCGACATAGGAGAGGATCAGGCCACGTGGGACTGTAAAGTGAAGCGAAGACACGTAGATGACGAAGAGTAGTGGCGAGATGGGGGACCCCTGAGGGGTGCCGACTTGTACTGGTTTGAAAACCTTGGGGGAGCCTTGAAAAAGGAGCCTGCACTGCCGTGCTGTAAGGAACGAGCGTACCCAGGAGCAGAGGTATGGGGGCACCCCCCTTGAGCGGAGCATGTGAAAGAGGTCGTTGGGGGAGACGTTGTCAAAGCCTCCTTTTATGTCCAAAAAGAGGGTGGAGACTTCCAGCCTTGGGCATTGCAGGGTCTGGACTTCGTGTGCGAGGGTGGAGCAGGCGTCGAAGGTGCTCAGGCCTGGGAGGGAGCCACACTGGTGGTGGTTAAGGAGGCCGAGGGATCGGGCAATGGGAGAGAGTCTGTTGGCCATGACCCTCTCTAAGATTTTGGAGACCGTTTCCAGTAGGACAATGATGTAGAAGGAGGAGGGGGAATCATACGAGGCCTTGCCCGGCTTGTCCAGCACCACGCCATTGGCCATCTTGAGGGAAGAGGTATGGTGACCAAAGGCCACCAGGGGGGAGAGGAGATCGGTTAGAAGGGAGGGACAAGCTGAATTGACCTTCTTCCAGACGCCATACGGGATCTGGTCAGGACCTGGGGCGGACAACGGGGATGCTTTGCGCAGTGCCGCGGCGACCTCCTCTGATTTCAGTGGGGGACAGTCCTCAAAACGGCGCAGGATGGGAGGGGAGTGGGCTGGAGGCTTGGGGGGAAAGAAGTGGGACAGGAGTGTGGAGTTTAGTTCCTCTGGCGATGAGGCTCCCGGCAGAGAGGGGAAGCGTTCCGGGGGTTTGCCGAAGGCGAATCTCTTGGCAGTCCATACGTTCTGGGGTGTGGCACCTTCGAGGAAGTCCGACCAGTGCCTCTTCTTGGCTTGTTTAATAGCCTTGAAGTATGCATTCCTGGCAGTTTTGGCGGCTCTCAGGGTATTGCTGTCTGGGGACAAACGGGCTGACCTCGCGCAGGCGTGGTGGACCTTTCGCAGGTCAGTGAGGGCATCAGACCACCAAGGCTTGGAGCGCAATAGTTGGGGTGTGCTGCGCCAGGGTGCTCCTGATTCGATTTAGGTTGAAATCCAGCCATCTGCCAAGGGCCTCCTGTACTGGAAGCGTGGGTGGGCTGGTGAGTTTGAGGGCACGGAGAGCTGTGTAGGTCGCAGGCCAGTCAGTTGCCGACCAGTGGGGGGACACCCCGGGAGGGGACAGGAACGGGCAGGAAAGTGTTATAGCTATGGGGATGTGGTCGGAGCCAGTGGACGGGAGTTCCGCATTCCAGGTCTCCAGGTAGTGGGTCAGATGTTCGTTTGTGAAGGCTAGGTCCAGCACAGAGGGGGAGTGCTGCTGCCCAAGCGAGAACCGGGTGAATACCCCAGGGGTGTTAATTAGGGCAAACGACCTCTCGAGGGCCAGGTCTGCGTATGGACTGGAGGCCCTGATTTCGTTGTCACGGAAGGAACGGAGGTGGTCCCAGGAAGGGTGATGGAGGTTGAAGTCACCCATGACTAGCAAAGGATGTGGGAGGAGAGGAAAGGCTTCCTCCGGAGACACCGTTCTCGTAAGAGAGGAAGCGGTCCATAAGGAGTAGAGGTTAAGGACGCGAAATTTAACATGGGACGAAGAAAATAAACTATTAGGAGTATGTATATCGAGTGCCATCAGGCCGGGGTTGTCGAGGAAGACTGGCACCACCGAGGTGGAGTCAAGAAAGGAGCGTAGGACGTAAAAGGCCACCTTTGGCCTGTTGTGTGCCGAAAATGGGGGGGCAAAAAACTTAAAACCATTAAACTGCGGCAGTTTGCCGTGAAACATAGGGGGGTCTTGCAAAGCAACGATAGAGGGGGGCAAGGGCAGGGCCACCAGGCTGTTCAATAAGGAAAGAAACACATTCCAGCTTCCCAAGCAGTTGTGTTGAACGATGGTGATAGAACTAAAGTTCTGGGGAGGGGGGGTGGTTCCAGGGGAGTGGGGGAGAATAGAGTGGTCGGGCATCATTGCCGGGACTAACCCGAGGTGGACTTCCGGAACGGGATGGCAGTAGCTTCCTCCTGGGAATGGGAGGCATTATCTCCTTGGTGACGGGCAGGGGTGCTGGGGAAGGGAGTTCCCTGGGGAGGGCGGAAAGGGGTGGCGAAGGGGGGGTCGGGGGCTGACTCTGTTCTGCGGGCGGCACTATCTCCCAGGTCCAGGGCAGGAGCAAGGCATTGGGGCCGTACAGGTCCGGAGGAAGGACCCTCTCCTCCATCGTCCTGCGTATCCATCTCTTCTTCACCTGGCGGGGGGGAATCTGAGGCAGGGGGAGGGGGGACCGGCCTCTGGGGGCAAGTCTGGTCGTAGGTGGGGTGAAGCCCTGAGCCTGTCCCGAAGGTCCTTTTTTTTTTTTTTTTTTTTTTTTTTTTTTTATCGTCATGTATTCTTTGTTTAGGTACAAGAACTCGCATGCAGCGCTAGCTATGGCGTAAACAAAACCTTAATCCCAAAACAAACTTAACAAAGGAAACCAAACCAGTGCCTCCAAAAACGCGAACAACCCATATCGCAAAGCAGCTTTAAAGCATAAATATAGGGAAACATTCAAAACTAACTATCATACCGTTTAAACATAACCAAGGAAAGCCCCCGAACAGATACCGAAACGTTCAAGACACGGGGTGGCGAGGGGATGGTGGGGGGGAAGGAGAGGGGGAACCCCGAAGGGCGGGCATCTCAGGGGGAAAACCGGTAGCAGTGGTCGAGATGTATTTTGCCAGGCCGTGAAGCAGGGCCGGCGTGTGCCAGAGTGGGTCGTCCTCCCCTAGGCCGTCTACTCCCTGGAGGTGGGAGTTCCTGGCTTCGAGTTTGGCCGAGCAGTTAAGGATGGCGTGGTGGAACGTCTCGGGCTCCTCCTCACAATAGGGGCAAGTGGTAGGGGCGTTGGGATCCTTCCAAGAAACGTGTGCTGCCAGGTAGCTTTTTCCTGATCTCATCTGATGGATACGCCCTGCCATGAACTTCCCAAGCCCCATAAAGGGGTGTGGGGTTAGAGTAGGCGTGTACATGTAGCGTGGGGGGGGCGGGTATTGGGAGGACCACGAGTGGAGCAGGAGCTGCTTGCAGTCCCTCTTGAGTCCAAGGAAGGTAGGGTCGCCGGGGGCACCAGGTGGCAGGGCGGTTGGCAGGAGATTCTCAGAGGCGGGAGGGGCCATGCGCAGATGACCAACTAGGTTGACCACCCTATGGGCTATCGCGTCAAGCGGCAAGTGGCGACGGACCGGCGGCGAGGGTTCAGGAGTTTTCCAGTGGAGGGGCCTGTAGCCCGGGGTGAGGCCCACGGTGAGGAGCCGGTGGTCTTCCATGGAGCGGAAGGTCGAAGTTGTTGGGAAGGTGCTGTGGAGCCTCGCCGTTGCCGGATTCCTTTCTGGCGGGAGGCATACAAGGCGAAGAGCCGCCAGGCGCTGACGGTGTTCAATTAGACACTGAATGGGAGGGAGCGCAGATTCACAAGGGAGAATCCCAGTGGGGGTATCACTAAAGCAGTTGGTAATCCATCGTTGAACCGTTCTCCAGAAAACAGCCAGACGGTCCATCATTGCAGCAGAGGGGGAGAATAGGTCGGCGCCGTATAAAAGTATGGGCGCAAGAAGGGAGGAGGCGAGACGGTGACAGAGGTAGGGTGCCAGGCCCTTGCCAGGGCCCGAGAGCCTTTTGACCATGGAGAAGGCCCCTTGGGCTAGGGCGAGCCGTTTGGAGAAGTGCGCGTTGTTTGACCACCTGAGGCTGCAGGCTGCAGGCTCGAACCAGTAGCCCAGCCATCTCACCACCCCGGAGGGTCGGAAAAGGAGGTCGTCGATCACGATAGGGAGTGTGCATGGCGGACCCTTTTGCCTCGGGGTCCTCCAATGGATCAGTTCCGTCTTGGGAATAGAGAAGCTCACCCCCAGCCTGCGACCCCTCTGGGTGAGAGCTTTGACCAGGTGCTGTAGGCGTTGGATATTCCTCCTATAGGAATTCGAGGCGACCGTGACTGCGAAGTCATCGACATAGGAGAGGATGAGGCCACGTGGGACCGGAAAGTGGAGCGAGGACACGTAGATGACGAAGAGTAGTGGCGAGATGGGGGACCCCTGAGGGGTGCCCACTTGTACTGGTTTGAAAACCTTGGGGGAGCCTTGAAAAAGGAGCCTGCACTGCCGTGCTGTAAGGAACGAGCGTACCCAGGAGCAGAGGTAAGGGGGCACCCCCTTGGAGTGGAGCATGTGAAAGAGGTCATTGGGGGAGACGTTGTCAAAGCCTCCCTTTATGTCCAAAAAGAGGGTGGAGACCTCCAACCTTGGGCGTTGCAGGGTCTGGACCTCGTGTGCGAGGGTGGAGCAGGCGTCGAAGGTGCTTAGGCCTGGGAGGGAGCCACACTGGTGGTGGTTCAGGAGGCCGAGGGATCGGGCAATGGGAGCGAGTCTGTTGGCCATGACCCTCTCTAAAATCTTGGAGACCGTTTCCAGTAGGACGATGATGCGGAAGGAAGAGGGGGAATCATACGAGGCCTTGCCTGGCTTGTCCAGCACCACGCCATTGGCCATCTTGAGCGAGGAGGTGTGGTGGCCAAAGGCCACCAGGGGGGAGAGGAGATCGGTTAGAAGGGAGGGACAAGCTGAATTGACCTTCTTCCAGACGCCATACGGGATCTGGTCAGGGCCTGGGGCAGACAACGGGGATGCTTTGCGCAGTGCCGCAGCGACCTCCTCTGGTTTCAGTGGGGGACAGTCTTTAAAACGGCGCAGGATGGGAGGGCAGTGGGCTGGGGGCTTGGGGGGAAAGAAGTGGGATAGGAGTGTGGAGTTTAGCTCCTCCGGCGATGAGGCTCCCGGCAGAGAGGGGAAGCGTTCTGGTGGTTTGCCGAAGGCGAACCTTTTGGCAGTCCATACATTCTGGGGTGTGGCACCCTCGAGGAAGTCCGACCAGTGTTTCTTCTTGGCCTGTCTGATAGCCTTGAAGTATGCGTTCCTGGCAGTTTTGGCGGCTCTCAGGGCAGTGCTGTCTGAGGACAGACGGGCTGTCCTCGCGCAGGCGTGGTGGACCTTTCGCAGGTCAGTGAGGGCATCAGACCACCAGGGCTTGGAGCGCAAGGACGGCCTCTTTGTTGGGGTATGCTGTGCCAGGGTGCTCCTGATTCGATTCAGGTTGAAATCCAGCCACCTGCCAAGGGCCTCCTGTAGTGGAAGCGTGGGTGGGCTGGTGAGCTTGAGGGCGCGAAGAGCTGTGTATGTCGCAGGCCAGTCAGTTGCCGACCAGTGCGGGGCCACCCCAGGGGGGGACAGGAACGGGGAGGAAAGTGTTATAGCTATGGGGATGTGGTCGGAGCCAGTGGACGGGAGTACCGCATTCCAGGTTTCCAGGTAGGGGGTCAGATGTTCGTTTGCGAAGGCAAGGTCCAGCACAGAGGGGGAGTGTTGCTGCCCAAGGGAGAACCGGGTGAACACGCCCGGGGTGTTTATGAGGGCAAATGACCTTTCCAGGGCCAGGTCCGCGTACGGAGCTGAGGCCCTGATCTTGTTGTCACGAAAGGAACGGAGGGGGTCCCAGGAAGGGTGATGGAGGTTGAAGTCACCCACTACTAGCAAAGGGTGTGGGAGGAGAGGAAAGGCCTCCTCTGGAGATACCGTTCTCGTAAGAGAGGAAGCAGTCCATAAGGAGTAGAGGTTAAGGACCCGAAATTTAACATGAGACGAAGAAAATAAACCATTAGAAGTGTGTATATCGAGCGCCATCAGGCCCGGGTTGTCAAGGAAAACTGGCACCACTGAGGTGGAGTCAAGAAAGGAGCGTAGGACGTAGAAGGCCACCTTTGGCCTATTGTGTGGTGAAAATGGGGGGGCAAAAAACTTAAAACCATTAAACTGCGGCATTTTGCCACGAAACATAGGGGGGTCTTGCAAAGCAACAATAGAGGGGGGCAGGGGCAGGACCACAAGGCTGTTGAATAAGGAAAGAAACACATTCCAGCTTCCCAAGCAGTTGTGTTGAACGATGGTGATAGAGTTAAGACTCTGGGGAGGGGGGCTGGTTCCAGGGGAGTGGGGGGGAATAGAGTGGTCGAGCGCCATCTCCGGGACTAACCCGAGGTGGACTTCCGGAACGGGGTGGGAGTAGCTTCCTCCTGGGAACGGGAGGCGTTGTCTCCTTGGTGACGGGCAGGGGTGCTAGGGAAGGGGGTTCCTTGGGGGGGGCGGAAAGGGGTGGCGAAAGGGGGGTCGGGGGCTGACTCGGCTCTGCGGGCGGCACTATCTCCCAGGTCCAGGGCAGGAGCAAGGCGTTGGGGCCGTACAGGTCCGGAGGAAGGACCCTCTCCTCCATCGTCCTGCGTATCCATCTCTTCTTCATCTGGCAGGGGGGCATCTGAGGCAGGGGGAGGGGGGACCGGCTTCTGGGGGCAGGTCTGGTCGTAGGCGGGGTGAAGCCCTGAGCAGTTGGTGCAGGCGGGGACGGAGGTGGGGCAGCAGTTGACAACTGGCTTGAGATATCCCCCCTTGGGGCAGGTCGGGTTCTGGCAGCGGTGGCTTGCCCTGGTGTGACTGAGGGCGCATATCGGGCAGATGGGATGGTCGACCTTACAGCGCGCCGCCTGGTGGCCGAAGCCCCAGCAGTTCTTGCACTGCGTGAACCTGTTTGCAGAGTATGCTCTCTCGATGCGGCACCGGGAGGCGTAGAGGACGGTCCTACCCACCATCTTGTCCACGTCCGACGGGGCGACCGTGACGATGCAGGAGGTGTTTGCCTTCGAGAGGCGTAGCTCCTCGTCCCGTACGAGGAAGCGGGCTGATAGGATCTGGACCTCCTTGACATTGAGGATAGTTTCCCTGAGGGTCTGGAGGAGGGCTTCGGGGTCGTCGGGGAGGAACGAGACTGGAAGGGAGTGGATGGCCAGTTGCACCTCGTTGGGTGCTGGGCGGAAGACAAGGTAGGGGTTTTCTCCCACGGGGTAAGCCTTGTTGAGACGTGAGGCTAAGGCTTCGTAGTAGGGTGCGTACGCGGTAGCGGGAGTGGTGGGATCAAGCGCGAGCAGGGTGACAGCACCACGGTCGTTGACTTTGGCTGTGAAGGCCTTGGGGAGGGGGCAGTGGGCCTCTTTAAGAACTGAGGCTGCAACGTCTGGGAAGGAGGCCGCAATGTCACCCCTGTGGGGTTGGGGGGCAGGAGAGGAGCGGGGGGCAAAGAAACGTCTTTCCGCAGCTGGCAGCGTCCTAGGCACGGGTGGACCCTCCCTACCTGGCACTGTTTTCGCGACTTGAGCCGCGGAGGAGACATTTGTTGGACCAGACTTCTTTCTGCCCTGAGGTTTCGAGGAGGACGCGGCGGAGGAGTAGGAGGGCTTGGATTGTGCTGGGGGGGCATCCGCTCTGCGAGCTCCTGGCAGGAATTCGGACGGGTCGGGGTATTTGCCGTCCCTCCACTGCTGCGCCTCCCAGGTCCTGGGGTACTTGGCAGCGAAGGCCGCGGGGTTGCCATGAAACCTGCCGGTCGCAGTGTCGTAAACCGGAATGTCCGGGTCATACTCGGCAGGGTATCCTGACGGGGTGACCTGGGGTGTGGTGGGGGCTGTTGTGTTGGTGGCTGGCTCTTTACCCTTCCGGGAAGGTCTCGGGAGAGGGAGCGTGGGGGCTAGCGTGGGGGGCTGTGGGGGCGGGACGGGATTGGTCGCGATCCTGGTTGACAAATCCCTGATCGAGGCCTGGAGGGACGCCACGGTGCTTGTAGAAAGACTGGTCGTATTGGGGCCGGAGGGGTCAGGGAGGGTGTTGGCCAGTTGGGAGGAGAGGTCGTGCACACGGACGGTGAGATCTCTGACTGTGTTGGATAGCGTCGTTACCCCTTGGACGAGGGCGCAGACCAGCGGAATGAGGAATGTCTCTCCTGAGGAGAAATTCAAGAGGTCTTGGTGGGAGGGGGTGGGGAGGTGGTCGGAGGACCAGTTGAGGAGAACCCTGGAAGCCTCGACTAGCGAGGCAATGTTCAGCTGAGCTGGGTGCAGAGGGGCAGTGGAAGAAGATCGTGATGAGGGGTGGGAGGGGGCCTCCTGATGGAGAGCAGGAGTGCCCGAACGTGAGGCAGCGGAGAGGTCCATAGTCCTGGGTAGGAAGGACGTTCCTGAGGCCCAAGGCAAGGCGGTTCGTGAGCGTTAAGGGGCTTTTTCACCAGATGCTAGTGGTGTTGAGAGTATGAGCAGAACGTAGGGGCAGGAAAATAGAGGGCGCGGAGCATGCTGTCCCGAAGGTCCTTTTTTTTTTTTTTTTTTTTTTTATTATTATCATTTAATTCATTGTTTAAGGTACAAGAATAATCGCATGCAGCGCTAGCTATGGCGTAAACAAAACCCCTTTGTATCCCCCCCGGACCAAGAGAAAACCCGTACCCCCAGGACCCTCTGGTATGGGCCTAACCGCACACACTCCAAGGACGACCAACTCAGGTGCCCGGCCCGCAGGCCTCACGACTTGAACGCGAAGGGGTCTCGCCTAGAAGCCAGCCAAATGCCCGAGAAGATTCCTCCCTCGAAAGATACCCCTCCCACTAACTACACGTAGCCAACAGAAAGGAAACCAAACAAGCTAGGCAGGAAAGCATAGGGAAAAACTCCACCCGTAAACTGCGACAAAGAAAAATATACAACCGCCCACCGAACCGCCGAAGTGCCGAATATAAAACCGCCCCCGAAGTGGGCGGCCGGCAAAAAGCCCGAAGGCTGATGCCCCCAACCAGCTGAGCCATGGATGTAGTGCAATACCATGACCCGCCAGTCGGAAACGGAGGGCCTCGGTGCTGGATCCAAGGAGTGGATGTTTGGCAGAGGGGATGCCGCCCAGCAGTAGGGTGCCAGCCAAGGAGAGACCGTGGGCAGGCAGCAGGCCGGAACCCCGGAACACCACACGGCGAAAGGAGGTAGTAGGGTACCAGCCGAAGGAGGGGAGGCAGTAGGTTGCGAGCCGACGCGATCGAAGTGAAAAATGGAGGAAGGGCCAGGGGCCCCAGAAAAACCCAACCATGAAAACCAAACCGTCTGCCGTCTTACCGCGTCTCTCATGTAGTCCCTTGTTCTCTGAGAGATAGCGTCACTTAGTGGATGGGATACCACCGGCGGTCGTAAGGAGGCGGGAGGACGGAGGGGAGGAAGGCTGTCCAGCTTGAACCGACCGACTAGGAGGGTATGGCCCGTCTCACCGCGAGACAGACCCCGAAGTTACTAGCCGAGGCGTTCCCCAACGGGGATCGTGCAAGTGGGGAGACAGACGTCCACCACTGCCAGTGCCGACCGGAAACGAAGAGGTGGTGCCGACCGTGCCAAAACCAAACAAGCCCCCAAAAGCGAGCCAGGACTACTGGGCGAGCCCAGATAACTCCCCCAGCAAGCGAACAGGAGGCAAGCGAGGTGATGGCGGGAGAGGATAGAGGAGTTAACCGTGCCCCTAGGCAGGAACCATCGAGGGGGCAGAGGGGAGAGGGGGTGGGCCACGATAGCCGACCGTGGTGTTGTCAACCTATGTGGCAGGAAAATAGGAGCGACGAAGCGTAGTTGTCCCGAAGGTCCTTGGACCCTCTATTTATACAGACTCCTCACCCAACCCTAACCCTGTGCGACTCATACCTTCGCGTCACCATATGCTATGACTCATACTCGTAAGTCATGTGAAATCCTCAGTTGACTCATATGAGTCAACTGCGTAACATACCTAAACCAATTATAATCCTCATATCCAATCATGTGTGCTAAGTGTGTCACATGTGTGAAACTCGTGACTCATAAGTATGAGTCACACGCGAAAGTCATAATATCATATGACTCATGACTGTGAGTCATCGCATAACAATAACATCTATGACTCGCGACTACGAGTCATGTGAAATCCTTATTCTGCCTTATCAATCTGCCTTGTCACAATCCGGTTTGTGACACCAGGAGATTTGTTAGCCGCTCTATTAAACAAGCGTGAAAGCTGTATTCTGATTCAGGTTTTAAGGAAATCAGGCTATCGACTTGAGAGGGGGTATTTGCGTGTATATTTTTCGTGCCTGATCTGCTTACGCGTACCCTGACAGCCACCTTGAAACTGGTATACCACATACAAGCATGAGGACCTCAAACACTACAAAGTATCCCTATTGCAGGTGGCGCTATCAACAGGCTGCTGCATATGAAAAGCACCTCCAAACAATACATCTTGACATTATGCTATCCCTCCACATGACCGCAGACGAGACTTTACTCAAACGTATGGCTTTTGGAGCCTGTATCACATGTGGACCAATTGATCATAGAAGCGACTCTGACTACAAGTCCGATCCTGGGCTGGAGATCATAGATTGTGATTCCGTGAACGAACTAGCAAGTACCGATATAGAACAAGACTCAGACATGGAGGACGTTTTCCAGCCGCTGGCCCATGGAATTCTATCGAGTCAGCCAACTATTCTTAGCGCTGGCTGGGTAATTGGCAACGTTGTGGGATATGAACAGCTCAACCAGGCCATAATGGATGACCCATGGAGCCCTTTTTCGTCCGAAAGTGACTTCAATTTGGCTAGCTGGTTTGTCTAGAGTAAGGTAGCCAAGTCACAGATAAATGAATACTTTACAAAAAACTTGCGTGGGCGGGATGCCGGATCATTTCAATCCGCATTTTCCTTGCAAAAACATCTCAAAGTACTGGACCCATTTGGTAAGTATCTCGCTTGGACAGAAGCAACTATAGAGGAGAGAAGGGGAGCAACAACTTTCTATTATCAGAATGTCATTGACTGCGTCCGTTATCTTATCTGCCAGGTTGTATATAGACCTAATATGGTGTACGCACCAATTTGGGAATACGATCCAGGTGGAGATGGATTGTATTCTGAGATGCCTACAGCGGACTGGTGGTGGGAAACTCAGGTATAATATTAGTCCGCAAAAGCACTAATAGTTAGTATCCAGTGCTAACAGTCTATCCCGTTTACTTGTAGGAAACATTGCCAGTTAGATCAACACTAGTACCAATTATTGGATTGTCGGACCAGATCCACCTTACCAATTTCTCTGGTGATAAAAAGCCTGGCCAGTATATATTACAATCAGCAATATCCATTCGCGAATTAGAAACAGCCCAGCTAAGATGCTGATCCTGCTTCTTGTATTGCTACCAGTGCCACCAAAGTTTACTAGAGAATCAGCCCGCGCTGATGAAGCGCAGTGGCAGACGAATGCGGACGTTCTAAAGACTGTCTTTGATCTTATATTTGTATCATTGCAGCAGGTTATGCAAGAAGGCACGATAATGGGCTGTTCTGATGGTAAAATGCGCCTCTGTTTTCCTATTTTATCAGCCTGAATCACGGATCACACCAAGCATGTGGCCTTACATAGATTAAGTTATAAGTAGTGCCCGAAGTGTGAGGTTCCGAGCAAGGAACTAGGTGGGTATCCGGGGCGTACATATCAGATCTGCAACTACACTTTGTATACGAAAATAGTATTGGGGCAGGAGGATATAGGAAGGACTAGCATTACGGAATACTTTCAGCAAATTGGGATAAAATTAGGCCATAACATATTCACAGGACTCAACCGTGTAGATCCTGCAGACCTCTACAAGCCAGACCTTTTACATAATATCTACCTTGATTTATTTAAACATATGATGGACTGGGTAGAAGAGTTCTTAAAAAGGCACAAGCAGCAGCAGGCATTTGACGATGCCTGGAAAGCAATCTCCCTGTATTCTGGATTTAGTACACCGAAAAAAGCCTATCGTGAAGTCATGCAATGGCAGAGAAGGGAGATGTGAAACCTGGGCCAATGTATTTCGGCGGTGTTGGTATCTGCACTACGGAATCCTGACAGTTGTCAGCAACTCCCATACTGATGTGCCTTCAAATGTGTCAGCGCGCTGATTGAATTTAGTCTAATGGCCCAGTATCACAGTCATACGCAGGAGACACTCTCCTACATGGAGACGTATCTTCAGACATTTCATCAGATGAAAGACATATTTCTGGAGTTCTGGACCTCAAAGGCTACTCACACTTGGGCAAACTATCAGGATCAAGAACTGAGAAAACAGATGCAAAATCAGCTGGCCAAGGAAGCCTCAGGTATCTCCGCTAACAAAAGGTGTTGGCTTACGACCCAAGAGAGTTTCCAAAGGATTGATCAACAGGCGGAATTATTGCAGCGGGAGAACCACTTCAACTTCATCAAGATGCATTACCTGACTCATTTCGAGTCCCATGTCCAACGCTTTGGATCTATTTCGATGTATTCCACTGATCTTTGCGAGCTGTCACATAAGGTGTAGGTTAAAGAAGGCTACCGAAGGTCAAACAAAAGTGAAACTTCGTGCCAACAGATCTTGTCACAATATGGCCGCCAGCATGCTATGGGGATGAGGCTGCAGACACTGGAGGCACTTTTGAAGACTGATAATGCGGTCAGGATAGGAAATGTCGCGTCAGAGCTGCACACTTCCTCAGGCCACAGTGTACCTCAGCAGGTTCTCAGAGACCACTTGAAGGATACAAACACACAAGTTGAACTTTGTACTGTCCTCAAAATCCAGTATTCTGATATAGTGAGGGAGATGCTGTGCTATATCCAGCAGACTATAACAGATCAAGGGCAGCCACGTGCAGACTCCACAAAACTAGGATCGCTTCCGGTAGAGTGCTTTATCCAGCTTGAGATTCCGGTCGCAGACTTTCATGAGCCTGATATGTTTCAAATTTATTGGGCCCGCTACACTGGAGCAAAGGATTTCTGGAATGATTCCCCCAATAACGATTGGGTATGGATTCAGGTTGGAAGAGCGGACACTTGTAGGGATCTGTGTGGGAGGTCAGTGGCGCGGTTATTGGGACTTTTCAAGATAAGAAATGTCCGGAGTGAAGCCAGAGGTGTCAGTTGGCTGGCATTAGTTCAATTACTCAATCCAATAAATGGGGGGAAATTTCACATCAAAAGCGGACATATAGAAGTCCGCAAGCGGCCTGCTCGCCAGGATATGTGGATAGTCGATATAGAGACTGTGACTGGCCAGGCTCATATGGTTCCCGTTGGGGAGACATAATGGATAGTTAATCATAGGATTGATCTTGGTACATTTAACGAAATATATTGAATTATTCCATATACATGGCATTCAATATACTAATAAAAAGTCAATAAATACACTCATGATAAATCTCGCGTTGATTAATCATCGTGAAAATTGAACAGTTAGCCACGAGATGTGGCAACAGGAATAACACTAGTTCTAATAAATTGAAGAAGACAGGCACAGTAAAAAAAAAATTGGACAGAACCGAGAGGCATAAGATTTACGGAGGGTGATAGAATGTGTTGTCAGATGACCCTCTGGACAATACACTGATGGGCTGCAAATAAACAAATTCAGGGTGCACCACAGCACACTCTACGTTTTTTTCCTTTCATGGAGGGCAGTAGCACACACTGAATAGTGAAGTCGCACTGTGAAACGTTAGATTACCTATTCATTCTCTTAAATACTGAAATTAGGCAAATAGCCCGGCACATATATCATGATAACAGGCACGCCCTTCACGAAAGGCGATTCTTTTGTTAGCCATTTGAGGAAGCAGACAGAATTGAGAATGGGTGTGGAATTGCCGGAGTCCGCATGGAGACGCTGGACAATTGCTGAATCTCAGGCAATGACCCAAAGTACTACCAGGAAAAAGGACCAATAATAAGCGTTAACGGATGAATTGAGTTCGCGTATGACTGAGCATGTGGAAAAGGGACCTACCTTTTGATGAGTAAGATTTACAATATTTAGATGTAAGCATACCGGATGAAAACTGGACTTGGGTCAGAAGGGTAGAAAGGGTGAGAACGAAATGAGCCTGGGGTGTGCAGGCTGGGGCGGAAGGAGTTGAAATGAGGCGTTGGAACACATAGGACGTGAGAGAATAAAACAGCTTACAATCAGAAGAGTAGGATGTATGAGACAAGACAAGCAAAGCGGTCTCATCCAGATGCAAACACCTTAGATTCAGACACGGACGCTTTTCATCCATGGTGCAATTTCTTTTTTCTGATGTAATAACTCCACCAATATTAGTGCCGAGTAGGCGTTCTTTATACCGTTGGAAAGCTGGCATCGAGTAGAATATTGCTGGAAAGTATGGAGTACTGCACTGAAAGGATGGCCGAGGAATCTAGCATCAAAGTCAGCACTTTACCAGGGTAAACATCACCTCTATAATAACCTGTATCTCCACCAGTATTGATGCCGAGTAGACGTTCATTATACCGTTAGAAAGTCTGCATCAAGTAGAACATGTCTGCAAGGTATCGAGTAGTGTGCCAAAAGGATGGCTGAGAAGTCTGGTGTCAAAATCAGCACTTTGTTAGGACACTAAATAGGCTCTACCTTCTACTAAACTCACAGTAGGTAGATGTTCTTTGATGCAATGGATAGCTGAAATCGAGTAGAATATAGCACTAAATTATTAGCTTTGATGGAATAGGGACTGAGGAGCAATGGTAGTTAACAGACTTGTTGTTGATGTACTGACTGTGATGTTGTGTGGTTGTCCAAGTGTTACTCAACGCATTGTAACAAAACACCCAAGTTACTATGTAGTCCCACAATCACAACTGTCACTCACTTTTACATTCTACCGGTGGGCCATTTTGGCTCCCAGATCCTTCAAGAAATTAAAATAGAATTTGGTACGTCTCATCTCCTATTTCTGTAGATATTTTTAGATTTGGTCATACTGTCCGGCAGATACACCTATAGCTGGTATGTGGCTTGGTATCATGATTAAGACCTGCTATCTTGTGTCAGAACATCAGCCAGGATTGAGACTTTCTGCCATCTTGTGTCAGGATATCAGCCTGGATTGAGACTCTCTGCCATCTTGCATCAGGACATCAGCAAGGATCATGGTCCACCTAGCCAAATTAGGGGTTGAAAATTATTACATCCTCAGTTAGGATGGACTCAGGACGACCTAGTCACTGTTGGACACTTCAGGACGTCTAGGACGTATGGGATGCCAGCAACTGTACATTTGCGTCAGGATGTACAGCTGACCCATCTGATGCAGGGTTTTTTTTTGCTGATATTATTGAGCTGTCTGATATACACTTAGTTTTGAACAGGTATTGGTAGCTTCTGAAGTTTCTTGATATAGTTGATCCTCTTCTATGTTATTGATAGAAAATCTCTTGATCGACAAGTTACTTTTATGGATGGCTTGTATGATTTACAGTTAGGGAAATATAATTTAGAAATTATTTTAATTCTAAAATAGCTTCACTACAACTATGTTTTCGAATCACCTGACCTCCATAGCCAGTTACATGACATTACCACTATACTAGTCTGTATATATCTAACAAGGACAGATAGCTTTACAAGTGTGTATATGTCTAACAAGGACAGATAGCTTTGCAGAGCACTTCTATTAGCTTTCAGCCATTGCTATTCTTGGAGCAATTGTCCCTGGGAGGGCCAGTAGTCAATTGATCAGCCTGTATAAGACGTAGCTTAACTTCTATAAGTACAGTGATGGAGAAGAGCTCTACACAGCATAGTATAATACAGTTAAAGTCCAGATATTAGAAAGAAACCTTAAAAATAGTACAACATTTCAAGATGCTGATTACGGTACAATGTTAAATGGGATGAGAAGATTACATCCTGCATGCAATTGTCTTATAAAGGAAGGAGCCAATAACTTACTCTGAAGACAACAGATTGATGATGCCATAATTGTACTTATTAAAAACTGTGGTGGGAAGTTAGTAAACACTCTTACGAAAAAGCAAGTACTCAAGTCAGTACCAGAAGTACCAGTTATCATCCCAGCAGAAGTACTTATTGATCAAATATTGCTACCAGTAGGGAATCCGACTCAATAGAATATGGATCTACAAGAAGCTCAAGTTCCTAATGATGTATCACAAGCTCAAGCCTTGGTGGGTGAGGTAAGGACAGTCAGAGGTAACTGTTAGGCAGAGACAACCGGTATAGACTTACGGTTGTCTATGCCAATCGGGATTCTTTCGTGTAGACAGAGATTTTCTCTAGGAAGGCTCGAAAGCAACTCGTTTCGTTTATGACTACTAAGAGTGCAAGAAAGTAAGATAGAATCGTAAGAACAATATTATATTGTTAAGGTCTCTTCTCCGTTGCTTGATGATGTTTAAAGCTTGGGAGGCACTTCGATATTTATATTTCGCGTCTGAGTATTCGCGGGCTACATCTATCTAGCATACAAAATATGTACCTCTGCAAGTTTAATGAGCAACGTCGAGTTCTCCATGACGGTACGAACACCGGGAGACCCTGAAAACCATCACACCATCTTCGGTAATTACTATTTCCTGCCTGGGAGACATACTTGTCACCAGTAGTAATTATCCGATCCTCAGAGTCTGTAGACCTGTAGCCAAGTTCTCAAGTCGAACTTTGTTGACTCCAATAGTTCTTTTCGTTACCAAGAGGATCAGTCTTGATACGAGACTGCATCTGTAGACATGCTGGAGTCGATGACTTCTAGTTGTGATAACTCAACAACTAACCGATAAAATTCATTCCGATGACTCTCTTCTCGTAGGGGAGAGGCCATTCTATTGAATAGTCTCATAATTCCTCGGTCAGCAACTCCTGGTTGTTCTATGTAGAGGGGGTGGACCTTCGTGTTGTGTTGGTTGTAAATCCCGCAACTGCGGTACACCTCTTATCATAGTTGCAACACTCCTCGAAGCTCGTTGTCTTCTTTGGTAGTGTTTCCAGGAGCTCTAGACTCTTTCTAATCGTCGAACGGTGGATGTGAATGCATTGGTTCGTTATTCCGAACCTCCTAACATTCATCCCATCACCTTGTGCGAAAACGTCCCGTTACCTACGGCCCATGCCGAAGATGTCATGTCTTTGAAGCCTTGTAACTCCCTGAGTAGTTGACGGATTAACTTCGTTCCACTTCTCAGGTCTTGCCAGAGGTCCCCTCTTATATATCCTGTGAACAGCTTTCGGTCGGACGGACCGCTGCGACGTATACGGTGTTATTCTGACACCTTTAATTCTGTGACCATATAGTCACAGGACGCAACTAAGGTTGATGTGTATGATGACGCGCGGGCCCCGTTAGGGGGCCGGAGGGGGGTGTTGGAGATCAAGATTCTCGAACTCGGGTAAGGTTACGCTACCTAGGGTACTCCTAGGCTATCGGAATCGGGTACTCCTAACATGAGCTCCCTCCTCTAGGGCTTCGCCTCGAATGCCCCTTCGGTACAAAATTAAACATTAAATTTTTAAATATTAAATAACAAAACTTTTAAACATTAATCATTTAAGGACCCGATGAAAGCAGGGTAAAAAACTTTCCGCGTTTGCTTGGCCACGGCAAGAAAACCTTATCTTCATCGTCCTTCCTCTGCCCGTCGTGGCATTTCCGGGTTATCGTGATGAAATTCTTCCACCAATTCTCTCGCATTGTCCATCCCCGTCGCAGGTTCCCAAGTGTTCTCATCTTCGGAACAGCCCTGCCATTTAACAAAGTACCATAGCTCACATATCTGTTGATAGCGGCCATGGACTCTTTTCCTGTAAGAGCGTATTTCGCTTCTTACAATCTTTTCTATCTCCCATTGTAGGTCGCCTTCGATATCTTCGGGTTCCCTGGGTGGTTGTTGTCGGTCTGCTCATACCAACTCTCTGTAGGGTTCTAACAGAGAAACATGGAATACTGGGTGTATATTCCAATGATCCGATATGTTGAGTTTGAATGCCCGGCTTCCTCGTTTTGCCAGAATCACAAAGGGTCCATAAAGTTTTGGGCTCAACTTTTTGGACTTCCGGCGGGTGCGAATATTCTTTGCGTTTAACATTACTTTATCGCCGGGTTTGAAGTCTGGTTGTTGCTTGGCCTTTCTATCATAATATTTGGCCATAGCTTCTCGTGTCTGTTCGAGTGATTGCCGTGCTTGCTCATGAATCGTTTTTATTCAGTTCGCGTAAAGGGTTGCTCCTGGATTATGCACTTCACGCTCCTTCATCCATTCCGTTTGAGGATGGAACCCATAGTTTGCGTATAATGGGGTCATTCCGTGTGCAATAGTTGCCGAGTTGTTGTAAGCATGTTCGGCTAAGGGTAGGAGTTGATACCAATCGTCCTGATCGTAATTGACAAAACTTCGTAAGTAACCTTCCAGCACTTGGTTGGTTCGTTCAGTTTGTCCGTCAGTTTGTGGATGGTATGCAGTTAACATCCTCCTTTTTATATCCAACGCTTTACACAATGATTCCCAAAATTCTCCCGCAAACTTCGAGTCCATATCCGAGACAATCTCTGATGGTAAGCCGTGTAGCTTCCATATTTCCTTCGTGAAGGCGGTAGCGACATCTTTCGCGGTCGCTGTCCCCTCTAATCCGACGAAATGGGCAATCTTGGTAAATTGATCAACCACCACCATTATTTGGGTACATCCTTGACTTTGTGGTAACTGTGTTATAAAGTCCACGGATATAGATGCCCAAGCTGCATATGGTATTGATAGTGGTTGAAGTAGACCATACTTCGCGTGACGTGGTGACTTGTTGTGTTGACAGTCGTCACATGACTGTACGTAATCATTTACCCAATTAGCCAGGCCTTTCCAATAGCAATCTCGCATGATGATTTCGAGAGTTTTCTCTTGTCCGAAGTGTCCCGCAATTTTTGCGTCGTGACACCCCTCTACTATTGTGGTATAAAGGTTTTAGTTGTTTGGTACGAATAGTCGTTGCTTATAGTAAAGCAAATCATCGATTAGGGTCCAATCCTTTGGGAAAGGTTTGTTGTTGTCTCGGAGTTTTTCCAACTCTTTTCTTCGCTTCAGCCATTCCTTATCACCTGGAATGGGTTTTTGAATCTGCTCCAGAAATTCAGGATTGAATTTCTTTAATTCTTTGCGGGCTAGTATAGTACTAGTCATGAGGGTTCGTTTAGGTATTTCGGATACGTCATACCAGTATTTATTCTGATCCTTTGACGCATGGATCTGGCTGACTACTGGTTCAATCTCTTGGATAGTCATAGCTCTTGTAGCAATATCTGTGCTACCGAATCCCGCCGTTCCTCTTTCTGTTTCGTCCAGGCTATCTATTTCCATCATATCAGCGGTATTAATCTTTTCTATCACTAGTTGGACAATATGGTCCCCTTCCTTGATGTGACAGTCCGCGTCTCGGTGGTTGAATAGTAGAACTTTGAGTTCTCCGGTGTAATCCGCGTCAATTACTCCGGCACCTGTTGAAATCCCGCTTTTAATGGCTAACCCGCTTCTGGGAGCAATCCTTCCATATGTCACAACCAGTAATCCTACTGCGATACCGGTTCCGATTATTAACTGTCCCCTTGCTGGGACTATATCTTCTTGCAGAGCGTAGAGATCATGGCCTGCTGCCATTCTTGAGCCCTTGGTTAGTAGCCTTACTCTTGTATCTAACCTTTTAACCCGAATAACGGAATTGGGATCATTCCATTTGGGCTCCTCTTGGATGTCATCGGCACATATATCACCTTCAGGGTTTCCTGTAAGTAAGCAGATTCGAATTTCCCCCATCTTAGTTCTCGTAACTGAACTAATTTGGAAATGTTCTGGCTTCAAGATCGCTTGCTCGCGATGTGCAGCTCCCTCCTCAGGACGGTACTCCGGCCGTCTACTAAGGGCATCCGGTTTTCCTCCTCTAGTTCCCGGGCGGTAAACAATTTTAAAATTGTAATCGGCGAGTTTCTGCGCCCAGCGAATTTGGCGACTGCTCCAGACTTTTGAGGTGAGGAAATATTGAAGGGTTTGGTGATCAGTGTAGACAGTAACTGGTTTCTCAGTTCCAACCAAGTATTGGCGCCATTCCTTAAAAGCTTCTAGGATCGCCAATAGTTCATTATCGTGGATCTCGTAATTTCGCTCCGCTGAGTTCAGTTTGCGCGAATGAAACGCCACTGGATGGAGTCGTTTTTCCACGAATTGTGATAAGACCCATCCTAAAGCGAAGTCGCTAGCGTCTGTTTCCACGACCGTTTCTCTTTCAGGGAAGAAATGGTGTAGACTAGGGGCAGAAGTAAATCTTCTCTTAAGTTCTTAACAAGCTGCCTCTTGTTCCGGACCCCGTCGGAACTTCTTCAGATCGCCCTTCAATGTTTCCGTGATCGGAGCACAGATTTTAGAGAAGTTTTCTATAAAGCGTCAGTAAAAATTCGCAAATCCTTGGAAGATCTGGACTTCCTTAACCGACTTGGGTGGTTTCCAATCTAATACGGAATCCACCTTTCGGGTGCTCATAGACCCCCCATCAACGGCTACTATGTAGCCTAAAAATTCCACCTCTTTGTTAGGCGGAAGCCGACTCTGAGTAATTGTCGAGAAGACTTAGGCCTGAATCTTTCGTAATAGACGGAGATTTGTCTAGGAAGGCTCGGAATCGTTCTTTTCGTTTATGACTACTAAGAACTCGCTTAATCGATAAGGGAAATAATTTTATAAAGATTCGTAGGTAAAACAATGTTATATTGTTAAGGTCTCTTCTCCGTTGCTTGATGATGTCTAAAAGCTTGGGAGGCACTTCGATATTTATATCCCGCGTCTGAGTGTTCGCGGACTACATCTAATCCTCCTATAACTAAGTACCTATCCAAGGCTGTACGCTAACGTCTCATAGTCTTAACAAGTGCGAACACTGTTTGACCCTGAACTTTCACACACCATCTTCGTTCTCATAAATTCCTTTTTCGTCTAGTCGTAGGATGCGACATTATCCTCGAATGACCGGTCTTCGATTTATAGAGACGAGTAGACTTCTGTCTGAAACTTCAGTCGACTTGACTATCGTTCCAGTAGTCTCTTCCGATTTCACATAGTGGCCAACGTATGTGTCGGGTACCTATGCATAATGCAGGTCGCGTAGACGGTGTGCCAACACTCTTAAGTCTACCGCCTATTAGGTCTTCTGAGTCTGAGCAGCTTCCCCTCGGTCCGCCTCGCCTCAAAGAGAATCACCTCTCGAGGGATCCCGTCTCCAGGACCAACCAACATACAGCGGCCTTCAGATAGGTATTGGTGTCATATTTAACCCCTATGGCCTCTGGGGCACTGTAGGAGCAATTGCGGATTTCCGAACCGAAAACGTCCCGTCACTTTCGGCCCATAGTTAGGATGCCCAACTTTGAAGCCTGATAACTTAATGCGCCTCCGACGGATTTCCTCCGTTCCACTTCTCAGAGGTACCCAGAGGTGCCCTCTTATATATCCTGCGAACAGCTTCCGGTCGGACGGACGGCAGTGACGTATATGGTGTTATGAAGTGGGCTTCATTGGAATGACATTTTAGTCATAGGACGCAACTCTTCGAAATCTCGCTAAGGACGTGCGGGCCCCAGAACGGGGCCGGAGGGGGGTGTTAGGCTCTCGATAAAATGAGGGTCTGTGCGCAGTTACCCTACCGAGAGGTCTGTGCATTTTCTTTATGCCTAACATGAGCTCCCTCCTACAAGGTCTCGCCTCGAGCACCTTTCTTAATTATCTCTTATTTAACAAATTTCCTTTTAAGACCCGATGTGGTCAGGGTAAAAAACCTTCCGGCGTTTGCTTGTTCACCGTAGGAAAACCTTTTCCTCATCGTCTTACTTCTTCCTGCCCTGGCATCTCCGGGTTGTCTCGATGAAACTCTTCGACTACTTCTTCAGCATTTTCCATGCCTGTCGCGGGTTCCCAAGTATTTTCATCTTCCGCACAACCCTGCCATTTCACAAAATACCATAGCTCTCGTACCTGCCGGTAACGATTGCTGATTCTTTTCCTATACGTCCGTATTTCGCTACGGACGATTTTCTCTATCTCCCATTGCAAGTCCCCTTCAACCTCTTCTGGTTCTCTGGGAGGTTGCCTGCGTTCTGGATGAACCGATTCTCGATATGGTTCGAGCAAGGATACGTGGAAGACTGGGTGAATATTCCATCGGTCGGAAATGTTTAGTTTAAACGCTCGGTTGCCTCTTTTTTCCAATATTTGGAACGGCCCATAGAGTTTGGGTGCTAACTTTTTCGACTTCCGTCTAGTCCGTATGTTTTTTGCGTTTAACATAACTTTGTCGCCAATTCTAAACTCAGGTTGTTTTTTGGCTTTCCGATCGTAGTATTTTGTCATTCCTTCCCGTGTCTTTTCAAGCGAGCTTTTCGCTTGTTCGTGTATCGTCTTAATCCAGTTCGCGTATAGGGAAGCGCCGGGGTTTTGAACTTCACGTTCTTTCATCCACTCAGTTTGAGGGTGGAACCCATAGTTCGCGTAAAAGGGGGACATTCCGTGAGCGTTGGTTGCAGAATTGTTATATGCATGTTCTGCTAACGGCAGTAACTGATACCAGTCATCTTGGTCATAGTTAATAAAACTTCGGAGATATCCTTCCAGCACTTGGTTGGTTCTCTCTGTCTGTCCATCCGTCTGTGGATGATATGCCGTCGACATTCGTCGTCTTATCTCCAACGCCTTGCACAATGATTCCCAAAACTCGCCAGCGAACTTAGAGTCCATATCCGAAATGATCTCCGTCGGTAAGCCGTGTAGCTTCCAAACCTCCCTTAAGAACGTATTTGCGACATCCTTTGCCGTAGCCGTAGTCTGTAGCCCAAGAAAGTGTGCCATTTTTGTAAACCGGTCAACAACTACCATGATTTGTGTACAACCTTGTGACTCTGGTAGTTGGGTGATGAAGTCTACTGATATCGACGACCATGCTGTGAACGGCGTCTGCAGCGGTTGTAACAGTCCGTATTTCGCATGTCGGGGTGACTTGTTGTGTTGACATTCATCACAGGATCGCACGTAGTCGTTGATCCATTCGGCTAGCCCTTTCCAATAAAAATCTCTCATGATGATTTCTAGGGTTTTTTCTTGTCCGAAGTGTCCGGCTATCTTTGCGTCATGGCATCCCTCGGCTATCTTGGTGTACAATGCTTGGTTGTCTGGGACGAATAGACGATTCTTATAGTATAGAAGGTCGTCGATCAGTGTCCAGTTCTTAGGGAATTCTTTTCCTTCATTTCGGAGCTTTGATAAGTCCTCGCGTCGTTTCAGCCAGTCTCTATCCGATAGCGTCGCCTCAAGAAGTTGTCCAAGGAACTCGGGGTTAAACTTCTTCATTGTCTTTTGTTTTAGCATGGCCGTCGATATTAATATTTTCTCTGGTATTTCTTCGATGTCGTACCAGGACAAATTTTTGTCTGCCGATGCTTCTAGCTGACATATGATGGGTTCTTGTTCCTTTATTGTTAAACTTCTTGTCGCGATGTCTGTACTTCCGAAACCTTGGGCTCCTCTTTCAGTCTCGTCTAATTTATCGACCTCCATTAAATCGGATGTGTCGATTTTTTCCACTATGAGTTGAGCCATTCTGTCTCCTTCTCGGATTTGGCAATCAACATCTTTGTGATTATATAGCAAGACTTTGAGTTCTCCCGTATAGTCGGCGTCTATTGTCCCTGCGCCGACCGAAATTCCGGAACGTACTGCCAGCCCACTACGGGCCGCTACTCGTCCATATGTCCCTGCTGGTAGGCTTATTGCTATTCCAGTATCGAGTAGCGCTTGTCCTCGTCTAGGGATAATGGCGTCGCTTATGGCGTAGAGGTCATGTCCGGCTGCCATTCTTGAACCTTTAGTGGGTAACCTTGCCTTGTGGTTCAAGCGTCTTACTCGGATGTATCTGTCCGAGGTATTCGTCTTTGGTTTCAACGCCAGGTCTTTCTCATCGCTCCAACCTAGTACTTCTTTTCCTAACCCTTCTTCCTTCTCCTCCTGCAGTGCCAGCAGCATTACTTGGAAGTGTTCTGGCTTTAAAACGGTTTGCTCGCGATGCGTAGCTCCCTCCTCAGGACGGTACTCCGGCCGTCTACTTAGAGCGTCAGGCTTTCCGCCCTTAGTTCCTGGTCGGTAAACAATCTTAAAATTGTATTCTGCCAGCTTCTGAGCCCTTCGAATTTGGCGTCCGCTCCAAACCTTAGAAGTAAGGAAGTATTGTAGGTTTTGATGATCGGTGTATACCGTCACAGGTTTTTCCGTGCCTACTAAGTATTGCCTCCATTCTTTGAACGCTTCTAGGATTGCAAGTAGCTCCTTGTCATGAATCTCGTAGTTTCGTTCAGCCGAGTTCAACTTTCGTGAGTGGAAAGCAACTGGATGTAGCCTTTTATCCACAAATTGTGACAAGACACATCCTAAGGCAAAGTCGCTTGCATCCGTTTCTACCACCGTCTCCCGGTCTGGGTAGAAATGTTGTAGAATGGGTGCAGTCGTAAAGCGATGCTTTAACTCTTTGAACGCCGATTCTTGTTCAGCGCCCCAATGGAAATCCTTTGGATTTCCTTTTAGTGTCTCCGTTATCGGTTTACACACTCCGGAGAAACTTCGTATAAATCGTCGGTAAAAATTGGCAAATCCAATAAATATCTGGACTTCTTTTACCGACGCCGGCGATTTCCAACTTAATACGGAATCGACTTTCCTCGTGCTCATAGCCACCCCTTCGACAGATACCATATATCCCAGGAATTCTACCTCTTGGACATGAAAGACTGACTTTTTCAAGGATACAGCTAGTTGGTAGTCGGCGAGTCTTTGCAAGACTTGATCGACTAACTCAACGTGACTCTTTTCATCCTTTGAATATATCAAAATGTCATCCAAATAGCAGACCACTCCGTAGTCCAAAAATTCATGCAGGACTTGGTTCATCATGTCTTGGAAGGTTGCCGGAGCATTAACGAGCCCGAAAGGCATTACCTTGTATTCGTAATGGCCGTATCGAGTTCGAAAAGCCGTCTTCCACTCGTCTCCTTCTTTAATTCTTATCAGATGATAGCCGTCTTTCAGATCAAGCTTTGTGAAAATCTTAGCCCCAGCTACCCGATCTCTGAGCTCGGACATCAGTGGCAGTGGGTGCTTGTTCAAAACCGTAATACGGTTGAGGTTTCGGTAGTCTACAACTAACCGAAGTTTGCCGTCGGGTTTCGGGACGAACAGCACTGGTGCGCCTGCGGGGGATTTGCTCCTTGTGATTTTTCCTTGATCCATCATCATTTTAAGGTATTCTCTTAACGCGGCAAGCTGTTTTTCTGACAAGGGGTAGATTGGACCCCAGGGCGCTTTCGCGTCGTCCTTTAGTTCGATTTCATGATCGAACGTCCTCCGGGGCGCCAACTTTTCCGCTGTTTGTGGCAAGAATAGGTCCTTGTGTCGCCAATATTCTTGAGGTAGCGATCCCAAGACTATATCGTCGGGACTTTCACTAGCGCCAATCCTCCCAATATAGGCAGCGTTTTCGTCAAAGACTACCGTCTCATCGTACTCAAACATGTCGGCTATTCCCTCATCTTCCTCCACACATTTTTCGCAGCATTTTGCGTCGAACGACCACCTTTTTGGGTCTTCGATGTGTGATATGGGATGTTCTTCATGCCACCATCCAAATGGTATGATCATCCCATAGGATCCTAGTTCTGCTATTTCGCAGGTTATCTCAGACAGATGTTTATTTCTCCCAATTTCTAACCATAAAGGATGGGTGTAAAACTTCCCTCCGGAGACTGCTGCGGTCCCATCAAACCCATAAATTTTGACCGCGTCCGATCGTTGTGTGAACGGTAGTCGGTGTTCCTGTACCAATCTTTGATTGATGACGAACACATTTGAGCCTGAGTCCAACAGGACTTTAATCTTTTGTCGCCTATGGTTTAAAAAGAGGTAGGCGTCTCCCTCAGGGCAGGAATATCTTTTAGGTAGAGACGCGTAAAGCTTGCGTCTTCGCGGCTGTCCGCGATCTTCTTCTGGCTTTCGTTTTGGCATTGTGTAACAAAATGTTTGTTACCATGCCCGCACGGTTTCGACCATTGAGGTCTCCTCAGACAAACTGAAATATTCTTGGTATATCGGGCAGCCCACTACTAGCGGTCTTTACCTCCTGCCGAGGAGTTCCCATACCTTCCACTTTTTCTACCTGTGGAACCAAACTTGGGGGTCTCTGCCATCGTCCAGATATCATGGGGACAAGAGCCGGGTGCGTAGGGCTGGTCGGCTGTCCCTTTGATAACCTTCCCGGGCTTATTATCCACCCTCGCTTAACCGTAGACAGTGTCCTCATTTTATCGGGTGCCCGTCCGGTACCAGCGCGGCACCTAAGAAGTAGTAAATAGAGGTGAGGTCTAGAGCTCTTGTACCTACTGGTCGAAGATACGCCTCGCTCATCCTCCTAAATCTTTCATCTTAGCCCTACTGTCGCTCCTGTCGGTACCCTTGGTGCTGTCTGTTTCCTGTCTAGGTTTTGGTCCTTATCGGAGACCTTTCAGATTCCAGGTCACGTGCCTGACTACCCAAACAAGCATGTGTTCGGGGCATTGGGGCGAAACATACGTTATTACCTTGGGAAGCATAGAGGCGCCGCCAATGTCAACATCGCTCTTTATTAATCCTCTTGTCTCAGCAAGAGGGACGCGTGTACTCCCACTCAGGTCATCCAGCATGGTTGCTTGCCTCGCTTCGGTCTCTTGTTTTGCCGTTGATTTCGATTCCTAGAGACCATGTGTCTACTAGACTACCCGAACACCGTCGTTGTCGGTACCTTTGTGAAAACTTATGTGATTTCTTCGTCTTCACCTAATTCCCACAACCGGCTGGTGGTTCTGACCTGTCCAGCTTGTGCGGGTTTTCGAGTAGGTCTTGGTGGTTTGGCGGACCTTGCTCGGTTAGGGCCCATTCGTAATGGCCTTCGGCTGACTGTCGCTGCCGATACTTGAATGTTCCCATAGCACGTCTTATATGTGTGGTTCTTTTTTCCACATCTCGTGCAGTTATTGTCCTTTTTTCTCGTATCAATGACACTTTGCGAGATTCCTTGGTGTGCTTCCGACCAATTCGAGTGTGTGATCGGAGCACTTCCTCCTAATTTCTTAGTTGGCCGTTCCGACTTGTGATCTTCACGTTTCCTTTTTCGTGAGGGTCCTCCACCTCCTTTTATATAAGCCTTGTCTCTTCGTGGCTTATCCGGCCTGTCATTTCTTGAGGATTTGTCCTTTGTATCCTTAGAGGAGGTGTGTCGGGAACTGCCTTCTTTCAGTAACTTTTTTCGGTACTGAAGGTCTTCTTCTGCCCGGCCGGCTTCTATTACAACATCCTCCCATTCCTCGTCGGTATCGAACTTCTGGAAGGAGATACGGGTGAGAATGTCTTCGGGCAAGTTTCTTTCAACTGTCTCTCTCCATGATTCACCTGTCATATTGGCTTTGTTATTCAGGTTGTGCATGATTCGGAGGTAGGTTTGAATGTTGCCCTTGTATTTTACTTCCTTCATGTCCCGCAGGGCTTGTCGTCCCTCCTGTAGAGGCGCAAAGGCCTTTCCTATTTCGTACGAGAAGCGGGTCCATCTTCGAAAATTCCGATTTTGGGTTTCGCCCTGTAGCCCGTCCATCTTTCTCCGGTACCATATCGTGTATGGTGTTACTATCTTTCCCTTGGTACGGTTGAGGGCGTATATGACCCGTTCCCGGTCATCTCTCCAGATGTGAGGATTTCGGTCGAAGTAATCGATACATTGCTGAAGCCAAATGTGCACATCCTGGTGCTTTTCTCCTTCAAAAAGCGGTGGTGCCTCCGCTGGCCGTTTTGTGTTTACCACGAAGGCTTCCGCCAGGACATTCGCCAGGTCTGATTGTTCTGGGGTTAGACCCCTGCGGCGCCTTTCTGGCCCACCGCCTCTTTTTCCTTCAGCGTCATGGTCGCTGTCGTCACCGTCGTCATCACTTGGGTACCCCCCTCCTTGTCCAGGTGGTGGAGTTGCGTCTGAGGTCCCTTCCCGACTATTTTGAGGTTTCTCAATTTGTTTTCCTTTTTCTTGCCTAGTCGGTCTGGAATAGTACTCATCATCATCTTCCACCGACTCCATCCTTACACGCTTGCTAGCTTCCGGTTTTTCCTTCGGAGTCTCTTTCTTTCTCGAGGAAACGAGAAGTTCTTGGACCGCTTCACCAATCTTTTTGAGTTCACTCTGTTGAGACGAGAGTGCCTCACGAGTCTTCTTTGCCTCGTTTTGAAAGAGCGCATCTCTTTCCTTGAAGGCACTATTTACCTTCCGGTCTCGGTCCTTCATTTCCTTTCTGATTTCTTCTACTGCTTGTTGTAGAAGAATGTCCCGTTCAAGCGTGGTCTGGTGTAACTGTGAGGTAACCCCTTCGTGATGGTCTTGTCTGGCAGCTTGTTGTGCCAGATTTTCCGCGATTTCCCTTACTATTCTTTCTTGTAGAGACTTTACTTCGGTCTCTACTCCCTGACATTGCATCAACAGGACCCCTATGTCCTGATTATGGATTTCCTTTCCTTCGGCAATTTGTTTTTGAACTTCAAATAGTCGAAGGGCGTTTTCCTGTTGAGCTCCCGTGAGCTGGGCAAACGCTATGTTTGCAGAGTCAATGGAGGAAGTTATATCCCTCCGGACATCGCGTAGTACCACTCCTACCCTTGCAGCTAACTTTGCCAAGTCGGCTGCCTGATCCCTTGGCCTCGGAGTAGATGAGCGGGACGAGCTGGGGACACTTGATGCCCGTGATCCATCTCTTGGGGGACGCCTTATTCCCGGGGGGAGCGATGAAGGTTGGCTCGGTGCATTTTCTCCTTCGCTCCCGGTGTCCATCGCATCTTTATCTTTTAATTTTTTGGGAGGTTCTCTCCATGGCACCGGCGTTCCCGGACCTTCAGGGAACCACGATGACGATGGTTCTGTCATCTTTTCCTATAATGGGACTCGGTCTTAATGAGAGTTCGGGTGGTTCCCGAGCCTCCACGCCAAAGGTATAGTAGGTGTAAAACTACTATCAAAGGATCCCTCTTCACTGGTGTCCCAGTCGAGGAAAGGTTTCCAAACGAATTCTGGCCCGTACCAGGTTTCGTAAAGCTTTTGAAATTTTTCCTTCGTAGGAACTAGAGTTGGGTCGGTATACCACGAGGGAGCCTCTTGTTCCAGAAATGGTATTTCTCGGGGCTCCGACAGACCGGATAACACTGACCTAATAGTAGGGTAGTGTACCTTGGTCGGTGGTTCGAATATTGAATTGATTCGGGAGAGTTCCTCAAGGGTGTCTAATCCGACCGTATCATCAATCGCAGGGTAGTGTACCGTATCATCAATCGCAGGGTAGTATACCGTGCTTTCAACGGACTCGTCGTCTGCGTGACTCGAACCCATGCGCTTGCTTAGCGCAGAGTAGTAACCGACTTATTTAGTGAGCCTTGGTAACAAGGAGAGCTAACAATATAGTGTTAGGCGGAAGCCGACTCTGAGTAATTGTCGAGAAGACTTAGGCCTGAATCTTTCGTAATAGACGGAGATTTGTCTAGGAAGGCTCGGAATCGTTCTTTTCGTTTATGACTACTAAGAACTCGCTTAATCGATAAGGGAAATAATTTTATAAAGATTCGTAGGTAAAACAATGTTATATTGTTAAGGTCTCTTCTCCGTTGCTTGATGATGTCTAAAAGCTTGGGAGGCACTTCGATATTTATATCCCGCGTCTGAGTGTTCGCGGACTACATCTAATCCTCCTATAACTAAGTACCTATCCAAGGCTGTACGCTAACGTCTCATAGTCTTAACAAGTGCGAACACTGTTTGACCCTGAACTTTCACACACCATCTTCGTTCTCATAAATTCCTTTTTCGTCTAGTCGTAGGATGCGACATTATCCTCGAATGACCGGTCTTCGATTTATAGAGACGAGTAGACTTCTGTTTGAAACTTCAGTCGTCTTGACTATCGTTCCAGTAGTCTCTTCCGATTTCACATAGTGGCCAACGTATGTGTCGGGTACCTATGCATAATGCAGGTTGCGTAGACGGTGTGCCAACACTCTTAAGTCTACCGCCTATTAGGTCTTCTAAGTCTGAGCAGCTTCCCCTCGGTCCGCCTCGCCTCAAAGAGAATCACCTCTCGAGGGATCCTGTCTCCAGGACCAACCAACATACAGCGGCCTTCAGATAGGTATTGGTGTCATATTTAACCCCTATGGCCTCTGGGGCACTGTAGGAGCAATTGCGGATTTCCGAACCGAAAACGTCCCGTCACTTTCGGCCCATAGTTAGGATGCCCAACTTTGAAGCCTGATAACTTAATGCGCCTCCGACGGATTTCCTCCGTTCCACTTCTCAGAGGTACCCAGAGGTGCCCTCTTATATATCCTGCGAACAGCTTCCGGTCGGACGGACGGCAGTGACGTATATGGTGTTATGAAGTGGGCTTCATTGGAATGACATTTTAGTCATAGGACGCAACTCTTCGAAATCTCGCTAAGGACGTGCGGGCCCCAGAACGGGGCCGGAGGGGGGTGTTAGGCTCTCGATAAAATGAGGGTCTGTGCGCAGTTACCCTACCGAGAGGTCTGTGCATTTTCTTTATGCCTAACACTCTTTCACATGAAAGAAGGATTTCTTAATTGAAATCGCGAGTTGGAAATCCGCTAATTTTTGCAGAATCTTTTCTACCAACTTGATATGTTCTTTCTCGGTCTTTGAATAAATTAGAATATCGTCGAGATAGCAGACAACGCCTTGGTCAAGATGTTCTCGGAGAATTTCGTTCAACATGTCTTGGAACGTTACCGGAGCATTAGCTAGTCCAAAAGGCATTACGTTGTATTCGTAGTGCCCGTATCTTGTTCGGAAAGCTGTTTTCCATTCATCCCCTTCTTTTATCCGAATCCGGTTATAACCATCTTTTAAATCAATCTTTGAAAAGATGGTTGCACCTGCCACTCGATCGCGTAGTTCCGACATTAGTGGTAACGGGTACTTGTTTAAGATAGTGATCTTATTTAAGTTCCGGTAATCCACTACCAAACGTAGACGGCCATCAGCCTTTGGTGTGAAAAGGATCGGTGCACCGCATGGTGACTGACTTCGTTTAATTTTTCCTTGTCAGATCATCTCTTTAAGGTATTCGTGCAGGAGTTTTGGTTGTTTTTTAGATAGTGGATCGATGGGTCCCCAAGATGGTTTTACTCCGTCAACTAACTTGATTTCGTGATCGAATGTTCTCCTTGGTGGTAGCTTCGCTGAAGTTTGCGGTAGGAAGAGCTTCTTGAATCCCCAGTAGTGTTTGGAGAGCGAGTCGAAGTTAACTTCATTCGGATCTTCGACAGTCCCGATTCTTCCAATTTGAATCGCATTCTCATCGCACGCTACCGATTCGTCGTATTCGAACATATCTGCAATTCCTTCGTCTTCTTCTTCCACACAAGTAGTTTTACGTTTAGGGTCTTTGAATTCCCAGTTATCGGGATCCCCAATGTTCGATAGGGGATGTTCTGAATGCCACCACCCAAATGGGATAATCATCCCATAGTCTCCGGCTGCTGCGATTTCGCATGCAACTTCGGACAAGTGTTTATTGCGTCCGATTTCAAGCCATAGTGGACGCATATAAAATTTTCCTCCTGATGGAGATGGTACTCCATCGAAGCCTTGAATTGTGACCGGATTCGGTCTCTCTATGAACGGAATTTTCAATTCCTTAACAAGGTCTTTGTTGATTAGGAACACATTGGATCCTGAGTCTAACAGAACACGGATTTTTATCCTTTGTCTGTTTGGATTCAAACCATGGATATGAGCATATCCCTCGGGACAGCCATATTGTGTGGGTTTTGGCGCGTCAAACGCGCGTCTTTTTGGATGAGGGGTCGAACCGTCGTCTTTTCGTTTCGACATGTCTGAGGTTTGATAACAACTAGGATGTTTGTTACCACGCCCGCGCAGTTTCGACCATACAGGTCTCCTCAGACAAACTGGTTTCCTATTAAAAAAGAAAATTCCAAATCCCTACTCGGCGTTTCACCGATACACTTAATAGTGCACGACCAGTTCTCAGGCTGGATGCCTCTCCTTTCTCTCATACTTAGGGCCTTGGTGGTAACGAGGTTGGCCTTTTGCGAAACCTATTGTTTCTCTCCAATTCCTTTTCCCTTAAGGATTGGTTTGATCTTCCAACCAGAAACAGCTGTGTGTGCAACATAGAGGTATCCCCGGTGCTGTCCAGCTGGTACAACTTCCCGGATACGTGTCCTTCAACTCCACATATGTTTTCTGGGGTTAAGATCCCGACACGTGATACGGTCGTCCGTATCATCCTTCACCAACCCTAGTAACTAACTGGGAGTGGAAAACGCTTGTGGGTAAGGTCTGCGGAATAACTAGCGTACTGGAGAGACTAACTAGTTTATTCGCTGCTCTTGTCCGGGCGCTTGAACCATCCTCTCTTTCCGATATAACTCAGCTTCAGGACTGATAGGTTCGGGAATGTGGGCTTGCGCAATCTTTCAGGCCAATTTCATCGTCATGACTTCGGCAACCCTTCTGACTGGAGGTCTCTTACCCACAACCCTACTTAATATGCCTGCCTGCTGGTATGGTTGGGGTTCCTAGTCAAGGTGTTATTTTTTGGCTCCCGCTGACCCTGGCGGACTACCCAGACGATATTACCGCTGGTGCTTGGTTCCATTCACTAACTTCACCCCAGCCCCGGGGGGTTCCCAATTTCGATTCCGGTCTCGTATCCTAACGAACCCCGACTACCCAAACGCCGTCGCCGTTGGTGCCACATGAGGTGACCTAAGTCATTTCCTCATCTTCGCCTAATTCCCGAAGTTTGTTTCCTCTAGGTGTTTGGGCGGCGGAAATGTTGCAGGGACGGTGTACCGTAGCTACCGTCCTAGCCCTATGTCTAATAGGGAGAGTAGGTCGCTCTGTCCTTGTAGTAGACACCTTAATTTGTCCCCAGCATGTTTTATAGTCGTGGTTTTTCTTTCCACAACGAGTGCATATGCCGTCTTTATTTCGTTCGTCGATGACGGACTGGGGAATTCCTTCATGGGCCTTTTTGAAGTTGGTATGCATTTGTTTATTGATTCCGCCGGGTCTTTTTGCCGGTTTATCGGGTTCCGGTTCCCTTCTTCGCTTTTTAGAGGGACCAAGACCTTTGATTTGGGGCTTCTCCTTCTTTAACCTGGGTTTGTCAGGTTTCCTATCTTCGGAAGAAGTTTTCACGGGTTTTGGTCTATCCCGTAATAGATAGTCCCATTCCTTTAGTTCCTCCTCTTCTCGGCCTGCCTTCCTGAGTGCTGCTTCCCATTCTGCATCGGTATCGAAGGTCTTTAGGGACAGGCGCAAACGTCTGCTGGCTGGTAATTTCTTTTCCATCGCCAGACGCCATGCGGGGCCAGTTATTTTGGCCTTCGTATTGAGGTTGGTCATGATTTGGACGTAGTTCTGAATATTATCTTTATATTCGACTTTCTCCATATCACGGACCGCCTTTCGTCCTTCTTCAATCGAGGCAAATCTTTCTGTGAATTCATGGTCGAAGCGTGTCCAGGTTGCCAGGCCGGCATCTTGCTCCACTCCATGGAGTCCATCCATAGCCCTACGGTACCACATTGCTACCGGGTTGACTAACTCCCCTTTAGTTCTTCCTAGTGTAAAGAGGACCCTTTCTCGGTCACTATCCCAAGTTCTAGGATTTCTTTCGAAGTAGTCCACACATTGTAGTAACCAATAGCGAACGCATTGTGATGATTTTGCTTCGAAGAATGGGGGTGCATCAGCCGGTCGTTTGGTGGTTAATGCAAAGGCTTCCGCCAGTAAATCGGCTGTTCCACGTTGTTCGGGTGTCAATCCGCAGCTAAATCTGGATGGGCCTCCACCACGTCTTCCTCCATTTCCTCCTTCATCATCACTCCCATCATCATCTGGGTCACCCCCTGGTGCCGCATGGATGGGAGGTTCTCCCTCTCTTTGCTTTCCCTTATCTCGGGAAGGCCCCTCTGGAGGTTGAATCTCCTCTCTTGCTTCCGCCCAACTTTCAGGGACCGATTCCAACGCTACTTGTCGACCCGTTGGCCGATTTTGTGAGAGCTCCATCACCCGCTCTGTCAGCATTGCAAGAGTATCCATGATACGAGTTTGGTCTCACTGTATTGTTCGGGTGAAGTCACTGTAGCTATTAGCCTCGCGTTCTTGACTTTCGGCGAGGTTGGATATCATGGCTCGAAGCATCATGTTTTGTCGGAATTGGTTATCCTTGAATGCCTGGAAATCACGTTCCAGGGTGAGGTCTCTTGCTCGGGCTTCTTGTTGCAATTGAGAGGTTACTCCCTCGTGATGCTCATGCCGAGCATCTTGCTGCGCTAACTTAGCAGCAATCTGCTTTGCCAACTGGGTCTGAATATCCCGAATGTTGGCTTCCACCAAGACAGACTGTTGCAATACGAGTGTCATCTCGCTATCATGCAAATCTTGCCCTTCCAATAGTTGCTTTTGGACTTTGATTAACCCTCTTGCATTCTCCTGAGAATCTGCAGAGAGGGTTTCAAATGCAATATTGGAGGTGTCGATACTGTTGGAAATGTATTGACGGATCTGCCCAATAACCACTCCTAACCGGGCAGCGAGTCTTCCGAGATCGACGGCATGGGTATTCGGACGTGGTGTAGTAGATCTGGAATGAGGAGATGTTGCTCTTGATGTCGGCGCAATGCTAGGGGTCCTTCCTCCTCTTCTTGGATTTCGAAGGGCTGGATCGACAGAGGTAGGGTTACTGAAGGCAGTGGGGCTATTGTCCCCTGACGTATCCATTGGTTCCCCTGGACCGATTTGCTTTGGAGGCTGCGACATCTCTTTTTCTCTTTGTGCTCGTACTCGAGCTAACCAAGCCAGAGTGTTGGAGGCAATAGTTTCATGGATAGAGGGCTAGACACTTGGTGTCTTGTCGTAATGTGCGGTGAGGGGGTAATGTGAACTGAGGTTCACTCGTATTTAGAGAGCCTTGGTAACAAGGAGATCTAACAATATACTGTTAGGCGGAGACAACCGGTAAAGACTTATGGTTGTCTAGGCCAATCGAGATTCGTTTGTATAGACGGAGATTTTGTCTAGGAAGGCTCGGAAGCAACTCGTTTCGTTTATGACTACTAAGAGTGCAAGAAAGTAAAATAGAATCGTAAAAACAATATTATATTGTTAAGGTCTCTTCTCCGTTGCTTGATGATGTCTTAAGCTTGGGAGGCACTTCGATATTTATATTTCGCGTCTGAGTGTTCGCGGACTACATCTATCTAACATACAAAATATGTACCTCTTTAATTTTATTGCGCAACGTCGAGTTCTCCATGACGGTACGAACACCGGGAGACCCTAAAAACCATCACACCATCTTCGGTAATTACTATTTTCTGCCTGGGAGACATACTTGTTACCAGTAGTAATTATCCGATCCTCAGAGTCTGTAGACCTGTAGCCAAGTTCTCAAGTCGAACTTTGTTGGCTCCAATAGTTCTTTTCGTTACCAAGAGGATCAGTCTTGATACAAGACTGCATCTGTAGACATGCCGGAGTCGATGACTTCTAGTTGTGATAACTCAACAACTAATCGATAGAATTCATTCCGATGACTCTCTTCTCGTAGGGGAGAGGCCATTCTATTGAATAGTCTCATAATTCCTCGGTCAGCAACTCCTGGTTGTTCTATGTAGAGGGGGTGGACCTTCGTGTTGTGTTGGTTGTAAATCCCGCAACTGCGGTACACCTCTTATCATAGTTGCAACACTCCTCGAAGCTCGTTGTCTTCTTTGGTAGTGTTTCCAGGAGCTCTAGACTCTTTCTAATCGTCGAACGGTGGATGTGAATGCATTGGTTCGTTATTCCGAACCTCCTAACATTCATCTCATGACCTTGTGCGAAAACGTCCCGTTACCTACGGCCCATGCCAACGATGTCATGTCTTTGAAGCCTTATAACTCCCTGAGTAGTTGACGGATTGACTTCGTTCCACTTCCCAGGTTTAGCCAGAGGTCCCCTCTTATATATCCTGCGCACAACCTTCGGTCGGACAGACGGCAGCGATGTATACGGTGTTATTCTGACACCTTCAATTCTGTGACCATATAGTCACAGGACTTAACTAAGGTTGATGTGTATGATGACGCGCGGGCCCCGTAAGGGGGCTGGAGGGGGGCGTTGGAGATCAAGATTCTCGAACTCGGGTAAGGTTACCCTACCTAGGGTACTCCTAGGCTATCGGAATCGGGTACTCCTAACAGTAACCAAGAACTGTTAGGAGTACCCAAATTTGATAACGTAGGAATATGCTATGTAGGGGAATCTTACCTGTAATCAGAATTCCTGGCCTCTAACACTGTCCTCCAGCCCCCTTACAGGGCCTGTGTATTATCATAGACATCAACTTTAGTATTACAGAATTGAAAGTATCAGAATAACCCTGTATACATTGCTGCTATCTATCTGACCGGATTCTGTTTGCAGGATATATGAGAGAGAACATCAGGCAATACCTGGGAAATCGAACGAAGTCAATCTGTCAACTACTCAGAGAGTTACTAGGATTTCAAGATAAGACATCTTTGGTATGCACTATAAGTAACGAGATATTCTTGCATAAAGTCATGATATTGAAAGTTAGAGGTTCCTAGGCAAGGAACCAATACATTCACATCCACTCTTGATTAATTTGAAGAGTCTAGAGCTCTGAGAAAATACTACCAAAGAAGCTAGCAAGCTTAAAGGTGTGTCTCCTCTATGCTAGGGGTAATATTACTGTTGCGGAAATTATCACCAATACAATACAATGAGCAACCCCCATAACATGAGACAAATAGTAGTATTGAAATGAGAGATTATGAGCATGTCCAATAGTAGACCTCCTCTACCAGAAAAATGTTTTCTGGACAAATTCTATTAGTTAGTTGTTGAGTTATTACTGCTAGAAGTCCTTTTCTTCTAGTATATCTACAGAAGCAACTCTGTAATAAGACTGATCCTCTTATAAACAGAGAAGACCATTGCGGCCAACATAGGTTGACTTAAAATCTCAGCTACAGGTCTAAAGAATCCGAGGATCAGATTACTACTACTGGAAGTAATGAAGTCTTCCAGAAAAGAGATAGTAGTAACTAAAGAAAATGTGATGGTATTCAGAGTCTTCAAGTGTTCATACTTTTAGGAATACCTGACATTGCAAGTTATATTTTCAGAGGTATGATAGCTGATCAGGAATCAAGTATGGTGAGAGCAAGGCCTATAGTTCGAACCAATGCTGGGACTAGGCCATCGGAGTAAGATTTAGATGGGCTGAGGGTATCTCAGAAAACAGATACCTCATTCGACATGAGCCCGATGTCACTTACATAGGAACTAGGATTTTCAGATTTAGATTAATCAAGTTTGGATCATCCCGGACTGTATAGTATATGACCAATACCAAGCCTGCTGCTTAGCTCTTCACTATCTGATTGTCTCTCACTTTACTATAAAGAGTTACAGGACGTTCAGGTACCTCACGTGGGAATTTGTTATTGTCAGCTTGATATTGAGTAGAGGAGCCCAACAGGAGTCGTAGTGCAGGTGATCATAGGTAGTTGAAGATATGTCAAAGATAATAATAATATATTAATTAGGCAGAACAGAGTTGTGAGATGGTAAGCAAAAAAGCATGACAGCAAACAGCCAATAGTATCAGTATTAGTATAACTAGTAGTACAGTAGTATATGTATTGAGGAATTGTATATAAATAGACCATGGAGGGAAAGAAGAAGAAGTTATAGGGGGGTCAGGATGACTATAGTGTAATAAATGAAATGTCCAGAACAATGTGTATGGTTCACGAAGGTATCCAAATAATGTCTAAAGGTCAGAGAGTGAAATCAGAATATGACAATATATATGAGGTGAAGCCAGAATAGAACAGGCAAATATCCAGATATGGTGTGCAGTACTAGTATAGCTTGGGACATAACAGTTCAGTATCACCAGATGCCAGAACAAGATACATAACCAACTTGGTGTTTAGATAAGATAGAACAAAAGTTGTTACTATCTCGACATCAGGAAACATATGCAAGTGTCTCAGGATGGAGTAGATGAGGATTAGATAGTATCAAGATGTCTGAGTAGAAGATCAGATATAGAATAGACATTGGTGTAGAAAAGTAGATGTTATCTACACATTCAGGTAGACAATTAGACAGTACTGAGGCATAATAGCAGATAATCAAACGCTACAAGGATACGCAGGACATAGGAGTCCATAGTCTAGAAGCAGTTGTGATAGAGGACAACTCCTAATGGAAATGAGGTGGTGATATCTGATCGGACATTACATCTTGGTTATTAATTTACATTTAGGACATCCCATATGTTAGATGTACAGGAAGCTCAGAATATAAGTAAATATTTTTACTGATTTATATTCTGCATATGTACCTGATATATCAGCTGGCCACTTCATTAATTCTGAAGTGATTCCTAGAATAATAGTCAAGTTAATTAAAGTTTCAGAAAGATGTCTAGTTAATACTATAAATTAAAAACTAATAGTTGGAAGATAAAAGCACGCTCCATCGCTTCTATTTTCCTCCCACATAGTTCAACACCACGGTTAACTATCATGGTCTACCTACTCTCCCCTCTGCTCCCTCAATAGTTCCTGCCTATGGGTACGGTTAACTCTTCCATCCTCTCATGCCTTTGCCACACTTGTCTCTTGTTTGCTTGATAGGTGAGTTATTTGGACTCGACCAGTAGTCCTGTCTTACTAATTGGGGCTTGCTTAGCTTAGGCACTGTTGGCTTCCCCTCTTCGCTTTGGATGGCGCTGGCAGTGGTGGACATCTTTCTCTCCACTTGCACAATCCTCATTGGAGAACGCTTCGGCTAGTAATTTCAGGGTCTGTCTCATGGTGAGATTTGACCATACCCCCCTAGTCCCGGTTCTAGCTGCAGTCACCTTCCTACCCTTGCCCTTCTTTTGCCCCACCCCACTAGTGAAATCCCTTCCACTAAGTTATGCTATCTCTCGGAGAACAAGGGACGATATAGGAGACGCTGTAAAACATCAACAGTTCGGTTCACGGTCAGGTTCTTCTGGGGCCTTTGGCCCTTCCTCTTCCTCCTCACTTCGTTGCATCAGCTGGTACCCAACTACCATACCCTCTTTTACTGCTTCAGGCTGATAGATATTGATCAATCGAGTATGCTCGGAAGAATACTGTTGGTCTTGATGATGTATTGCTAGTTGTCAATTCAACTATGGAGAGAAACTTTCTGCTAGTTACACATAAACTTGACAGATGCCATAGGGCATTGTCAACACATAGGTCAGGGTAATGCCTACTTCGATACCACCTCAAATCAATCTCTCAGGATACCAAACCTAACTTCCTTCTCGTACATCACAACACTACAATGGGATTACTCCAGCACTCCCCCTAATCCCATATTGTGCACTTGCAGACCTAGAAGATTTCCACCACAATAAAAGAAATAAATGAACAAATACCAACCAGATGAAAAGTAAGAAGAAATAAAACAATAAAAAAGCATTAAAAGAGTGTATAGAAAACAAAGGAAAAAATAAACTAAAGAATAGAAGCATGTGCTTCAGTTAGACAGGGATAACATTTTGACGAACCCATCATGGTTCCCACGGTCTAATGCTTTTGTTAACCCATCGGCTATCATTTCATCAGTTCTGAGATAAGAGATCTCTACATCTCCCCCACTAATCAACTCTCTTAACCAGAAATACTTCACAACCATATGCTGAGTGGATGGCTTAAACTGTCCATTCTATAAACTAGCCATACATGCTTGATTATCATTAAAAACAGATACTTGAGCGTTCTTCATACTTTCCGCTTTGTGATACAGTTCGGCTTGTAATCTTCCAAGCTATATACCTTCCTCAACTGCCCATGCCGTGGCATTTAGTTCTGCTTCAGCTGTGGACTTAGCCACCGTTTTTTGTTTTTACAACTTCCAATGGACTATCGTCCCATACTGATCCTTCACAACAAACCCACTGGTGGATTTCATCTCATCTGCTTTACCTGCCAAATCTGCATCTGCAAATACCACAATTGGAGCATTTACCAGTCTCTCATCTACTCCCCCAATGCTCCTATTGTCCCTTTTCACCAAACACAGACAAAATTCTTGTGATTGTTGTACGTAGCGAAGGATTCTCTTAACAGCTGACCAGTGATGTGTGGTGGAATCAGCTGCAAAATATCCTACAACCATACTCAAATAGGCAATATCAGGTCTCATCATAATGGCAGCGTATATGAGACATTCTACTGCCTCTTGGTATAGTTGTTTATTCACCTTATCCTCAACTTCAGTTTTTTGATGTAACTTGTGTTTCATATCTATCGGTGTAGGACTGCTCTTATAATCTTCCATTCCAAACCATAAGAGAACCTTTATCAAATATGCTGCTTGACTGAGAAATATCTATCGCTTTGGTCTATCTCTCTCTACCAGCATACTCAAAAAGAACTTGATGTCACCAAGAGTCTTGACTTTGAATCTTTCATCTATTTGGATCCTCATCTTTTCTACCTCGTATTTGGAACTAATAAGTAGTATATCATCCGCCCAAACGATAATTGTGGTACCAGAGGTTGTTGTATAGATTCCCACTTCCAACTTAGAGCTTTTCATTCCTATAGCATTGGTAAGATGGGCTCCCAAAGTATTGTACCAGTTACAACCAGCTTGCTTTAATCCATATAGACTCCGGTTTAACTTTACGACAACATTGTCTGGTGGATTGCCATCTGCCTGTACCCCAGTACTTAGTGCAATCTTTCCATCTCCCAATACTTGAAACTCTTTAGGAAGCTTTAGATAGATATCTTCTTTGATTTTGCTTCCCAAAAAGGCAGTAATGATGTCAAGTTGGATGAATTCTTTGTCCTCCGCAGCCGCCTTTGATAAAACCATTTGAATAGCTGCAAACGAGATTGTCAGACTATACGTTTCTTTGTAGTCTAATCCAGGATGTTGTCGGAAACCATGCACTACTAAACAGGCTTTATAGTGTGTGACCTCCCCATTCTCTCTAAGTTTTTATTATAGGACCATCTGTGAAGGGATTGGAAGAATATGATGGGGCATTGTTGCTGCTGGAATGACAGACCAAGTCTCATGTGCCTTCAAAGACTTCAGCTCCAAGTCAATACCCTCAATCCATTGTTCACGCTCCTTACTTTTCAAGGCTTTAGTAACTGATCCAGGTCCATTTGTAACTAGGTAAGCCGTATCAAATCCCAAACCTAATTCTTTCTCCAGGTTCTCATCAACAACCTTGCTGCTCTGCTGCTTATTCTCAATCTCCCTCCATGCCTTCTCCTCAGACTCTCGCATCTTCTTCTGCTCCATCCTGCTTCTTCTTTTTCTCTGTCCCTCTACTATATTCCAATAAGGACCAAGATTGGAGTCGATTTTCTTTTCAGACCATCTATGCTGATTCTTTGTCTGTACATCTCCTTGTTGCTGATCCACAATAACAGCAGGCTTTGGTATACCCGAAATCCCATCCTGGGTCTTGGAACTTGATTGAGTATTTAGGTACTCAACATTTTTGGTAAAGGGAAGAAAAATGTTCTGATTGATCGGTCGAAAGTAGGAGGTATCCTTGCGAAAAACAACATCTTGGGAGAGGATAAGCTTTCCGGTAGCAGTGTTGCATAGTCGGTATTCCTTGGTTGTTAAGGTATATCCAACAAACATCAACCTCTCTGCTCTTGGACTCAATTTCTTATCTGTGTGGTTTACTGGATTGATAATGCTATAGGTAGTACACCCCCAGACTCTCAAGTGCTTGAGATCTGGCTTAGACCCAAACCACAGTTCGTAAAGAGTTGTGTCAATACTATGCATTCCCTTGTCAAAGATCAGTTTTTTAAGTAGACTGTCATAAGTAGTGACTCAGCTCAGAAGGATTTAGGTGATCTGGCATGTTGAAGAAGTGTATTTGCATGACCAACTAAAACATGATTGCTGTTCTCTGCCACTCCATTCTCCTGAGGGGTATACGGAATAGTAACATACTATGCTATTCCACATTTCTTCAATTCTCGTTGAAACCGATAACAAGAATATTCACCCTCTCCATCAGTCCTTATCACCTTGATTTTGTATCCTCTATCCTTGCCTGCATGTACCTTTTCCACTGCCGCTTTATAATCCTCAAAACAACTGACAGCCTCAGTTTTGGATTTCAGAAAATTGACCACAGGAAATCACCAAAATCGTCAATGAAAAGCATGAAGTAACAGCATCCACCAATAGATTTCTATTGCATCAGTCCACAGAGGTCGGAGTGTACCAGTTCCGAGGGTGAACATGCTCTCTGTTGTGCAGGTTTGAGTAGTAGTCGTGATATTTCTCCAGTCAAGCAGGCTCGACCGCAGTTTTCAGAACTGTAGGCTTGTAGGCAAGGCATGCCTACTACAACTTTTGTGTTACTCATCTTTAACACGGCAGGAATATGGAGATGGGCAAGTCAGTGATACCAAAGTGATATCATCGAAGAATCCTTCTTGGTAACGAGAAGTCCACAGTCCAAATTATCACTATTTTCTACTAAATAATACAACTGTTGATTCTTTTTTGCTACAGCCACCAGTATGCCATCCCTGTAAAACTTGGCTGCATCAGTGGTAAAAGAAATCTTTATTCCTTTTTTGGTTAACCGGCTTACAGAAATAAGACTTGTTTCTGCAGCTTATAAATATAGAGGACATCAGTTAAGACTAGTTTTTGATCTCCACCAATAGGAGTCCAGACTCGAGTCCGAATAGATCCAATTCCTGCAGCAGATACTAGCTCGCTGGTTGCTATTTTCATTTGATGGTGGTTTAGTGGTAGGAGCGTATAGGTATCATGAAGGAAAATAGGTCAGTCCTTGATCATGTAGTTTGTGCATCCGGAATCAACAATCCACTCAACTGGTTCCACCACATCCACTCTACTCAGCGATTTTTCTAGACGACATTCCATCTCTGTTCCATCTGTTCCATTACCTTCTGCCAGTTCCATCATTCCCATCTCCAATTTTCTTCCTGCTTCTACTTCAACATCAACCTCTCTGGTCAACCATATTTGGTCATCCATTACTCCTGCTCTTTCCCTTTCTCCTTTCTTAGGAAAGTTTTCAAGTCCACCTCTCTTCACACCTGTCTTTAACCTATCTCCAAATCTCCTCCTATCCTGCTAACAGTCGGCCACCTTTTGTCCAATCTTCCCACAGTTGTGACACCTTCCTTAAAAATATGGAGATTCGTAAACCTTGTCCTTGGCCTGTTGGGGTTTTCAGTTGGGTTGAAACTTGACTCCTAAAGGTCGAGAAAAAGACTTCTTATTTCTTGTAAATAGCGCTTATCCTGGAGCTACACCTTGTTCTCATTGGAGCACGGCTTCATATGCAGTAAGGAGAGTTTTCATTTTTTGGTATCCAATGCTGATCGTCACTGATGGTAGAAACCCTTTCGTTACAATTATCCAAGTTTTCGAGACTGAGGTTTTGGATAAACTATGGAAGATATAGAATATTAACTGAGCATTCGTAGGAGGTTGATCACAAATCGTAAGTTTGTCGTAGAGTTCTTGGATTCAGTTCAGGTAGGCCAGGACAGTGCCACTATCCTCAAGTTTGCATTCTTATAATTCTTGTTGGAGATGGTTTGCATCATAGGATATTGTAGTTTCATAGGTAGCATTTAAACTTTGCCAAATTTTCACCGGGTATTCAAGGTTTCACCATAATATGACACTGCAATCGCATCTGTCATTGACAGTCGTAGAGTTCCAATATCTCTCTGTATCCTTTGCTCCTGTTGTTGATACTTCTCAAGCCTTTTTTTGTATTCAATATTGGCGGAGCTGGGTCATTCTAAGATTTGTTCTTTCTTATTCATGAGATTCCATAGACTCTCTCATTGGAGATAGTCTGTCATTCGCATTGACCAAATTTGGTAGTTAGTACCATCAAGCTTCTTGAAGCTCATGCCCATCAAAGAAGATAAACCTCAGTGTTCATTCATAGTATGCAATAGATAGTGAAAACCTTTTCAATAGAGACAATGTTGTAAAAAATCCTTTCACACCAGCAGGCCACAGAGCTAAGTAAAGGAAAATAATGCAGAAAATTTCTCCTTACTTGCCTGGACTCATAACCTGATAGATATTGATCGATCGGGTGCGCGCGGAAGAATACTGTTGGTCTTCATGATGTTTTGCTCGTTGTCAATTCAACTATGGAGAGAAACTTTCTGCTAGTTACATATAAACTTGACAGATACTGCAGGGCATTGTCTGTACATAGGTCAGGGTGATGCCCACTTCGTTGCTACTTCAAATCAATCCCTAAGGATACCAAACCAAACTTCCTTCTTGTACATCACAATACTATAACAGGATTACTCCATCACGGGAAACCCTTTTTTTTCTTTTTTTTTTTTTTTTGATATCATATATTCATTGTTTAAGGTACAAGAACTCGCATGCAGCGTGAGCTATGGCGTAAACAAAACCGTAAACACGCGCGTCCCTCCTCCGTCTGAGGCAAAAACCGAGAACCCCAAGCCCCTCTGGTATGGAGCCAACCGCACATCTCGCCCTGAATCAAGCCTATCCTTACAGCCCAAGCGAACTCAGCTCTAAGAGAAACCCAAAACAAGACAAGCAGGAAGCCCAAGGAAAAATCCCCCCGGAAATCTCAGCCCCAAGGCACAAAAGAAAGCCTAACTTATACCCACCGGGTAGTGCCCATAGCACAGCCAGCTGCTAAAAAGCTAACCCTAGATCAGGCCCAAGAGAGGACCTGGTGCACCGATTAATGGTGCGACCCCCACTGAGGGGGAGAGCTTGACGAGGGGAGGATCCCAACCGACTGGAGACAGTGCAATACCACCCGGAGGGAAGGAGGCCAGGGCTGAGGCCCCCCAGAAAGAGGTAGTAGTAAGGTGCAAGCTTAAGGGAGCAGTAGGGTGCTAGCCGGGAGGCAGTAGGGTGCCGGCTGAAGAGGTGGCAGTAGGGTGCCAGCCAAAGAGGTGGCGGTAGGGTGCCGGCCAAAGAGGTGGCAGTAGGGTGCTGGCCAAAGAGGTGGCCGTAGAGTGCCGGCCAAAGAGGTGGCAGTAGGGTGCCAGCCGGGGGGCAGTAAGGTGCCAGCTGGGGGAGCAGTAGGGTGCTAGCCGAGAAGTGAGGCAGTAGGATGCCGGCCGAAGAGGGAGGTAGTAGGATACCAGCCGAACGAGCCGAGGAAGGGAGAGGGAGGAGTAGACCCAGATGCCGAAACAACTATTGGAAACGTGTTCGTATCTTAACTAGGCGGTCTCCATTAATCCCCAGTACCCACAGTAGACGAAATCACCGTAAAGGGTAGAGAGGAGGAGAGAGGTGAATTCGACCGTAGCCTGTTGAGAAGACCAACCACCAACTCCCAACCGTGGGACTAACCCGTACCCACCAGCAGGATAAAACCCGGACCTAGCAGAGGGACTGACCCGAACCGACCAGAGGAAAGAAGAAGGAATCCAATATAATCGCGTACCGCAAACCGTGTTCCCAGCCCTCTGTTGTAGGGAAAAGGAGGAACCCGACAGTGCTGATGCTAAGCGAGGCTAAGCAAAAGCGGGGAAGGAGAGGAAACCAGCGACGAGAACGCTAGAATGGAGTAAGGAGGGGTCTCATGAGGGAAGACCTCAAGAGAGAAAGTAGGAGAGAAGTTTTGCCGTTGCAAAAAGATGAAAGATGATGGCCTAGTCTCCCCATAGGGGGAGGACCAGACGCGAAAAGTGGTGAGAATTCCTTGGTGTTGAGATTTTAATCACCGCAGGTGTAGCAGAGACGGTCGTTTTGCCATCACGGGCAACCCCTTTGGCCCTCCTAAATGAACAGCTCAGGGCTCTCATGTCGCCAAGACCTTTAACTTACGGTGGGTTCTCTGATCTTATGATTTCTTCTGCCTGTCATTTGCGAGACATAAGTGCCCATGCATACTTTTATACAACTGTACATTGACATCTGTTCACGTTATTCTTCCTTTAGCTGAGCTCATCAGCCAGTGTGCCTTGGACTTTGGAGTTGGGGTAATGTCAGGGGGATGGCTACTGGATTAGGCAGAAGGATGGCTTAGGCCTTCAATTGGGGAATTCTGCATTGGGCTTTGGTTTTCTTCTGTTTGGTTGGGGTTTTACTGTCAGGATGGAAGGCTTCCATGCTTTGAAAAATGGATTTTGGATTTCCTGTCTTTACTGTTTGTAGATAGCCATGCGGGAGACTTGCAAGGGAGTATTTTAGACTGGGAACCAGTAGGGTATTGGTAGCTCTAGGTGAGACCCCTCCATGTTCAAGTTGGGGGATCTACAGATCCGGCACCTGGCTACCGGTGTTAGCCTTTCTCTGATTGCAGTTTTTCTTCTAACTGCTTGAGATCAAGGCGGGGTGGAGGTGTGGGTCTACATAGTGACAGCTGGTCTGACTCCTGGCCTTACTTTCATAAAACAAGCGAAATAAATAAGATCTTAAAAAAAACAAAAAAAAAAAAAAATAGAATGTTGGAAGATAAAAGCATGCTTCATTACTCCTATTTTTACGCTGTACAGCTCCTATATTCCTCCCACATTGTTTGACAATATCACGGTCAACTATCGTGGTCCACCCACTCTCTCTGTAACAAGACTCCACTGAGTACTATTACAAGTAGCCAAACCTATACCCATACCGGTGTCAAGAGACTACCGCGGTAAGGATGGCGGTAGACTTAAGTCTACCAAGTGGAGGTACCAGTGGTTAGGTACCTCAGCCGGGCATACTAGACTATACCAAAGGTACATAGGTGCTAGTAAAGGTTGGGGGTTACCCTACTCTGTAGGGTAACACAAGTAGTCAATTTGGGAGTTACCCTGAATTACTCGATGGAGAGTCGAGGTAGAGTTACCCTACCTTCGGACTCAGGTTACCCTGCCTTGGGCTTTGGGTTACCTTACTATGAAGTCAAGTTACCCTTCCTTGAAAGTAACTTGTTACGCAGGACTTCGGGTGAAGTTACTAGATTGTTTGTCACGCAAAACTACATGGGGTGTTTGAATCCTAGGTTGTGCGGATCACTCCTGCACAGCCAGTTGAGCTCTGAACAAACTGTAACTTGGAGGTGTGGTTGCTAACATCCCCCTCTGGCCCCATTATAAGTCTCTAGCGTCATGGGCTACAGCCTGAAGAGTTGCTGTAAGTCTAGCAAAAGTCTCCAAGTGGAGATATTGCCGTAACTCCGTATGCGCTCACGCCGTCCATCCGATGTAAGCTGTCCACAGGATAAATGAAGGGGATGAGGAGAACCTGGAGAATAGCCTCCAGGTGGTTTCGTATAAAACGGACCAGAACCGACGGAGTAATACTACTTTGAAGTCGAGAGTAGTATGGGAGGTTACAGGAGGCCTGTAGGCGAGGTAACCGAAGTCCGTTGCCCCAAAAGAGTAATAGTATTGGAAAATCGTTAAGGACTCTGGGACACTAGTCCAAGGTCACGATGAGATCTACTTCTAGGAGGGTTGACTGTGGGTAGGGCCTATTGGTAGTCAACCTCCGGAGTAGTCTATCAGGGGAGCTACGTAACTATCTTCCGGAATGATATAGAAATGAGTAGAACCGGATAGATGTTCAGGGGCTGCAAATGCTTGCAGAAGACTAAGTGTATATGGGTAGAGAGTTCCATAGTTGATATAGTATCTACACGGGCATGACAGCTTGCCACTGGCATGACCACGATATGAAGAGTTTTTACTCCTGCGGTTGCATTAAAGATGCAGTGGCTAAAACACTTCTATCAGGCAGATGTTAGAACACCACCGAGTGGTTTAGTTCGCTACAGAGGATCTTTGGTCCGACCCGTAGAGTTGGCTAGACAGCCCACGGGAGTTAGGTACTCGTGATCGCAGAGTAGTGATGGGGAGTAACTGGCAGCATACCAAACCTACTTAAGTATATGCGAGTTCTCCCCTACTCTGGCAATCAACTACCTCTGGAGATCAGGACTTAATTGAGTAAAGCTGTGGTTTAACGATATTAAGTTTTACCGTTTTATTTTTTCAACACTACTGTTGATTATCATTATCTTTACTTCTGAAAGAATACTTCGGTGCGGTTGCAACCTCGTGATCTATCTTCCCAGAGGGAGCCCCCGTTACACTCCCTTGTACTCCCTTGATGGGTCCTGTCCAGGGGTATGGTTACTTCCTTCTTTCCCTCTCGCCTTGGTCTCACTTGTCTCTTGTCTGCTTAATGGGGGAGTTATCTGGGCTCATCCAGTCGTCCTGTCTTGCTGAAAGGTACTCATTTAGCTTTGGCACAGTCGGCTTCCTCTCTTCATTTCTGGTTGGCACTATCAGTAGTGGACATCTTTCTCCCCACTTGTATGATCCTCGTTGGGGAACACTTTGGCTAGTAACTTAAGGATCTGTCTTGTGGTGAGATTTGACCATACACTCCTAATCACTTGGTTCTAGTTGCAGTTACCTTTCTACCCTAGACCTTCTTTCACCTTACCTTACCAGTGGTATCCCTTCCACTAAGTGATGCTATCTCTCAGAGAACAAGGGACTACATAAGAGACACAGTAGAACAGCAACAGTTCAGTTTACCATCAGGTTTTTCTTGGGCCTCTTGCCCTTCCTCCACCTCCTCACATCTTTGCATCAGCTGGTACCCTACTACTATGGCTGGTACCCTAAACCACACCCTCTTTTGCTGCTTCGGACAACCCCTTCGGCCATACCTGATGGACAGCTTGAGTTTCTCATGTCATCAATATTTTTGACTTACAGGAGGTTCCTTTGTCTTGTAGTTTCCTCTGCCTGCCATTCGTGAGACATGTGCCTAGCATACTATTATGCAACTATACATTAGTTTCCTATTCGTTATTTCAACTTCACAGGTGTGACCGAGGCCATGGGTCTAGTCGGAAATCTGGCTGTTTTAGGCAAGGGGTTGGCTTCGGCCTTTAGTTGGAGGTTTCCATCTTGAGGCTCAGGTTTTCTCCTGTTTGGTTGGGTGTGTACTATTGAGGTGAGGGCTTTCCTTGCTTTGAGAAATGGGTTCCTAGGCTTTCTGTCTTTACTGTTTGTAGATAGCCATGCTGGAGACTTGTAGAGGAGCTTTTTAGACTGAGGGCCAATTGGGTATTGGTGGCTCTAGATAAGATCCCTCTACGTTCAAGGCAAGAAATCTGCAAATCAGACACTTAGCTTCTGGTGTTAGCTTTTCTGAGGTTGTGGTTTTTCTTCTGGCTACTTGAGATCAAGGCAGGGTGGAGGTACGAGTCTATATAGCGACAGCTGGTTTGAGCTCTCCAGCCTTACTGTATATAAAACCAGAGAAATCAATAAGATCTTAGAAGAAAAAAAAAGTTGGAAGATAAAAGTGTATTCTATAACAGTTAAGATTTTGTAAAAGAATTCTGGGTCAAAATTTAATAGTGTTTGTATCTATGAAGACCTAAGACCATTGTATACTGACTAAGGAGAGCTATGGTGCGACAAGAGAAGACTGTCAACCATGTGGCACAGAGAAATGCAACAGTGGCTGTGCAAAAGAGCTCCAAGTCAACAAATGATAAATTATGAGGTATTATCTTGTATAGTAATAATATAGATTATAATCTAATTTTTTTTTTAATGTACAGAACAAGTTATCCCACCATATTAAATTAATTTGAAAAAATAGTTTGTGGGTCTGAAACTCTATAATGATTGTGATAAGTCTTCGTAAGCTTTTCCTTGAAGTCAGCAGTACCATAAGCACTTCCTTCATAATATGCTCTCATGATTCTCTGAGTGCGAGCCCAAAATTTCCAGATCAGAGTTCGTGGAACTGAATTTAAGCTTTATGGAACCATTTTTCTCAAAGCTCGAATATTGTATCCACATCATCAACAAGCATATCACTTTGCTGCACCCGTGTAGTAATAAGATTGGCTTTAGGTGTTATAGAAATGTACCATGTTGAAGCCTTTGCTGATTTATTGCCAGATTATCAGAACTAGATTGAGAGCTGGAAGACTTTTGATCAATTAGCTTTCTTGGCCGACCGCCCATTTTACCAGCAGCACGGCTTTGCTGGACTCGTTTCTTTATTCCGGCCATTCTGAATTTACTCGTTGTTGATTGTACATGTGGTAAGATGTTTTTATTCAAGGTATTTTTCAAAAATACTATCCATATCTGAATTAACTTCTCCATTGTATGTTTAGTCAGCCTTTTGGTGTTGCATTTTCATGCCAAGACTCCTGATTCTACACCAAAATACTGGACTTTTGAAAAAAACATAGAGCTCTATTGAATTGCTTTTACAAATTAAAAAAACCGTACTTTGATTCAGCTCTATCTTGGCTACATTTCTACGGTTTTTTTAACATGATTGGATGATTGTAAAGTAAGTTATGTTCTTTGGAAAAACACCCAAAATGAGGTTGACACTTATCTGTTTCTGAACCCATACTTAGTTGCATGGTAGTTAGAAGTTGTCAGGAAACGCTCAGATGCAGAATATAAATATTGAAGTACCTCTCAAGCTTTATAGATATGATCAAGAAATAGAGAAAAGATCTAACAATACAAAATTTATCTATCAATGAATCTCTATTAGAATATCTTTTACTATTTTTTCAAGTAAGTTCTTAGTAGTTATAAACAAAATGGAATATTATCAAGCCTTCCTAGACAAATCTCCATCTATACCAAAAGATATTGGCCTAAGTCTTCTTGATGCATAATAGAGTTAGCTTCCCCTAATACTAGAACAGATTGTTTCTGACTTTCAGTCATAACTAATCAATACCGTAAAATGTTAAATTCGCACTTACAACTACCATATCTCAATTATGTTTCCTCAGAATACGGACCATCTCTTAGACTATGAGAAAGGGTAAATTGATGTTCCAAGGTAAAAAAATACATCTTGTTCAGAAATTGGAAAGCTTTTAAACTACCATAAACGTACAATCAAAAATTTCTTCAATCACTATCAGAAGAGAAATTTTGTAGAAAACCTCTCAAAACCTGGAAGGAAGAAAATTATCAATATCAGAACCTCCTGCTATCTAGCTAGAAACTCTAGGAAAGCATGCTACTGGACATTATCTGAATTGACCAATGAGATTGTCCTTCATATTTCTCCTCAGACAGTCTATAGATATTTAACATCAGTTAATACAAAAAAATAAAGAGTAAGGAAGAGAGCATATCTAAAAGATGAGTCTGCTGTTAAGAGAAGAGCTTGAGTGATAGAGTATAAGAATTAGATATTGGAGGATTTTGAAAGAGTCATCTTTAGTGATTAATGGATTGTTGAAAAGTGTAAAGATTTAAGGATTATTTAGAGCTTCAGAACTCCAGAAGAAAAGTAGTAAAAGGAGTGTATCTAGGAAGTAATAACAGGGCTTAGAATAAAGCTGATAGTTTGATCTTGTATTTGGGAAAAATATAAGAGTCCTCTGATCCCTATTTTTGACATAAGTATGAATAGATTTATAACATATATTAGAGTTTTGAAGGATGATTTGCTTGATACTTTGCAGGAAGTAGAGGATATAATTGGAGATTCTATCTTCCAGCAGGATAGTGCAACTTGAAAGATACATACTGAAAGAGATACCATAGCTTAGTTTGAGGAAAACAATATACAAGTCATGTCATAGCTATTCAAATTACCTAATCTTAACTCTATTTAGCATTGTTGTAAGAGGATGAAGGAAAGACTAAATTGGCACCTTTCTGATATTCACAAGATGAAAGAAGGTCTAAATACTGTTGGAATATGTTTAGCTGAAGCTCTCAACATGGTTTAAATTCAGGATATCGAAGGAGTTCTTGGAAAGCTTATGGACTTTTGTAACCAGTACAGGTACTCGGTTAAGGATTCTGTTTTATGTTCTGTTTTAAGTATCACTTTGATACTTGATTTGTTTGAAGTATCGTTTGATACTTAGTTTGTTTTATGTTTTGTTTTAAGTATCGCTTTGATACTTAGTTTGTTTTATGTTTTGTTTTAAGTATCGATTTGATACTTAATATGTTGTTTTACCAAAGAGTATTGCTTGATACCTTTTTTTAGTTTCGTTCATGCTAGACATGAACAGATTTGTGTATTTAAAGACCATCCTATTCCACAATGGAAATGACAGACTTCAACAGACAGTATTTCAATATACTTCGTTGAACAGTTAATTTTTAGTTTCTCCAGTACGCCTCCGAAGTCTTCTTTAGTTCATACAGCTCTCGCCTCCTCTCTGGAAGAGCAGGCCACCTGTCAACTCTCGTACTCTAATCGAAACGTGATTAGCACCTAGTGAACACGTTACAACATTGAAGTCTATACCTAGAAGAGTAACTGCTGTGTTGAGTGCCAAGGGAAGGGATAGTATACAAAGTATTGATTTTTTTTGTTCTATAATTTAATATCAAGATTCTGTTATATTTATCCATTATCTATCTCAAGTTTCATCACTATTGGGATAGTTGTGGTTGTATAGGTGGGAATTTATATTGGTTGAGATGTCATTGTTGTTGCCACCCATGAAACGATTTGTCCTGGTACTTTACTTTAGAATTCTTCTCTTCTCTTTTGTCGTTCAAATTGTTTCTCTATAGTTAGTTTACAATTTCCAACCCCATATTCTTTCAATAATACCCCTACCCCCTAGTTCCATTTTCCATTCTTCTTTCCATTCTCTTTTTTTTTTTTTTTCCTCTCCCATGTTTTGATCCTCATAAGTGCGGAATAAGTGACCGGTAATGATTATGATATATTTGGCTTTTTAGTTCTTTATGGAACTCAGTAACCCTTATGCGCACAAAATTACAGTACTCTACACATCTCAAATGTTGTACCATTGCCCTCCAATCCCGGACCCCTGCTGCGCACCACAAATTCATGATCCATGATACCGCTGTTCACCTCCCACAACAAATCAACCTCACCAGATATCACTCGATCTTCCTATTCTAACTTCCTCTACATATTGTAAAATTTCCACTCGTCCATTTGAAATTGCGCACGACACTCGCCAACCCCGGGGACTCGAGTGCAGGCCTCCGTTACTCCCAGTTCATTCCACTACCACATCCTCCGCCTCACCCTCGCACCCGTCCGCCCACCTACACCCATATCCGCACCGGGCAGCCCCCTCAACCAGCGTGGTGCCCTCGGGGTCCAAATCACGCCCACCACTTTCTCCCGACTCCCCCTTACGAGCCGATATAACACAACACAACGCTACCACCGGCCACACCTTAGCAAGGACTCCAACCTCATCATCGTGTGCAAGTCCTTTCCCTGTTCCCGAGAATCCATCGCTTGATTTTAGGTATTGTACACTAGGGGGGCAATCTTTGTGCGAGCGATCAACAAACAACCACGAAAGAAAAAAACCCAAGTTTCGAAGTGGCTAATTGGTCTGTGACCAAAACTGGGTTTATTCCGCTACCCGTACATCCCGGAGAAGCGATCACGACGGCTCCTGTGCCTTTCACTGGGGGATCGTGAAAGTAAGGGAATCGACGGAAATATCTTGGTTTATCAGCGCTATTGGGTGCGGAACTTGATATCACTGTTTCGAAATTCCATCCATTAATGCGGTAGAGATGCAAAGAAGAGGCGGATCAAGGAGGAGGGGGGGGGTCCGGGGACCGGGTGCCGATGGGGTAGATACAAGAGAGTGACTCGATCTGATTCCCATTTGTCCCCGCCAATTTGCCAACTCAACTTCGGGTGCGTACGCGCGTACTGACCGATATGATAGCTAGATAGCCTTACAGTACCACAGTAGATGTAAGACTAGAAAGAGGCAGGGTGAAAGGGGAAGGCCTACGCGTCAGAGCACTTTGGACAAGTGGACGGGCTAGGGGGTGTTCATTGTTGACACTACTGGAGAAACCGGTAGAACTTCCCCAAATCCCGTTTTCTGGGAAGTGGGCGCTGCCGTAAATTGCAATGAACGGACGAAGGATCGGTCCATGCACGGATAGGTGAGGGTGCATTCAATAGTCTGATATGGTCTGACATGGGACGGTATTATAGAGTTGCACCGCGCTGTACCATACCGGCACATACCTGTATACCTATTCATCATTCCCGATCTCATAAAAGTGCGCTGAATCAACGGATTAACCAACCAATGTCTCGAAATTAAGTGCTCTAAGAACATGTACCGCTGTCGGGGTGATGACAACCCAGAGTAGGAGACAAACATAACTTGGGTAGTGAGACAAATAGCAAAAGGGAATACCAGGGAAAATTCACGGAATAAAGATGGACCACCAACACATTTAACAACAGAAGAAACATATGGAAACCTAGCCTGAACCCAAATGCTAACCCAGCCCCTCCCGAAAAACAGTTCATTGTAATGAAAGGAAGAAATTTGAAAAACCATATCGAGGAGTTGAGGAGAGGCAATGCGTTAGCCAAGAAACCAATACTGGTCCCCACTGCGCAACAATACTGGGATACTAGGGTACAATGGAGGATGAATAAGAGCACCCAAAGGACAACATAGATGCTTCAACCCACAGAAGAAAAATCAACACACGACGCCTTACCACCGAAAGATGTGAATGACTACAGTTTGTGAATCCTGGCCATCATGAGGTCTCCCAGCGAATGAAGCTTAAAGGAGAAAGGGAAAAGGAAAGGGAAAAGGAGAAAGAGGTGAGAACAACCTAACTATGCAACAAACCAGAACCGTCCCCTCACCGTTCCCGAAAAAAGGATGGAAAAACAACGTAAAAGATACTCCAAACGGCACAAAGGCTAAAAGACGTAAGAGGGTAGAAGGGAGAAAAAGAATAGTGGGCAAGGTATATGCGCCCACAATGGGTAGTTGATAAAACAATCAATGCGATCCATCCAGCCCAATGTAGCCACACGACTGACGAATGGAGATGGTTGGTCCAGGCCGGCCGAAAACCGAGAAGATACCAAAATGTCTATTATGACGCAGCAACAGCACCCAGGGAATCCTGGGTAAGGGGGTCCGATGCAGCCGGAGGAGGGGCAGGGTCTGACTGTTCCTTTTCGTTGACCCCTTGGCCTCGGCATAGGGGGCACGAATTGCGCCCCGTAGTCAACCACTACGAATAGTCAGTATGATTCTACCAGGGACTTCAAGATTATTCCCCTACCTCATCAATACAGTCTTTGTGGAAGACATGTTGACATTTGGTTAGCTGACGACACTGCTCACCATCCTCATAATCACCCAAGCAGATCAGGCACCTATCCCCCTCGGCAATTTCGGCGCCAAGGGCACATCCATCGCCAAAGGTGAAGATCCCGCCGGCAGAATTGACATCATCTCTAGTTGCCACAGGGGGCTTAGCCGGCCCGAGCAAGGATGAGAGAAGCATCATATCTTCGTACGTTGGAGCCTACAAGGACAATATTAGCAAACCGAGTAAATATGAACGCCCTTGGGGCAGTTCGTTTCCAAAGACCGCAAGACGAGAATTGGTGCTTACATCAGTGAACAAGCTCGGAGTCGTAAGGATTGGATGATCCTCCGGGTATGAACCGCCAAGTACATAGATAATCCAGCTCCTGGTACCTTCTGGACTACCCGAAGGGCGCCTACTACCACTAGATCCACCACTTCCATTTGTGGAACCAGCGCTACCAGAATTACTGCTTCCCCCAGACCTACCAAGTGCTGGCAAAGCTTCCGGGCTACTCAAACGCCGCGACAAACGACGACGTGACGGTTCCCTCCCGCTTCCATAACCCACTCCGTTGTCATCAGAGAGTGTATTAGCTTCTACCGACTCGACTGGAACTCTAGATTCGGGGGCAAGCGGTTCCTGGCGGAAGATAGACATGCTGGGATCAGCTGGAGTGGAAGGAGGAGGTAGTGCTCCGGAGGAAGAGTCAGAGAGAGATGGTGGAATTGGCAAACTATCAAGTTCGGATGTTGGCCTCAACGACCCAACAGAGGCTCCACGAATATGTCTTTGGTTATCAAATCCAAGTGAGCTGCCAGGCGCACCACCCACTGAAGCCCTTCTATGACTATTGCTGAGCCTTGGCCTGCGGTGGATACTAGGAATATTGACAGGAAGGTTGGCAAGAGCATCAAAGAACGGAGCTGGCCTATTGCCTTCTGCCTCTGTCGTGTCTCTTGGGGTGACAGAGCGAATCCCTACAATAATAACCGGGACCATTCGGGAGCGAGAGCCGTCAGGGCCCTCCTCCCTACCGTGATCTGTGTTCGAATTTCCATTACTCCCAAAGCGGAACATCCTGAAGAAATTAAGCGGAGGCATGACTGACTCCGCACGTTCACCATCCGCCGGAGTCCCTCCACCCAATTCATTGCCACCATTTCTAAGAGCTGCAGCCAGACGCCCATTTTGGAGAGCTCTTAAGAAGGATTCAAAGCTTCCGTCCCCCCCGTTATCCCCAGCTACATCTTCAGCCTCTCTAATTGCTTGCTCAGTCCCTCCAACAAGCGACGCTGCCGTAGCTGCTGCAGCGACTGAAAGTAACCTTGAAAGCATCGCAGCCTGATCTTCTCCTGGCCTTACCCGAGCAGGATTATTATCGAGTTCATCCATCAAACTTCCAGTGCCACTGGCGGGGCGATCTTGTCTAGGCTGAGATGTGCCAGAGTACGAAACTCCAGATTGGGATGTTGAGTTGAGATCTGGCGCCGAAGGCATATCTGTATCCATGTCCCCAGCATGGCTGTGATCACCGAATGCTGAACCAAACATACTTGCCCTACGAGACCTAGGTTGCGATAGTCTTCCTGAAGATGGGCGAGAAGAGCCGGTTGTACGAATATCTGGAAGGATATTGGGCCACGAACTGATTGAGGATCTGACTCTGGACATACGCGAAGGGCGAGATTCGGCAGAAGGCGTAGGTTCGATAGGTGGTGCAAAGGATGGGGTCTGTGGTTGTGGGGTAGCAGTGGTGACAGGAGATATATCCATCATGTCACTAAAATCTGATTCGGGAATATGTGTGGAACGAGGAATATTACGTAGACGGGTGCGCGGCGATGAAGGTCGAGTACGCGACGACCCACCGAGAGATGTGGGCGACGGCGAGCGGGAATTTGAGAAGCGTGAACTGCGGGAACGAAAACGGATATTTTGCATCCTGTTCCCCACTGATGTCGACGAAGACGAACCTGGCGACATTATCCTGTTTCCTATTCTTGATATGTGTTCAATATGATTCCGTAATCTTCTACTCCTCCTGAGGACCGCCGTAGCTGCCTCATCTGATACCCCAGAATTTATGCTGTTCCTAGTCACATTCTGAGCAGCCGGGCTTTGGCTCGCCTCAACTCCTTCGTTGTGCTGCTGCTGTTGTTGTGCTCCAGTCCTCCTAATAGCCGACGTCTCCCTGCCATCTTGGGGCGTTGAAGCACCCTGGCCCATCTGATGAGAATGCAGAGTGTTTGCTGGCTCAGAAAACACGAAGTCAAGCGAAGAGGGCTCCCTGTTAAGACTGGGCTCCTCGCTGATCGGTTCTCCAGATAAAGACACTAGTGGTCTAAATGTGATGCTGGGATTAGGGGAGGGTGGCTGCATTTCAATAGTGTTAGCAGGAGAACAGACGAGTAAACAGTTGTCAAAATTTGGACAAATGTCACGTAAAACAAAGGTGAGGGGATAGAAATAAGTTAAAGAGCATAATAAGAAATAAAGAAAAACAAAGTCGATCACATACCAAGGAGTGCGTTGTGGTGGGTGGTTGTGGTGATGGCGCAGGGTTCTCAAGCTAAGCCGAAGACAACGAGATTTCAATATGAGCAAAACCACAGAGGAGGCGTCAGGCGGCAATAGAATAGAGGGGCAGTAAGAGAAGAAGCAGGAGAATAGTGTCAAGTGGTGGGGCAAGGAGGAGAAGAAAAGAAGCGAGGTTATCGGGGCTGACGGTGGTTAGTGCTGTGGAGGGGGAAATAGAAAGAAGGGGCCAGATGATGGGCCCGCTCGTTGTGAGTCGATGGTGCTTGTCAGAGGTTGGCAGAACAACGGGGGGGGGGGGGTAGGGGAAGCGAGAAGGAAGTCAAGAAAAGAGGGAAAAGAGGTGAAGGAAGGGGAGGATGATAAAATGGAGAGAAGTATGGTAGTAATCAAAAGAATAAAAAAGAGAGAGAGAAGGTACGTTAGAGGGCAACAGTAAGGCCTGAAGATGTATGAGCCACCTCTTGGAGAGAGGGTGAACGAACGGGTTGTGGAGAGATGGAGGCAGTTCAGTTGGGAGAAGGGGAAGGGGAAGTGGAAGATGATGATGATGATGATGATGAAAGAAAGGTTCACCAGCGGTCAGCAACAACAGCGGAAACTAGACAAGAACAGGTCAGGTCAAGATCCCCTCAATATTAAGCGGAAGAAACGTTGAGAGGGCTGATGATTGGTCGTGGCAAAAAAAAAATAAGAGAAAAGCGAACGAAAACAATATACGGCAGTATGAACAAAAGCGCGTAAAACGGGCGATAATCTCCACGCCTGTGTTATTCAAAACTCAAGAACTCCGAGGTGGTGCAGAGGGCTTCAATCACTCTTACTAACTAGATAATAAAAGCTCTGCAGGGGAAGGTCAATCTCAGAAGGACTATAAAATATCTTTGAGTGGTGCATGATCAGATATCCAGAGTGAATGTCATTTTAAGTTTGAAGCAATATTTTGTGTTATGAAGAATTCCCGCTGTTTTCTTTACAAGTAGTTAGTCGCTGGTAAATGACAATTTTTCCACGTCTGCAAGTTTCGCCCGTCAGGAATGGACAGAAGAAAAAACTCGGATTACAGTGCATGCCCGGGCATGCCTGACGTCTAACTCTTTCCTCGAGCTCCACCATTTTTTCCCTCTGGAAACAATCTGATGCCGTATTGTGCCAATATCAGTATTTTCTTGGTCCATCAATCCATCAAATCACCCAAGGTATATAATAGAGCAGCAACGTTCCCCAACACATCTTTTCTCTACCCTAAAACCCACCGACCAGAAGCTCCATAGCTTGTATCTATACTGTGCCCTCGTCTCCCCCCCCTTACCATAACTTATACGGCAATGTACTGCACAGCAATCCCGATGCTGCAAATAGCGGTACTACTATAATAATATTATGCAAGACAATAGCCAGGGACAACGCGTCAATGGGTCGCGCAGTCACTCTTCTATCCACCGGGCTGCCAGTGGGTGAAGAATCTGCCATAGGTCGATTTATCTTCAAGCGACTCCTGTCGATCTCCATTACTCAGAATTTCAATTTCCAACCTTCCGATATCTGCATTTCTTTCCCCCATTCATATCGCATACCGAATAACTCACGACTTCCCAAGCGGGTTCTTCCCAGAAAGGAATCATCAGAATCTCTGCTGCTAGCTCACAAAAAACGGACCGCAGCCTACTGTACGCTCACTCTCAAAAGTGGGGCAACACCTCATACCATCGTCATTACTGTATCGTTAATTTAGAGCCTTCCCCCGCCCCAAGCCTTCCACCGTGCTATGATGCAAGTACGACCATCACAGCCTCCATAGACACCTTTTGAGCTTGGCCTCCAATTCTTTTTATTTTCGTTTTTATTCTTTATTTTATTCTTAATTATTCATGAGTAGTGTTAAGAATAAAAACTAAAAAGAGGCTAGGAAAGTTGGGAAATTTTTTCAGGCGTTTGATGTGTGTAGCATACTGGAATAAGTGACTGCTATTCTCTATCGATGTTCTGCAGGCCCAAAAATCAGGCCGTGCAAGATATATTGCTTTGTGAGTTTATCTAACTCACCATAACACTCTCAAGACCTTATCAGATGAAGTTCAAGTATATCCCAACCCAAATCTCTTCCGTGCACCCAACCCAATTCCCGATATGCCAGAAATGAAAGCGCTCAAACAGTAAGAAGAAAAATAATAAAACCAAAGTACAGCAGAATACCAAGAGTTATAGACAAAGATCAAAGGGTCAGGAGAAGGAGTTCGATAGTGATGAAATTGGGAGGAAAACGTAGCTAGCAACTCAAAGGCAACACGATCCCTTGTATACATAAGCTTGCCCTAGATCCCGTGCCAACCTATTTTATAGCCGACGAACCCTAGAGGCATCGGAGAATGCTAAGACAGAACCTGGGCGATATGTAGCTATCGTTGGATAATAGATGTAGAAGAGAATATCTAAATCGACAGACGATCCAGCGATAATCGGTCACAAGATCTCTGCCTCCTCCTATCAAACAAAGTCGTGAGTCCTAAATATCTTACCAGAAAAGGAGGCTAACATACACTGGCTGTAATCGGTAAAACCGTTCCTGGCCGTCCGAATTCCTGCCACCTATCCACCACTTCTCGCCCGAAGGAGGCTCCACAAAACCCTCCGTTGAGCTTGATGAACTCCTTCGTTGTCTTGAAGAGGTGAAGTTAGTGGGTTGTTGCTGTTGACTGCTATTCGCGTGGACAGCGGCGGTAGCCATGGCAGCAGTTGACGAGGGGGCGGTCGTTGAACTGCTTGCTGCGGCCGATTGGGTCTTTGGCCCCGCAGAGGGTTTTGATGATGGCGAGGACGATGATGGATTGTTGGAAGAACCCTTGGCCGTAGCGCTATGAGCTCGGAACGCTACCAACAGATTCGCTAGAAAAGGTCTGTTGGTGGGCATGACTCCTTGACTCGACTGTCTGACTTCCTTCTATCCTTCCTTCCGTGCTTTCCTTCCTCCCTTCCTAGCTCCCACAGTATTATTGTTTTTTTTTTAAAAAAAAAAAAAAAAAAAAAAAAAATTAATTTTTTTTCTCAAGTGTCCGGAAATACACCCTGTACTCGATGTCGTTCCCGGTTGAGCTATCGATTCAGAGAGAGTGGCACAGTGGTATCAAGTCTGGGCAGTAAATGAAAGGCGCCGAGTTGCGAAGGTAGGGTGGGTCTGGTGGAGGGGTTGCAGCAGCGAGAGAAAGGCAGGCGGAGGAGCGGAGTAGGTAGTCTAGCGCGGCGGTTGTCGAGACGAAGATCGGGGGAAAACGGGATATCGGAAGATTTGGTTGCGGTGGCACTGGGCCAGTGGGGAGAGATGTCACAGTTGCAACGTGGAGCCGACGAACACTGGAGGAATCCGATATCGACTTCCAAGGAAATAGGATAGGGTAGATAGCGTAGAATACGGCAGACTAGAAAAAGTGCGGGTACTGGATGGAGGGAGTGAGAAAGGTCTCTTCTCTTCTTTCTTTTTCTTCTTTTTTTTCCCTTGTCTCAGGGGATGCCGATAGCACGGTTATGGAGTCTAAACAAAGCCTAGAGCAGGGATGAATTATCCTTGAATTCTTTTCTTTTCTCGGCCTTGAAGGGTACGCGGGTATGAGTAGATAGCAAAACAAGCCCCGAGAGTTCGACTGGAGAGGGAGAGGGGGTGGAATGAAGTAACAAGAAACCAAAGTTTACAGTAAAGTTAGAGAAATTTCGCTTCCATGTGTGGGGTGGATAGATGATGGGTTGAATAGGCAGGCAAAATAGGTATGATATGGCGGTGAAGGAGCTGGTACGAGTACGAGTACTAAATTATGGTTTTGCACGCCTTGTGAGACGCAGGCGTCAGCAGTCGGGAGAATCGTGGGGCTACTGAAAATCTGACAAAATTAAACCAACGCCTATTTGATTGGTTCACGGCTCCAACTGATATTGCTCCTGGTCTAGATAAAGGTCTCATATCTAAATCTACTTGGCAACCCCGGTCCTCTCCCGGGAAACCGGTGAAAATTTGGAGCGAAGCTATTGCTAAAAAAACCAGTGAGTACGAGTAGTACAAGTACAAGTATGTGCCTTAAACGCACAGAAGTCAATTCCTGAAACTTGGAGATTTTCTCCATATTTGGGTTGATCAGACGTTCATTTTGACACTTCATTTTTACGAGTACAATAGACCCCCTTGTCTTCTTCCTCTTTCTGCCTAGCGCCTTGAGCCCTTTTCAAGAGAATCGTTGCTCGGTTTTCAACATCTAAACACCGATCCAATCACCGGTATCACTTTATCATACACCCACCCCCCCTTCACCTCCAACTTCGGCAACAACCCACTTCCACACCCGCCATCACAGCCTCGGTGCCTTCAGGAATATCACAATGGTACGTACAGCTCTATCCCTTTATACTCATTCACTTTGAGGAATCAGCTCGCTGATGATGACTGCCCTGCAGGTTCGTTACGTTTCTCCTTATGGCCCAAAGTGAGTAGTCCTCTATTCGAGAACCCCTCCAGCTGGGAAAGGTGATTGACTGGTATTGGTCTCGCGGCTCTAGATTGAGGCCTTCCTCCTTCAACATCATGGGATACCCAATCAAGAGCCTCCGGCCCATGTCCGTGCGCCCCCGTCCAGATTTATTTCGCTCTGTCCACTGCTGACGCATTCTATCGAACAGTGGCATTAGTGCTGCAAGCTTCGCAGCCGTTGCTGGAGGAACTGTTATCTTCATCCTTGAAGGAGTTCCCCGCGTTCAGAAAGACATCTTGCAGGTTTGTGATTCCCCCTTTGCTGTTTTTGGTGGCCAGGCGGCGCTTACTGGTCGATAAACAGAAGCTGCCCTTGATCGGAAGCTACTGGACTGGGCGAGAGAAGCCTGCATCGGACAACGTAAGGCCCCTTCAATATCCCTCATGTATGCATGGGCTTAGATCGGCTAACTTTCTATTTGGTTTGGTAGCCGTTCTAAACGATTATTATCGATCGATTGTGCCTGTTTTCTTCCTTCAGCGGGCGGCGGGCACAGGGTACCCTCGCATTCACGGATAAAAGCGAGAACCGACGGATAGCGCGCGATGTGTATAAAAGGGCTAGAATTTAGAGTTCATTGAATCCACCAAGTGTGCACTTATACTTCCCGCCGACCTTGATATTCATTCTACCTTTCAGGCTTCGATCTTGAACTCCCGTATTTGACTGCACTGTTTTACAAAAATCACCACGAGGATAGGAAAGGCACCTCCAGGTACTACCCGCAGAGTTATACTTGGATCTGATATATCAATATTTTCGCTATAGTACACTAGGGGATCTGTTGTTGGCGCTGGGCCCATTTCGTAGGATGAGTGTGAATTAGTCATCCCCAACTGCCGGGCTGCCAACGCAAGTTGTTTAACCTGACTTTTTGAAAAAGCTAGGCGCCCAGTACTCCTTTTCATCCGCCTGGTCATCGAGCCAGACCAAAGAATCTGATAACAGATCATCTATAACAGTTTGTACACGGGCTCCATCCCAACCGAGGTTAACTCTTAACATCGAGTGGGTTATGAACCCGAGTACTTGAATGGCTTCGAGTACCGTAGATTGATCCGTGTTCAACTCTTTGGGTACTGATCTGATCATCTGCCGCCGGCCAAGGTCGATTACAGCAAAGCCTGAGCTAAGCGGTCTCAGAGCATCAACGGCCCGGAGGATATCATCTTCACTGACATCGTTGCTCCCGCCAATACTCTCATCCTGCCTCATGATCCGTTCCCGTACCTCCGCGACAGCAATTAGTCCTCCATTTTCCCGCCTTGTTCTTCTGCAAACTTCCACAACTCTCACAGCCAGCTCGAAATAAAAGTCGTTGACCGAAGTTCCTAGCATTTCAGCCCAGAAGCTACCCCCTCTGTTTGATGAGCTAGCGAGGGGGTCAACGCCGATTGCCGTGCACATTCTTGCAAACTCTGCACGAAAGGCGGGGTTCGAGCGGATGTCTTTTGCATGGGTTCGGGAGAACTGAGCGAGGGATGCCTGAAAAACGGAAAGCTGTGTCGTGAGCTCATCGATGTGCGATTTTTGAAGCAGTTGACCGTGAGAAGCGTATTGTTGTGAGGTCTGAGTGTTTCTTGTAAGGGCTCCGAGCCCAACGCCTTTCCGCATATTGAGGACTGGGGAAGGCACGGGTATATGAGAGTTGGTTGGATGGGGTTTAGGAAGGAGCTGAAGGGCGATGAAGTGGAAGCAATAAGGATGGGGCATATCACACAAGGGCTTGCGGGGTTACCCGGTCACTTCCCCTATGACCTCACCTTCATACAGTATTGGTATACGGTAGATCACTCAGTTGCGACGTTTCCTTTGAATTTGCTGCAGCACGATTCTCGAATCATTGTGGTTATATGCTGGAGGTACCAGTAGGTCATTGAAATAATATTGGTTGGTATTTTCTCCGATCGTATCGGTATTGGCCTGACAGTCTATCTATGATATCGTACGTGCAAATTTCCTTCGCTGTAGAGTAGAGGACGTGGGCCTCACCCCGACCCGAGGAAAGCTCCACACTGATTACCCGGCTTTCTGCTACCAACAAGCCACCATGCCTTGGGTCTGCCAAAGAAATAAACGAACACCGGCAACAGCCCGAATAAGCTGCATCCCACAGCGATCCTGGGCCAAATGTCATAAAGACCCGACCTCCCTCAGCCGCCCACGCAAGTCAAGCCTGGGCCCTTTCCCCCTATAGCTGATTCGGTTAGATTACCGTACCGTACTACTTGCCGCCGCGTCATCCCAAGCCAAAACCGCGGAGCCTCCTCTTGTGGCGACCGTCCTGATATTCCTCTCCCTTTAGGCTCTTGCTCTTCTACCCCCTCCCCTCTGCTGCTGTACACACGATATGTATCATGCTTTCTTTACTCTCTTCTTCAAAGGGCAAGGGTCCACGCGGTGGTCGGGAGACCTTATCTACTTCTTTGGATCCTGAAGAAGCTGCCGACCAAGCTAGGGTGGCCTCTCTCAATCGAGCTATCGATATTTTGAATGAGTTGTTTCCGAACGTTGACGTTGATGAGTTCCGCCATATGCTCTCTACATTTTCTGAGGAGTCGCGATTACATGTTATCACGGAGGAGTTGTTAAAAAAGTCTAAGGATGGAAGGGTTCAAAGACGAGTTGTGGAACCGTGGGAGAAGTTCAGGTCAGAGGCATATATAGTTGCTGCGAAGAATGTGCTGTGAGTTATCTGCTTCCTGTTCTGTTTAATAATTTCTTCCTATGGTTTTTTATTTTATTCTTTACCAACGCCTTTATCACAAGCGTTTGCTAACTATTGCCCCGAGTAGTTACAAAGAGTTCAAAGGCTTAGCTCACTCAACAATCAAGGCTGTAATGGCTGAAAACAACTTCGACTACGCCCGCTCCCGGCTGACTCTTATGGACATTGCCGGTAAATCCTGGCGCTTCTCTGTCACTAATTTCTTTCGTGGAGCACGATCTGGAATACCTCCCGAGCCAACTCTGACCGCTACGGGATGTAAGGAGCTAGACGATGAGCTTTTTTCTTTGGGCAAGCCTACCCGGGACAGGCAAATGGATGAGGATTTGAAGGTGGCAAAGCTCTTAAACGAGGCCGAACATGCTGTTTCATCAGAGATGATGGAGTGTGAGTGCTGTTTTGGAGACTATCCGTGGACCGAGATCGCATCGTGCTCAGATGGCCATTTTTTCTGCCACCAGTGTCTTCTCCGCAGTGTCCAAGAAGGTTTATACGGACAGGGAAGAAATATATTAGCAGAGGTATGCTCTGTGCGGTGTTTGTCTTCCTCCGCTTCTCCGCCATGTGCGGCCTTCGTGCCTCATGAATTATTATTGGCTATCCTACCACCCGACATTCTACACTCACTCGAGGACAAGACAGCGGCGGAAAGTTTGGAGAGGTCTGGATTGGATTTGGCAAGGTGTCCATTCTGCGCATATGCAGAAGTAGTTGCTTTGGAAGAGTACCGAATAAAACGCAGTGCCAAAGTAGCTTTGCTTGCTTCCGTTCTAGTATTGTTCTCCATTGTCCCACTGGCCTTGATGGCTTTTCTCATCCTCATCCTTACAATGATGTTCACGCTGCGCTCACCTTTCCTACACAGAGAAACATCAAACTCCATCCAGTGGATCCTCTCATTGACCGCCTTCCGGGAACATGTTGAAAAATCGATAGGTAGAATCCAGCGGAAACGGCGAGGTAACTTCTTTAGGTGCGGAAATGCTCGATGCGGTAGAGATAGTTGTCTGGAGTGCGGGAGAGAATGGGCCCCATTCCACAAGTGCTACGAAAAAGAGGAGGATAGTGTGAGGATATATGTAGAAAAGGCAATGGCAGATGCGATCAAGCGAACGGTATTGATATCTTTAATCTGGCTTTGATTCTCGTGAGAGATGCATTAAATGTGCATGAGCCTGTCCTGGGTTAAGTGCTAACGATGTATAGTGCCCAGTTTGCCATATCTCATTTGTAAAATCCGATGGCTGTAATAAGCTCACTTGTCCATGTGGCTATGTCATGTGGTATGTTTGTCTCCCCAAGTCTTTACGTTTCTATAGAACCCTCTCCGCTCGAGCTACAAGATCATGCTAATCCACAAGTACAGCTATGTTTGCCGAGCGGAGATAGGCAGCGAGAGCTACAAACACTTCTGTCAGCATTTCCGGCAAGTCCCAGGGACACCGTGTGATGAATGCGACCGCTGCGATCTATATGTGCAAGAAGACGAAGCGGCGGCGATCGATTGCGCAGCAGAGAAGGCGGAAGCAGAGTATTTCCGAAGGTTTAAAAAGCCTACAGGATGGAAATATAGGAGAAGGGATGCTCGTGCTTTTGGGTCTAGGAAAGGTAATTTCATCCGTTCGTAACGCAATCCCCCCACTTTTATGGGTGATCTGGGGTGACTGACGATAGCCCACAACAACACAGGCGTCAAACTATCTTGGCCAGAAGCCATAGATGCAGACTTGGACCGCATCCTAGATCGGGTTCTAGCTTAGACTCACCGACACAAAAATCTTTTTTTCTACCCTCGCATCCCTGTTATATTTCATTTGTTGAAGGTGTCAAGATGTCAAGTATCACATTTACGGCGTTGCGTTTTCTCTGGATTTTTTGTTCTGTATTCGGGAATCTAGGGCTAGGGCTCGCAATAAGTTCGGTGTGCACGAAATTAGATCAACTTAGAGCTGAGGCATAAGTTAGAAATGTGTAAATGTCTGTTGTTTGTGCATTTTCTCTGCTATGCTCGAGAGATACTAAGTGACTGGTATTATAGCAAGCCTGATAGGGTCCAAGAACCTTTTTTTTTTTCTTTCAAAAAATGAGCCTTAAGGAGTGGTGGTTGTCTGGTTTACGGAATAGGCGCCTGCCGCGACACTGGCAAAGTTTCGTGCACATATAAGAGATTTGCCTTTCGAGCGTAGGTTGGGGCATACCCGGGTAGCCTGCTATTAGATGCTCCTGTGGAACATTTCCTCCGGGGAATACGCATCTAGCCTTCGGTGGGCTGGGCAGGGGGTCCGGTGGCCTTTCGTTCGTTTATTTGAATATTTAGTCTAAGCACAATGCTGATGCAGTTCCAGAGCACCTTTGGGGGGCACAGTCCGAGCCAGGTATCCAAAGGCTCTAATGACTGACATCATTAGAGCCAGCTTTTCTGGAACCGGGATGATGAGGGTGGGAAATATTGGTATGAGGCTATGTGCATGAGGATTGTCTGGGCGGCGGTAAGTGGGGCGACTGCTTTAGTGGGAGAGTAGGAAAGTAGGATAGAAGTACCGGTACTCGAGTACAGTCCTCGTGATCAATCGATTGAATATTGAGTAGTCTCCAAGAAAGTAAAACGATGCTTGCCCCTTAGACCTCTAGCAGCTTCACAATGTGCGATTGGGTGAATCGGTTAGTAGTTCGGCGGCTTCGTATACAGAGGATTAATTGCGTTGGACTGATACTCGAACATACGAGTAGTTGTGGGATCGGGAAGGCTTGAAACCTGAAGCAAATCAGGATGTGTTGGGTCGGATCGCACGTCGGTCAGCCCGGGCCAGCGAACCAGATATGGTGCTATAGCAAAATGAGGAATGTGTTGGATATCGCCATCCAGGCTACCACCTGTTGTGTCACAGCGATATCATTATGTGGTAGTATGACATCTCTGAGAGAGTTTTTTATATGTTTCAGGGACCCGATTATCCCCCCTGGAGAGAGGGTCACAATTGAGATATGTTTACGTTATGGTTCTATCCTTCATATTTTCCAATATTGCAAAAGAAAGTTTAGGAGGGTAGACTCGTAGAGCGAGTGAGAAAATATGATGCGCGATGTAAGCCATTCTAAGGAACATTTCTGTGCTATAAAAAGTATAGTAAAAGGTGGGAGGCACAATTGAGCACTCCTAGCAAGCTTAGTAGGAAGTCCTAGTGTTAAATAGTCTAGGGGTCCAGACCGAAGTACTCGTATGATAGGATCGTGGGGCATGTAAGTTACGTTGAAAGAATGAGGTATTACTCCCATGCTGGAGTAATATAGCTACGGCGGGCGAAACATGTTGGAGCCGTATATGGCAAAGGAAGGGGATATGACTACTCTCCGGTGGGCAGAAGATGTGAGTGAGAATAAATAAATAAACTTTTTGGTAACTCAGGTAACTTGATGGATATGGACTGTTCGTGGTGCTGCCCGAGAAGCCAAATTACTCCAGAGACTTGGGAGAGGCTTTGCGTATTGGGTTGGTCGGTCGGTTGTGTGAGGCAGGTAGAGATGTTAGATATTGGAAGCTGGCCAGGGAGTGTAAAAAAAAAAATGAACAGAGGAGAGGAGGGGAAAGGAGGGCAGGGGGTATCATACATAGAAGGAAACGGAAACGGTAGAGCACTGGGATAAGAAACTCCACCCAGTTGTCATTTCAAAAAAAAAAAGTCGAGCTCTCTCTATCATACTATCATACTAACTAAAATCTCACCCATAGGGAATTCGGGGGTTCAGCTTTGGGCCGGATAAAAAATTAGCAATAGGTCACAAGATGCTTTCGGCAAGGAAAAATGAATCGAGAGTTTATGGATTAGAGAATCCTCTGAAAATCTAAAACAAGTTTGGCTGCTCTCAGTGATAGATGTGTTCCTTAAAATGAGTATAATATCTTACAGAAGTAGGATTTGAACGATAAGGTACAGTACGTTTACCCTTGTTGATGCCGGGTCGGCAATACAAGAACCAAAGGATAAATACAGACGAGGCTGGGGACAAAAATCACCACTAGCAATGACACAACACACCTCTGAATACACCAGCAGACCCAAACAACCTTGAATATCACAACAACAAAAGTAGAAATAGAAAAAAGAAAAAAGAAGAAAAAAAAAAAAAAAAAGGTGGTACAGGAGGCAAATTGAAACATAAAAAATACATCAAAATTCAGTTTACATTATCCTTCATTATGTGACCTCCAGAAGTCTTGTAGGTATACTGTCAATGTACTGGTTCTAATCATGAGGCTATAAATAGTCACATTCCTTCTGAACTAATTTTCTCATTATGTGAATCAGTTCCAATAATGTACTTCATTTCTTAATCCTTTACTTCATTATCCTCTACACATTTTCGATAGAATTTAGGTCAAGTAAGGAGGTTTGTTGAATAAGAAGGAGAATGACTAAGATTTCTGTCAGTTTCATAAGAACTCCTTTGGTCCTATGAATTGAGACCTGGTTCTCAATAAATTTATCTTTAAGAGATGCATTAGAAGAGAGGAGATGCATGTAAGCAAGTGCTGTTAGGCAGAAGCTAGTACTAGTTTGCATTAAGAAAACTTAAGCTGGAATCTTTGATGTAGATTGAGATTAGCTAAAAAGTCTTAGTATTGTTCTTTTTGTTTAGAACTACTAAAAACTTGCTTGTAAGAATGATAAAGATAGAGTAGTTAAGATTCACATTGTAGAATAATTTATATTGTTAAGGTCTCTTCCTCATTACTTGATGATATTTGTAAAGCTTGGTAGGTACTTCAATATTTATATCCTCTGGCTAAGTGTCCATTATCAGCAAAAAAATACACTGCATCCGATGTGTCACTCTTGCACCCTGATATAAGCAATGTCGCTCCTGCGTCACTTGTGTCCTATACATACAGGTATTGGTTGCAACGTTCGCTCGCATCTGGAGGATATGGAATTACTCCTGTACACTTCATTGCATTCTGATATGACGTTGCATCTCCCAGTCGTCCGGCCAACACCTAGGTCATTATCATAGTTACTTTCACATACCGATGCCTGCGGCTTCAACTTGTCTCTTACCTGCGTCTTAATTCTCGTTGCTGTCACCGGTTTTGTCCAGAGAGCACTGGCATGTAACTTTATCCTACTACACCAGTTGTTTCCTGACATGACATTGCATCCAACCCATATCCAGCCCCTCACCGAGTTATCCTCCTTGCAACTCTCTTGTTCTAACACTCACATTTTCATCTTGCCTCCTGCTAGGATCCTTACAGTTACTAGTACTTTCCAGAGTATTTCTGAGCATGGCGATACAGTGGCCCAATGTCAAGCCTCTTTTATCTCCAGGCGTTACATTCTGAGGTAGCCATACACATTAGCCAGTACTCTGCTTCTATTCTCCCATTTCTTAACAGATTTCACTCATGGTGTTTTTATAACTCGTTACTTTTATTAAATTTACGCCTTTCAATCTAGTTCCTTGGCACCTCCTGACATCGACCTGAATTCTTATTTCCCAAGTTCAAAACATCACGGGCGTCAATTTCCTATGCTCAATTTCTTATTCTTTTGTATTCCTCACCTGTGTAAGAGGTCGGATTGAAAACAGAAGATAATCACCTATTTCAGGTAGTCGTCTTCTGTTTTCAATCCAACCACTTGTATAAGCAATAGATACTATATACAACCTAGTGACAATATTATGATCATCCCACATATGTAATACTGAGTTCCTTTCCTATAGTTTCAAGATTCCTCAATAAATCTCATTAAACGTTCTCAAATCAATCCAGTTATTGACAGGTCAGTGCCGGTCTATCTTTGGGATCAGGTTTGCCAGGTCAACAATGGTCCCAATATCAACTATCATGAACTCTCGTGTATCGTCCCTCTGCTGTACTGTGACGAGGCCATGTATATCCGAAATGCCTCATGAATTGGCTGCCGTTAACATCTGAATACTAGCAAGATACTGAACAGTACTCTGAGATATGTAGTCCCTGATTTTGAATAGTCCCATGCGCTTTGCCGGGAGCCGACCCTCCAGCACATCATACAGCTCTTCTTTATCTATTTGTACCGGAACCTAATTATTACGACTTCTCTGATTCTGGAAGAGGAAAGTGCCGATACATTGCGTATGGCGAATGTTGTGAACCTCAGGATCTTGGAATGTAAGAACCGGGATTTCAGGTTGCTTTAGTAGTTCGACATGGAGGGATGAAAGTATTACCGGATCTTGAGAAAGGCGGTGCTCCATCAGTAGCATTTGTCTACTATATTGAGTTAATTCATGGCATGTCATGGTAGAGGAGACTCTCCAGACCTTCTAAATATCTATGAGGTCTGACATATCGTTGCGGTGTTCTTTCAGGATCCTGCAATGAGGCCTCTACCCTAATACAATACTCATACTAGTTTTACCTAAATGGTTTAAAGGATCGGCAGGGAGGTCAGCTCCACGATGTCGTAGGAAATCCAAGTTCAGCAGTCTCATTCGAACGGTGTACTGGTGATCATAGCTGTATATGATCTGTCATGCGGCATCATTTTTATTTGAATGTCCCTATCCATCCTTGATTTAATTTTCATGTATGAGCTCGCTAAACTTTATTGAATACATCAGAACATTGCTAAACTGGCACATGTACATATGAAAGTGAGTCAATAGATGCATCTTAATAAAGTTGAAGTGGGATTCGGTATGGATTAAGACTATACATTGGTCACTCTCTTTTACACAATCATCTGTATGAACCTGGTACTGGTTGGAGGTAGAAACTAGCTGGCTCACTGTAACGGGGGCTCCCTCTGGGAAGATGGATCCCGAGGTTGCGACCGCACCGAAGTATTCTTTCAGAAATAAAGATAAAGATAATCAACAGTAGAGTTGAAAAAATAAACGGTAAAACTTAATATTATTAAGCCACAGCTTTACTCAATTAAGTCCTGATCTCGAGAGGTAGTTGATTGCCAGAGTAGAGGAGAACTCGCATATACTTAAGTAGGTTTGATATGCTGCCAGTTACTACACATCACTACTCTACGCTCGCGAGCACCCAACTCCCGTGTGCTGTCTAGCCAACCTCTACGGGTCGGACCAAAGATCTTCCGTAGCGAACTAGACCACTCGGTGGTGTTCTAACATCTGCCCGATAGAAGTGTTTTAGCCGCTGCATCTCCAATGCAACCGCAGGAGTAAAAACTCTTCATATCGTGGTCATGCCAGTGGCGAGCAGTCATGCCCGTGCGGATACTATACCAACTATGGAACTCTCTACCCATATACACTTAGTCTTCTACAAGCATTCGCAGCCCCTGAACATCTATCCAGTTCTACTCATTTCCATATCATTCCGGATGATAGCCACGTAGCTCCCCCGATAGACCCCTTCGGAGGTTGACTACCAATAGGCGCTACCCACAGTCAACCCTCCTAGAAGTAAGCCTTATCGTGACCTTAGACTAGTGTCTTAGAGTCCTTAACGATTCTCCAATACTATTACACTTTCGGGGCAACGGACTTCGGTTACCTCGCCTACTGCCCTCCGGTAACCTCACATACTACTCTTAACTTCAAAGTGGTATTACTCCGTCAGTTCTGGTCCGTTTTACACAAAACCACCTGGAGGCTATTCTCCAGGTTCTCCTCTGTCCCCTCATATATCCTGCGGACAGCTTCCGGTCGGACGGACGGCAGTGACGTATACGGTGTTATGGAAGCATCTCCACCGGGAGACTTTTGCTAGACTTACAGCAACTCTTCAGGCTGTAGCCCATGACGCCAGGGACTTATAACGGGGCCGGAGGGGGGTGTTAGCAACCACACCTCCAAGTTACAGCTTGTTCGGAGCTCAACTGGTTGTGCCGGAGTGATCCGCACAACCTGAGAATCGAACACCCTATGTAGTTTCGCGTGACAAACAATCTAGTAACTTCCCCCGAAGTCCTGCGTAACAAGTTACTTTCAAGGTAGGGTAACTTGACTCCATAGCAGGGTAACCCGTGGCCCAAGGCAGGGTAACCCTAGTCCGAAGGTAGGGTAACTTTACCTGGACTCTCTGTCGAGTAATTCAGGGTAACTCCCAAATTGACTACTTGGGTTACCCTACAGAGTAGGGTAACCCCCAACCATTACTAGGACCTATGTACCTTTGGTATGGCCTAGCATGCCCGACTGAGGTACCTAACCACCGGTACCTCCACCTGGTAGACCTAAGTCTACCGCCAGCCCTACCGCGGTAGTCTCTTGACTCCGGTATGGGTGTAGGTTTGGCTACTTGTAATAGTACTCAGTGGAGTCTCGTTACACTCACTCGCACTATCCTATGTTGCAACTTTCTTCGTTGCTTATCAACCTTAGCCCGTGTGGATTTGGATATTCAGAACTCCATAAAGATATCTTTCGTCCTGTGAAACTGGCTTAGATATTGTTCCATATAAGCTAGGGTCTCAAGTGTATGGCTGCGGTATTGTGCTATTATGGTAAAGTTGACAAGCACCCTGATACAGCTGAGAGCATGTTTGAATGGTAACACTTGTGTACTGTTTGGCTGTTGCAGTGCCATGGTGAGAACTCCCAAAAGACAACGTCTCAAATTCTTTATCTGCTTTCCTTGCTACTGTGTAACCTCGCAGTAGGCTTTTTTTAGTACAAAGAATCCTGGGTATAGCGGCAATGACTTCCAAGCATTGTTGAGAGCCTGCACTTAAGCGTGTTTCTTAAGAAATCCTTGAATCCAGTCCACCATATGCTTGAATAATCTGAGATAGACAGTGTGGAGCATATCCGGATTGCGCAGATCAGGCCCTAAAATATGATAAAGTCCACGAAAAATATTTCATCCTAAAGTGGTACTGGAGGTATCTAATGAGACCCAGATGTCAATTGACTCGAAGGTTGGTGACCAAGGTCTCTTTTCTTGTTTACAAAATGTCGTATAATTCCATGTCTGATACTTTGTGCTGGCGTCTATTCCTAATTCCCCTGGTAGCACTACAGATTTGTGACAGGTATTTGATTTTATGCCTTGCAGGACCACGTTTTCTATATGGTCAGCAATCCAGGCAGAAAAGATCGGAAAGCACCTCCGAACGTTCATGTCAGCACCGTAAAGTGCGATGCTATTAAGAGCAATCTCTTGTAGGAGCTCAAATATTAGTTCGATTACACCATATGGTATGTTAGCATTAAGCTGTCTCTGCAGCTCATCTGTCGTGGAGGACTTCGTGAATTTGCATGGAATGAGTAATAATGCAAGAAGAAATACAGCCATTGACCCAGGTCGGTTATGCCTGGTTGCCGGAAGATTTCTGAGTGTGATATAGACACGCTACACTTTCTAGTTATCAGAGAAGTTGCTGAGATGTGTTGGATTAGACACACCAATGATTGGAATAATTATAGTTCCAGGTGGAAGTGTCTTCTTTACTAATAGTTAGCTAGTATTTTTGTAAAATGTTCAGACTCTGTACTTGAGCATCCCACAACAAGTCCACAGTATACAATTCTGAATTTTCCTGCTGTTACTACTAGTAGTTATTGTATTCGCTCTGTGGCGTGTAGAAAAAGCCATCTTTGTAGGCGATCAGGTGAAAGATATATCTCACCCAATCTAGTATGTTACGATAAAAGAAGGGTAAAGACCTACTGCCAATCATGAACCTGCCCTTTGAACCACTGTACATATGGACATTGTGGATCCAATGATTGGAGGTGGTTCTTCTGGGTATACATGGAGCTATAGCCTACTGCTGCACTGGCAGAATTACCGAGACCACTTGAGAAGTATTTATTAATGCAGGACTTGAGGACTTTGCTTTGAATGAATTATGATGCAAGTTTGGAACCACACGCACTAGTGAATAGTGACCATGGGTCCTCACACAGGTCTTGGAGTTCTTTATGAAATCCATTGACTTTTCCAATTACTTCTCCAGTACCAGCATAAGCTATCGGCTTGCCAGCTGGCAAGGCTATACTGTCGTTAGTTTATTTGGCATCCGATAGGTACAATGAGCTTACTTCCGCATTAGTAATACAATTCGTAAAGAATGTATACTGAACCTTGGATGTCAGTACAATGTCCAGTTTTACATGTACAGTTTGTATATGTTTCTCATATGTACCTGCCTGAGTGTATTTTTGGCAGCAGAATGGACATTTGGTAGGCATGATTGGAGTTGGTTCAGTTAATCTTGCAGGTCCTAGCATGTAAAGTTGAAGCTGCCTGGATGACATGATTTTGATATGTGTATGCGGAATACAGGTTCAGGGTGCTTACGCAGAGGGAATGGTAACTAGTTGTTGAACAGGATTAGCACCCATTATGCTGACAGTAACGTGTTCGCTAGGTGCTAATCACGTTTCGAGAGGTAGACGATAGTTGACAGGTGGCCTGCTCTTCCAGAGAGGAGGCCAGAGCTGTATGAACTAAAGGAGGCTTCGGAGGTGTACTGGAGAAACTAAAGAGTAACAGTTTAACCAAGTATATTGAAATACTGTCTGTCGAAGTGTGTCCTTTCCATCGTGGAATAGGACAGTCTTTAAATACACAAATCTGTTCATGTCTAGCTTGAACGAAACTAAACAAAGGTATCAAGCGATACACTTTGGTAAAACAACATAAGTATCAAATCAAGTATCAAAAGGATACTTAAAAACAAACATAAAACAAACTAAGTATCAAAACGATACTTCAAACAAACCAAGTATCAAAGCGATACTTAAAACAAACTAAGTATCAAAACAATACTTCAAACAAGCCAAGTATCAAAACGATACTTAAAACAAAACATAAAACAAAATCCTTAACCGAGTACCAGTACCGGTTACATTCCCCAAAACAAAACAACTGTTTAAACAAAATCGGGCCTCAATAGTCCTGAAAATTAGAGTTCTCAGAAGGCTCGAATAACTCGCTTTCTGCTAACATCCAATTATCGGCATTGAGACACCAAACACAAGTAGAAACCTTAACATAACAGCGGGATTCAAAGAAAGATAAATCACAATAGTCACGAACACCAGATTCGCGGTCAGCTTCCACCCATGCTTCATTGCAGTCAGGACAGTAGTCTACCCAAAGGATAGCGAAATAGTCTTCAGGTTGGATAATATCGCGGTTCAACAACAGTCGAACAAGCTGTTGTCGCTGCCTCACATTGATCTCCTCATAGTTTGACATCGTTAAGGTATTCGGATGGTGGTGATTCAGATGAAGTCATCAAGAGCCTGCTCCATGGTTTGGTTCTCTTCATCGCTGCTCTCAAATTCGGACTCAAAGTGTGGGGCCCAGAAACAATCTCGGGCCTCGAGTTCCTTGTGCCATCGCTCTGTTTCTGGCACAGTTGGTGACTAGCACATGGTGATATAGTTGATGGTTGGTGGTAGGAAGTTGTCAGGCATGTTGGCTTCCCACCATTCATTCACCATTTCCATAGCATGCTCCAGTCCTTCCAACGGTTCCCAGCTGTTATCACTTGTGGGGTATCCTTTCCATTTGACGAGGAACTGATCATTTCCATGCCAAAGGCGGTGGTCTCGGATTTCTTCAACTTCCCATTCTTCTTTCTTGTCAATGGTGATGGGAGCGGGGCGAGAGTGAGTTTGTCCAGGGAACTTAGGGTCGTCATTAGGGTAGAATCGTTTAACAGAGGAGGCATGGAAGGTGGCAGTAGGGCGGCGGTACATGTGTCCATCCATCTGGACAGTATAGTTTTCGGTGTGCTCATCGAAGGCTAAGACCTTAATGGGTCGTCTCCAGCATGGTTGAAGCTTCTTGCTTCGTCTGGAGGTGGTGATGAACATGTTCCCGTTAACCATGAGCATATCGCCAACAGGAATAGGCACATGTTTGCGTCTTCGCTTCTGGGCAGTAGTGGAGCTTCGGAATCGCGTAGCTTTGATAGCTTGGAAAGCGTCATTGCGTATTGCCTGGTGCCGGTTGAGGTGATCATCTGAGTCGGGGATTGAGGAGTTCTTGAAAAGAGTGGTAGGTAGGAGGGGGTATTGTCGTCCAAAGACTGCTTTGTATGGTGACATACCAAGGGTATCGGAATATCAGGCATTGAGGTATGCTGCAAGCTCGACAAGGGTGGGTTCCCAGTTGGTTTGTCGTTCATTGATAAGGTTCCGGATTCCAGTTTTCACTTCCCTGATCTTGCGTTCAGCTTGACCATTAGTTTCATGGTGTCCAGGAGCGGGCATGATGTGGTTGATTCCAAGAGAGGTAAGGGTCTGCTTCCAGAATCGAGAGGTAAAGTGGGAGTCAGCATCGCTGACAATAGATAGAGGGTATCCATGAGGTGTAAAGAGATTTTGCTGGAGGATGTTCCACGTATCCTTGGAGGTGTCGGTAGTCTTCATAGGCTGTAGCCATGTATATCCAGAGAATCGGTCAACAGCTACCAGAATGGTATCATATCCGGCAGATTTATTGAATGGTCCTGCAAAGTCAATAGCAAAGGACTCGAAAACTTCGGAGGGTAATTGGAGGGTTTGAGCTCTTCCTTCAGGCAACTGAGTACGTTCCTTATTCGCCTGGCAGAGTTCACATTGCTTAACGAAATCTCGGAAGTCTTGTTGCATTTCGGCTAATAAATATATTCACAGGCATAGTGGAGGTTTCGATCTGCACTATGTTGTCCCTTGTTGTGGATTTCGGATGTGACATATTCTCTGATTGTCGTGCCATTGAACATGTGGCTCTTCGGTATGTATAGGCATTGGTAGCCGTACTGAGTAGCGGTATAGACCATTCCATCAGATACCTGGTAGGTTGCGAGATCTCCATGCTTGGTGCTATCTAGTGCCTTGAAGTAGATTGGGTCATGATGGTATCCCTTGATCATTTGACTTCGGAAGGCGGCGGTGAGTTCATCTGTGGTGGTTCTGACATCGCATTCATCTTCGATAAGAGATCCCCTAGATGGCTCGATCGGTGCTTCTTCTTGTTCTTCAAAGGTTTCATAAAGTTGGCGACGGTGTTCAGGAATAGTGGGAGGCATAACTGAGATGATAGTTTCATTATTGAAAACTCGGAGGGGTCCACCATAAAGGGGACGTGAGTCTATCGGGGGTGTGGAAGAGGGTGGTGCAAAGGATAGTGCATGCAGGAAGGCTACTGCTTCCTCGAGTTGTGCTGTTCTTTCGAGTTGTTCTAAGTCTTGATGTCTTTTTGGGGCTGGATTACCCACAGGGGCAGATGATCGGATCGCTGGGGGTTTCCATGGTCCTGAAGGTCTGTTGCCGAACTTAATCTCAGTTTGGTGAAAGGGACATGTATCTTCGTAACAGTGGGACCAATGGAGCGTGCTTTGTTCAAGGTCTTGAGGTGGCGTACTGCGGAGGGTGCAATCATCTTTCCATTCGTCTTCAAGATGTTGGCCTCGCTCTATTCCTGCCGCAGCGTACATAGTATAGGAGAAAGGAGGGGACAGAGAGGTTGTGTTGATGGAAGCCACGACTGGTTCTTGCTCGTAGGTAGTGCTATCGGAACTGTCATCACTTTGTCTAGTGTGGTCATGGACAAGAGGAGGGTTCTGGAGTGATTGGTTCTCATAGATGCGGGAGAGGGCGTCAGCTAAATAGTTGGTTCTTCCTGGGGTGTAGACTATTTTGGCGCCGTATTTGCTGATTTCTCCTATCCATCGGGTTCTTCTTCGTCCAGGAGCCTTTTCGGTCTTTAGATTGGTAAGGGGTTCATGGTTGGTAATAATGGTAAAGGTAGTTCCCATCAGGAGGTGGTTGAAAGCGGCAAGGGCATCGATTACTGCCAGTGCTTCCTTGTCTGTGGTTCCATAGTTCATTTGCGAATTAGTGAACTTCCTGCTGTGTAATACTGCCAGTCTCGCTTGTTCATGGGTGGGTCCTTGTCCAACCCAAGCTCCAACGCCAACATCAGAGGCATCTGTTATCAATCAAATGGGTTCTTCTTTGGACAGGTCAATAGGCCGTATAACATTTACGTCTTTAATTAACTCCTTAATGTTATTAAAGGCTCGATCATGGGTAGGGGTCCAAACGAATTCAGCATTGCCGGTAATGTCCGTGAGTGGTGCAGTGACAGTGGCGTGGTGTGGGAGGAACTGGGAGATGTAGTTGACAAGTCGAAGGAACCGCATAAGTTCCCTTTGATTCTGAGGTGTAGTCCATTCCGTCAGGCAGGATATCTTTCCAGGAGATGCATGTATCCCTTGATCATCAATTACATGTCTGAGTATCTCCAGACTATCGGCAAACAGGGTGGATTGGTTTCTACTGGCATAGAATTTGTTTTTTCTCAACTTGTCGCAAACTAGGCTGATATGGTGCTTGTGTTCTTCTTCAGTGTTGGAGAAGATGAGGATATCGTCAATGTAGATCCATACAAAGTGGTGGAGGTACTCGCTAAGCATATTCTCCATAATTCACATGAAGGTGGTGGGCGCATTCATGTCACCCTGTAGCATGACTCGGCTAATGCAACTTCTGAAGGGTGTTTTGAAACTATTAATTCGCTCGCTTTCCGGATCTAACCGTGTTTGAAAGTAGGCATCGCTTAGATCTATCCTGCTTCGGAACCTAGCTCGTCCAACTGCATTCAGGATCTGAGTTTGATTTGGGATCGCAGAACTATCCATAACAGTATTGTCATTTCGTAGTTTGAGATCGACAAGGGGGTGGATTCGCTTTCCATCTGCTTTAAGTTGGACAAACATAGGTGCGGCACCCGGTGCTTCTGATCGGTAGATGACTCCTCGTCTGAGGTTCTCATTGACCCGGGTATTGAGTTGGTCTTTGTATGCTTCCGGAATGGTGTATGTCGGTTGATTCTTGAGATTAGTAGGGTCTTTCAGGCGGATATGGTGGTTTATTTCCCTCATAGGAGGTAGTTCTTCTAGGATTCGTTCAGGGAAGACATCGGAGTACTCATCCAATAGGCTTAACGCTGTAGTCTCACAGACAGCGGCTCGGAGTTCTCCACTTGTTGGTTTGCAAACAACCATGACCTTGTGGTTTGGGAACTCGATAACTGAGTCTCCACACTTGATGGTAGCATTATGGCGTTTGAGGAAGGGCATCCCAATGAGGGCATCGTATTTTGCTAGGTTCCCAACAAGCATTATTTGCGGAGGTAGCGAGACTGATCCTAGCTGGACGGTAGCTTTGCATGTCTTATAGCTAGTGGAGCGAGATCTTTTAACTGCCATATTGACAGCTAATGGTTGTTTGAGGGTTTCGGTAGGTAGGCCATAGGCAGTGACGAAGGTATTGCTGATTATATCTCGTCCAATAGCGGCGGTATCGAAAAGGACCCGAGCCTGTCTCCCATTGTTTAAGATTGTTCCTTCTAATGGTGGGTGAGGCTTTGCTATCGCCAGTGGAGGGGTGCTGTTGCATTCTATTTCGACATAGCCGTTGTGAATTTCCTCAAACTCGCTGGATTGCTCGCTATCGTCACTGAGTTCAATGTGGTTTGTTGACGCTTCTTGCTTGACTTTAACTGCCATTCCTTTGCCTTTCTTGGTGGGACAACTTCTCGCCATGTGTCCGGTTTTACCGCATTCAAAACATTCACCTTTCTGCCTTCTCGATTCTTTAGTGGATTTGCCTTCCTTCTTGTAGGATTGGGGGATTTCTTCTTCTGAGCTATTGGAGGTGCTCCGTCTGGGCTGCCTATTGCCACTGGAGGCTGACTGATTCTTGTAGGCTTTTGTTTCATAGAGGATGGCATCCTTCCGCTCTGCTCTTGCGATTATAGTTGCCATATGATCTCCTTCCTCTTCCAAGGGTTCCACTTCTCGCCGTAGTGTGGAGTGCATAGCGTCGTAGAATCGTCGCTTTAGGATGTAGCCAGAGATACTTCCTTTCTTCATCCGATCTCTGATCATTAGGAGGTCTGTGGCAATGTGCGTGATCCTCTTCACTTGTGATCCTTCGACTTGCTGGATATCATTGAATCGTTTGTACAATAGGTCGTTGGTGATAGATGATTGGAATCGATCCTTGAGGTAGTCAAGTATTGTTGATCCTCTAAGTTTTGGGTTGTTGCCGTATTCCTTGTAGCATTGGTGATATGCATCGACTGCCTTTCCTGTACAGAATGAACCAAGCCATAAACCAGTCGAAGGTTTCTCCACATCTACTTTGTTTATGAGGAGGTAGTGCATTACTTCAATGGCCCATCAATCAAAGGCTTCAGGTTTGAGGTCTTTTCCTTCTCCTGTGAACTTTGGTGGCAGGTGGGTCTTGACTTTCGGTAAGTCAGGAAAGTCTTCTTCTTCGGGAGTCTCTTCTGGCTGTGACCTAGAGGGTCCTCCTCCAGTGCTTGCCATGCCGGATCCGCTACTAGAACCGGGGTCGTTTGGAGGTGTGAATGAAGGTTTCTTAGCTGGTGTAGGAGGGAACACACCGGGAGGTTGAGGGTTTTCCGTTGTGTTGTCTTCTGGGTCCTTTACAGGACGCTTAGACTGTTGCCTTTTCGTGAGGTCTTCTCGTGGGATCTGCTTCCCACTCCGTATAGTCAATGACTCTATGTTGAGATTGAGCTGAAACCGAATATACCAAGATTCTGCCGCTTCACTCCGCTAGCGTTCCAGGGTGGATATCGATAGGCTGATCAGGCCTAAATCCGGAGACAGGTTCTTAACCACTTGCTGAGGTTAACAAAATGTAACGTGTTCGCTACGTGCTAATCACGTTTCGAGAGGTGTACGACAGTTGACAGGTGGCCTGCTCTTCCAGAGAGGAGGCGAGAGCTGTATGAACTAAAGGAGGCTTCGGAGGTGTACTGGAGAAACTAAAGAGTAACCGTTCCACCAAGTATATTGAAATACTGTCTGTCGAAGTGTGTCCTTTCCATTGTGGAATAGGATGGTCTTTAAATATAAGAATCTGTTCATGTCTAGCATGAACGAAACTAAACAAAGGTATCAAGTGATACACTTTGGTAAAACAACATAAGTATCAAATCAAGTATCAAAAGGATACTTAAAAACAAACATAAAACAAACCAAGTATCAAAGCGATACTTAAAACAAAACATAAAACAAACTAAGTATCAAAACGATACTTCAAACAAGCCAAGTATCAAAGCGATACTTAAAACAAAACATGAAACAAAATTCTTAACCGAGTACCAGTACCGGTTACACTGACCTTACGTGATGTTGCCAATAGTTTGCTTTATAAACAAGCATAACCAAGATCTCATTTTGAAAGAGATTTATATATCAATGTGCATCAGCTAATGATGAAGATTCTTGGAGCATTTGAACTCTAAATGGAACTCGAAAAAATTCACAATTCTTTCAAATGCTCCAGATCGTCTGCGAATTGCATATATAATGTGAATCAACTAAAATGGAAGGAGCCCATACTAAGAACTTTCTCACATCTTGAACAACCACAACATTGACAACATTCACAACATCTACTGTATTTGCGAGCTAGTCCATTATCCTCGCTATGAGCACCGAGATACTTAAAATTGCAATACGTATGGCTCAAAATATCAACAATCTATAGTATGTCCACATGCTAAACGCAGCAAAGGCTAAAGGGGTGCCCAGACAAGTTAATCAGCCTCCACCAAATTCTCTGCAGGGGAATATTGATGCGAGATGCCCTGATCATCACAAACTTAGTGTGCATAAGTTATCTATAGGCTTTACGTTGAGCTAAGCGGACAAAGATCTGTACAAGTGATGGAGGCAATAGGTGAAAGACAGGATATTTGCAAGGAACTTTACCAATATCAATAACCTCCTTGACCAAGATTTCCTGCAGATCTTTAAGGGCATGAGGAGATTGTACTCTGTCTGGGACTCTCTCATCAATGCATCCACTGGCACCATAAATGATGTGCCTCAGATAAAGGATGCTGATATGGCAGTTATTTAAACGATCAAGGACTATAGTAGGAAGTTGAGAGACTCACTTGTATACCATCATGCTAATGTACCCGGAGCTAGGGTACTGGTAGTTGTCTCAGGACATTTGATCATTGAACTAACTCTAAGACTGATGGGCGCTCTAGTCTACTGCGACCTTGCAATGCATGGTCCTGTCATTTCTGCATTACTACGACACATCAGACTAGAAGAAGTCGAACTTGAACATGTTGAACCTGAATACGTGGAATAGGAACATGTCAAATAGGAACCTGTCGAACTGGCAGAACTTCGATGGGAAGCCGTCGAAGAGAAGATATTGAACAGGAATCCATCGAACTGGAAGATGTTGGACAGGAACCTGTCGCATGTGCTATGGTAAATTGCTTAGTACCCAACCCAATACTAACATGTTAGGCCGTTTACGAGTAATCCGCTCAATTGGTGTTTTCATTTACTGACTTAAGATAGATAGATTGGAGTGCTCTGCTCGGGCATCCACATTCTTTTCGTATTGTCCTGGTCAGGCCTTCAAGGTGTGACCATAGACTAAATGCAGTTGCTAATTATCACTCAATTCATTGATGTTTGCCTCATATACATGGTACAAGGTTTGCTGAGATAGATTCCTATGACATACGTGGGATATCAGTCATAATTTGGAGACATGTACCAAGATGGAGATTGCGATACATACTTGGAGCTACCAGTGAGGGTCACTGAAGGCTGAGTGAGGCTCTAGGTGAACCATTATCTGATGTAGATTACTGTCTTCATCAATAGCGATGAAACAGTCCATGCGTGGCTCTTATCAAATACTGTTCTTGAGAACTCACTTGATTTCTTGGTATAATCTCATCATGACCGTAATTATGGGTAGTGAGCAACACTACTCATGAGAAGGTATTCCCATATTATGCAAAATGCGGTCACTAGCTAGGATACTGATAGGGGTGCATGTATAAGCCAGATGCAGTTCAGCTTACTACCACATGACTCTAGACCGGACCAGGTACAGGCTAATCAAACTAGGGAGCAGCAAGAGGCAGATGACTCTTACTGGTAGGCAGAGACAACCAGTATAGGCGTAGGATTGTCTAGGCCACTTGAGATTTGTTTATATAGATGGAGATTTGTCTAAGAAGGCTCGGAAGCAACTCATTTCAATTATAACTACTAAGAATGCAAGAATATAGAACAGAATTGTAAGAACAATATTATATTGTTAATGCCTCTTCTCCATTGCTTGATGATGTCTAAAGCTTAGGAGGCACTTCAATATGTATATTTTGTCTCTGAGTATTTGGGACTACATCTGTCTACTATACAAAATATGTACCTCTTCTAATAAAACTTGCAATGTTGGATACTTTATAAAAGTGTGAATACTGGAAAAGCCTGAAAACCATCACTATTAGGAGTACCCGATTCCGATAGCCTAGGAGTATCTTAGGTAGGGTAACTCTACCGGAGTTCAAGAATCTTAGTCTCTAACACCCCCCTCCGGCCCCCCTACGGGGCCCACGCATCATTATACATATCAACCTTAGTTGCATCCTGTGACTAAAAGACGGTTATAACCTCATTTGGATAAAAGAAGGGGATGAATGGAAGACGGCCTTCCGAACTAGATATGGGCACTACGAATATAAGGTAATGCCATTTGGACTAGCCAACGCTCTGGCAAATTTTCAAGATATGATGAACAATGTTCTCCGGGAACATCTTAAGCAAGGAGTTGTTTGCTACCTTAACGATATTCTCATCTACTCCAAGACTGAGAAGGAACACATTGAGTTGGTAAAAAAGGTTCTGCAGAAACTAGCAGATTTCTAACTTGCAATTTCAATAAAGAAATCTTTCTTCCAAATAAAAGAGGTGGAATTTTTAGGCTATATAGTAGCCGTCGATGGGTTGTCTATGAGCACCTGAAAGGTGGACTCCGTATTAGATTGGAAGCCATCTAAGTCGATTAAGGTAGTCCAAATATTCAAAGAATTTGTGAATTTTTACTGATGCTTTATAGAAAACTTCTCTAAAATATGGGCTCCAATCACTGAATCATTGAAGGGTAATCCAATGATGTTCCAATGGGGTCCAGAACAGGAGGTAGCCTTTCAAGAACATAAGAGAAGATTTACTTCTGCTCCTATTTTACACCATTTCTTTCCCGAAAGAGAAACAGTCGTAGAAACAGACGCTAGCGACTTTACTTTAGGATGTGTCTTATCACAGTTTGTGGGAAAACGAGTACACCAGGTAGCGTTTCACTCCCGCAAACTGAATTGAGCTGAGCGAAAAACTACGAGATCCACGATAAGGAACTATTGGCGATACTAGAAGCATTCAAGGAATGGTGCCAATACTTGGTAGGAACTGAAAAACCGGTTACTGTCTATACCGATCACTTGAACGTCCAATATTTTCTAACATCAAAAGTCTGGAGCGGTCGTCAGATCCGCTGCGCACAGAAGCTCATGGACTACAATTATAAAATTGTTTATACTGCTCAAGAACCAGAGGAGGGAAACCGGATGCACTTAGTCGACAGCCAGAGTACCGTCCTGAGGAGGGAGCTGCACATCGCGAACAAGCGATCTTAAAGCCTTAACATTTCCAAATCAGTTCAATTACAAGAACTAAGATGGGAGAAATTCAAGTCTGCTTAGTCGCAGGAAACCCTGAAGGTGATATCTCCGCCAATAACATCCAGGAAGCACTCAAATGGAACGATCCCAAATCCCTCATTCGGGTCAAAAGGTTAGATATAAGAGCAAGGTTACCAACTAAAGGCTCAAGAATGGCGGTGGGCCATGATCTCTGCACTCTACAAGAAGCTATAGTCTTGACTAGGGGACAGTAAATAGTCAGAACCAGTATCGCAGTAGGATTACCGGTCAGAACATATGGAAGAATTGCTCCAAAAAGCAGGTTAGCGGTTAAAAGCAGGATTTTAAGAGGGCCAGAGTAATTGATGTAGATTACACAGGAGAACTCAAAGTTCTACTATTCAACAATCGAGATGCAGACTGTCACATCAAGGAAGGGGATCGTATCGTCCAACTAGTGATAGAAAAGATTAATACCGCTGATATGATGGAAATAGATAGTCTAAACGAAAATGAAAGATGAATGGCGGGATTCGGTAACACAGATATTGTCATGAGAGCTATGACTATTGAAGAAAATGAACCGGTAGTCAGCTAGCTCTATGTGTCAAAAGATCTGAATAAATACTGGTATGACGTAATCTAAATGCCCGAACAAACCCTCATGACTAGAATAATACTAGCCCGCAAAGAATTGGAGAAATTCAATCCCGAATTTCTGGAGCAGATTCAGAAGGCCATTTCAGGCGATAAGGAATGGCTTAAGCAAAGTAAAGAATTAGAAAAACTCTGAGACAATAACAAACCTTTCCCAAAGGATTGGACCCTAACCAATGACTTGCTTTACCATAAGCAAAGACTATTCGTACCAAATAACCAAAGCCTTATACTACCATAGCTGAGGGATGTCACGATGCAAAGATTGCAGGGCATTTCGGACATGAAAGAACTCTTGAGATCATCATGCGAGATTTTTATTGGGAAGACCTGTCTATTTGGGTAAATGATTATGTACGGTCATGTGACGATTGTCAACACAACCAGTCACCACACCACGCAAAGTATGGTCTACTTCAACAGCTATCGATACCATACACACCTTGGGCATCTATATCCGTGGACTTCATGACGCAACTACCGCAAAGTCAAGGATATACCCAGATAATAGTAGCTGTTGATCGGTGCACCAAGATAGCTCATTTCATCGGATTAGAGGGAACGGCGACCGCGAAAGATGTTGCTACCGCCTTCACGAAGGAAATATGGAAGCTACATGACATACCATGAGAAATTGTCTTGAATATGGATTTGAAGTTTGCAGGAGAATTCTGGGAATTGTTGTGTAAAACATTGGATATAAAAAGGAGGACGTCAACAGCATACCACCCACAGACCGATGGACAAACTGAATGTACCAACCAAGTGCTGGAAGGTTACTTACGAAGTTTTGTCAATTGCGATCTGGACGACTGGTATCAATGTTAGGAGTACCCGATTCCGATAGCCTAGGAGTACCCTAGGTAGGGTAACTTTACCCGAATCCGAGAATCTTAGTCTCCAACACCCCCCTCCGGCCCCCTTACGGGGCCCGCGCGTCATCATACACATCAACCTTTGTTGCGTCCTGTGACTATATGGTCACATAATTAAAGGTGTCAGAATAACACTGTATATGTCGCTGCCGTCCGTCCGACCGAAGGCTGTTCACAGGATATATAAGAGGGGACCTCTGGCTAGACCTGGGAATACTGGTTTCCCCCCTGACATGTATGCACATTATGCCCCCCGCCAGCCCTCTCTTTCCCCCTCCCCTTCCCTTCCTGCCTCGCCTCGGTTGTCGTTGGCTGGGTCGCCAGATGGTCTAAGTGGTGGAAGGTCTCCTGTTTGATTTCATTGCTTGTTGTTATTATGAGTTTTGATTTGTTTCCGTTATGATGCTAGTTAGTTAGTAGTTTTCCTATATGAGTCCTGTGTAGGCATTGCGTCGGTTATTGGACGCCATCGGAGGAACTGGTTGTGTTTTTTCCTTTGTTAGTTGTTTGATTTCGGGTTTTGTTTTTGCCATAGCTAGCGCTGCACGCACGTTCTTGTACCTTAACCAAACAATGAATATATGATATAAAAAAAAATAAAAAAAAAAATTGGCTAGACCTGGGAAACTCTTGCCCCGCCTTTTGCAACCCCCTGCCGCCCCCGTCCTCGTGTCCCGCCCGAGACCCCACAGACAGCAACTCATTCCTCCTCCAGGGCCAACGTCCCCCCCACACACGGGGACTACGACCCAGCCCGCACCGCAGAAAATCCCTCCAGCTTGTCCGGGTAGATGTCTTTTCCCGACTCTCCTCTCCCCAGACCCTCTGGCAGGGATCCTGGCCTTTTGAACCTTTCCTTCGTTCAACATAACAGCTTGGGTAGCTGGGATGTTTTTCTTTCTTTATTTCAGAGTTTTTCTGCTTTGTCTTCCTTGCCGGCGATTGTGGCCATACAGGATCCCCCTGTGTGGAGGGCACGCTTACCTTCCTTCCCTGGCTATAAATGTTTTTCCCCACCCCCCACTTTTGGCAAGCCCCGCGTGGCTTGCTACGCCCTTTTGTCCTTTCTTGAAGTTGTTTCCCTCTTGCCCGTATGGGTGGACCAGTCTGCCAACATGATGGCGGTTGACTTGTTCTCCGATTTGGGCTTTTGCTCCTCCTCACAGACTCGCCTTAGGGTGTACAATGTGTACAACACCAAGGGCACCTCAACCCACACGCGCATTGTTTCTCCCGAGCTGTGTTTTCCTGACTTGAGTTTTCCTGTTTTTGTTTTGGGGGACTTTAACCTCCACCACCCTCTTTCCGACCCACTGAGGGCCATTTCATCCACCGAACTTAGGACGTCAGTTCCTTACTTTCAATTGGCTTCTTTACATGGTTTTTCCCTTCTTAACACCCCTGGTGTGTTTACTTATTTTTCCTTTACCCCCCGGGACAGGCCCTCTGTCCTTGATCTCTCCTTTGCCAATAGCGAGGCGGCCCAGCTCTTTGCTGGGTGGACCACCACGCTCCCGTCCACTGGCTCTGACCACATCCCTATTTGCATCTTACTTTCCACGCCCTTATTGCGCCCCCCTGCCCCCACACCAGCCTGGGCCAAGACAGACTGGTCTGCCCTTGGTGACGCCCTCAAATTGTTTGTTGTCTCTCCGCCTCCCGCCCTACCGACCTTGTCCTCTGCCACAGCCTGGTTTGACAGCAACGTCAACCGCCTCCGCACTACCCTCCTCCTACACACCCCCTTCAACCGTATGTCCACCCATTCCAAACCTTGGTGGTCGCCCCTCCTCTCCTCCCTCAGAATCTTGTTTCACGCCGCTGCTCGTCGTGCCCGCAGATCCCCTTGTGTGGACTCCCTGGCTGAGGCCCGGGGGTCCCGCAACGCCTACTTCAAGGCCATCAAACAGGCCAAGCGAAGGCACTGGGACGATTTCCTCTCCTCTGCAACCCCTAAGACTGTATGGACAGCCAAACGCTTCGCGATAGGTCGCCCCCCAGACCGGTTCCCGTCTTTCCCAGAAGCCGACACCCCGCTTGCTGTCAACACCACCCTCCTGACCCACTTTTTTCCTCCTAGGGAATCCTCCTCCTCCCCTACTATCCTACGCCCGTTCCGGGATCTCGATGTCCTCACAAAAGAGGAAATCTCTAAGGCTCTGGCATCCAGCGCAAGCTCGTCCGCCCCCGGCCCCGACCATATCCCGTACTCAGTCTGGAAAAGAATCCACGGCACCAACCTAAAAATCCTCACGACCCTCCTGGGCCCCCTCCTACTCTACGGTTTTCACCCGTCATCCCTCAAACAAGCCAATGGCATAGTCCTCGACAAGCCTGGCAAGGCCTCCTATGATACCCCCGCCTCCTTCCGGATTATCGTCCTCCTCCAAACCCTCTCCAAGATCCTGGAGCGCGTGGTAGCTGTTAGGCTAGCCGCGGTTGCTCGGGCCCTTGGCCTTGTCCACCCCAATCAATGTGGCTCCCTCTCGGGAATGGGTACTTTTGACGCCCTTGCCACTCTCTCACATGAGGTTCGTCTTTCGCACTGCATGGGCCTCTGCTCCTCCACACTCTTCCTTGACATCAAAGGAGGTTTTGACAATGTCCACTCCGCTGCCATGTGCGGCAAGCTTCAGGAAAGGGGTGTTCAACCCTACCTTGTCTCGTGGGTCCGATCCTTCCTGCACGGCAGACATTGCCGCCTCCTATACCAGGGTTCCCCTAAAGTCATTTCGCCGGTCCAGGTCGGCACCCCCCAAGGTTCACCTGTCATCCCCCTTCTTTTCCTGATCTACGTTTCCTCCTTCCACTTTCCAGTCCCCAACGGCATAATCCTCTCTTATGTTGACGACTTCGCTATAACTGTCTCCACGCCCTCCTACAGGCGTAACGTCCAGAAGCTGCAGGCAGTCGCTTCCTCTCTCATATCGAGGGGAAGGCGCATAGGCGTTGCTTTCTCCCTTCCTAAAACAGAACTGATGCACTGGAGGACGCCCCAACAGAGAGGGCCCCCATGCCTCCTCCCCGTCTCAGTGGACTCCGTCCCCTACAAACCGGCCCAAGTACTACCGTGGTTGGGCTACTGGCTGGAACCGGCGACTCCTTCGTTGGACCGAGCCACCACCCCTCATTTCACCAGACGCCTTGCCCTGGCTGAAGCTGCCCTCGCTACAATAGACCGCCTGTCCCGGCCAGGCAAGGGTCTCGCACCACACCTGTGTCATCGTCTCGCCTCCTCCTTGGTCCGCCCCATCCTTCTCTATGGCAGCGACCTTCTCTCCCCGAACTCCAGGATGCTCGACAAGATGAGGGCATTCTGGCACCGGGTACAGAGGTGGGTTACGAACTGCTTCGCCTCTACCAACACGGCCATCCTTCCCTGTGAATTATCACTCCCTCCCATTGACCTACTGATCAAACACCTGCAGCGCCTAGCGGCGGTACGCCTGGTCTGCCTGCCGCCTGAAATCAACCTGGCAACTGCCCGCTTGGACCACTCGGTCCCGACTACGTCCCCCTTTAGGGCTCCCGACTCCCTCCGCCTCCCTGGGTCTGTCAGAGGCCGGCACCTATGGGCCGGCCCCAACTACCGCCCCCTCAGATGGTTCACCAAACCACCCTCCCCGCCCAACCGGCGCCACCTCCCAGTCGATGCGGTTGCCCACCGCATTCACTCCATCATCGGCAGCCGCAGTGACCCCCTCCCTCCGGCGAACCCCCTCCTCTTGCCTCCACTGCAGGTAGCCCCGCTGGGGGCTCCCGCCCTCTACGCTTCTCTCAAGGCCCGTTGCCATGAAGAACTCCTCACCTCGTGGCGCCTCCTCTCACCTCCCCCGCCTTACTACCTCTTTGGCCCCACCCTGCGCCCGCACCCCTTTATGGGCCTGGGGCGTTTCCTCTCGGGCCGGCTCCACCAGATGCGTGCTGGCAAGAGCTACCTAGCCGCCCATCCCTCATGGCATGATGCCGACCCCTCTCCCCTCTGCCCCTGGTGTGAGGAGGGGGATGAGACGTTCGAACATGCCCTCCTTTTCTGTCCTGTCAAGTCTGCAGCCCGCGGTCGCCACCTCCAGGGGGTCACGGATATTGGACTTGACTCTTCTCTGTGGACCTCGATTCCGATGCTCTTGGGGCTCGGTCGTTATCTCACCGCTACCAAGACTGGTTTCCCCCCCGATATGTACGCACAGTATGCCCCCCGCCAGCCCTCTCTCTCCCCCTCCCCTTCCCTTCCTGCCTTGCCTCGGTTGTCGCTGGCTGGGTCGCCAAGTGGTCTAAGTGGTGGAAGGTCTCCTGTTTGATTTCATTTACTTGTTGTTATTATGAGTTTTTGATTTGTTCCCGTTACGATGCTAGGTAGTTAGTAGTTTTTCTTTATAAGTCCTGTGTAGGCAATGCGTCGGTTATTGGACGCCATAGGAGGATCTGGTTTTGGTTTTTCGTTTGTTTGTTGATTGATTTTGGGTTTTGTTTCTGCCATAGCTAGCGCTGCATGCACGTTCTTGTACCTTAACCAAACAATGAATATATGATATAAAAAAAAAAAAAAAGGCTAGACCTCGGAAGTGGAACGAAGTCAATCCGTCAACTACTCAGGGAGTTACAAGGCTTCAAAGATATGACATCTTTGGTGTGAGCCGTAAGTAACGGGACGTTTTCGCAAAAGGTCATGAGATGAATGTTAGAAGGTTCGGGATAATGAACCAATACATTCACATCCACCCTTCGACGATTAGAAAGAGTCTAGAGCTCCTGGAAACACTACCAAAGAAGCCAACGAGCTTCGAGGAGTGTTGCACCTATGATACTCGTGCCACGGTTGTGGCTGGTCGCCACAACCCCTGGCTGCTCGATCTCTCCCAACCTGGGGCACTCTTCCAGAGTGCCTGACAGCTCAATGTAACTTTACGGCTCAACGTAACTTTGTGGCTTAACACAACTTTGTGGCTCAACGTCATTTAGTGGCTCAAGGTAATAATATTATGGTAGTTTCATACAATGTGGTGGCTCTCTTTATGACTCAATATTATTTTACAGCATTGTGTTTTTCCCAGAATTGAAGTAAAATAAACTTGTATTTATTTAGATAATAGAGTGGTTGAATATAGAACAATCATACTTCAATCAATTATTACAACAATCATTTGCAATTATGCCACCAGGTCCATCCTTCATCCTTCCTAGTCAGCGGGTAGAGCCATATGCCGATATTGAAGTACGCATTAAGGCCGCAATTGCTTCCATTCATGAAGCGGGTGATGATTCTCCAAATCTTGCTGCAATTGCACGAAAGTATGAAGTACCAGTATCTCGACTCCGTTGGCGTTGGCAAGGACTACACTCAAGACAAGATCGACAAGCCACCAACAGGAAGCTTTCAGAAGATCAGGAGCTAGCTGTTTGTCAGTATCTGGACCGCTTAGATGCAATTGGTACAAGTGCCAGAATTCGAATGGTTTCTGGTTGTGCTAATGCAATTCTGCAAAATGCTCATAATGGGCCTCTACCAGCTCCTGTCGTTAGTGAACAATGGGCTCAGAGATTCCTTAGTCGATATCCACAGTATTATATTCGCAAGCAGCGTACCATCGATGCTGACCGTCAGAACGCACATTAACCAGAGGATATTCGAAGCTGGTTTGAGAAATATCAATCTATCCGCGAGGAGTACCAGGTTCAGGATAGTGATATCTACAACTTCGATGAAACTGGTTTCCGCATCGGTGTTGGACGAGACCAGTGGATAATTACCAGAGACCCTAACCGTCAATCCTATTTGGGTAGTTCAACAAATCGCGAACTTGTTTCGGTATGTGAAACAATAAGTGGTGATGGAGCTGTCCTTCCTCCCATGGTTATAATTCCTGGTGTAATCCACCAAGAGCCTTGGTATACTCTTACCTCAATCCCCGACGATTATCTTATTGGTACATCTGAGACTGGCTATAATAATGATGAACTATGCATGAAGTGGATCGTTCACTTTAATCCATACTCTGCAGCACGGCAGATTGGATTATATCGTTTACTACTACTTGATGGCTTTGGCTCATACTGTACCAAGCAGTTCATTGACTAACGTCAACTACGGGGAACCGGGATTTCGCAGGGATGCGGGATTTGCTTTTTGTGTCTCAATTGAGACAATACAACATAGAGATACCCCGCTTGTAGTGTGAAATAAACAACCACGAAGCCAGAAACCACACTATGGGCAGAACGAAACCTCGTGATCACGATCGTCGTGAAGAATTAATTCAACAAGCGATAAGAGCTGTTCAGGGTGGCCCTCAAGGGGGGGTCCCTGCCGCAGTAGAGATCTATGGGGTTCCTTGGACCACCCTATATTACCGGCTTGCTGGGACTCATAGGAGTCGGCAGGTTTCTCATATTCCTCAACAGCGCTTACTCGAAAGTGAGGAGAAGGCTATAGTGAAATGGTGCTTTGATATGGACGATAGAGGCTTCCCAGTGAGACTGGATAATGTGAGAGAAATGGCTCTCCACCTCGAAGGAAAAAGAATAGGGGGAGAATTGAACCCTTAGGAAAGAATTGGATAACACGGTTCCTTAATTGACATCCTATCCTAGCGATTAAATTCAGCACACAACTGGAACATCAGCAGGCCCAGGCAAATGATCCTCGCATTATCAAGGATTATTTCAGTAAGCTGAGTAAGCTTGTTAGGACACATGGTTTGAAGGCTCCACAGATCTACAATATGGATGAAAAAGGCTTTCTCATAGGCCAGGCATCTCGGGCTAAGATGCTTTGCCGTCGTGGAAGGCGAAACCCCCGGGTTACACATGATGGAGGACGAGAACTAGTGACCGTGGTTGAGACAGTCAGCGCTGCCGGGCAATCGCTTTCACCTCTGATCATTTACCGTGGAAAAGCACAGTACCTTGGCTGGTATACAAATCTTACTGAGAAAGAGAGTAACTATAAGTTTAGTTATTCTCCTAAAGGGTGGATTGATGACCGGCTGGCTCTCCTCTGGCTAGAAACAATATTTGAGCCTCAAACAGCCACTGTGGCTGGGGAGTTTAGGCTTCTTATTATCGACGGGCATGGTTCACATATTACCTATGCTTTTGTTAAATTCTGTGTGGAACACAGTATCCTTCTTCTTTGCCTTCCATCCCACTCCACCCACCTTCTACAACCTTTAGATATCGGCCTCTTCTCTCCCTATCAGCACTTCGATGGGTTGGCCGTTGACAACCATATGCGCTCTGGAAGGAACACAGGAGATGGAATTAAAAAGGCTATCTTTTTGTGCTTTGTTACTGAGGCAAGAGAGAAAACATTTACTTTAAAGAATATATGTCATGCCTTCGAGGCTTGTGGCATATGGCCTTTGTGTGCACGAAGAGTGTTGGGAAAAATGGTACCGGAGGCAGTATCACGGCGTGACACAATGGACCTTATTGCAACCGCCCGCAAGAGCCAGGATATTCACCGAAGGATCATGGCTGCCGAGAAAATGCTGGATGAGAGTCTCGCTTCCTTATCGCTCACTGAATCCGCAATTCCACCTCCTGCTGGCTCCACAATAGCAGGTTCATCAGAGCGGCTAACTTTACGTGTTAAGATTATCCTAAGAGAACTGGGCCATCAACTAGAGACTGAAGTTGCACAGCGTGAGCTGTATCAGGAACAGTCACATCGCCTACAAAAATCTGCTCCTCTTAAGAACCAGACAGACCGCCGTAAGCTGTCTGAGGCACGAATCCTCTCTAGAGTACAGCTCATTCAACTATGAGATGCCAGACTGAAAAAAGATACTGGAAAGGGTCAGAAACCACCTAAACGAGCCTCAAAAACCAAGCGAGTTCCTTCAGAGCGTCAAGTTACTATTGTTATTATGCCTACCGAGATTCCCGGGAGTCCTGCTCGACCGATTTCTGAAGATAGCGAGGTGGAGGTCCTAAGCGATGAGGAGTGGAATTTGGCCTCTGAGAGACACCCAGTTTCCTGGCGAACCACTCGTCCAAAACCTACACCTTCTTCCTCAACCAGAGTCCTGACCACTCTGCCCCCCCTCCATATGTTGCTCCGATCACGGAAGCCCTGATATCAACTTTTTTTTTTGCTATTTCCTATGATATTCTTGTATGCTATTCTCCCACTCCCCAACTTTTTATTTTATTCATACTAACCTCTAAGCCCTCTCCAGTTCTCTCTCATATAGCCTACCATCATCTCACCTTCATTGGCGTCATTTTCATTACTTTCTTTACATTGTCCAGCTTTTCTAAAGTTACACTTTTTCAATATATGCACAGGGAGCTGTCTCAAATATTGCGCAATTGCCGGATCCCGCATCCCGGCGATGTCCCGGTTCGTGATAGTTGACGTTACTGCGATAGACATAAGATTATTGTTTTCTGTCTTCCTTCCCATACCAGCCATCTCCTCCAACCACTTGATGTGGTTATTTTTCAACCCTACAAGCATTATCATGCTGAAGCTGTTGAGGCAGCAACCCGGACTGGATGTGGTGATTTCGACAAGATTGAATTTCTCGACATGATTGATTCAATACGTCAGCAAACCTTCAAAAAGTCCAATATTCACTCCGCATTTCGTGCAACTGGCCTCATTCCATACAATCCTGATGTAGTAATTTCTAAATTACGCGAGTCAGTCGTTCCATCCCTTCAACCTACAACACCTCCATCCACACCAGCTCCTCACATTCCACTTACCATTCCTAGTCTCAAAAGACAGGGTGAGGAATTACTCAAAGATGCTGGAAATCTATCACACACCTTTCAGAATAAGCTCCGATGTGTCATACAAGGAGGATTAGTGCAAGCACAATCAGGTGCTTTAGCTATAGAGCATATGGAAAATACAAATGCAGCGGAACAAGCAAGAAGTGCTAGACGTAGAGCACAGAGTAGAAGGCAAGTACAGAGAGGGGGAGTGATGTATGTTGGAGATGCCAGGCAAATGGTCAAATGAAGAGAGGATGCAGACGTGGAGAAAGCAGAGAAACAATTACAGAGAGCACAAAATGCAAAGAAAAAGGCAGATCAAGCTGCCAGGAAGCCTTTCCTAGATGAAATAAAAGATAGCGCAAAGGCAAGACAGGTCAGAGAAACCTATAAAAACAAAATGCGTAAGCGAATAGTAATTTCTATTAAGAAGCAAATAAAGTGTGGTAAAATCACTGTATATTAGAAAATAAAATATAGCATTTATTATGCTGTAAGGTTATACTAAATCTCAATATACAATACAGCCACAAAGTGACTCGAATGTTGTGGCTCAATGCTCTATTGAGCCACAAAGTTGTGTTAAGCCACAAAGTTACGTTGAGCCGTAAAGTTACGTTGAGCTGTCAGGCACTCTGGAAGAGTGGCCCAGGTTGCGAGCGAGCGAGCAACCAGGGGTTGTGGCGACCAGCCACAACCGTGGCACGAGTAAGAGGTGTACCGCAGTTGCGGGATTTACAACCAACACAACACGAAGGTCCACCCCCCCTACATAGAACAATCAGGAGTTGCCGACCGAGGAATTATGAGACTATTCAATAGAATGGCCTCTCCTCTATGAGAAGAGAGTCATCGGAATAAATTCTATCGGTTAGTTGTTGAGTTATCACAACTAGAAGTCATCGACTCCGGCACATCTACAGATGCAGTCTGGTATCAAGACTGATCCTCTTGGTAACGAAAAGAACTATTGGAGCCAACAAAGTTTGACTTGAGAACTCGGCTACAGGTCTACAGACTCTGAGAATCGGATAATTACTACTGGAGACAAGTATCTCTTCCAGACAGAAAATAGTAATTACCAAAGAGGGTGTAATGGTTTTCAAGGTTTTCTGGTGTTGGCACCTTCAGGGGGAACTCGACGTTGCGGATTATTTGAAGAGGTACATATTTTGTATGTTAGATAGATGTAGCCCGCGAACACTCAGACGCGGAATATAAATATTGAAGTGCCTCCCAAAGTTTTAGATATCATCAAGCAACGGAGAAGTGACCTTAACAATATAATATTGTTCTTACGATTCTATCCTACTTTCTTGCACTCTTAGTCGTCATAAACGAAACGAGTTGCTTCCGAGTCTTCCTAGACAAATCTCCGTCTACACGAAAGAATCCCGATTGGCCTAGACAACTTTAAGTCTATACCGGCTGTCTACGCCTAACAATCAACTCCTACCTTTAGCCGAACATGCCTATAATAACTCGGCTACCAATGTACATGGAATGACTCCATTTTACGCAAACTATGGGTTCCATCCTCAATTTGAATGGTTGAAAGAGCGTGAGGCGCACAATCCAGGAGCAACCCTTTATGCAAACTGGATAAGAACGATTCATGAGCAAGCATGGCAATCACTTGAACAGACATGAAAAGCTATGGCCAAATACTACGATAGAAAGGCCAAACAACAACCAGACTTCAAACCGGGTGACAAAGTAATGTTAAATGCAAAAAACAATCGCAGTTGTCGGAAGTCCAAAAAGCTACGTCCAAAACTTTATGGACCCTTTGAGATCATGGAGAAACGAGGAAGCCACGCATTTAAGCTCAACATATCGGATCGTTGGAACATATACCCAGTATTCCACATTTCTCCGTTGGAACCCTACAGGGAGTCGGTACGAGCAGGTCGCCAACAACCTCCCAGGGCACCTGAAGATATCGAGGGCCACCTACAATGGGAGATAGAAAAAATTGTAAGAAGTAAGATACACTCTTGCAGAAAAAGAGTCCGTGGCCGCTATCAAAAAGACGTGAGCTGTGGTACTTCGTCAAATGGCAGGGTTGTTCCGAAGACAGGAACACTTGGGAGCCTGCGACCAGAATGGAGAATGCGAGGGAATTGGTGGAAGAATTTCATCGCGATAATCCAGAAATGCTACAGTGGGCAGAGGAAGGACGATGAAGATAATGTTTTCCTGCCATGGCCAAGCAAACATGGAAGGTTTTTTACCCCGCTTTCATCAGCTCCTTAAATAATTAATGTTTAGGGTTTATTAATTAATATTTAAAATTTAATATTCAATTTTTATCTTTTGTACCGAAGGAGTGTTTGAGGCAAAGCCCTAGAGGAGGGAGCTCATGTTAGGAGTACCCGATTCTGATAGCCTAGGAGTACCTTAGATACGGTAACTCTACCCGAGTTCAAGAATCTTAGTCTCCAACACCCCCCTCTGGCCCTCCTACGGGGCCCGCGCGTCATAATACATATCAACCTTAGGTGCGACCTGTGACTATGTGACCACAGAATTAAAGGTGTCAGAGTAATACTGTATACATCGCTGTCATCCGTCTGACTGAAGGGTGTTCGCAGGATTTATGAGAGGGGACCTCTGGCAAGACCTGAGAACTAGAACGGAGTCAATCTGTCAACTGCTCACGGAGTCACTAGGCTTCAAAGATATGACGTCTTTGGCATAGGCTGTAAGTAACGGGACGTTTTTGCACAAGGACATGATTTGAATGCTAGAAGGTTTGAGACAAAGAACTAACGCATTCACATCCACCCTTCAATAATCAGAAAGAGTCTAGAACTCCTAAAAGACACTACCAAAGATGCCAACGACCTTCAAGAAGGGTTGCAACTATGATAAGGGGTGTAGCGCAATCTCGGGAATTATGACCAACACAACATGAAGGTCCACCCCCTCTAAATAGAACAACCAGGAGTTGCCAACCATGGAATTATGAGACTATTCAATAGAATGACCTCTCCTCTATGAAGAGAGAGTTATCGGAACAAATTCCATCGGTTAGTTGTTGAGTTATCACAACTATAAGTAATCGACTCCAGCAAATAAGCAAAGGCAACTCCGTATCCAAACTGATCCTCTTGACAACGGAAAGGACTATTGGAGCCAACATAGTTTGACTTGAGAACTCAGCTACAGGTCTAATGACTCTAAGGTTCGGATAATTACTAGTGGTAACAAGTATGTCTTCTAGGGCAAGAAATAGTAATTGCCGAAGAGGGTGTGATGATTTTCAGGGTCTTTCAGTGTTTGCACCGTTAAGGAGTACTCGATGTTGCAAGCTAAAAATTGAAGACGTAAATGTTTTGTACGTTAGATAGATGTAGTCCGCGAACACTCAGACGTGGGATATAAATATTGAAGTGCCTCCCAAGCTTTAGATATTATCAAGCAACGCAGAAGCGACCTTAACAATATGATATTGTTCTTACGATTCTATCCTACCTTTCGCAATCTTAGTAGTCATAAATGAAACGAGTTGCTCCCGAGCCTTCCTAGACAAATCTCCGCCTATATGAAAGAATCTTGATTGGCCTAGACAACCTTAAGTCTATACCTGTTGTCTCCGCCTAACAATCACACCCTCTTTGATAAGAACTATTTCTTTCATGGAGGACATATTTGTCTCCAGTAGTAATTATTTGATTCTCAGAGTCTTCAGACCTGCAGCCAAGTTTTCAAGTTGAACTCTGTTGACTTCAATAGTCTCTTCCGTTGTTGAGAGGATCAGTCTAAATATGCAGTTGCATATTTATATGTGTCGGAGTTAAAGACTTCTAGTTGTTATAGCTTAACAACTAACTCATAAGATTTATGCAGATAACTTGCTCCTCACTGAGGGAAAGCTATTCTTTAGGATATACTCATAATCCCACTGTCGGCAACTCTGGTTATCCTATGTAATAGAGTTTGGTTGTTGAGTGGTATTGGTAATAATACCCACAATGGCCATACTACCTATAATATAGTTGTAATACTGCGTAGACCCAATTAGCTTTATTGTTAATGATTCTAAGGTGTCTTACGCTCTTCTGATTATTAATGGGTGGATGCAAATGCTTTGGATTATTGTCCTGTATCTTCTCACATTCAACATCATAACCTTGTACAAAACATTCTCTTACTTATGGCTCATACTAAAGATATCCCATCTTTGATGCCTAGTAACTTCCAGGATAGTTGGCAGAGTGACTTTATTCCACTTCCTTGATCTTGCCTGTAGTCCCCTCTTATATATCCTGCGAACAGCTTTCAGTCACAAACACAGAAGTGAACTATACAGTATTTCTCTGACACCTTCAATTCTGTGGACATATAGTTATAGGACACAACTAAGAGTGATGTGTATGATAATGCACAGGCCCCATACAGGAGTCAGAGTGGGGTGCTGGAGACTGAGATTCCCAAATTTGGGTAAAGTTATCCTACTTAGGGTACTCTTTGGCTATTGGAATCTGGTACTCCTAACACTCGTGGATCATAGGTAACATTATCTGGCTTGTCATCAGATGTCCTAGAAACCAAGGACAGCTGTGAGGACTGCATGGGAATATTGCCAACCCTGGTGGGAGAGGGAGCTCAATCCCCTGCCAATTGTATTCCCTTTACCATCAAATCACTGACAAGTATAAACAGATAATCACCATGTGACCTAGTACGCTACCATCCTCATAACAACATGGAACATAAGTACTGTGGACAATTCGACTTAGGAAACCGGGTGCAACAATAATATAAGAGAATATGCAAGAAGTCCTGCGCAGGGCTGTGATTGAACTGCTCGTAGATGCAGAAACCCGGCGATCAGTCCAACGGTGGAAATTGTGATGGACCGAAGGCTAAGAGACTTCGTAGTGCTTCATCACTAACAGTTTGGAAAGTGATGTGATGGGATTGACAGCATATAAATTGTTCATTGTGTTTACCTAGAAAATATAGTACGTTAGCTGTATTCTTTAGTATTAGCATTTCATTGAGTGTTCAAATTAATTTAATCTTCTCCACCTGACACTTCAGCTTTTCGTCCTAGGTATAGCCTAACAAAAATGAAGTTGACATGCCTGCGCACGAATGCTAAGGGGGTTGTTGTAGAAAATACATCATGTCATGTTATGTCAGCAAGCAACATAGCTGAGCATCAGTATCACTAAGGCTGAAAAGTAAAGTCACTTGCTGTCGGATCCGTGAGGTCAAAAGTAAAGATGCTTGTTATCGACATCTCCCTGAGACTTAAAAGCTTATTTCGTGTCATCCTGTCCTCCTATTATTTCTCTTCCTTCTCCTCACTTCTCTTCCTTCTTCATATCGCTATTCCTATACTCCTCCTACCATTTATATTACTTCCCCTCAATTTCTCTTACTTCACCACAATGCTTGTCCTGCCTGCGCAAAAAAAGAAAGGGTAAAAATTGTTTTTTTTTTCAACAAACACCCCTTTGTTTCTAAAAAAAAAAAATTTGAAGATAAAACTACACCCTATCGCGAATGTCTCCTCCTCATGCACAGAGAGAGGAACTGATACGCCTGAGGCAGGTAAAGCAAGTAAACTACTACCATATCTTTTTGGAAATTGTTCAGCTTTTAATTCACTTAGATGTCCCATCACAGTAGTTGACATGCCCAGCGTTGAGAGCTGAAACGTAGGAAAGTTCAACAAGCCATTGCCAGTCCTGATCTGGAGGAATCATTGTAAGCTATAACTGACTAATCGTGGTTTATGTTTGTAGGACATAAAGTGAACATATGAATATTGACAAACCAGAATCTGACAAGTGACGCCTGTTAGGCGGAGACAACCGGTATAGACTTAAAGTTGTCTAGGCCAATCGAGATTCATTTGTATAGACGGAGATTTGTCTAGGAAGGCTCGGAAGCAACTCGTTTCGTTTATGACTACTAAGAGTGCAAGAAAGTATAATAGAATCGTAAAAACAATATTATATTGTTAAGGTCTCTTCTCCGTTGCTTGATGATGTCTTAAGCTTGGGAGGCACTTCAATATTTATATTCCGCATCTGAGTGTTCGCGGACTACATCTATCTAACATACAAAATATGTACCTCTTTAATTTTATCTCGCAACGTCGAGTTCTCCCTAAAGGTGCGAACACCGGAAGACCCTGAAAACCACCACACCCTCTTTGGTAATTACTATTTCCTCTCCGGTAGACATACATGTTACCAGTAGTAATTAACCGATTCTCAGAGTCATTAGACCTGTGGCCGAGTTCTCAAGTCGAACTATGTTGGCTCCAATAGTCCTTTTTGTCATGAAGAGGATCAGTTTTGATGCGAAGTTGCCTTTGCATATTTGCTGGAGTCAATGACTTCTAGTTGTGATAACTTAACAACTAACCGATGGAATTTATTCCGATAACTCTCTCTTCGTAGAGGAGAGGTCATTCTATTGAATAGTCTCATAACTCCTTGGTCGGCAACTCCTGGTTGTCCTATGTAGAGGGGGTGGACCTTTGTGTTGTGTTGGTCATAACTCCCGCAACTGCGGTACACCCTATATCATAGTTTTGACACTCCCTAGAGCTCGTTGGCTTCTTTAGTAGTGTCTACAGGAGCTCTAGACTCTTTCTGATTACCGGAGGATGGATGTGAATGCATTGGTTCATTACCCCGAACCTCCTCATATTCATATCTCGACCTTATGCAAAAATGTCCCATTACTTACGGCCTATGCCCAAGACGTCATACATTTGAAGCCTTGTAACTCCCTGAGCAGTTGGCCGATTGACTTCGTTCCACTTCTCATGTCTTGCCAGAGGTCCCCTCCTATATATCCTGCGAACCGCCTTTGGGCAGACGGACAGCAGCGACGTATATGGTATTAATCTGACACCTTAAATCTTGTGACCATATAGTCACAGGATGCAACTAAGGTTGATGTGTAAAATAACGCGTGGGCCCCATAAGGGGGCCGGAGGTGGGTGTTGGAGACTAAAGTTCTCAAGCTCGGGTAAAGTTACCCTACTTAGGGTACTCCTAGGTTATCGGAATCGGGTAGTCCTAACACCAGCTGTTCGACCTGGTGGTTGAGGATTCGGTAGAAGTCCAATCTAACTGGCAACAAGCTTTCTGAATCAATTAGGATAATATTCGTACTCAAATAGGTTGTCATTATAGTGACATTGTAAATGCCCAATCATAATATAAATTCAAGGATCTCTATCGCCAAACTACCATCTATATGGCGTAGTGCAAGGAGATCAAGGCCTACATCAAGGTGTGCTCCATTGATCCCAACTGCCTGATGGACTGCCAATTGGAGTCGGCCATGGACTTTGTCCACTATCGTTCCCTCGTCAAATAGCGTGTTATACTGGTCGAAGCGGAGCACCGCAATGATGATATGGGGGAGTTCTTGTATCAACTTAGGATCTTCGTCAAGGACTCCACCAAGAATCTCCAGGTGACTAAGGTGTATCTCAGTACAGAGCGGGCTGGTGGTGGTTGTTTGCAAACGTGTTTGACCCTGAAAATCTGCCAAGAAAGATCCTAAAAGTGCGCATAAATCTAAGATGGTGTGCGGGAAATATTAAGGAAATATCACAAATCTAATATGTAATCACCATGCATAACCGTGCATAAAAGATAAAGAAAAACCCAATTTTATCACGTAATCAGATAAGAAAATAACGCATAAGTTTCCTGCCTATATTCAATGCAATATCTATGAGATTAACGTAAATATGACCCAGCTGTAGTAATGTCCGCAGTGTACAGGTATTAACTGAAACGTAACCAAGTGAGTGAAAATACAATGTTTATCATTAAATATATTGAACCGTAACATAGGAAAGAAATTTCAACACTTCCCCTCATTACCTACAGCCCAAAAGTTTCATAATATACTCGTGTACCGGCTTCGCAAGTATCTTGGTACAGATATCAGCGAGGCTTTCTGAGGAGGCAACCTTCAAAATTGTGAACGAACCACAATCCAGTTCTTCTCTGATTTTATGGAAATCGATATCGATATGTTTGGTTCGATCGTTGAGTTGATAGTTTGATGCCAGGAAATTTGCACTGGTGTTGTCTGCATAAATTACGATCGGTGTTTTTAGACGAGTATCGTGAAGAGCTTTTTGGAACCATTGGAATTGTCGTGTTGCTAAGAACATCGCAACGTAATCTACTTTGGTTGTCGACGTAGAGACCGAGGGTTGTTTCTTGGATCGCCAGGAGATACATCCTTGTTTGTACAGGATGATGTATCCGCTAAAGGATCGGCTGGTATCCAAACAGGCCGTGTAGTTGGCGTCAACATAGGTGTCTATAGTATTAGTTGTGGTGTGTGGGTAGAATAATCCAATATTTTGAGTTCCATGAACGAATCGTAGGACGTGTTTAGCGGCCTTGAGATGTTGTTCGGTAGGGCATGAAGAGTATTGGTAAAGAAAAGAAATGGTATACGCCAGGTCGGGTCTTGTGCCAGTCGTCAAATACATAAGTGATCCTATGATAGATTGGTAAAGGTTGGTGTTTGGTATCCGTGTTTCCTCAGTACCTTTTGTATGTTGAATTCCTTTTGGTAAAGGTGTGGATACGGAACGAGATTCCTCCATACCATATTTCTTGAGGACTGACTTGATGTATTGTTCTTGGGTAAGATGGATCCCGTCTGGTGTATAGGTGATATGGAGGCCGAGTAGGAAGGTAGCTTCCCCTAGATCGGTAATCTCGAATGCCGTTTTCAGGTCTTCTATCAGAGATGCAGCTTCAGGGGTCTCGGCCGAGTGTATTGTGATGTCATCATCAACGTAAACCGATACGTAGATATCGTGTTTACCATGAACGAACATGCATGGGTCAAGTGCGGATGTCGTAAAGCCTTTGGAGGTTAAGAATTTTGCGAAGAGAGCATACCATTTATTCGCCGATTGCTTAAGTCCATAGAGACATCACTTAAGTTTCCATACTTTATCACCATCACTGTACCCAAGTAACGGACTCATGTAAACTTCTTCTTTCAACTTGCCATATAGGAATGCTGATTTAACGTCAAACTGTTGCGGTCGCCATTTGTTTTTAGTGTTGATCGCAAGGAGGAAGCGGAGAGATTCGTAACGTATGACGGGAGCAAAAGCGTCTTCGAAGTCGAAGCCGGGAATTTGAGAGAATCCTTTGGCAACGGCTCTTGCTCGATATCTTTCCAAAGTACCGTCAGCATTCTTTTTGACCCTATATACCCACTTACTATCAATCAGTTTTCTTCCTATTAGTTTGTCGACAACGTCAAAGGTATTATTCCGTTCCAGTTCCTTGATTTCTTCGTCCATAGCTGTGATCCATTGGTCCCTAAACGAGGTTTTTATAGCTTGGTTGTAAGTGGTTAGATCTTCGTCAGGCATTTCCGTTACTTGGAAGCTGAAGCGTACAGGTGGGCGAGAGACTCTTCCATATCGTGTTTGTATTGCAGGGGGCTCTTCCGGTATCGGTGGTGGTGCAGGTTGTTCAACCTATGGTTGCTGCGGTTCCAGTGTTGGAGAGGGCCTTGCAAATTGATCGCAGGTCTCTGATTCTTCAGGCGGTGGTGGAGGATGTACTTCGATTGTTGTTTGTTTTGGGGGTTTATCCGGTTCTGATTCCTCAGGCTTATCCAGTTGTTGTGAGGCTAAAGGAAAGGATGGTGGATGAACTGTCGCAAATGATTCTTCCGGAGGCGAAGGATTCCTTGGTTCAAGCGGTATTATCGTCTTGGCTGTCCAATAGATCTGTTGTGTTTCTAAAATCTTCTGTTGCAACGGGAGATATATCCGGTATATTTTGTCGGAATTAGTGTATCAAACCAGATAGCCTTTGATTGCACGGGGCTGTAACTTTGTTCCTGGTAGTCGTGTCTCCTCAGGTATATGGACAAAGCATTGGGTCCCGTAAGGGCGTAAGTGTTTTATCAACGGTTTTTTGTTGTAGAGAGATTCATAGGGTGTTGAATGACCTATGGATCGGTTAGGGAGTCGGTTCCAAAGATAGACTGCTGTGGTGACTGCCTCAGCCCAGAGTTGTGGTGGTAAGCCTTTAAGCATCGAACCGGTACCTGTGATAATAGTACGGTTAAATTGTTCGGCAACGCCATTAGATTCACGAGAATAGGGAGGGGTTTTGTCATGTACAATTCCATGCTTGTTGAAAAGGGTTATCATGTTATTGTTGGCATATTCACCTCCGCCATCTGTTCTGAATCGTTTGATGGTTGCGTTGTCCTGGGTTTGCCTTTCATGGATGAACTTGGTGAATACCGTAACTGTGTCGGACTTTGCTTTAAGAGGGTATATCCAAGCTTAGCGGGTGTGATCATCGATAAAGGTTATGTAGTACCAGGATTTGCCGAAGGATTGGTTGGAGAACTTTCTACTAAGGTCAGAATGGATTAGATCAAAAGGTTTATCACATTGTTCTTCTTTAGGCTCGGGCTTCCGTTTGGTGGACTTGGAGGTGATGCAGGTTTCACAATACCAGTCTTTAGGAACATGGGGTATATCGGGATTGTCAGAGTAGTTGCTGCTTTTGAGGTAGGGAGGCGAGGGATGACCGAGGGCTTCATGCCATTGTTGGTAGGTCGTCTTGTTTGCCTTCTCTTTTTGCTCTTGCACAACGTAATCTTGTCCTTTTAATTTTCCCCATAAAACTTCTTCATTATCTTCCCTAGAAATATACATATCCTTCCCAGAACTCCGTAAAGAAAAACCTTTCCCCAAAGAAACAATAGCGCGCCATGAAAGCAAATTACTTTGACCCAACTTAGGAATCCAAAGAACACGTAGAAGCTTGACAGGTTTGATATGACCATTAGATGTTTTGGCCGTTATCCTAACTGATCCACGGCCATAAGACTCTATTACCGAGTCATCGCCCAACTTAACAGTTCCGTTTTCCGGTTCAAAGTCTATAAGAAGGTCTAAGTTGCTTGTCATGTGTGAGCTTGCGCCTGTATCGATTACCCAGTTGTGTGGGCGAGGAGTTCTTTGAATGGAGTAGAGGGAGGTAGAGGTACTGACAGGTTCAGATGTCTCTTCCTTTCCGATCTTAGCGGTATTACTCGCTTTTCTTTCCTTCTTTTTAAGGTTGTCGGTCTTGAGCTTATGACATTCGCTCCAGAGATGTCCTTCGTAATGAGCAGTGGGGTAATGCTTTTTGCAATAGGTACATTCTTTTGAGGTGGCCGACCCAGCTGGTTTCCCAGGTGGTGCTTCTCGTCCCTTTCCTTTGACATCAGCGGTTTTATACGCCTTGTCACCTTCGGAGCTAACTGAGGTTTTACGGTCTAACAACCTGTTGTACACGTAGTTGTAGGTAAGGTCCTCCTTAGATTGGAGGTTGTCGATAATATTATTCATCGACTCGGGGAGGGAGCGGAGGAGAACAGCAGCTTTCGCCTCCTGTGATTCAAAAACTATCTGGAAAGCGAAGGGGAGAGTATACCGATCGTTGGCGGTAGCGTTAGAACAACCGTGTTGTAATCGATTCCATAGGGTATCGAAGTTGTTGATATGGTCCGCGATAGGTTCGGACGTATCGTACTTGGTATCGAAGACAGCGTTGAGTTGGTCGAAGAAGGAAAAGGTGTTTTCTCTATCGAATTTGTCCTGGAATGTCATCCAGATGGCTCTAGGAGTCCTGTAGGTGGCCAACAAGATCAGCCATTGTGGATCGATTATTTCAAGAAAGTATGCCGAAGTATATTAGTTGCGGTCACGAAATTCTTCTATGTCACGTACGTTGTCAGGGGTTCCATCATCTCCAATTACCTCTGCAGGTATGACCTCTTCGCCGGTAACAATTCTCCAGCAGTTAAAAAGGTTGAGAACATATTCTGATGTGTCTCGCCAGGTACGGTAGTTTTCCAGTCCAGTCAGCTTTGAGATGGAGCTGAGTTTGTAACTAGGAGTGAAACCACGTCTTATACTATGGGCATGTTATGCGGCAGGGTCAGGAGGTAGGAGGACGTTCGCAGGTGCAGGAGGCACCCCCATTGAAGGAGGAAAGGAGGGTGAGCCTAGTTGGGAAACAGTAGGTGAGGGTTGTGGGGATGCTACAACTTTTTGAAATAATTTCTAAGTGAGAAATATGCGAATTTTGGACAAGTCCACACACCCCCTTAAACCCACCACTAACTTAACCGAACCGGTGGCCTCAATACAGTGACTCTAAACCCACTATATCCCACGCGAAGCAGGATTCCTTCCTTACTCTAAGCAAAGAGGAATGAACTAGGGGTTAGATGTAAAAAGGAGCCAGTCTGACGAAGTAGCGGTAGAGGAGTGGGTGGAGATCAGAGCCTGGGAGGAAAGAAGAGGAGATGGAGGAAAAGCGTGTGAGAGCTCCTGATAAAGGCATGCTTTTAAAGCTTTCCACCGAGTGCCGAGATTTTCCTGTGCAGAGACTTTTGCCGAGACTTTTTGTCGCGAAATTTTCTGAGACAAAGAATTTTCTTTTCGCCAAGAATGTTTCGTTTCACTGTAGGAGGTGAAACGTGTTTGCGTTTATCTTAGAGATATAGAGGGGCCCCGGGCTCATAACCTGTTCGCAATTGTGACTTAAGAGGCGCGATCGTATATCTATCTTGAATAAACTACGCGATATTAAGAGGATATCGCGGGCACGTTTTGTGAGGAGTGGTAAGGTTTGAAGGTAGATTGGTAGCAGTTCTGTTCCTTGTTTCTTCTAAGCGAGGTATGTGGGCGGTAGCCCCTATATATACAGGAATGCGCCAACTCGTAGTAAAAGAAATATAATAGGGAAAAACATAAGTAAGAACATGTTTCTCGGTAAAGAAATGTAAGTGCAAACGTGTTTGACCCTGAAAACCTGCCAAGAAAAATCCCAAAAGTGCGCATAAATCTAAGATGGTTTGTGGGAAATATTAAGGAAATATCACAAATCTAATATGTAATCACCATGCATAACCGTGCATAAAAGATAAAGAAAAACACAATTTTATCCCGTAATCAGATAAGAAAATAACGCATAAGTTTCCTGCCTGTATTCAATGAAATATCTATGAGATTAACATAAATACGATCCAGCTGTAGTAATGTCTGCAGTGTACAAGTATTAACTAAAACGTAACCAAGTGAGTGAAAATACAATGTTTATCATTAAATATATTGAAACGTAACATAGGAAAGAAATTTCAACAGTGATGAGGTCGCATGACCTCGGAGTAAGTCTTCTTCCCTATTGATCTTCCATTACCATTGCACTAACAATTATAAATTAGTGGCTGAATCAGATTGGACCTCTCCTTACTACCTACAGGGAGTCAGAATCCCTATCGTTCACTGAATGGGTGCCCTTAAAGCAGGACATCTATTCCTCGGCCACCCCGAGTTAGCCATGAACTCTGACTGGCAAATCGCCTCGGGAGTCCTTGGTGTACCGAGCATCATAAATCTGCTTGGGGTGGTTCGTGGGCAATGGGTAGAGGAGGACTGCTAATTCTCATGGTATCTGATTAGGGCGACTGGTAACAGCACACGTGAACTGCATCAGGGATCCTAAAAACCCACTTCCTCTCTGACAACTAATCTTTTTCAAGACAGTTGACGATATCTGGGTGTGGCTCCTTGCCAATGATGGCTGACATCCCCCAGAGCTTATAGTCCTAGAGTCATACTCAGATCAAGTAGAGGAGGAGGTCCAGACACCTAAGCCTGTAAATGGGCATTACCTAATTTTCAACCATACTGTCCAGCCTCGGTTAGGCCAAACTGAAGATACCGTAGCAGCCATGTAAGCGGAAGACAAGCCGGAGGAATGGCTGGAGGCCAAGAGGGTGGAGAGTGCTTAGGTACCTACTGGCACTGGGGCATTTATTGTCGTAGTTGACAATGTAAGTTTTTATATCCAACTGACTGTGAGCTAACATAATGATAGAAACACAATAGCTAATCACCAACATAGGATGAGGTACTGGGCACAATTGGCCGCTTGATTTAATGCACTTGGAGGACTCCTTTTCTGTGGGTTACTCACACTTTGGAAACCTCTAATCTGTTTGAGTCTGGGTTAGGGGAGCTAGACCTTAGGCCTTTGGAGCTATCTGCACTGTGGGGGCACAGTTTCCTCCTGGAGGTTCTAAGATGAACTCCTGTTTGGAAGGGTCCCTGATGGAGGTAGCGCGGGAGGCACCCTAGTGTCCACAGTACGATAGGGCCATGGACAGCGAGACTACCCCTCCCCCCTGTTAGGGCCTGTTCGGCGGGAATGGAAGGCGGGTCGACCGTTCCGTTCACACATACAAATCGACCATTTCGAAAAGGAAGGACGACCGTTTCTGTATGGGGAAGGGTCGTAAACTGAACAGAACGGTCGTTGCCGAACAGGCTCTTATCCGTCATGGCTACCCTGCCTCCATCCCAGTTGCTCTAACTGTGACATCTCCTTCTCCAGCACTCCTGACATTCCTATCATATCCGTTACCTCCGGCTGCCCCTGACTCCCACACCTCCAATACCTAAACCGTATTGCCAAAATTGTGACGCTTAGGCCAACCCCAGGCAGGTGGAGGGTGAATACTTTTCCATTGGTGAATATTTTGCGTTATGAGATTTCTTTTATGTTGTGGAATTTTTCTTTTGTTCGTTTTCTTTTGTTTAGGATCTTGTGGATTTGCTTGTAGTTCGTATTAGTAGAATTTTTAAGTTTATTAGCAAATATTTATAGTACAATTAAGCTCTCTTGACTAGACATACCATATGGTATTTTATGTTGCTGGTGGTCTGATCTCCTCCCCTAGTGCCCCTACTACCTGGTACTTGAACATAGACTAGTATTACATGTCCCCTTACACCCTCTTACTTTGACGTCAGAAATTCATCTCCTAAATTCGGCACCTCTCACTATCATATCCTGTTAGGCTCTTGGTGGCCACTGACCTAACAAGTTAATTGGCCAGATTGCATTGCATTCTCGCCTGTTCAGCCGCATTGATAGAAGATAAAGAGCTGAGGTTTGGACCTCTAATATGTTTTATGTCTGGCAGGTCTCTTGCTAGAATTTTTGTCGCTATTCGATACTCGTTGCTGCTAGATTTTGTGCTTAGCGTCTAATAGGGGCACCTCTATTTAGTATACTAGGGATGCCCCCATATTATTAACCATAATTGTAGTGGAGACTTAAAGACTATGACCTCTGGGAATGCCTGGACTATAAACATAATACTAAGCTCATAGAAAATCCATTTTTGCAGGCAAAACCCTTCTTTTAATACCGAGTGATATTATGTGATTCTACTAGCCACTACCTAGGTCCTACTGTGTAAGACCTGATGCGTCCAGTTGAAAATTGCAAAACTGTCATATACAAACTTCTTACCTTTCTGACACATAAGATATACCCCATTGTACTATGTTCTAATTCTGATCTTTTCTAACATTTACAAGTATTCTGCTAGAACCTCCTGCATAGCCAACCATATTCCAATTCACACAGTTAGCTGATACCTTGTGTGCGCAACTTGTCTTGACACAGAAGTTATGCCGGAACTAATGCCATGGGATCCGTAAAGTTGAAGCTGGTAACACAGCAAAACAGATCCAGCAGCTCTACAAGGACTTTGTCGAACAGGCTATAGCCATGTCAAAGTACTTCACCACCTGCCCTAACATGGCCCCTTTGTAGAACCCTAAAGTGTCTCTGCAGGAGGACGATACAGACTATAGAATACAGCAATTCCGGCATTGAACATGACCTACATGTGGATCAGGAATCCCTTTGCCTAAATGACGGTAGTAGCAATGAGTACCAAAATTTGCATGGATCTGATGGAACCGAATTGAACGCAGAACCTGATGCAGAGAACAACCCTACTACTAATTGCACTACATCAGAGCCACAACTTCAGTAAAGAAAAGCAGAGAGAGAAAGAAATAATTGCATGACAACTGTGTAAATTTCAACTACCTCTAGATTACAGGAGATGGCTCTAGTCAGGAAGACCCCAGTTGCCTTCGGTGGATAACTTGTGGCAGACTGTACACTCTGCCGACATTCCCATCTTCCAGTGTTGCATGACATTTGTCCCCGCTGACTACCCAAAGTACAACTACGCCTAATATCAGAAGCTAGTGTCTCACAAACGAATCGACTACATCACAACATTAGTACATCTACCCTGATATTATTTCATAGCGGTATACCGTATCAGTGGTAGAGGTAGCTCTAGTATCACAGGCAAACATTCTGATTCTCTGGTATATCCTTTTTGTTGATCCACTCTCGTGTGTGGTTGCTTTAGCTTTAGAGATATGTTGAGTATGACTTATGGCACACAATGAGATTTTGAATGCAGGGCACATCGAGCCATAGGAGGAAAGTATTAAAATAGTAATTGGGCATACTGAAAAAGAGATATGGTGTGACCGTGTATGAAGTACTAATAGGAATTGATATGTAATTGGCACTTGGGAGTAATATCACAGTTTCTTCACAACGTGAAGCGCAGGATAGTGAAATTATTTAATCTCTCTGAAGACAATCACATTGCTTTTAAGTGTTGAGTGGACTACCTTCTGCAAGAGGATAGATTTATGTACACCCTGCGAGGGTATGAGGTTGGCAATACGTTGATGAGTTGATCCTTTCCAGCAATGACTAAGGTTTCTTAACTTTGCACAGAAAATTAAATTGCGATTCCTGGCATCTCAGATTGTAGAGACCATATGGGGAAAGTACATTGAAGGCAATAGGATGCGGGGGATGGCCAAACCAGATTTTCTTGGATGCATCAATGGCACAATAATTTGCTTAACATGTGCAATACTATGCCATACCCTACTGGCATGGCAAAGTGGAGTATATATGAATCTGGATAACTTCAAACCTGAGATGACTAGAGGTGAGTTTCCTATAAATAGGCTTTTTTATTTACAATCAATACAGCTTAAGCCCTGTTTGGCGTGACACAGAATAAAAAAACTCAGTTTTCTTTTAAAATAAAGTTTTTCTTAAAACACAAAAACTTGAACTGAGTTTTTATGAAAATATTGGCCTTTGGCAAGCTCAAATTTTTCTTTTTTTTACTTCAATAGGTGACAATCATTCAAAGTACAATTAATAGTAAAGTATTGACTGTATAGGTTATGCTTAAAAATTGAAGCATAAATTTTTTTTCCTCTGCAACGTGTTCGCTAGGTGCTAATCACGTTTCGATAGGTGTATGATAGTTGACAGGTGGCCTGCTCTTCCAGAGAGGAGGCGAGAGCTGTATGAACTAAAGGAGGCTTCGGAGGTGTACTGGAGAAACTAAAGAGTAACCGTTCAACCAAGTATATTGAAATACTGTCTGTCGAAGTCTGTCCTTTCCATCGTGGAATAGGACGGTCTTTAAGTACACAAATCTGTTCATGTCTACTATGAACGAAACTAAACAAAGGTATCAAGTAATACAATTTGGTAAAACAACATAAGTATCAATTTGATACTTCAAACAAAACATAAAATAAACTAAGTATCAAAACAATACTTCAAACAAATCAAGTATCAAAGCGATACTTAAAACAAAACATAAAACAAACTAAGTATTAAAACGATACTTCAAACAAATCAAGTATCACAGCGATACTTAAAACAAAACATAAAATAACCTAAGTATTAAAACGATACTTCAAACAAATCAAGTATCAAAGCGATACTTAAAACAAAACATAAAACAAAATCCTTAACCGAGTACCAGTACTGGTTACACCCTCTATGACCATACTATATTCAACGATCTGTAAAACTCTTCAAGTTAGCTATGTTTGTTTCTCATAACCACCCTTTCTATAGTTTTTTTAGCCACTTCTCTACTAAAGACAACTCCTCATACTAGTATTTATCTCACTAGCTGCTGCTTCACTCACTGCTACTTCTCTCACTGCTACACCTCTTGCCCCTACACCTCTTGCCACTACTCCTCCTACTGCAGCTTCTCTTACTCCAGTTCTTCTTTATACCACTCTGTTTACTACAGCTTCTTTCAATACTGCTTCTTCCACTGCTACTGCTCTTACTTCTGCTGCTCTCGCTTTTGCTGCTCTCGCTTCTACTGCTCTCGCTTCTGCTGCTCTCACTTCTCGTGCTCTCGCTTCTGCTGCTCTCACTTCTCGTGCTCTCGCTTCTGCTGCTCTTACTTCTCGTGCTCTCGCTTCTGCTGCTCTTACTTCTCGTACTCTCGCTTCTGCTGCTCTTACTTCTCGTGCTCTCGCTTCTGCTGCTCTCACTTCTACTGCTCTCGCTTCTGCTGTTCTCACTTTGGCATCTTTTTCTTTAATTGTTCTTACCTTGGCTGCTTTTACTGTGGCTGCTCTTGCTTTGGCCACTCTCGCTTTGGCTGCTCTTACTTTAGCTGCTCTCATCTTGGCTACTCTTACTTTGGCTGCTCTTACTTTGACTGCTCTCACCTTAGCTGCTCTCACTTTGGCTACTCTCACTTTGGCTACTCTCACTTCGGCTGCTCTTGCTTCGACTGCTCTCGTTTCGGCTACTCTTGCTTCAGCTACTCTTGCTTCAGCTGCTCTTGCTTCAGCTGCTCTTGCTTCTGCCACTCTGGCTTCTGCTGCTCTCAGTTTATATTGATAGTAGTTATGAATAAATTCCTTCTATTATGGGAAATAGTATTTGGGTAGGAGAAACTGAGAAGTTTTCAATTCAAGCTCTTCACCAGTGTGTAGACAATGGAGAACGTAGTGAGAATGGCTTTAAGAAGTCAACTTGGCATTCAGTAGTTCAAGATTTGAATTTACAATTTGCTCAAATCATTGATAAATCATTTACTGAAACACAAGCAAAGTGGAAAGAATTAAGTGTATGTTTATTTTCTTTCTAATATATAATTATCTTTAAATATTTTGCTATATTGATTCAAGTTGTTTAAATACTAATACAAGTACAGTTAAAGCGTGAGTTTGATATTTAAAGTATTCGCCAAAATTCTAGATTTGAATGGGATTCCAATCTTGAAATTCCAACTACACCACCTACTGTTTGGAAGAGTTATTTGGAGGTACTATTTAATGAGCTCATATTCTACCTTCTTCTCTATTTTTACTTTTTTGTTAATTACAATATACTAACATTTAAGTTCTCACGTTTTTAGATATACAAGGAAGCTTCAAATTTTTGCCATAAACCACTTCCTTACTATGATCTTTTAGAACAACTTTTTACAGGCACACGTGCCAGTGGTCACTATGCACGAACAGGAAAACAAGAATCAATTGCTGAAAGAGAAACTGTTTTACTTTCATCCACTGAAGACTTTAATGATTCAGATACTACCATTGATAATCTTCTTCTTTCTGCAATTGATGAGAGTTCAATTTCCAATAGATCCAGTTTGGGGAATTCTAGTATGGAATCTAATTTTACACCTGCTACTACCCAACATATTCAGACAAGGCCAAGAATGAGTACCACAGGAAGTGTTGATAGTCTTAGTTCAATTGCTAGTGATAATGATTCTCAAAGTGGTCCTCGAAAAAGACAACGGACAACGAATGTAGCTCAAGGGTTATTGGCAAGTGTACTATAAGAAGCGGTTACTGAAGCTAAACTGTAACAATTACAAGGCAATAATACTAAACAGGGATTGACAATTACTATTCTTGAGGAGTATTATACTGATAAGTTAAGTGATGATGAGCTACTAACTGGTGCACAAGTATTAGAAAAATATGAAAAAGCCTGTATTTTTACTGCATTTAAGACAAGAGTATTGCAGGATAGATGGTTGAAGAGGGAGATAGAACTGGCAAGTCCAATGTAAATATGAATTAAAGAGAGTTAGTAGTACAAATAAAGTTGATAGTCTATCCACATCTTACTAGCTATTCTATCACGTATTACAACCATTTCTTCATCATTTTCTTCCTCATCTTCTTCATCAACTTGTATATTTATCACATTTTCTTCGGTTTCCTTCCATTTTCCCTAATCCTGCATAGGATTATTATATATATGATTAGATTCTATAAATTTGAAATTAGCTAATAGTAGATTAATGATAATTAATCACAATATATTATGAGATAAGCTGAAGTCTTCATTCAATGCATATTGTCGAATAAAGTAATGGAGACAAGCTAAAGCAATAACTAGTCTTACTTGAATAGGAATAGAATATTCAGGTGTACATTATAGAATTGCAAACTGCCACTTCCAGATACCCAGTAGTCTCTCTACCACATTTCGCAGTTGTGAATGTCTGAGATTAAATAATTCCTCCTTATTTTGAGGTCTATTTTCCATAATATTCATATTTTTATTCATTAGTATGATATTTACTAGAAATGGAGATTTCAAATATTAAGAGTATTATCAACCCAGAATACATACCTATAGCGAGACTGGTAGTGTTCTCACAAGTGATATCGTACACCTCTATATGGGGTTAAGCAGCCATTCCCTAGCCTGTAGCCAGCATCTGCTAGATAATATTTTCCAGCCAGTATTTTGAAGCCTTTTGTTAATGCATCCTTAAAAACTCTTCCATTATCAGCTGATTCCTCCCAACCAGACAGAACAAAGGAAAAGTACATATCCAATATACAAGCTACCATAATATTTTGTGAAAAATAACCTTTCCTATTCCGAAAAGGTACAGCAATGTTACCAGAAACATAGGCTGATATATGTATACCATCTAATGCACCAATTATGTCCTTGAAGTAAGGATAGAACTTTTTATTTCTCATGACTTCCCTAGGACTCTCATTGCTTGGTAGCTTTACAAACTCCTTTTCAAGTTCTATGAAGAAGTTTAGTACCAGATGAAAATACCTAAAATATAAATAATTAGTTATTGATATATATTATCAATTATTTATGGAAGGAAATAATATTAAAATATTAAAAATCATACCTGCTAACTGTTTCTCCACTGTGTTGAAAACGTTTTTGCACATCACGATTTGATGCTCCTCTTGCTTCAGTCCATAGAAACATGACTACCTGTTTCTTTACACCTGCAGATTTCCCCTCTATTAGATATCTATAATGTGTAAACCATTTGCAAAGTTTCAGAAATACATCTTTGGACATTCTTACAACTTCAACAAAGCGTCGCGGATTTGTATCTGATGGCAGTAACTCCTTAACATAATCCTTATCACTTAACCTATAAGTACAAGATGGTTTCTTCTCAAATCTACCTCCTACCTCTTCAATAACAGAATCTGCTATTTGCAAAATACGAGTACTATCAATCTTGAATTGAGATTGTTCATCCCTCTCCTGTCAAGACATGTTTAAGAGTGTTTGTAGATAGCAGAATTGCAGACTAGATTATCAAAATTCTGAATATTCAGAGAAACCTATCAAAAAAAACTTTGTTTTTATAAACATCTATTTCTTTACTATTCATTGAATACATGTAAGGATAAATTTTGTATAATATTGGAAACAAAATACTAAAGAATCTAACTTATGAAATAGTATAACTTAATTTTCAATCAAGTATAATTTGATACCCAAAAAGGAAGAGTTATCCCCATTCTATTTTTCTTTCATAAATTATAGGCTAAAAAAATGCTGAGAATAAAAAAACAAGGTTTTAAAATACCATAGTATTTTTGTACCCATCAAACACCCCTTGAAAATTTTAGTTTAATACAGAAGAAAAAACTAAGAATAAGTGAAAAAAAACTCAGTTTTTCTTATATGCCAAACAGGGCCTAAGTGTTTCCAGCAGGCCTGAACTGTTAAGGTTAAGCTGCTGAGTGCTGTAATGCTTTCTAGTGAACTGGCTGGCTGATTACCACCTGTACCAATAGTGGGTTGTAACTGTCTTCTTAGACTTGTTTGGGTCTTGGGTGCTGAGTTCGGTGAAGCTTGTTTGGTTTCTTTATTTTGGCTGCGGGTATGGCGGGAGGGGGTATGGCACCATGGGTAGGAGACAGGCCCTACTGACTATCTTGATCTGTCACTACCTCTTCGTATTTTTTTTGTTTAATTTGTTTGTTTGGTGTTACGGGCAGCAGGTACAGGTCCTCCTCACCGTTACGCTCTTTAGAGACAATGAGCAAAGTGAGTTCATAGGGTCGATCGCCTGGCATGCAGATGCAAGTTATGGACAGGTTGATCATGACCTCTCTGCCTTGGTGCCGCCTGTATTATTAAATTGTTGTTGGTTTTCTAGTGTAGAGGAGGGCTAGTGGGACGGTATTCAGACCGGGCGGTAGTGGAATTTTGATTTTATACGGGGAACCTGGGGGACTGGTACTTTGCTTCACTTTGACTATGCGAGGAGGTCTTGTGGCTTCAGCTACTTGGCTTGGTTGGGCCCGTACCAGAGGATCTACGGTGTCACTTCAGGGAGGACTTTCTTTGCGGTTGATAGCTTTGTGCTTAGTGTTCACGTTGGAGCATGGTGCAGGCATGTTTGAAGTTTACAGCTGGAGGTTTAGATTGTTCGTAGTTAGTGGTAGTTCTGGTTCACATTAACCATGTGCTGGCAGCAACTTGTCATATATGAGAGTCAGTGGTACAAGTATAAATATATTAGATTAAGTCATCTAAGTTATTTTCCTACTTATTCTTTTAAGAACAAATTTATTCTATCTCCTTTACGATCGTTATGAGAAAACTAGTAGAAGAGGAACACCTTTACAGCTACTTGTCTTCACAAGAGAAAGTAATAGCGTGAATGCACACTATAAGTATCAAGAGATAGTATCAGTAGATATTATAAGAGAAGTATTGTTAATAGCCAGTTCCCCTCCTATTTCGCTGTCGCTCATAGTCGGGGAAAGCAAGTAGGACGCGAAAGCAAGTGGGACATACCAGCTTTTTTTTTTTTCACAAAGAGATGCTAAGAGAGGCTTACATAATAGTAGATTACAGGGATATCAAATTTCATAGAAAAGTATGATACGGTAGTATACAAAGACTCAATTGAACAATACAAAGTCAGCATTTCTCATAATAGAGTCTGATGAAATATATGAAGAATCAGATTCAGATACAGCAGGAGGCTGCAGTAACTCAAGATCTTCAGAACTAGGATCTTTCCCCGCATTGCAAATTGCGGGGGGTGAAGCTCAGGTAGTATACTTCCACCTTTAGTTTGAGTATTCTTAAGCTGTTTATTCCTTGCCTTCTCTGTCTTGCGAGAATTGATTCCATGACGATTCAGTGATGCTTTTGGAACTATCATACTGTGAGGAGGTAGTATGGGATTGGATCTACAATTGTTGAAGTTGGATGCTGTTACCCGCTGGGCTTCATTTTCCGGGTAAGTCAAAAAAAAAAAAAAAAAAAAGAAGGAAAAGAACCGGCACGTCCCAGTTGCTTTCGCGTCCCACTTGCTTTCCCCGACTATGAGCGACAGCGAAATAGGAGGGGAACCGGCTATTACCTGTCACGCGTATTAATATAGGAGTACGACCCTTTAACATATTCAGCCTTCACTTGCATTAACATCTAGAAAATAAATTATGCCATAAAAATTAGATATTATTGAAAAGAAATATCTATTTTTATTAAATAGGTGAAATTTTAGTCAAAATTAGTTACACAATAGTTTGAGTAATATATTACATTCTCAATATCTGTGCAAGAGCAAGGCAAGGCATTTGAGATTGGATCTCATAGCTGTACTCTTATTTTCATATTTATATATGTTATAGTCTGGTATCAATATGATAAAAATTATAAATATCGAAGATTTTACCTGAGTCCAAATCTCTCTAATATGTTGCCTGTATGCTCTAACTCTCAATATATTAGGAGATACAAGTCTTTGTAAATTGGACCTTAATCCATTTACATCATTATCAACTGTTGTAAATTATAGTAAATGAGCTTTACAAAGTGATCTAATTGAAAAATATAGAGATAGTACAGATGAAATAATAAAAAGACAGGAAGAACTGAAGAGTGGTAGTCTGATTGTTAATTTTATATGTAAATTATCGTATTTTATTATGATATATATTCAAATTATGGGACAATCATGACCTAAACTACAATCATAGAATATTATTCTTCAATGTGATAAAATAAATTTATTTCTTTATAATGCCCTAAACCCTTATTAAAAAGAGCATTACATTTTGAAATGCTATTGGTCCACATTTTGGCTGGCATGCATCATATGCCTACAGAGTGCCTCACACCACAACAATAGTCACAACTTAACGAAAGATTTAATTAATAAGAGTAGAAGTATTAACAACATAGTACGTAATGCTACAAAATAGAAGCTTTGTTGAAATTTCTTTCCTATGTTACGTTTCAATATATTTAATGATAAACACTGTATTTTCACTCACTTGGTTATGTTTCGGTTAATACCTGTACACTGCAGACATTACTACAGCTGAGTCATATTTACGTTAATTTCATATATATTTCATTGAATACAGGCAGGAAACTTATGTGTTATTTTCTTATCTGGTTACGGTATAAAATTGGGTTTTTCTTTATCTTTTATGCACGGTTATGCATGGTGATTACATATTAGATTTGTGATATTTCCTTAATATTTCCCGCACACCATCTTAGATTTATGCGCACTTTTGGGATTTTTCTTGGTAGGTTTTCAGAGTCAAACACGTTCGCACTTGCGTTTCTCTAGCGAGAAACATGTTCTTACTTATGTTTTTCCTGATTATATTTCTTTTACTACGAGTTGGCACACTCCTGTATATATAGGGGCTACCGCCCACACACCTCACTTAGAAGGAATTAAGGAACAGAACCTCTACTAATCTACCTTCAAACCGTTACCACTCCTCACAAAACGTGCCCGCGATATCCTTTTAGTATTGTGTAGTTTATTCAACATAGATACGATCGCACCTCTAAAGTCACAATTGCGAACAAGCTTTTGATGTCTTTGCTTCTTTCTCATATCTCTTAGACCCTGCTCGGCATGTACCAATTTAAATAAATCATGATTGGAGTTAGAAGTAGGATATATCCTGAAATGGAAAAATTGTATTTTTCTGAAAATATTGGTGCTCGGTAACAACTATGATTTTTTTATATTCTTATTTTACAATATTTCCTTACAGTTATTTCATAAACTGTTTTGACCTAATGGATCCAAAAATCTCCTAGTATTATATAATAACACAATATTATAATAATAATTATCATAACTTTTTTTTCTTCTTTTTTCATAGTATTAATAATCATCATTTATTTTTTCCCAATAATTTCATATCACAACTGTTGTGTTCATTTTGTTATTCCTTAATATTTCTTGAGATCTGGGAAAGGAGATAAATTTAAAGAATTAAAATACAATATATGAAATAAATTTGTATATATTCTATTGTATTTCAATTGTACATTATCTTTGTAGAGGTTGATTATCCTACATCCTATTTGCATGTTATAAAATTCACAATTAAAAAAATTGAGATAAAAGTTTAAAAAATTGCAATTTTTATGGCGAGCCGAGCACGGCCCAATTTAAATTAATCTAAATTACATAAAAAATCACATTAAAGTGGAAAAATCGTGATTTTTGTGGTATGCTGAGCAGGGCCTTAGAGCAGTTTTCATCAACTTAGAAATATCCTTCCACTGCTTAATCATCTTTTTCTTAGCAGACTTCTCTGCAACTGTTAGGTTATACTATGCTTGTGCAAGTTCTTTATCAATACTATCTTTTTCTTGTTATCATACTATGCCTGTAAATTGGTGCACATACATTGACTCTCCTTTTTGAAGATATTACTGACTTCACTTTTACCTTATAGCCCAGGTAGGTTCTGCTGCTTTCATGTTTCCAAGGTTCTTAAAGGCTTGTGCACCACTTTGTACTCGTATTAAGCTTCTCTTAATAAAACTCTCAAACTGCTTAAACTTAGTTGTTGACAGCAAACTAAACTTGGTCCAAAGCTGCTCCGCATGACGCCTAAAGACCAGACTGACTGAGGAGTGGTAGGGATATTTTTGGACTGTCTGGGAGGAGTAAGAGAGATATCCGATATGCTGTATTTGACAAGATTCTGTAAGATAATTTCAGATTCAAATAGAATAAGACTAGTTTTTCTGTAAGCAGAGAGAATAGTAGTAGGTTTAAATGTAGCAGAACAAATAAAATCTATAGTATTCAAAAACTCAATCTTGTTGAATTCTAAAAAACCAGTCAATATTGTTACATTCACAGCTTCAGTGTGATAGTGCTTGTTTGATTGAAATATTACTACAACTAACAGCTGTAGTAGATGTGTACAATCAGGAAGAAAGTAAAAGAAAACCATTTTGTAATTATCGCAAAATTGAATAAACTCTGCAGTGCAATAAGAGTCATACCCATCAAGTAGTAGCAATCACCACACTCCTACTTGTCACCTTCTGGAAAAAAATATTCAAAGTGGTGCACCCAGTCCATGGCTCACGTAACATTTGAATATTCAGATTCTGTTACTCCTACTAAAAGTCATTGGAAAATTTTTTTACTTTTTTTTTATGTTTTTAATTCATGTATTCATTGTTTGTGTAAGGTATAAGAATGTGCGTACAGCGCTAGCTAAGGCAGAAACAAAACCCAAAATCAAAAAACTAACAAAAGAAAAATCAAAACCAGTTCCTCCTATGGCATCCAATAACGGACACAGAGCCTACACAGGACTTATAAAGGAAAACTACTAACCAACTAGTATCGTAAATGAAATAAATAAACAAAAATTCAAACAGGAGACCTTCTATCACTTAGACCATTTGGCCACCCAGCCAACGATAACCAAGGGGAGGAAGGAAAGGAAGGGGAGGGGGATAAAGAGGGAAGGCTGGGAGCATGGTGTGCATACATGTTGGGGGAAAAACCAGTTCTGGTAGCAGTGAGGTAGCAACTGAGGCCCACCGAGGCCGGGACCGAGGTCTAGAGAAAGGAGTCAGGTCCGATATCCGAAATCCCCTGGAGGTGGTGACTTCGGGCAGTAGACTTGGCTGGACAGAGCAGGAGGGCGTGTTCGAACGCCTTGTCCCCTACCTTGTACGAAGGGCAGAGGGGTGAGTGGCTGTCGTCAAACCACGAGGGGTAGGCAGCTAGGTAGCTCTTACCAGATGGCATCTAGTGGAGGCGGCCAGAGAGGATTCGTCCTAGACCCATAAACGGGTGCGGGTGTGTTAGGCGGTAGCTGAGATCAATCTTAAAGGTCATACTGGGGCCTGAAGCTTTGATCGGAGATTGTCTAGGAAGACTCGTCAAGTGATAAAGAATAAAAGGATAAAGATTCGTAATTGTAAACTTATTATATTGTTAAGGTCACTTCTCCGTTGCTTGATTCCTCTAACTAACCTGGAGACCTTAAACCTATTTATACTAATCTATTGGTACTTAGTATTCCCATACTAACATGTACCAAGAAGCTTTTAACTTTGGTTCTACTAAGTGCGAACACTATTTGACTCTGAAAGTTCGTACACCACTTCAACCTTAATTGAGACGAGATATTTACCTTGAGAGGATAGCGTCCTATATCCCACTGAACTCTTTCCAATCTCTAAGCTGGAATGGACTAAGTATGTGAATGTAGTCCGAATGGCTATTATTCCAATTGTCCCTTCTGATCAAGAACTAGCTAAGTCCATTGTCAGGAACTGGTACATAATTAATATATGCATGCATGAGTCTCAACACGCCAGTATCATAGAAAGACACAAGCATCTCCAGTCTTACAATCCAAGTGTGGTTCCCCTCGTACCTCCTGCCTTTAAGAGGGACTCCTATTGGAGCGGTTCGACATACACCTAATCTTGAACGGGTATTGGTAACTTCTGACGTAGTCTGATAGCGCCGGATGTCTTGTATCTAATTGATAGAACGTTCCTCGGTCGGCTATTCACTAATGCGAGTGGTCTTATATGGTCTGCGGTCAGGGAGATATAAATTAGAAATTATTATTTTAATTCCTATATAGCTTTGCCGCAACCATCTTATCAGGTCACTTGACCTCTATAGTCAGATACTTGACATTACCACTATGCTAGGTCATATATGCCTAATAGGGTGGAGGGAGGGATTAAAAAGGTAATAGAGCGGGGGGTGAGAGAAGGGGCCAGGAGGTGAGTAGCTCTTTGCGGTATCTGGCCTTGAGGGAGGCGTAGAGGGCAGGAGGAGAAGAGGATTGGCTAGAGGGAGGAGGTCATGACAGTTGCCGATTATGAAGTGGACTCGATGGGCAACAGCATCGACCAGGAGGTGGTGGTGGTTGGGCAGAGAGGATAGATTGGTGAACTATTTGAGAGGGGTGTAGTTGGGGCCGGCCCATGGTTGGCGGCCTCAGACGGAGCCTGGGAACCGCAGAGAGTCCGGTGCCTGGAAGGAGGATATTGTGGGAACCGCATGATCAAGATGGGTCGTCGCAGGGTTGATCTCTGGAGGGAGGAAGACAAGACGCACTGCTGCAAGGCGTTGGAGGTGTTTGATTAACAGGTAGATGGGAGAGAGAGACGCTTCGCAGGGAAGGATGGCTACATTGATTGAGAAAAAGCAGTTAGTAACCCACCTCTGGACCCTGTGCCAGAATGTCTTGAGTTTGTCAAGCATCTTCGTATTGGGGGAGAGCAGGTCACATCCGTAGAGGAGGATAGGGTGAACAAGGGAGGAGGCAAGTCTGTGACAGAGGTGGGGTGCGAGACCTTTGCCCGGGCGGGAGAGACAATTAATTGTGGCAAGTGCGGCTTCAGCTCAGGCAAGCTACCTTGTGAAGTCTGAGGAGGTGGCCCTGTCCAGTGCTGGAGTCACCAGCACGAGCCAGTAGCCCAGTCACCTGCATACCTGGGCGGGTTTGTAGGGGACGGAATCCACCAAGACTGGCAGGGGAGATGGGGGCCCTCTCTGATGAGGGGTCCTCCAGTGCATGAGTTTGGTCTCGGGGAGGGAGAAAGCTGTGCTGATACGGCAGCCCCATGAGGTGAGGGAAGTCGCGATGGCCTGGAGTTTTTGGACCTTGCGCCGGTAGGAGGGTGAAGTCACGGTAATTGCAAAGTCATCTACATAAGAGAGGATGAGCCCATTAGGGACTGGAAAATGGAGGGACGAGACGTAGATCAGAAAAAGAAGGTGGGAGACAGGCGACCCCTAAGGTGTACCAACCTGGACTGGGGAGAGGACCTTAGGAGAGCCTTGGTAGAGGAGGCGGCAATGGCGACCATGCAGGAAGGAGCAAACCCACGAAACGAGGTAGGGTTGTACCCCCCTTTCACACAGATTACCACTGAGGACAGACGAGTTAACGTTATCAAAGCCTCCTTTCATGTCAAGGAATAGGGTGGAGGAGCAGAGGCCCATGCTGTGTGCAAGTTGGACCTCATGGGTGTAATGTTCCTAGTTCGTGGTTAACTAATAGCAACGGGCAACGATACTTCTCTTCTTCGTTATAATCTTAGTAGATATAACAGTTCTTAGATCCGTTGATCTACGTTATCACCGTTCGTCGGATAACACCTGTTAAATCCTAACTAAGATAGCTTCGCCTTATATAGGCTCGTGAGAAATGTGTCGGATGTGCAAACGTGATAAAGAGCGTAAAGATGTTTTATTCGTAAAGTAATACGTAAGGAAATTACTTAGAACATTCAATCTAATTTATTTATACTTGTACCGCCGACTCCGGCATACGACAAGGCCCCGCCGGCACAGGGTTAACGCAAACCGGAACTACCACTAATCTACGAACAATCCAAACCTCCGGCCCCAAACCTCAAACATGCCCGCGCCATGCCCACAACACGAACACCAAGTACAAAACCATCAACAGTAAAGAAAGTCCTCCTCGAAGCGACACTGTAGACCCTCTGGTATGGGACAACCAAGCCAAACAGCCGAAGCCGCAAGGCCTCCTCGCGTAGCCGAAGCCGAGCAAGGTACCAGTCCCCCAAGTTCCCTGTACAAAAAACACAATTCCACTGCCACCCGGTCTGAATACCGTCCCGCAAACCCTCCTCCACAGTAGAAAGCCAACAACAATTTATCAACACAGGTGGTACCAAGGCAGAGAGGTCGCGACCAACACGTCCACAACTCGCATCCGCATGCCAGGCCGTCGACCCTACGAACCCACTTTGCCGAGTGCCTCCGAAGAGCGTAATGGTGAGGAGGACCTGTACCCGCTGCCTGTAACTCCAAACAAAACACAAATAAACAAAAGAAATACATAGAGGTGGTGACAGACCGAGAAGGTCAGTAGGGCCTATCTCCTACCCATGGTGCCATGCCCCCGCCCGCCGTACCAACAACCAAACCAAAGAAACCAAACAAGCCCCACAAAACCCAGCACACAAGACCCAAAACAAGTCCAACCCAGAGGTCGCAACCCACTATCCGCACAGGTGGCCATCAACCAGCCGGTCCGCCAGGAAGCTTTACAGCACTCAGCAGCTTGACCTTAGCAGCCCAGTCCAGCCGGAAACACTTAATTAGACCTCGCCCAACCTGACGCAGGCCCGACCGGTGCTCGCAGGTGCCTCTCCCCGCCAAGTCAGCCCTCCCCAAGCCCCACACACCAGGCATCGCAGTTCCCATCCAGCCCCCTCAGCCCCTCGGGCAGATCAACCGCCCGACAGCCACAGGACAGCCGATACCTGACCCCATCAGGCAGCCACTGATCTTGGCCGCGCCAACGGAGTCCCATCCCCCAGCATCGTCTAGCCGAGGGGGGGCCACCAGGACGAACCCGGGGCCACAACATACGCGCCAGCATCCAAAGACGCCGGCCACAGTCCCAGCCCGCCCGAACCGAAATCCAAGCAAGCCGAGAGGGAAACCAGGGAACCCGGAGGCCCCCCAATGTGGGCCCCAAAGGGCCGCACCGTAGACTGACGAAAGGTGCCCCAAACTGACACTTCAGCGAGGGCGGGTACCAGGATAGGAAACGAGACAAACAGAAGGTAGGCCCCACTTGCAATGGGTGTGACCGCCAACCACCATCCGTAACCACACCAACCCCTGCACTAGACCAAGCGTGGCCCGGCAACCAATCGTCCCACACCACCCCGGGCAGAAGTTCATCCGCACCAGGAGGCAAAAGATTTCTGGGTCAAAGCCATCCCCACGTTGAAGCGAAGAGGTGACACCTGACTGAACCACCGTAAATGCCACAAGGACGTAAACTCCAAGGGAAAGGTGATAAACGACATCGTAGGATTCCGATCGTGAGAGTAGTAGACGAAGGGCGGGGCCGGCGAGGCCTCCGTCCCTTAAGGAATGATGCGACCGGTACGACGTGTTGATACTTGGGAAGGTCATCAGTCTACCCCAAGGGCGTTTTGTATCGCGAACACTAAGGACTCTGTTAAAACCCAACAAGAAACATGAGCTGGCCCAAAGAACGACACGGGTGTTTCCCCCCACAGCAATGTTCAAATCCCCTATCCTCCGAACGCGAACCTCTGCGAGTAGACAAGTAGACAGAGAAGCCGAAGTCTTTTTACCGAAGGAGGGCTCGTAGACGCCAAAGGTGAGAAGGCTCGAAGCGAAATCATCGTGAGAATCAAATAACGACGAGGAGGCGAAAACAAGTAACCACAACGCGAAACCACCAAACAACAGAACCTCAACACCAAAGACCCCAGGAACTACTGAGCGAACTCAGATATCTCCCCCAGAATCGAAGGCATCGAAGGACTATCGTGGTGCGGAAGGAACCCTACCGAGGCGGAGCGAAGATAGAAGTAAGGAAATTACTTAGAACAAAGCGTGAAGAGCCTATCTTCCTCAGTCGTATCGACCCCCTTATACAGTGCTCTTCCGCCAACCCTAACCCTGATGACTCACAAGCGTGAGCCTCGTGAAAAGCCTTACCAAGGTCATATGACTCCAATGAGTCATACGCGCAAAACCCATGACTCATAATCGAGTCATGTGTGAAACATAACAATTTATAACATAAACAAGTCATATGACTCATAATCGAGTCATGTGCGAAACATAACAAATCATCACATAAACAAGTCATATGACTCAAGCGAGTCATATGCGCAACACCCATGACTCATAATCGAGTCATGTGCAAAATTCTGAGCTACCTGTCACATCCGTGACATTAGCTCCCCCGTCCTTAAGCCTGAGTCCCATCAGGCTCTATCTCGAATCCCCCATCTTTACCAGGTGCCGTCCGTACGTACGGAGGGACCTTCAAAGTCTATGAAACTTCGATTCCCAATCTCTGGCCCTTGTCCTACCTACTTCGCGGGTGAGGTTGGCCGTTTCGATCGTCCGTTGTTGTTGGGCGATTGTTTGTTCGCGTGCCAAAATTGTGGCTGCGGCTGTACCAAGTTGGCTTCTTAGTCCCGAGATTTGCATTTGTAGGCTTTCGAAATCGGGTTCGGTTTCTGCGGAGGAGTTTTCGGCCCCCGCTTCCACTGGCTTCATCCTCGAAGTCCTTTTGTGTCGGTAGGCATCCTTTCTTTGGAGTGTAGCCCTGCTCCCGTCCTTTTGCGGGTAGTACCCTGCCTGTACTTTCGCCGCTTTGTACATCGCAAAGTGTTTGCTGAAGTACTGTGTCCAGTCCTTAAGGGCATGGTCCGGACGAGGACCTCCCTTCCTATATTCTCTCGGGAACCATCCGGATCCCTCCTTGTCCCCATAATGTACGGGACATCCGTCGTCGTAGCACACCGTCCAACTCATCGTGTTGTGTGCATTCTGTCTTGCTTCCTTCTCGCGCTCGGCGAGTTCTTTGTCTGTTGGCCCCATCTATGAGTACTTGGGGCTCGTTGGGGTGATTGCGCGAGGGTAATCCTCCCATCCCTTGTGGAGCTTCATTGGCGCCTTAGCGCCTTCGTCGTTCTTGGGGTTGATGGTGATTATTATCCCGGTGGGGCTTGTCGGGATAGCTTCGGTGGAAGAGTTCGATGGCATCTTGAGCGTTGGTGAAGTTGCTCGCTGGATACCAGGTTTTATCGTGTTCGGGAGAATAACCAGTCCACTTGGCACGGTATCGGAGTTTTCCGTAGCGCGAGCGAGAATCGACTATCTCGTCAAGTTCGTATTCGGATTCTCCGTCTATTTCTAGTGGAGGAGGTGGAGTTATTGTTTGTGAGGGGAACTTGTTATTGTTGTAGATTTCACGGAGTGAGATGTGGAATGTGTTGTGTATTCTTGTCGAGGGAGGGAGATCGAGCTTATATGCTCGATTCCTAATTCTTTCCAATATCCGAAGTGGCCCGATTTTCTTGTAATCCAATTTCTTGGATGGTCTCGTGGTCTTGATGTTGCGTGGTAACAGCCACACCATATCTCCTGTTAGTAGGTTCGGATCAGGTCTTCGGTGCTTATCGTATTGTTCTTTCTGTTGTTGCTGTGCATAATCCATTTCGTATCGTAATGTGTCGTGCAGTTGACTCATTTCTGTCTTATCGGTTATCATTCCACGGCTCGTATGATTTGTGGCCTGACTTCTCGGAGGTTGTCGATAATTGGCAAAGAATGGTGTCGTTCCTATCGTTTCTTGTTTGCTGTTGTTGTATGCAAACTCTGCCATCGGAAGCAGTTCCCGCCAATTATCTTGTTGATAATTGATGTATGCGCGAAGATATTGTTCCAATATGCTGTTTACCCGTTCCGTTTGTCCGTCGGTTTGAGGGTGGAAGGCTGTGCTCAGCCTGTTCCATATTCCCATTTCTCCCGTTGCCTTTTTCCATGCTCCGGATGTGAATAGTTGTCCTCAATCCGTGATGATATTTTTTTGTACTCCATGTAATCTAAAGATTTCGTGGAAGATCGTTGGGATGAATGTTGCCGTTGTCAGATCCTTTTTCACCGAAACAAAGTGACTCATTTTGGTCAGGCGATCTACCACAACCAAAATGGCGTTACATCCTCCTCAATTCGGAAGGTCAGGAATAAAGTCCATGGTTATTGTTTCCCATAGTTTTTCCGGAACTTCGTTTGATTTGAGCAATCCGTACGGCGCATGTTTGGCTGTTTTCGTCCTTTGACATATATCGCAATTCGTGACGTATCTCTTGACGTCCTCGCGCAGTCCTGGCCAATAGAATGACCTCGTGATGAGTTCGGTTGTTTTAGCCGTTCCTCCGTGTCCCGATATTCGTGAATCGTGATGTTGTCGTATGATTTCCATTCTTATCTTTTCTTCTTCTGAAATCCATTGCTTTCCGTCGTACCATAATTGATTTTCTTTCCACTGGCATAAACCCAGTGCTATCCCCTTCATTTCCTTTTTTCCCTCCTCCAATGCTTCCTTTATCGCTTTGATAGTTCCATCTTCTTTGCTTGCTTCCTGTATTCTTTCTTCGCTTTCTGTCGTAATTTCAACCATCTCCATCGCTTCGATCCTCTCTTTCTTGAAATATCGATCCACTGGTAGTATTGTTTAGATTTTTCTGGTAATCCTTTCATCATTATTGTCTTGTGTTCTGTCGCTCGATATCCTTGTGAGAGCATCTGGTTTGCCCCCTTCTTTGCCAGGTCGATATTCGATTTGAAACTTGAACTGACTTAATTGTTCCATCCATCGTAGTTGCCGATCGTTTAGCACCTTGTCCTTCGTGAATGGTACTAGGTTCTTGTGGTCCGATAGGACTTTCACAACACCTTTCGTGTGGCCAACGTATCGTCTCCATTCCTTCATTGCTTGAACTATTGCTAATAGTTCTTTGTCGTGAACGTCGTAGTTGCATTCGGCGGGTGTCATTTTCTTTGACCGGTAGGCGACCGGTCTCCACCTTTTGTCTTCGCATTTCTGTGAGAGTATCGCGGAACAGACGTATTTCGAGGTGTCGGTTTCGATTACTAGTTCTCTATCGGGGTTATAGTGAACTAGTAATGGGGCGCTCGTGAGTCGTTTTCTGATCCCGTCGAATGCTTTTTGTTCGTGTTCATTCCATCTCTATTTGGCTTCTTTCTTCATTAGGTTATAGAGGGGTTTAGCAATCCTGCTGAACCCTTCTATAAACCTTCGATAGAAGTTGCAGAATCCAATGAAGCATTGAACATCCTTTCTCGTTCCTGGTGGTTTCCATTTCCATATAGCGTTCGTCTTGAATAGGTCCACCTTGACTCCTGGTCTGTTGATGATGGACCCCAAATATTCTGTTTCTTCTTTGTAGAACTCGCATTTTGCTGGCTTGATTTTCATCCCGGATTCCTGGATGCTTTTCATCACCTCGCTGACGTCTCTGATATGCTGTTCCATGTTATCAGAATAGACTACCACATCGTCTAGGTAGACGATACAGCATCTGTCGAGGAACCGACTCAATACCTGGTTGATCCATCGTTGAAATGCCGCAGGTGCGTTGGTTAGTCCGAAAGGCATAACCAGGTATTCGTACATCCCGTATTTAGATGCGAAAGTTGTTTTCCATTCGTCTCCTTTTTTGATCCTAACATTGTGGTACGCATCCTTGATGTCGAGCTTGGTGAAGTATTGTGCTGTTCTTAGTCGATCCAAGGCTTCTCCTATCAGGGGCAGCGGGTATCGATCCTTCTTCGTAAGCGAATTGAGTGCTCGGTAGTCCACACACAGTCTTAACTTTCCGTCCTTCTTTTTGACGAACATTATGGGTGATCCCCATGCTCCTTTCGTTTCTCGAATCCATCCTCGGTCCAGATTGGTTTCGATGTATTGTCTTAATTCTTCTAACTCTTGTTTTCTGAGTGCATATACCTGTAACGGATGTGACAGGTAGCTCAGGATTTCGCACATGACTCGATTATGAGTCATGGGTCTTGCGCATATGACTCGCTTGAGTAATATGACTTGTTTACGTTATGATTTGTTATGTTTCGCACATGACTCGATTATGAGTCATGGGTCTCGCGCGTATGACTCATTTGAGTCATATGACTTGTTATGTTATGATTTGTTATGTTTCGCACCTGACTCGATTATGAGTCATGGGTTTTGCCCGTATGACTCATTTGAGTCATATGACTTTGGTAAGGCTTTTCACGAGGCTCACACTTCTGAGTCAACAGGGTTAGGGTTGAGTGAAGAGCACTATATAAGGAGGCCGAGGCGGCCGAGGAAGATAGGCTCTTCACGCTTTGTTCTAAGTAATTTCCTTACTTCTATCTTCGCTCCGCCTCGGTAGCGTTCCTTTCGCACCACGATAGTCCTTCGATGCCTTTGATTCTGGGGGAGATATCTGAGTTCGCTCAGTAGTTCCTGGGGTCTTTGGTGTTGAGGTTCTGTTGTTTGGCGGTTTCGCGTTGTGGTTACTTGTTTTCGCCTCCTCGTTGTTGTTTGATTCTCACGATGATTTCGCTTCGAGCCTCTTCACCTTTGGCGTTTACGAGCCCTCCTTCGGTAAAAAGACTTCGGCTTCTCTGTCTATTGTCTACTCGCAGAGTTTCGCGTTCGGGGGATGGGGGATTTGAACATTGCTGTGGGGGGAACACCCGTGTCGTTCTTTGGGCCAGCTCATGTTTCTTGTTGGGTTTTAACAGAGTCCTTAGTGTTCACGATACAAAACGCCCTTGGGTTAGACTGATGACCTTCCCAAGTATCAACACGTCGTACCGATCGCATCATTCCTTAAGGGATGGGGGCCTCGCCGGCCCCGCCCTTCGTCTACTATTATCACGGTCGGAATCCTACAATGTCGTTTATCACCGTTCCCCTGATTTCGGTTCAGGTGGCAGTTACGGTGGTTCAGTCAGGTGTCTCCTCCTCGCTTCTACGTGGGGATGGCTTTGACCCTGAAATTCTTTACCTCCTGGTGCGGGTGAACTTCTGCCCGGGGTGGTGTGGGGCGATTGGTTGCCGGGCCACGCTTGGTCTAGTGCAGGGGTCGGTGTGGTTACGGATGGTGGTTGGCGGTCACACCCATTGCAAGTGGGGCCTACCTTCAGTTTGTCTCGTTTCCTATCCTGGTACCCGCCCTCTCTGAGGCGTCAGTTTGGGCACCTTTCGTCGGTCTACAGTGTGGCCCTTTGGGGCCCACCTTGGGGGGCCTGCGGGTTCCCTGGTTTTTCTTTCTCGGCTTGTCTGGACTTCGGTTCGGGCGGGTTGGGGCTGTGGCCGTTGCCTTCGGGTGGTGGCCCGTTATGCTGTGGCCCCGGGTTCGTCCTGGTGGCCCCCCTCGGCTGTCGGTGCTGGGGGTGGGGGCTCTCCTGTTGTGGCCAAGATCAGTGGCTGCTTGGTGGGGTCAGGTATTGGCTGTCCTGTGGCTGTCGGGCGGTAGATCTGCCCGAGGGGCTGAGAGGGCTGGATGGGAGCTGCGGTGCCTGGTGTGTGGGGCTTGGGGGGGGCTGACTTGGCGGGGAGAGACGCCTGCGAGCACCGGTCGGACCTGCGTCAGGTTGGGCGAGGTCTAGCTAAGTGTTTCCGGCTCGCTCGGGCTGTTAAGGTTAAGCTGCTGAGTGCTGCAAAGCTTCCTGTCGGACCGGCTGGCTGATGGCCACCTGTGCGGATAGTGGGTTGTGACCTCTGGGTTGGACTTGTTTGGGTCTTGCGTGCTGGGTTCTGTGGAGCTTGTTTGGTTTCTTTGGTTTGGTTGCGGGTTTGGCTGGCGGGGGCATGGCACCACGGGTAGGAGATAGGCCCTACTGACCTCTCCGGTCTGTCACCACCTCTATGTATTTCTTTTGTTTGAGTTGTTTGGTTTAGGGTTACGGGTAACAGGTACAGGTCCTCCTCACCATTACGCTCTTCGGAGGCACTTGGCAAAGTGGGTTCATAGGGTCGACGGCCTGGCGTGCGGATGCGAGTTACAGACAAGTTGGTCGTAACCTCTCTGCCATTGCGCCACCCGTGTTGATAAATTGTTGTTGGTTTTCTACTGTGGAGGAGGGATTGCGGGACGGTATTCAGACCGGGCGGTAGTGATTTTTGTTTTTTGTACGGGGAACTTGCCTTTGTCGGACACCCCTTCGGCTTTGGGCTTCGGCCTGGGTCCTGCCTGTCGCCTGTTTATCTCGGTATTCGTGGGTTCGCCCCTCGTACTCCTTGTTCAGGAATGATGCGGACTTGCTACGGGGGCTGCGGTTTGTGCCATACCAGAGGTACTTCGGATGCGGGGGTGAGGAGGACTTTCTTTACCGTTGATGGCTTTGTATTTAGTGTTCGTGTTGTGGGCATGGCGCGGGCATGTTTGAGGTACCGGGTCGGAGGTTTGGTTTGTTCGTAGTTAGTGGTAGTTCCGGTTTGCGCTAACCCTGTGCCGGCGGGGACTTGTCATATGCCGGAGTCGGCGGTACAAGTATAAATAAATTAGATTGAATGTTCTAAGTAATTTCCTTACCTTTTACTTTACGAATAAAACATCTTCACGCTCTTTATCACGTTTGCATATCCGATACATTTCTCACGAGCCAACGTGAGGTGAAGCTATCTTATTTAAGATCTAACAGGCGTTATCCAACGAACGGTGATAACGTAGATCAACGGATCTAAGAACTGTTACATCTATTAAGATTATAACGAAGGAGAGAAGTATCGTTGCCCGTCGCTATTAGATAACCACAAGCTAGGAACGCTACAATACCTTCTTCCATGGTATATGTTGCGTTTGTTTTCCGTCTTTATCCAATCCGAGATCGATCGCCAGGTCTACCCCATGTCGATGAGGGGGTAGTGCTGTTGCATTGTCTTCTTTGAATAAATCGTGGAACTTGTGATATTGTTTGGGTATGTTGTCTCTCCAGTCTTGTTGTTTCCTTTGTCGTTTGTCTTGTATGGCCAGTTCCGTGCTGATGTTGATCTTGGCCCATTCTAGGTCTTTCGTGGTGAAGTTCCATCTGAGCATGCCAGTGTACGCTCCTTCCTTATATTCTTCGCGAAATTCTTCTGCTGTTATTTCGCATATCTGGATCTTGTCTTGTTGGCTCTCGGTAGCCTCGTATTGGTCCATTGACCCAAAACCTTGACTTCCTCTTTGCGTGTCATCGAGGTCGTTAACTTCTTGGAGTTCTTCCTTGTTGATCTTTTCAATGATCAATTGAGCAATCCGATCTCCTTTCGAGATCTGATATTCCTTATCATTCAGGTTGGCCAAGACAACCTTTATCTCACCCGTTTAATCAGCATCGATTACCCCAGCGTTGACTATTAGTTTGTGTTTAACTGATGCTCCACTCCGTGGTGCGATCCGTCTATAGGTGCCGTCCGGTAGTCCCTGTTCGTATCGTGGCTTGTTCTTTTGCTGGTATCGTGGTATCTTCGTGTGTATACAGGTCGTGTCCTGCAGCCTTTGTTGACCCTCTAAGAGGTATCTCGGCCTCCGGGTCGATCTTCTTGACAAGAACTCCCTGATTCTTGTTCTTCTTCTTTTTCTGTCCGTTGAAAGATATCTTAGTTTCTTCGTATCTTGCCTTGAGGCTTTCATATTCAACTTCGACTTCTGGTGTCCCATACATGACTGGCGGGTCTTGTAGGCATTCCTTCTCGCATAATCCACTTGCGAAGGTAACCTTATTCTGCGTCCAATCCATGTCCGGGTTGTGCTTCCGGAGCCAGGGCATCCCTAGCACTATTTCATGGTTTTTGAGATTCGCCACTTGGAAGGTTGCCATTTCCCTATGGTTTCCAATTTCCATAGGTACTTGTGCGATATGGGTGATAGCTCCCATTGCACTTGGATTTCCATCCGCCAGGTAAATCGTCCTTTTCTTTTTCGTGTCCTTTGTTTTGATTTTGTGCTTGTCACAGATTTCTTTGTCGATGAAGTCCTCAGTTGCTCCTGAGTCTGTCATCGCATATATCTCGATTGTGTCTTGTTGGTTGACTTGTAGCTTCGTTTTGACCATTAACTGGTCTCCGTTTGTTTTTGTTGATTCCGTTTGCAGTGCCGCGTATGTATTTGATAACTTAATGGGTTTCGGTCGATTCTTGTCCCTCAGACCATCTATTGCTGGGGACCGTCGTCTTTTTCTGACTGTTCATCTCCTTCGTCCATGGATATCTCTCTCAGATTCGTTCTTTTCGGAAATTGTTGAAATCTTTGCATGGTGAAAGGTTTCTTTATCTGTGTTCCACATCCATTCGATCTTGGCCTTCTACAATCCTTGATTCCGTGTCCTTAGATTCCGCAATTGAAACAAAGGTTGTCCTTTTTTCTTTGTTCGTATACGCCTTGAGGAATGTCGAGCGGTCCTTTCTTCCTTGTACTGTCCCACTCCATGGGTTCTCCTCTTTCGTCTTGTTCTTGTCTTTTCCAGGTTCCATCCTGGTTCCTTGGTGATGCGTATGTCTTGTTGGTCGTGACTGGTGGGTGGTAATTTCGTTCTGCTGCTTTGCACTGGTTTATCCAGTTCTCCTTGTCTATCGCCCAGACTGCTAATTCCGTTGCCGAAGTCAGTTTTTTCGGCATGTGGATCATTGCGTCACGATAGATCTTCTTCAATCCTCGAGTGAACCATCTTCCCGCTGTCGTGTCGTCGACGTTGGCGTCTTGCATGAGTAGTCTGAACTCGTACCAGTATTCGGTTACGCCGCGATTTCCTTGTTCAGCCACTTCGAGCTTATTTCTTGCTTCTTGTTCTCTGTCGAGGTCATTAAACTGTAAGGTGAAATCGGTACGAAAGTCATCCCAATTTCTCCAAGGTTTTTCGATAGTTCCTTCCGTATAAGGTCGTATCCAAGCAAGTGCTGTTCCTACCAGTAACGTGCAGGTGTAGAGGATCTTCTCTTGGTCATATCCAATAGTACATCCCACTGCTTCGAAATAGTTGTCGAGTTGGACCGAAAAGTTACGTAGCTTGTTTCGTTCCCCCCCCATATCTGGGTGGTGCCTTAACCTTTAGTTGTTGCATCGTCCGAGCCGGAGCCACTGGTGCTGCCGGAATTGCTGGTGGCATGGCTGCTATTACCGCAGCTACGATACCTTGCATTTGGGCTGGGGATATTCCACTATCTCCTCGTGCCGGCGGCACCGGTGGTGGTGCTCCTGACATCCTCCTTGGTCTGGGTGTTCCCGTTGGTGAATCGTCGGGTGACGATCTTCTTTCAGGTGTGATAGGACTTGTTGCTCTTGATGGTGGTTGAGAGGCGTTTTCAAGTGCGTTGTTGAATTCTTCAAAGTTTCCTAGTCCTCCTTCGTTTTCTGTGAGATCGATATCTCCTTCGTGGTCTTGTCCCTCAGGTTGAGGGTTTATACTCGCCATGTTGGAATCATTGGGTGTCGCTTGGGTGACGCTTTGTAATGTAACGTTCCTAGTTCGTGGTTAACTAATAGCGACCTGCAACGATACTTCTCTTCATCGTTATAATCTTAGTTGATCTAACAGTTCTCAGATCCGTTGATCTACGTTATCACCGTTCGTCGGATAACGCCTGTTAAATCCTAACTAAGATAGCTTCGCCTTATATAGGCTCGTAAGAAATGTGTCGGATGTGTAAACGTGATAAAGAGCGTAAAGATGTTTTATTCGTAAAGCAATATGTAAGGAAATTACTTAGAACATTCAATCTAATTTATTTATACTTGTACCGCCGACTCCGGCATACGACAAGTCCCCGCCGGCACGAGGTTAACACGAACCGGAACTACCACTAACTACGAACAAACCAAACCTCGGACCCCGTACCTCAAACACGCCCGCGCCATGCCTACAACACGAACACTAAGTACAAAGTTATCAACGGTAAAGAAAGTCCTCCCCACCCCCGCATCCGAAGCCCCTCTGGTATGGAGCCAACCGCGGCCCTAGTAGCAAGTCCACATTATTCCTGAACAAGGAGTACGAGGGGCAAACCCCCAAATACCAAGATACACAGGCGACAGGCAGGACTTAGGCAGAAGCCACAAAGCCGATAGAGTGTCCAACAAAGGCAGGTTCCCCGTACAAAAACAAAAATTCCACTACCGCCCGGTCTAAATACCGTCCCGCAATCCCTCCCCCACAGTAGAAAACCAACAACAATTTATCAACACAGGCGGCACCAAGGCAGAGAGGTTGCAACCAACATGTCCACATCTCAAATCCGCATGCCAGGCCGTCGACCCTATGAACCGACTTTGCCAAGTGTCTCCGAGGAGCGTAATGGTGAGGAGGACCTGTACCCGCTGCCTGTAACCCCAAACAAGACACAATAAACAAAAGAAACACATAGAGGTGGTGACAGACCAAAAGGGGTCAGTAGGGCCTATCTCCTGCCCATGGTGCCATGCCTCCGCCCGCCGTGCCCGCAACCAAGCCAAAGAAACCAAACAAGCTCCACAGAACCCACCACGCAAGACCCAAACAAGTCCAACCCAGAGGTCACAACCCACTATCCGCACAGGTGGCCATCAGCCAGCCGGTCCGACAGGAAGCTTTGCAGCACTCAGCTGCTTAACCTTAACAGCCCAAAGCCAGCCGGAAACACTTATTTAGACCTCGCCCAACCTGACGCAGGCCCGACCGGTGCTCGCAGGTACCTCACCCCGCCAAGTCAGCCGCCCCCAAGCCCCACACACCAGGCGCCGCAGCTCCCATCCAGCCCCCTCAGCCCCTCAGGCAGATCAACTGCCCGACAGCCACAGGACAGCCGATACCCGACCCCGCCAGGTAGCCACTGGTCTTGGCCACACAAGCTGAGCCCCATCCCCCAGCACCGACAGCCGAGGGGGGCCACCAGGACGATCCCGGGGCCACAGCATAACGGGCCACCACCCGAAGGCAACGGCCACAACCCCCAACCCGCCCGAACCAAAGTCCAGTCAGGTCGAGAAGGAAACCATGAAACCCGCAGGCCCCCCAAGGTGGGCGCCAAAGGGCCACACTGTAGACCGACGAAAGGTGCCCAAACTGACGCTTCAGACAGGGCGGGTACCAGGATAGGAAACGAGACAAACAGAAGGTAGGCTCCTCTTGCAATGGGTGTGACCGCCAACCACCATCCGTAACCACACCGACCCCTGCACTAGACCAAGCGTGGCCTGGCAACCAATCGCCCCTCACCACCCCGGGCAGAAGTCCAACCGTGCCAGGAGGCAAATGTTTTCAGGGTCAAAGCCATCCCCACGTAGAAGCGAGGAGGAGACACCTGACTGAACCACCGTAAATGCCACTTGAACCGAAATCAAGGGAACGGTGATAAACGACATCGTAGGATTCTGACCGTGATAGTAGTAGACGAAGGGCGGGGCCGGCGAGGCCCCCATCCCTTGAGGAATGATGCGATCGGTACGACATGTTGATCCTTGGGAAGGTCATCAATCTAACCCAAGGGCGTTTTGTATCGTGAACACTAAGGACTCTGTTAAAACCCAACAAGAAACATGAGCTGGCCCAAAGAACGACACGGGTGTTTCCCCCCACAGCAATGTTCAAATCCCCTATCTCCCAAACGCGAAACTCTGCAAGTAGACAATAGACAGAGAAGCCGAATACTTTTTACCGAAGGAGGGCTCGTAGACGCCAAAGGTGAAAGGCTCAAAGCGAGATCATCATGAGAATCAACCGACAATGAGGAGGCGAAAACAAGTAACCATAACGCAAAACCGCCAAACAACAGAACCTCAACGCCAAAGACCCCAGGAACTACTGAGCGAACTCCGATATCTCCCCCAGAATCAAAGGCATCGAAGGACCATCGTGGTGCGAAAGGAACGCTACCGAGGCGTAGCGAAGATAAGAGTAAGGAAATTACTTAGAACATTCAATCTAATTTATTTATACTTGTACCGCCGACTCCGGCATACGAGAAGTCCCCGCCGGCACAGGGTTAATGTGAACCGGAACTACCACTAACTACGAACAATCCAAACCTCCGACCCTGTACCTCCAACATGCCCGCGCCATGCTCCAGCACGAACACTAAATACAAAGCCATCAACGGTAAAGAAAGTCCTCCCTGAAGCGACGCCGTAGACCCTCTGGTACGGGCCCAACCAAGCCAAGCAGCCGAAGCCACAAGATCTCATCACGTAGCCGAAGCTGAGTAAGGTACCAGTCCTCCAGGTTCCCCGTACAAAAATCAAAATTCCACAACCGCCATCTAAATATGACCCCGCAAACCTTCCTCCACAGTAGAAACCCACCCGGGCGCTCCCACTCAATGATCTCGAGACACCCCCAGCCGACCACCACAGCCAAACAACCCCCCCAAAAACCCCACATACAAAAGAAACACCCAAGACCCCGGCGCGTAGACCCGAAGGAAAGCCGACTTACAGGGCGAGGGCTCCCTAGTCGAGGGGGTACGAACCGTCGTAGACTACGCGAGTAGCACCACAAGGGCAACGCAACCCGAATACCTCTGCGGTAGGCGCCAGGAAGACCGCATCCCCAAGCCGCCGACACTTGGCCGAACAAACCCAGGTAACATCCTCCACGAACTCCTCAACTCCCTCCACAGGCGGCGCTCCCGCCGTGGACACTGCAGCAGCCGGGCGCGACCGTGTGCACACCGGCGATGGCGATGACGTATCCGAACCGGGGGCAAGTGGCACAGGTGATGTCTGTTCGTGTTTGACCCGGCGCTTCTTGTTTCTCCTCCTCTTCTCTCCCCCAGGCGTAGGCCTACCGACTGGGGTGGACGGGCCACCCTCAACACCACCCACCGCCACAGGAGGGCCGCTACCAGAGGCGTTTCCCCAACCAGCCACGGGCTCAGCCACAAAGGACTCAGGCACCTGACCCCCCGAAGGAGGCAATGCCACCTCAGCGGGCGCCACTACAGGGGCTACCACCCCACCCACCGAAGAGGAAGCCTCTACCACCACATCCGACGAATCAGACTGGGGCCCACAAACACCACCCTCCACGGAGGGTGGTGGTGGGATAACCGCCGGCGTAACAACTCCCTGAGGGGGCTCCTCTGCCGGACCCTGAGAATTCTCAGGGTTTAGCCCATCCCCCACCGTAACAACCGTAGTAACTGAAGCGACCGAGGGAGTAGGCGATGAAGGAATAACCGTAGGAACCTCAGGTTCGCGTAGCGAACCTGATAGAGCAGCGTTCTCCTTCTCAGCGCGATGAAGCCGCCGAGAAAGGACAGAGATGTGATGCCGAAGGCGAGAGACTTCGGCCTCCAGAGCGAAGTTCTTCTCGACGGCATGAGACAGAACCACCGACAAACGCAAGGCGGACGCGGCGGAGTGGGGAGAGGCTCGCTTAGCCATAGCGACCGTAAGGAGGCGAGGCCGAAAGTGTGGAAGTGTCACGGATGTGACAGGTAGCTCAGGATTTCGCACATGACTCGATTATGTGTCATGGGTCTTGTGCATATGACTCACTTGAGTCATATAACTTGTTTATGTTATGATTTGTTATGTTTCACAGATGACTTGATTATGAGTCATGGGTCTCGCGCGTATGACTCATTTGAGTCATATGACTTATTTATGTTATGATTTGTTATGTTTCGCACATGACTCGATTATGAGTCATGGGTCTCGCGCGTATGACTCATTTGAGTCATATGACTTGTTTATGTTATGATTTGTTATGTTTCGCACATGACTCAATTATGAGTCATGGGTTTTGCCCGTATGACTCATTTGGGTCATATGACTTTGGTAAGGCTTTTCACGAGGCTCACACTTGTGAGTCATCAGGGTTAGGGTTGGCGGAAGAGCACTATATAAGGAGGTCGATACGACCGAGGAAGATAGGCTCTTCACGCTTTGTTCTAAGTAATTTGCTTACTTCTATCTTTGCTCCGCCTCGGTAGCGCTCCTTTTGCGCCCACGATAGCTTTCTGATCCATCGATTCTGGGGGAGATATCTGAGTTCGCTCAGTAGTTCCTGGGGTCTTTGGTGTTGAGGTTGTCGTGTGGTGGAGCATCGTGGTTACTTGTTTTCGCCTCCTCGTTGTTGTTTGATTCTCACGATGATTTCGCTACGAGCCTTCTCACCTTTGGCGTTTACGAGCCCTCCTTCGGTAAAAAGTCTTCGGCTTCTCTGTCTACTCGTCTACTCACAGAGTTTCGCGTTCGGAGGATGGGGGATTTGAACTTTACTGTGGGGGGAAACACCCGTGTCGTTCTTTGGGCCAGCTCATGTTTCTTGTTGGGTTTTAACGGTGTCCTTAGTGTTCACGATACAAAAACGCCCTTGGGTTAGACTGATGACCTTCCCAAGTATCAACACGTCGTACCGATCGCATCATTCCTCAAGGGACGGGGGCCTCGCCGGCCCCGCTCTTCGTCTACTATCTTTACGGTCGGAACCCTACGATGTCGTTTATCGCCGTTCTCTCGATTTTGGTTCGAGTGGCACTTACGGTGGTTCAGTCAGGTGTCTCCTCCTCTCTTCTACGTGGGGATGCCTTTGACCCTGAAATTCTTTGCCTCCTGGTGCGGGTGAACTTCTGCCCGGGGTGGTGTGGGACGATTGGTTGCCGGGCCACGCTTGGTCTAGTGCAGGGGTCGGTGTGGTTACGGATGGTGGTTGGCGGTCACACCCATTGCAAGTGGGGCCTACCTTCTGTTTGTCTCGTTTCCTATCCTGGTACCCGCCCTCTCTGAAGCGTCAGTTTGGGCTCCTTTCGTCAGTCTACGGTGTGGCCCCTTTGGGGCCCACATTGGGGGGCCTCCGGGTTCCCTGGTTTCCCTCTCGGCTTGCTTGGATTTCGGTCCGGGCGGACTGGGACTGTTGCCGGCGTCTTTGGATGCTGGCGCGTATGTTGTGGCCCCGGGTTCGTCCTGGTGGCCCCCCTCGGCTACATGGTGCTGGGGGGTTGGGACTCTGTTGTGGTGGTCAAAACCAGTGGCTGCGTGATGGGGTCAGGTATCGGCTGTCCTGTGGCTGTCGGGCGGTTGAGCTGCCTGAGGAGCTGAGGGGGCAGGATGGGAACTGCGGTGTCTCGTGTGTGGGGCTTGGGGGGGGCTGACTTGGCGGGGAGAGGCACCTGCGAGCACCGGTCGGGCCTGCGTCAGGTTGGGCGAGGTCTAATTAAGTGTTTCCAGACGGCTTGGCCTGTTAAGGTTGAGCTGCTGAGTGCTGTAAAGCTTCCTGACGGACCAGCTGGCTGACAGCCACCTGTGCGGATAGTGGGTTGCGACCTCTGGGTTGGACTTGTTTGGGTCTTGTGTGCTGGGTTCTGTGGGGCTTGTTTGGTTTCTTTGGTTTGGTTGCGGGAACGGCAGGCGGAGACACGGCACCACGGGTAGGAGATAGGCCCTACTGACCTCTTCGGTCTGTCACCACCTCTATGTATTTCTTTTGTTTATTGTGTTTGTTCGGGGTTACAGGCAGCGGGTACAGGTCCTCCTCACCATTACGCTCTTCGGAGGCACTTGGCAAAGTTGGTTCATAGGGTCGACGGCCTGGCATGCGGATGCGAGTTGTGGATATGTCGGTCACAACCTCTCTGCCTTGGTGCCGCCTGTTTCGATAAATTGTTGTTGGTTTTCTACTGTGGGGGAGGGATTGCGGGACGGTATTCAGACCGGGCGGTAGTGGAATTTTGTTTTTTGTAGGGGGAACTTGCCTTTGTCGGACACCCTTTCGGCTTTGGGCTTCGGCCTGGGTCCTGCCTGTCGCCTGTTTATCTTGGTATTCGAGGGTTCGCCCCTCGTACTCCTTGTTCAGGAAAGATGCGGACTTGCTACAAGGGCTGCGGTTTGTGCCATACCAGAGGTACTTCGGATGCGGGGGCGGGGAGGACTTTCTTTACCGTTGATGGCTTTGTATTTAGTGTTCGTGTTGTGGGCATGGCGCGGGCATGTTTGAGGTGCGGGGCTGGAGGTTTGGTTTGTTCGTAGTTAGTGGTAGTTCCGGTTTGCGCTAACCCTGTGCCGGCGGGGACTTGTCGTATGCCGGAGTCGGCGGTACAAGTATAAATAAAATTAGATTGAATGTTCTAAGTAATTTCCTTACCTATTACTTTACGAATAAAACATCTTCACGCTCTTTATCACATTTGCATAGCCGACACATTTCTCACGAGCCTACGTGAGGCGAAGCTATCTTAATTAAGATCTAACAGGCGTTATCCGACGAACGGTGATAACGTAGATCAACGGATCTAAGAACTGTTACATCTATTAAGATTATAACGAAGGAGAGAAGTATCGTTGCCCGTCGCTATTAGTTAACTACAAGCTAGGAACGTTACATTACAAAGCGTCACCTAAGCGACGCTCAACGATTCCAACACGGCAGATATAAACCCTCAACCGGAGGGACAAGACCACGAAGGAGATATCGATCTCACAGAAAACGAAGGAGGACTCGGAAACTTTGAAGAATTCAGCAACGCCCAAGAGAACGCCTCCCAAGCTCCTTCAAGGGCAACTAGCCCTGTTACACCCGAAGGAAGATCGTCAAACGAAAATTCACCAGAAGGTACACCGAGACCAAGGAGGATGTCGGCATCACAACCAGCAGCCCCTCCGGCACAAGAGGATGCTGGAATATCCCCAGCGCAGATGCAAGCTATCGTAGCTGCGGTAACAGCAGCCATGTTACCAGCAGCCCCGGCGGCACAAGTGGCTCCAGCTCGGACAATGCAACAGCCGAAGGTCAAGGCACCACCCAGATATGGGGGGAACGAAACAAACTACGCAACTTCAATGTCCAAATCGACAATTATTTCGAAGCGGTAGGATGGACTATCGGATACGACCAAGAGAAAATCCTATACAGCTGCACGTTGTTAGAAGGAACAGCACTGGCTTGGATACGACCTTATACAGAAGGAACTATCGAAAGACCTTGGAGAAATTGGGATGAATTTCGTACCGAGTTCACCCTACAGTTCGACGATCTTGACAGAGATCAAGAAGCGAGGAACCAGCTCGAAGTGGCTGAACAAGGAAATCGTGGCGTAACCGAATACTGGTACGAGTTCAGGCTACTCATGCAAGACGCCAACGTCGACGACACGACAGCAGGAAGATGGTTCACGCGAGGATTAAAGAAGATCTATCGCGATGCTATGATCCACATGCCAAAGAAACTGACTTCGGCAACGGAATTAGCAGTCTGGGCGATAGACAAGGAGAACTGGATAAACCAGTGCAAGGCAGCAGAACGAAATTACCACCCACCAGTCACAACCAACAAGACATACACATCACCAAGGAACCAGGACGGAACCTGGAAAAGACAAGAACAAGACGACAGAGGAGAACCCATGGAATTGGACAGCACGAGGAAGAAAGGACGGCTCAACATTCCTCAAGGCATATACGACCAGAGAAAAAAGGATAACCTTTGTTTCAATTGCGGAATCAAAGGACACGGAATCAAGGATTGCAGAAGGCAGAGATCGAATGGAAATGGAACACAGACGAAGAAACCTTTCACCACGCAAAGGTTCCAACAATTTCCGAAGAAAACGAACCTGAGGGAGATATCCATGGACGAAGGAGATGACCAATCGGAAAAAGACGATGGTCCCCAGCAATAGATGGTCTGAGGGACAAGGAACGAACGAAACCCATCAAGTTATCGAACACATACGCGGCACTGCAAACGGAATCAATGGAAACACACGGAGACCAGTTAATGGTCAAAACAAAGCTACATGTCAACCAACACGAAACGATCGAGATATACGCAATGATAGACTCAGGAGCAACTGAGGATTTCATCGACAAAGGAATCTGTGACAAGCACAGAATCAAGACCAAGAATACGAACAAGAAAAGGACGATTTACCTCGCGGATGGAAATCCAAGTGCAATGGGGGATGTTACCCACATCGCGCAAGTACCTATGGAAATTGGAAACCATAGGGAAACGGCAACCTTCCAAGTGGCAAATCTCAAAAACCACGAGATAGTGCTGGGAATGCCCTGGCTAAAGAAGCACAACCCGGATATGGACTGGACGGAGAATAAGGTCACCTTCACAAGCGGATTATGCGAGAAGGAATGCCTACAAGCCCCGCCAGTCGTGTACGGAACCCCAGAGGTTGAAGTCGAATATGAGAGCCTCAAAGCAAGATACGAAGAGGCCAAGTTATCTGTCAACGGACAGAAAAAGAAAAAGAACAAGAAACAAGGAGTTCTTGTCAAGAAGATCGACCCGGAGGCTCGGATACCTCTTAGGGGGTCAACAAAAGCTGCAGGACACGACCTGTATGCACACGAAGATACCACGATACCAGCAAAAGAACAAGCCACGATACGAACAGGAATAGCCATTGGACTACTGGACGGCACCTATGGACGGATCGCACTACGGAGTGGACTATCAGTTAGGCACAAACTAATAGTCAACGCTGGGGTGATCGATGCCGACTATACTGGTGAGATAAAGGTGGTCTTGGCCAACCTGAATGACAAGGAGTATAAAATCTCTAAAGGAGATCGAATTGCTCAATTGATCATCGAAAAAATCAACGACGAAGAACTCCAAGAAGTTAACGACCTCAATAACACGACAAGGGGAAACCAAGGTTTTGGGTCAACGGACCAATACGAGGCTACCGAGAGCCCACACGACAAGGCGCAGATATGCGAAATAACAGCGGAAGAATTCCGCGACGAATATAAGCAAGGAGCATACACCGGCATGCTCAGATGGAACTTCACCACAAAAGACCTAGAATGGGCCAAGATCAACATCAGCACGGAACTGGCCATACAAGACAAACAACAACGAAAGCAACAAGACTGGAGAGATACTATACCCAAACAGTATCACGAGTTCCACGACCTCTTCAAAGAAGACAACGCAACGGAACTACCCCCGCATCGACACGGGGTAGACCTGGCCATCGACCTCGAATTAGACAAAGACGGGAAAAGAACACAACATATACCATGGAAAAAGGTATATGCACTCAGTGAACACGAGTTATAAGAATTGAGACAATACCTCGAAACCAATTTGGACCGAGGATGGATACGAGAAACGAAGGGTGCATGGGGATCACCCATCTTGTTCATCAAAAAGAAGGACGGAAAGTTAAGACTGTGTGTGGACTACCGAGCCCTCAATTCGCTCACGAAGAAGGACCGATACCCGCTACCCCTGATAGGAGAAGCCCTGGATCGGTTAAGAACAGCACAATACTTCACCAAACTCGACATCAAGGACGCGTACCACATCGTCCGAATCAAAAAGGGAGATGAATGGAAAACCACTTTCGCATCCAAATACGGAATGTACGAATACCTGGTTATGCCTTTCGGGCTAACCAATGCACCGGCGGCTTTTCAACGATGGATTAACCAAATATTGAGTCGGTTCCTCGACAGATGCTGCATCGTCTATCTAAACGATGTACTCATCTATTCCAATAACCTGGAGCAACACATCAGAGATGTTAGAGAAGTGATGGAATGCATCCAGAAATCCGGAATGAAGATCAAGCCGACAAAATGCGAATTCCATAAGGAGGAAACAGAATACTTGGGATTCATCATCAACAGACAAGGAGTCAAAGTGGACCTAGTCAAAACAACGCCATATGGAAATGGAAACCGCCAGGAACGAGAAAGGATGTTCAATGCTTCATTGGATTCTGCAACTTCTATCGGAGGTTCATAGAAGGGTTCAGCAGGATTGCTAAACCTCTCTATAACCTAACAAAGAAAGAAGCCAAATGGAGATGGAACGAACATGAACAAAAGGCATTCGACGGCATCAGGAAACGACTCACGAGTGCCCCATTACTAGTTCATTACGACCCCGATAAAGAACTAGTAATCGAAACCGATGCCTCGAAATACGTCTGTTCCTGGATACTCTCACAGAAATGCGAAGACGGAAGGTGGAGACCGGTGGCCTACCGGTCAAAGAAAATGACACCTGCCGAATGCAACTACGACGTTCACGACAAAGAACTATTAGCAATAGTTCAAGCAATGAAGCATGGAGACAATACATTTGCGACACGAAAGGAATCGTGAAAGTACTATTGGACCACAAAAACCTAGTACCGTTCATGAAGGACAAGGTACTAACGATCGGCAACTACGATGGATGGAACAACTAAGTCAGTTCAAGTTCCAAATCGAATATCGACCTGGCAAGGAAGGGGGCAAACCAGATGCTCTCACAAGGATATCGAGCGACAGACCACAAGACGATAATGACGAAAGAATTACCAGAAAAATCCAAACACTACTACCAGTCGACCGATATTTCAGAAAGACAGAATCGAAGCAATGGAGGTGGTTGAAATTACGACGGAAAACGAAGAAAGAATAAGAGAAACAAGCAAAGAAGATGGAACTATCAAGGCAATAAAGGAAGCGTTAGAAGAAGGAAAGAAGGAGATGAAGGGGATAGCACTGGGTTTATGCCAGTGGAAGGAAAATCAGCTATGGTACGACGGAAAGCAATGGATCCGGAAGAAGAAGAGATAAGGACGGAAATCATACGACAACATCTTGATTCACGAATATCGGGACACGGAGAAACGGCTAAAACAACTGAACTCATCACGAGGTCATTCTATTGGCCAGGACTGCGCGAGGACGTCAAGAGATACGTCAAGAATTGCGATATATGCCAAAGGACGAAAACAGCCAAGCATGCGCCATACGGATTACTCAAATCAACGAAGTTCCGGAAAAACCATGGGAACGATAACATGGACTTTATTACCGACCTTCCGAATTCGGAAGGATGGAACGCCATTTGGGTGTGGTGGATCGCCTGACCAAAATGAGTCATTTTGTTCCGGTAAAAAAGGATATGACAACGGAACCTTCATACGAACAATCTTCCACGAAATCTTTAGATTACAGGGACTACCAAGAATATCATCAGAGATCGAGGATCACTATT